>CM070682.1:30302222-30973916 GCA_036346265.1 Melocanna baccifera | reverse complement strand
ATATGCCCTAGAGGCAACATGGAGATGTTGTATATATCACATACTATGTTTATGATACATTACTTTGTTCCTTGGAATAGACATCATCATTATTGATCAATGAGTATGTGACTTATTCATGAGACTCTTAAATACTAAGATGTTGCTATTTCTAAATGATCCTCGATCGATATCATATGAGGAACAAATATGATTCAAAGACAAAGATCAAGATATGTATTGATTGATGATCATGTCTCATGGATCATGGTATGGTGATACCAAATCAATAATATGGACATGTGTTAGTGAACATATGTTGATAGACTCGCCATGAGACACCGCAGATTCCATGTGTCATCGCTGGTCTCAAGTAGTGTTTATGTAGAGTCCTTAGACTTGAGATCATCATGGTTCCCAACATGAGTAGTAGCTTATTTTGGGACTACTAAACACTACTCCGTGAATCGGGTAGTCATAAAAGTAGTCTTCGGTTTGCCATGAAACATGTAGTGGGATGTGAATGATCAAGATAGAATTTGCCCTCCTTATGGGAGAGATATCTCTCGGCCCTCGATGTAATGGATTATGAAAGTGCATGGCCATGCCAAGGTGATTGAGGAGTCAATCACGAGTTTATAATCCATCACGGAATCGAGAGAGTGATTGAGCTATTAAGAGGATGACACAGTCTCGCCTTGAGCTCAATCTATATCGTGAGGCAAAGGGATTCGTACATGAGAGAACATTACAGTTCAAATTGATATGATCTTTACATATACTTTGGGGTTAATATGTCTTACTAGAGGCCGCTATTAACATGGTAACCGAAAGGCGCTTTCCGGTCACGACCAAGTATACGTGAACCTGCTGTGGTCGCACGCTTAACGGGTTGGAACACTAATTCAATATGATTCGATATGGGCTCAATTCGATAGAGATCCGAATAGACTCCTATTGGGCCTCGGTCCACGAGGCCCACGTGAGGAGGTCTATATATATGGAGGCGAGGGGCGGAGGGGATTCGCCCCGCTAACATCTAGCAAAACCCTAGCCGCCACCTCCCGAGCCAAACCCTAGCTGCTCACGAGTGCTAGTACACTCGCGATCGGCGCCCACCCCGGACGTGTGGATACCGGTGGAGGCGCCGCTGCTGCGTTGCCGATCGGCGCGGCGTGGAGGAGACGATCTGTTCGGGACGATCGGCTACTTCCACTACTACCTCGACGCGCGTGATTGATCGGTTTCAATTCTTCTTCACGCACGCGCTGCCTAAGTGGTAACGATCCATGATCCTTCCTTAGCATGATGTTCTTGGGCGCGCGTAGAAAAGTTTTGTTTTCTCGCTCAGCCTCACGCGTATTCCTTTAGTGGTATCGAGCCATCTTGCTTAGTTTGCACTCTGGATCGCGATATGTTGATATGCGATAGTAGTAGATTGATCTATTACGCCTAAATCGGTAGCACGGGTTGATGAGATCAATCGGTCATAAGGGGTTGAAATAGGTATGAGTTGATAGCATCATAAGGCCAAAAGATTAGTTCGTGCTCTTTCTTGATGTACGCGCGACTTGCCCCTACCGGCCGGAATCACCATCGGGCTAATCACGCGCACAATCGTGATCGAGCCAACAGATCGAGGTCTTGTGTTGTGGTCTCTCAAGTATACCGATCGCGATGATCAATATGATTGATCTAATGAAAATTGAGACATTTTGAATGGCTCGGATTTGGGTTGATTTGATCGGCTCGATAAGATTTTCATAGCGATTTCATAGATGCGATCTATGTAATTCCGTGTACCGCCGTGTATCCCCTTGTATAGCTGCCTTGGTTCACATCGTTAGGTAGAATGCGATTCTACGCCTAACTTGTTTTTGCAGAGAATGATGTGAATAGTATGGCCCTATAGCTTATTTGAATGTATGAGATGTATGTGATGCATGTAACATCTGCTCATGGCCTCATGTGTCATGATTATTTCAGCTATTGTTAGCTGATATATTGTATTTAACGACTCATGTGTCGACCTTAATGCTTGAATCTATCTTTGTAATCTTCAATTTCTAGCTATTATAGGTAGTAGCCTAGTTTTGAGGTTACAAGCTTTTAAGCATGGTGGCCTAAAGGAGTGATGTGGAGGATGGAGATCGCTCACACCTACTTGGAGATGGATATCACCATTTTTGGGCCATACTACTTCACGCTTAAATGTGTTTATCTATGATGTTATCTATCTTATTCTTATGCAATGATATATGTGATATGTTGCTTTGGTAGGATAGAATCCTCTTAAAATTAGGTGTTAATGCCCTTCCATATGTTGCACTAAAAGATAATGATCACCGCATGGTAGGTCTACCAAAGTAGAGTGCCATCGGTTATCATCATCATTTGGGGTAGATGTCGACATCTACATGCGAAGCATTTGGTTTACTTAACAAGGTTATCAAAATAGTTTTGGACCTTGGGGCATAGATTGGGGCCGAGGCATACTAATGTCACCCAAAGTAGAGTCACATAGGGATGTGATTAGCAAAGTGTTGCTTACCCATGTCACTAGTTTTCTAGCCGTGATGCCAAAGCTCACTAGGAATTAGTGAAATGAGGATCTTTACCCACTATGTAACTTAGAGGAGTTTTGTTGCAAAACTCATAGTGAGTCTTTTGCTAAATAGTTTAATAAAAGATGAACATAAACATAGTGCTAAACTTTGCATATTCTTGTGTTGTAGATCATGTCACTAACGCCGATCCAAGATTTTTAATTTGCGATCTGTTCTGAGAAAGAAAACTCAATGGAACAAACTTTTGGATTGGTATCGCAACTTGAGAATTGTTCTCAAGCAAGAGCGCAAGGAGTATGTCCTGAGTCTCCTTACCCCAAGACTTGCCTCGATAATGCTACTATGGCTGCACGGAGAGCTTATGAGAAGCAAACGAATGATTGCCTTGATGTGAGCTGTCTCATGCTTGCCACAATGTCCTCTCGAGCTGTATAATATGAGAACACAGATGCCTACAATATCATTGTGGGGTTACGTGGTATGTTTGAGAACCAAGCAAGGGCCGAGAGGTTCAATACTTCAAAGTCCTTATTTATGCAAAGCTTGCGTAGGGAATCCCACACCTCATGTGATTAAGATGATTGGCTACATTGAGAGTCCGAAAGCTTGGTTTTCCCTTAGCCAAGAGTTGGCTATCGATGTGATTCTCCGCCGCTTCCCGAGCTTTGAGCCATTCATAATGAACTTTCACATGAACAACTCGACAAGACCCGGCCGAGTTGTATGGGATGCTAAAATCACGAGGAAAGCATTAAGAAAAGCAGCAATCATGTGATGATGATGCAGAAAGGCAAGGGCAAGCCCTATGTCAAGAGAATCGCGTCAAAAGAAAGAAAGCTCCCGATGCGATCGCGAGCAGCTTCTAAGGCCAAGAAAGACAAGAAGGGCGATGCTCATCCCGATGCGATTGTTACTACTGTAAGCAATCGTGACATTGAAAAGGAACCGCCAAAGTACTTGGAGGATCTTGAGAAGAAGAAGGAAGTATGACTTCCACCTGTATAAATGTTATAGAAATCAATCTTGCTACTTCTTCCACTAATTCTTGGGTATTTGATACCGGATCGGTTGCTCACATTTGCAAATCGCTGCAGGCTAATAAGAAGTAGAAGTTTGAGGAGGAGCGAAGGGATCTTCGCTGGCAATGGAGCAAAAGTTGCTGCGGTAGTCGCTGGCACCATGCCATTGTCTTTACCTTCGTGATTAGTTTTGGAATTGAATAATTGTTATTGTGTTCCATCTCTTTCAAAGAACATTATTTCGCTTCATGTTTGCAAGCGTAAGGTTATGACTTTAAATCTATGGACAATGGTTGTTCTCTTTATTTCAAAGATATGTTCTATTGTCATACTCCATTGGTGAATGGGTTATACGCTCTTACTCTTGAAGGGTCACCGGTCTATAACATTAATGCAAAGAGGCAACGTCCAATGATTTGAATCCCACGCTTATTTGGCACCGCCGCTAGGTCACATAAATGAGAAACGCATGCGTAAGCTCCATAGAGATGGTATTCTGCACTCATTTGATTTTGAATCATTAGAGACATGCGAATCTTGTTTACTTGGCAAGATGACAAAGGCACCTTTCACCGGTCAAGGTGAACGGGCAAATGACTTATTGGCACTCGTACATACCGATGTATGTGGACCAATGAGCTTAATGCCAGAGGTGGTTTTCGTGATTTCATAACTTTTATCGATGACTTTAGTAGATATGGGTATATCTACCGATGAAGCATAAGTCCGAATCCTTTGAAAAGTTCAAAGAATTCCAAAATGAAGTGCAAAATCATTTAGGCAAGACAATCAAGTTTCTACGATCCGATCGTGGAGGCGAGTATTTGAGCCATGAGTTTGGCAATCATCTAAAGGATTGTGGAATTGTTCCACAATTGACTCGCCAGAACACCTCAATGGAATGGGGTATTCGAACGGAGAAATCGCACCTTATTAGATATGGTGCGCCCATGATGAGCCAAAGTGATCTTCCGTTGTCTTTTGGGGTACGCTCTGAAACAAACCGCTCACACTAAACAGGTTCCATCAAAATCGTGAGAAAAGACACCATATGAGATGGACAGACAACGCCCTAGCTTGTCTTTTCTTAAGATTTGGGGATGTGAGGCTTATGTAAAACGCTTACAACTGATAAGCTCACTCCTAAATCTGATAAATGCTTCTTTATCGTATCCTAAGGAAACAAAAGGATATTACTTTTATAATCGAGGAGAAGGCAAAGTGTTTGTCGCCTGGCATGGTGTCTTCTTAGAGAAAGAGTTTCTCTCAAGAAGGGATAGTGGGAGCACAAAGGCAACTTGAAGAAATTCAAGAAACACCGATAACGCTTTCAGCTCCTACGTAACCACAACAGATGAACAAACTGTTGAAGAACCTGCTGTGGACACACCAGCACCACGTAGGTCGAAGGTCACGCTGCACCGAGAGGTACATGTTCTTGACTACTCAACAACGGGACATATTGTTGTTAGACAACGATGAGCCTAAGACCTATGAAGAAGCAATGGTGGGACCAGACTCGAGAAATGGCTTGAAGCCATGAGATCCAAATTGAATCCATGCACAAGAATCAAGTTTGGAACTTGGTTGATCCACCGATGGTGTTAAAACCATTGAATGCAAATGGGTTTTCAAGAAAAGATAGACATAGATGGAAATGTTCACATCTATAAAGCGCGACAGGCCAAAGGTTTCAAACAAATTCAAGGTATTGATTATGATGAAACTTTTCGCCTGCCGCAATGCTAAAGTCTATTCGATCATTCTAGCGATTGCCGCATATTTCGACTATGAAATATGGCAAATGGATGTCAAAACAGCTTTCCTTAATGGAAATCGAGTGAGGATGTGTACATGACACAGCCCACGTGTTTTGTCGATCCGCAATCGCTGGAAAGATATGCAAGCTCCAAAGATCCATTTATGGATTAAAGCAGTATCTCGAGTTGGAACATTCGCTTTGATGAAGTAATCAAAGGGTTTGGTTTCATCAAGAACGAAGAAGAGCCTTGTGTTTACAAAAGGCTAGTGGGAGCGCACTCAGATTTCCGGTCTTATATGTGGATGACATATTACCGATCGGAAATGACATTCCTTTGCTCGAATCATAAGTCTTCATTAAAAATAGTTTCTCTATGAAAGACTTAGGAGAGGCAAGATATATTCTGGGGCATCAAGATCTATAGAGATAGATCAAAAGGCTAATTGGATTAAGCCAAGATACGCACATTGACAAGGTGTTGAAAAGGTTCAATATGCATGATTCCAAGAAAGGTTTTCTACCTATGTCACATGGTATAAATCTTAGCAAGAATCGTGTCCTAGTACACCGATGAGCGGATAAAATGAATGCGATTCCATATGCTTCGCTATTGGGTCCATTATGTATGCCATGCTTTGTACACGCCCGCATGTTTCAGATGCTTTAAGTGCTACGAGTAGATACTACCGATCCAGTGAAAGTCACCGATTGCCGTAAAGAACATCTTGAAGTACTTGAGAAGAACTAAAGATGTGTTCCTTGTCTATGGAGGTGAGGAAGAGCTCGTTGTAAATGGTTACACCGATGCTAGCTTCCAAACCGACAAAGATGATTTTAGATCGCAACTGATTTGTGTTCTCCTGAATGGCGGTGCGGTAAGTCGAAGAGTTCCAAGCAGCAGACGGTTGCCGATTCTACAACGTAAGCCGAGTACATAGCAGCTTCTGCCGCCAAAGAGGCCGCTTGGATCAAGAAATTTATTTCGAGCTTGGTGTGATGGCTAGTGCCTCCACCCAATGGACCTCATCAGACAATAGTGGGGCCATTGCACAAGCCAAAGAGCCTAGATCGCACTGAAGTCCAAGCACATTTTACGGCGATTTCATCTCATCCGCGAGATAGTGGAGAGAGGCGATGTGAAGATATGCAAAGTACAAACGGATTTGAACATTGCAGATCCGCTGACAAAGCCGCTTCCCACCCAAAGCATGAGGCTCACACTAGGCAATGGGTATTAGATACCTACATGGTTGACTCTAGTGCAAGTGGGAGATCATAGTGATATGCCCTAGAGGCAACATGGAGATGTTGTATATATCACATACTATGTTTATGATACATTACTTTGTTCCTTGGAATAGACATCATCATTATTGATCAATGAGTATGTGACTTATTCATGAGACTCTTAAATACTAAGATGTTGCTATTTCTAAATGATCCCCGATCGATATCATATGAGGAACAAATATGATTCAAAGACAAAGATCAAGATATGTATTGATTGATGATCATGTCTCATGGATCATGGTATGGTGATACCAAATCAATAATATGGACATGTGTTAGTGAACATATGTTGATAGACTGCCATGAGACACCGCAGAGATTCCATGTGTCATCGCTGGTCTCAAGTAGTGTTTATGTAGAGTCCTTAGACTTGAGATCATCATGGTTCCCAACATGAGTAGTAGCTTATTTTGGGACTACTAAACACTACTCCGTGAATCGGGTAGTCATAAAAGTAGTCTTCGGTTTGCCATGAAACATGTAGTGGGATGTGAATGATCAAGATAGAATTTGCCCTCCTTATGGGAGAGATATCTCTGGCCCTCGATGTAATGGATTATGAAAGTGCATGGCCATGCCAAGGTGATTGAGGAGTCAATCACGAGTTTATAATCCATCACGGAATCGAGAGAGTGATTGAGCTATTAAGAGGATGACACAGTCTCGCCTTGAGCTCAATCTATATCGTGAGGCAAAGGGATTCGTACATGAGAGAACATTACAAGTTCACCGATATGATCTTTACATATACTTTGGGGTTAATATGTCTTACTAGAGGCCGCTATTAACATGGTAACCGAAAGGCGCTTCCGGTCACGACCAAGTATACGTGAACCTGCTGTGGTCGCACGCTTAACGGGTTGGAACACTAATTCGAATATGATTCGATATGGGCTCAATTCGGATAGAGATCCGAATAGACTCCTATTGGGCCTCGGTCCACGAGGCCCACGTGAGGAGGTCTATATATATGGAGGCGAGGGGCGGAGGGGATTCGTCCCCGCTAACATCTAGCAAAACCCTAGCCGCCACCTCCCGAGCCAAACCCTAGCCGCCACGAGTGCTAGTACACTCGCGATCGGCGCCCACCCCGGACGTGTGGATACCGGTGGAGGCGCCGCTCGCTGCGCTGGCTGATCGGCGTATGCGTGGAGGAGACGATCTGTTCGGGACGATCGGCTACTTCCACTACTACTCGACGCGCGTGATTGATCGGTTTCAATTCTTCTTCACATTGCATGCGCGCCTAAGTGGTAACGATCCATGATCCTTCCTTAGCATGATGTTCTTGGGTGCGCGGTAGAAAAGTTTTGTTTTCGCTTCGTCTGCTTTGCACGGACTTGCGTCCGCCGGAGGCCCTCCTGAGGCTGCGGCTCTTGATCGCAAATCCTCAGGGGGCCGATCGGTGGCTGCTAGACGTGCACGACGACGGGTGAGCGCGTCTCGAGATCCCTGTCTCTGGCGGCGCTTTGGTGAAGTGCTGCGATGGTGGTGCAGGAGCGAGTATCATGATTGCCTTGACCATGCACCTCGCACCATTGTGGGCGCTGTTGGTCGCCATACTCCGCTCGGGCCCAACCGTCGCGACCCCGTCCTCGGCCTCGCCCCCGACCTCGTCGGGCCCTAGTCCCGCGGTTGGTAGGGGTGTTGTCCTCGGAGCCGACCTTAATGTCGAAGACGTGCCGGGTTCGCCGGGGCGTCGGCGGCAGCTGGCCCCGCCTTGTCGTGGCGTGTCCTTGTCTTGGAGGTGTCCTTCACATCTCCTATCGGCGCTTGCTCCACAAGGAACTTGCTTGCGATAGGTTGGCGCTCTTCGCGACGCTTCCCACTGGGTTGACGTCAATGTCGTTGTCCTGGCGCCACTTCGCGTCTTCTTCCGCTCGAGCATATTCCTCCATCTTGTCGAAGAGTTTCGCCACTGTCTTGATCGACTTGCGCGCGTTGTATTCGGCCAGTGGCCCCGGGCGAAGGCCCTGCACCGCTGCGTTGATTATTGTTGTCTCGTTGACGTCTTTGACTGGCAATGGACCTTGCAGCGTTTGAAATACTTGCGGAGCCTTTCCGATGGTTGTTGCTTGATGGCGAAGAGTTGATCCGTGTCGACACGCTCAATGTAGTTCCCCTGGAAGTTGTTATAGAGGCGGTCGCGTACCTGCTCCCACGCATATATGGAGTTCGGCTCTATGGTAAAGAACCATGAAAGCGCCACTCCTTGTAACACGAGCGGGAGCCCCTTCGCCTTGGTGGTGTCGTCTCCGCCTACCGCCTCGATGGCGGTTTCGTACACGCGCACGAACTCTCGGGGGTCCGTGTTGCCTTTGTACGATGTAACAGAGCTGGGGAATTTGAAATCCACCGGCCACGGTACTTGCTGCAGGCCCGCGATAACGGGGATTCCGGGTCCACGCGTCGTAGCGAGGCACGGCTGGAAGTTGGGGCATCGCGACTGTCCGCCCTCTCGGGCATAGGCTCCGGCGCGACCACCGGTGGGGGCGGCGGAGTTCGAGCCTCTTGCATGCTCCTCGGCCCCCCTAAGATCCACCAATTCCCACTGGAGCGTGCTAAGGGCCGCCAGCAGGGCATTCTCTGTGGCGAGCGTAGATGGGGCGGCGGGCACGCCGGGTAGTGCGGTCGAGGCTCTTAGGTTGCTCCTCGCGTCCGCGCAGTGGAGTTCAGTGCCGACGGTGGGACCGCTTGGCACTTCCGCACCGAGTGCAGAGGTGGTGGTCGCGCCCCGACGACCGTCGAGGCTACCACTCCCTAACACCCGGCCGGTGTCGTCAAGGTTACTCGTCGCGCTAATGGCGGGTTGGGGTGCAACGGTGGGTTGGGGCCGATCATCACGTCAATGGCGGCGGGGTCGATGGCGTCGTTGGTGGCGGGGTCGATAGCGTCAATGGTGGCGGGGTCGATGGCGTCGGTGGTCGCGCGATGAGCGTCGTCATTTTCCTCCCCGACCGCCGATGCCGAAGCTCAGTCCGTGGCGCGGGCCTCGCGCGTGGCGCTTCCTTCTTCCTCGCCGCCCGATGTGAAGCTTTTTTGGTGCCATCCTTCTTCTTGCAGTCTTGAGGCTTGCTTCCGTCTTCCCCACGGACGGCGCCAACTGTTGTGGCTACAGACCAAACAGAGAGAGAGTATGGTAGTGGAGAGTTAGGAGAACAAATGACCTCTTCTTGCTTTCCCAAGGACTAGTCACGATACATAAGCACTCCTTGTCCTAACAAGCGACTTTACCATCGTAACCTCATCCGGAGCCCCTCACTGGGGACGAGCTACGTCATTTACATGACTTACAACCTTCTCAACAAGGCCGGCTGGGTTTAGGTGGGGGCCACCCCTACAACATAACGCATTCCAGGTAGCCGACCAGCAATATTCCTATAGACCTATACTAATTATATTGTAAAAGATTGATACCAATTCTTCATATATTTTAAAAGTATTATGTTATCTGTATGTCATACTAACTAGACAAATATAAGTATTACACAACATAGCTAAGAATGCAATATTGTAAGAAGAAACTAAGCACAACTCTTTTATTAAGAACAGAATGGTTTGGCTACGAATCTTGGTGCCTGTCTTATCTGAAACAATATCCAATTGTTTCTTTCATTTCTTCACTAGCCGCTCCTTACTCCTTAACTATTTTGTCACCACTAATAATCTTTTATCTTGGCCGTGTCATTCGCCCCGTCCGAACCTGCCTGAGCACTGTTTATTTGTGTCGTCTAATCTTGGCCGTCCGTTTTCTTCCCGAGCCACGCGTCGTTCATCTAGTGGTTCGGCTACTGTTCATCGTCCCTGAGTTGGACTCCTCCGCTGTGTCCTTCGCGGACACCTGTTGCCGCTTACCGTCTCCTTTGTGTTCCGTACCCCGCAGCCGTCTTCACTGAGTGTCCTCGCCGTTCGCACCATCGCCCTCGTAGCTTTGTCGTCGCTCTTGTAACATCATGATATTTGGGGATTTTTAAAACCTTGAATTTAAAAATAAATTTCTAGAATTTTCCTAAATTTTAATCAAGTTTAAATTGAATTTTCAAAATTTTGAATAATTTAATGTGATTAAATTAAACCTCAACATTAGCTGAAAATATTGTAATTGAGTTTTTTGTGTCACAAGAAATTTTCTAAAATTTTCTGGAATTAAATTACGCTCCAAATGAATTTTAGAATTTTAAAATGATTTAATCTGAGTAAAATAAACATCAAAATAAGTTTTAAATATTTTATTTGGATTCTTCAGGTCTCAAGGAATTTTCTGGCATTTTTGGTGAATTTTTGGGATTTATTTGCTATTTTCTAGAGCTTTTGGAAATATATTTGAATTTCTGGAATAAAAGTAAAAGGGGAAATCTTCCCCGCCGCCCGATCCACCGCCCCCTCCACGCGTCACCCATCCACCCCCTCGTCCTCGCCGCCGTACCCCCCTTTCTCGCGCCTCGCCTCCCGCCGCTCGATCGCGCCGCCCCGCCACCTAGCGGCATCCGCGCGCGCCTGCTCGCCCCACCCCGCTCCCCGCCGCGCTCGCCGCTTCTGCGCCGTTGGATCGCGCTGCCACGCGTGGCGCTGCTGGTGCCCGCCCGCGCGTAACCCTAACCCTAAACCGCCCGCTCGCTCTCGGTCGTCCAATCCTTTCCCCGCTGATCCAAGCCGTCCAAACCGAATCGATTTCGCATCCGTCGTCGTACCCGATCGGGTTGCCTCGGTTCGCGTGATAAATACGCCGCTGCTCCCTCAGTTCGCGTGCCGCACCCAAACCCTCGCCGCCGCCGCTCCTTGCCCGTTCTCGCGGCCGCGGAGTCGCTGGAGCCGCCTCGCCGCCGCCCGAGCCGCGCCTCCGCCGTCCGCGTCGTCGCCGGAGCCACCCCGCCGCCGGAGCCCCGTCCTCGTCGCCTTCCCCGTCGCCGGTGAGCCCCATCGAGCCCCGCCTTCCGCGTCGCCTTCCCCGTCGCCGCTGCCCCCGCGCGCGGACTTGCTCGCGTGTGTGCCTCGATCGCCGCGCCCGAACCCCGTGCACCCCGCGCGCCTGCGCCCCCACAACGCTTCGCGCAGCGCGCCAGGCCACGCGTCGCCGATCCGCTCCCCGCGTCGGCCACGCATCACCATCGCCCTCTCTCCCGCCCGCGCCTGCGCGACGCGCCACGCCACGCGTCGGCGATCCGCTCGCCGCCCGCCTCCCGACCGCGCCATCCACGCCGTTGCCTCGGATGCGGAGCGGTCCGGTCGCGCCGCGCGTCACGCCGCGCCCATTGCGCGCCGAGCCCGCCTCGGCCCTACCACGTGGCAACACCAGCGCATGCCACGTCAGCCCTAATGCCACGTGTCCTGCCACATCAGCAAAAACCCGCCGCCCCGAGCCACGTGGCAGCCACGTCACCCCCGTGCCACGTGGCAGCACCAGCTGCTGCCACGTCTCCGCCGCGTCAGCGCCGCCGCCCCCGCGTGTACTGTTTGGTGCGCCGGGTTCACGGTGGACTCGGTATTCCGTGGACCGGGTTCACAGCACAGTACTTTTCTATTTTCCCAAATTAAGTTTAGGGTTTATTTTCCGAGAGCCCGTTCTCCTCCGTCCTAGCTCCGATTGACCCTGTTCATTTTTCTAAATTCATCTAAAATCGAGCTCTAGCTTTTGGTACTGGTTTCATGATTTTTGGAGTTCATTTGCTTATCATTTTATGTGTTTCTTTGGTTTCGATCGCTTTCTCTCTCGCTAGATGTGGATTCCGGAGGAGCAGGTTCTACGCCCGAAGACCAGGAGTACCTCGCTGAGCATAACCAAGGCAAGTCGTGTCCTTTAATCATGTTGAACCCAAATTTTCAATCTATTATTTAATTATTTTGTTTTACGTTATATTGCATCGCTACTTTTATTCAAACTTTGCAACTGGTAGTTATTGTCCTATGCTGGTTATCCCTCCTTGATAATTTGGAATACCATGATACCTTTGTCACCTTAGATTGGGAAATATACTAGTGATGATAGATTATTTGTCACATGGGTTGTTACGATTTGATGCTTAGTCCTGCTTTATTTACGAATGGTCACATCATCTCAAGTTAATTATTAATTTGACCTAATGATATATGGAACTATGGTTGGTGCCACGCTTATTAAAATTTGTGCCACGTCATTGGTGTGTCGTTGGCTTGGTTATACAAATTGGTTTTATACTCAGGCGAGTGATCGTGTAGTAAAGGGGAGGTGCAAGTGCACTTTAGGGGATGTGGTAGCCTCGCCCGGGTAATGCTAAGGACTTAACTTTGTGCGCCATTGATCTGAACTTAATCGTGCAAACCACATGTCTAGTATGGGATAGATCTGGCTAATTAATTTGTAATATTTCAATTCAATTCTACCATTGTGATGAACATGGTTGCTGATTTCCATGTGGCGCAAGGGGGGTGTGATGCGAAACCCTAGCGGGCAGAGTTGGGTTGAGATAGAGCTTTGTAAAGACCTTGTTGTGATTTCCTGAGATTGAGGTTAATCACATCATGTGGGTACAGTTGTGTAATCTCTGCAGAGTGTAAAACTATTCGAATAGCCGCGTCCTCGGTCATGGACATTGCTCGGTGATTTCACACAAGGGGTAGTGTTATCTTTTAAACTTGGTGGTTTATGTTGGAGGTGGACAGGTAGTTCACTGTTGGTTAGCTTGTGAATCGGTGTTCACAAGTGGGTTATGCTTAACTCCTTTGATTAATTATTATTACTGTTTTCATTTAAATTCCGCTTTCAATCTATTATACATATTTATCGTGAAATGCCTTTTTATGCAAATTAACCTTTCAGCCTTTCCATTGGTAATCCTTGCATATTATATTGCATTCATTTGTTACAAACGACTTGCTGAGTACCAATGTACTCACGGCTTTACGCCTATGTTGCTCAGTTGAGGGCGAGGAGTATTATCAACAGGAGATTCCAGAAGGAGAGTACTACGACGACTTCATGGATTAGGCTTCGTTCTCCACTCGATAGCCTGTGGGCTTGTCGATTGGCTGCTACGCTTCATTTTGGATTTCCGCTGCTATTTTGTTAAGCCCTTCCGGCTAGAGATATTGTAAGCTTGGCCATAAGGTCGTACCTTTGAGATTTTATCGATATTTGAGTTTTACTTTATTATTATCGTGTGTATGACTATGATTACATCTATATTTGACTGTGTGCACTAGCGTGATCCTGGACTAGTACAATTTACACAGAGAGTCCAAATTTACATATTCGGGTCTCGACAGCTCTCCATCCTAGTCGCCGCCGTAGCCATTTTTGCCTTCGGCCATCACTATCAATCTCACGCCAGAGGTCTCCGCAACCGCTCGCCGTCGCATGCTGACAGCCGATGAGTTTCCACGCTACCATCCAGACCAGTCGAACCCCGCCGTCTCGCTCCGCTTTGGCCATCGCGCTGCCACCTCGGTTCCCATGCGCCGTTGCACCTCGCCCATTCAGTCTCCGAAGAGACGCATCCCTTTGCCTTCCGCATCCCTCGCCCATTCGGATCATCCAAACCTCTCCACTCATCCGGATCGTTCGATCATCGTCGGACCGTCAGATCATTGTCACCCTCTTCGTCCCGTCCGAACATTTTTGGTCAATCTGATCCCCCCTCAGCTATTCGATCAACAATGGACCATTCGATGTCATCCTCATTCAGACAGTCCGAACATCCTCAACCATCCGAATTGTCTGATCGTTTTCGGACCATTCACCCAGTCCGAACCACCTAGCTAAGTCAGCTGTCCACACTGGTTGCTACCTCAGCCCTAATCCTATGTGGTTGCCACGTGTTAGCCATGTCAGTGCACATCAGCTCTTGAGCCAACCTGAGTGCCATGTCAGCCGTCACGTCAGTCCTAGTGCACACGTATCTTGTCACATCACCGACACGTTAGCCCTAAATGCTTAGTCAGCAGCCATGTCATCCAGCCGAGCCGCATGCACATTGTTTCATGAGCCGAATCCACTGTAGACCAGTCTTCCCATGCACTGAGTCCATAGCACAGTAGAATTTTTGAATTTCCAGTATTTTCCTTTAGGGTTAATTTTCCAAGAGCCCGATCTCTTACGTCCTAACTCTGATTGACCCCGTTCTTTTTTCTAAATTTATCTAAAATCAAGCTCTATCTTTTGGTTCAAGTTTTAAAATTTTTGGAGTTTATTTCAATTTTATTTGATTTTATTTTTGTGCTTCATTCATTCTCTTTCATTAGATCGCGTCTTCGAAGAAATGGAAGCTCAACCAGAAGATCAAGAATTCATAACCGAGCAAGGCCAAGGCAAATCATATCCTTTGATCATGTTAAATCTAGTTTTCATTCTATTATTTATTTATTTATTTTGTTTTAAGTTATAATGCATTGCTAATGTATTACAAATCCTTGTACTTGTTTGTTACGGTCCTAATTGATTAATCACCCCTTAGATAATTCGAATGTCATAATAACATTATCACCATAGGATGGAAAATTTATTTAGTGATGTAACACTAGTTGACACATGGGTTGTACGATTAATTTGCTTAGCCATGCTTATATTCTCATGAGATATGGAATTATGGTTGGTGCCACAGTTATAAAATTTATGTGTCATGATATTGGTGTGTCATTGGTGTTGGTTATACAAAATTGGTTTTGACTTGGCGATTGATCGTACAGTAAAGGGGAAAGTGTGATTAGCCCTTCGAGGGATGTGGATATCTCGCTTGGGTAATGTCTAAGAACTTAACTTTGTGCACCATTGATCTGAGCCTTACCGTGCAGCCACATATATAGTATGGGATAGACCTAACCGATTAATTTGTGATGTTTCAACTTTGGTTCCATCATTGAGATATCAGTGGGTGTCAGTTAGACATTTCCACGGGGTGCAAGAGGGGGGCTGTTGTGGCTACAGGCCAAACAGTAAAGAAGGAGACTCATAGAAGAGGAAGAGGAGAGCCAGATCTAGGGGGAGTTGTAAGAATGACAGGATGATGATCCCTCCTGCCCCTCCTGGTGGTTTATATACATGAGTAGGGTAGAATGGAAAATCCCCATTCTACCCCTTAGTACTTACAGAGGATGAGGGTACATTGGTATATTTACACCTCTACACTATCGGGCCTATTACATATTAGGCCAGTTGCAAGGCCCAATCACGGGGGGTTAGGCCACCCCCACAACAGTACTCCCTCATCAGTAAGCGTAGAGGTTCTGATGGGAGAGCTAGCGCGCCACACTATCTCAGCCCCCCGTTCCCCGACAGCAAGTACCAACGGGCCGAAGCGCGGACGGCGAAAGCGCGCCGCTCCGCCGAGGCAATGCCTACAAGGCGGGTGGCGGAAGTCCTGCGCCGATGTCGAGCCGTTCTGCCGAGGCTTTGCCTACCAGGCGGACGGCGAAAGCGCACCGCTCCACCAAGGCAATGCCTACAAGGCGGGCGGCGAAGTCCTACGCCGCTGTCGAGCCGTTCCACCGAGGCTTTGCCTACCAGGCGGACGGCGAAAGCGCACCGCTCCACCGAGGCAATGCCTACAAGGCGGGCGGTGAAGTCCTGCGCCGCTGTCGAGCCGTTCCGCCGATGCTTTGCCTACCAGGCGGAGGACGAAAGCGTGTCGCTCCGCTGAGGCAATGCCTACAAGGCGGGCGGCGAAGTCCTGTGCCGATGTCGAGCCGTTCCGCCGAGGCTTTGCCTACTAGGCGGACGGCGAAAGCGCACCGCTTTGCCGAGGCAATGCCTACAAGGCGGGTGGTGAAGTCCTGCGCCGATGCTGAGCCGTCCCGCCGAGGCTTGGCCTACTAGGCGGACCGCGAAAGCATGCCTCTCAGCCGAGGCAATGCCTACAAGGCGGGCGGCGAAGTCCTGCGCCGATGCCGAGCCATCCCGCTGAGGCTTGGCCTACTAGGCGGACGGCGAAAGCGCGCCGCTCCGCCGAGGCAATGCCTACAAAGCGGGCGGCGAAGTCGCGGTGCTCCGCTGGCCGGACGCGCGGAAAGGCTTGATATCCAGGTAGTGCACTGCTAAAGCGAGGCACTCCCTGGTGCGTCAGCCATCGTTTGATTCTTGGACTCCGTAGAGTGAGTACGGATGCCTACGAGGCGGGCGATGGAGTCGTGCCGCCCTGCCGAGGCACGGACACAGAGGCAGGGAGCCGACGCTGCCGTTGCGAGGCAAAGCTGTTGTTCCCCTACCTTTAAAAATAGTGCCCGCGGAGGGCGGCACTTACAGCATAGGCTAAGGGTGCTACGCACGTAGAGGCAAGGAGGCGAAGCTGCCGTCCCCCCACCTTCAGAAGGAAGTCCCGCGTAGGGCGGGCGCTTGCGCGTAGGCCGAGGGCGCTGCGCACGCAGAGGCGGGGAAGTGAAGCGGCCTTTCCCCTACCTTCAAAAATAGTGCCCGCCAAGGGCGGGCTCTTACAGCGGAAGCCGAGGACGCTACGCACGCGGAGGTAGGGAGGCGAAGCTGCCGTTTCCCTACCTTCAAAAATAGTGCCCGCGGAGGGCGAGCACTTACAGCGTAGGCCAAGGGCGCTACGCACGCGGAGGCAGGGAGGCAAAGCTGTCGTTCCCCTACCTCCAAAAATAGTGCCCGCGGAGGGCGGGCGCTTACAGCGTAGACCAAGGGCGCTACACGTGCAGAGGAAAGGAGGCGAAACTACCGTCCCCCCACCTTCAGAAGGAAGTCCCGCATAGGGCGGGCGCTTGCGGCGTAGGCCGAGGGCGCTACGCACGCAAAGGCGGGGAGGCGAAGCTGCCTTTCCCATACCTTCAAAAACAGTGCCCGTCGAGGGCGGACGCTTACAGCGTAGGCCGAGGGCGCTACGCACGCAGACGCAGGGAGGCGAAGCTGCCGTTCTCCTACCTCCAAAAACAGTGCCCGACGAGGGTGGGCGCTTACAGCGTAGGCCGAGGGCGCTACGCATGCGGAGGCAGGGAGGCAAAACTGTCGTTCCCCTACCTTCAAAAATGGTGCCCGCGGAGGGCGGGCGCTGGCGCCAGAGCCAAGGGCGCTACGCACGCGGCGCTGTGGAGGCGGCCGCTGCCTCTACCTCCAAAAACACTGCCCGCAGAGGGTGGGCGCTTACAGCGTAGGCCAAGGGCGCTACGCACGCAGAGGCAGGGAGGCGAAGCTGCCGTCCCCCCACCTTCAGAAGGAAGTCCCGCGTAGGGTGGGCGCTTGCGGCGTAGGCCGAGGGTGCTGCGCACGCGGAGGTAGGGAGGCGAAGCTGCCGTTCCCCTACCTCCAAAAATAGTGCCCGCGGAGGGCAAGCGCTTACAACATAGGCCGAGGGCGCTACACACGGGAAGGCAGGGAGACGAAGCTGCTGTTCCCCTACCTCCAAAAACTGTGCCCACGGAGGGTGGGCACTTAAAGCGTAGGCCGAGGGCGCTACACACGCGGATGTAAGGAGGCGAAGCTGCCTTTCTCCTACCTCCAAAAACAGTGCCCGCGGAGGGTGGGCGCTTATAGCGTAGGCCGAGGGCGCTACGCACGCGGAGGCAGGGAGGCGAAGCTGTCGTTCCCCTACCTCCAAAAACAGTGTCCGCCGAGGGCGGACGCTTACAGCGTAGGCCGAGGACGCTACGCACGCAGAGGCAGGGAGGCGAAGCTGCCGTTCCCCTACCTCCAAAACAGTGCCCGCAGAGGGCGAGCGCTTACAGCGTAGGCCGAGGGTGGTATGCACGCGGAGGTAGGGAGGCGAAGCTGCCATTCCCCTACCTCCAAAAACAGTGCCCGCGGAGGGCGGGCGCTTACAGCGTAGGCCGAGGGCGCTACGCACGCGGAGGCAGGGAGGCGAAGCTGCCGTTCCCCTACCTCCAAAAATAGTGACCGCCGAGGGCGAGCGCTTACAGCGTAGTCCAAGGGCGCAACGCACGCGGAGGCCCGATGCCCAAGTGCTGCGCCGCTGAAGCGATGCACTCCCTGGTGTCTCGGGCATTGCGCGATTTTTATATCCCGTAGAATGCGTGGGACCAACATCCACGTCTAGTTTATACTCTGGAGAGTACACGTAGGGACAACGTCCACGCGTGCGCGGGACATCCGTGTCTTGTTTATACTCGGTAGAGTGCGTAGGGACAACATCTGCATCTTATTTGTACTTCGGAGAATGCGTGAGACTATCAACCATGACTTAGCTAGGCTTCGGAGGGTACGCCAACGCGCACGTGGGACATCCGCATCTTGTTTATACTCGGTAGAGTGCGCAGGAACAACATCCGCATCTTATTTGTACTCTGGAGAATGCGTGGGACTATCAACCACGACTTAGCTAGGCTCCAGAGGGTACGCCAACGCGCGTGCGGGACATCCGCGTCTTGTTTATACTCAGTAGAGTGCGCAGGGATAACATCCACGTCTTATTTATACTCCGTAAAATGTGTGCGAAGACGGACCTCAACGCTACGTCTTATTTATACTCCATAGAGTGCGTGCGGAGGCGTCCCCCCACTACTTCTTATTTCTACTCCGTAGAGTGCGTGTGGAGGTGAACCTCGACGCTACGTCTTATTTATACTCTGTAGAGTGCGTGCGGAGGCGGACCTCGACACTACGTCTTATTTATACTCCGTAGAGTGCGTGCGGAGGCGGGCCTCCGTGGTGTGCGTCGAGGTGGGCAGACGCAGAGGGACGCGCCGAGTGAACACCGGTGAAGTCACTGTGGGGCCGAGCGGAGACCGGCGAAGACCTCCCAGAGCCCAGGCGAAGTGGCATTGGCAGGCCAGCGGAGTCGTCATAGGGGTTGGCGGAGGCGCAGACTCCCCAGAGCCGAGGCGAAGGCACGCGAGGTCGTCGTGGGTGAGCGGAGCTGACTCGGACTCGTGCTAAATGGAGCTCGGAGACGTGCAGCACAAGGCTCGGAGGCGTCAGGCTGAGGCCGTTGGAGTGGAGGCCCAAGCTCATCGGCTGCCGACGAGGTCGTCTAGGCCAGCTTCGTGGGTGATGAGGCTGCGAGCAGCACGTGATACCGCTCACGGGTTGAAGCACCTCCATGAAAAATCTGGTGCCCTCGAAGCGGAGGCCATGGTGGTCCCGATGCGTCACTCGACAACCGAAGCTATTCAGCTCGGAGGCTCCGGGGGGCCTAGTGCAGAGGTCATGGAGCTGGCGCTGAACAACGCACCGGTCCAGAGGCGTGGGCCACGCAGCTCAGCACCACGAAGTCTGAAGCGAAGTCCAATGTTGCGGAGTTCGTTACGGCGAAGTGAGTGGCGAAGGCTGACGTGGCGAAGTCTGGTGCCGCGGAGTTCGTCACGACGAAGTCAGTGACGAAGGTCGACGTGGCGAAGTCCTAGCGGGTGAGGTCCTCGAGCAGCCGCGGAGTTCGTCAGGGTGAAGTCAGTGGCGAAGGTCGACGTGGCGAAGTCCTGGCGGGTGAGGTCCTCGAGCAGCCGTGGAGTTTGTCACGGCGAAGTCAGTGGCGAAGGTCGACGTGGCGAAGTCCTGGCGGGTGAGGTCCTCGAGCAGCCGCGGACTTCGTCACGGCGAACTCAGTGGCGGAGGTCGACGTGGCGAAGTCCTGGCGGTGAGGTCCTCGAGCAGCACCTCTGCGTTGCGAAGGCGCATCGTTGTTGACTGCAGTCGCGTTAGCTCACATACATGCGCAAAGAAACAGGTTAATCCGCTGGCCTCACATATGCTTGCTCCTGGGTGCATGGAATGCTAACAGACAAGTCGCTTTACGTATTAATTCTCGACCGGTTAGGCTATGCATTCACACGCGCAAGATATGAGGATGATACCGCTGAGCTCCCGCCAGCGACACAATGCATGTATGTGTGTGGTAACCACTTACTTGACTCGCTTTAACCCCATGTGCCGGCCGTACTGTGTCATCTTTGGCAGCTCGGCACGGAGCCTCGCGGAGGCTATACGAGGTTTGGCATGGCGAAGTCTGATAGGGCGAAGTCAGAGCTGAGGCCGGCGTCGCAGGGTCTACCAACATGGAGTTCAGCACGCGGAGACCGGTGCAGTTCCGCGAGCGAAGGCCAAGCGGCCGATTCACGCAAGGCAGAGACAGCTCGGCAGAGGTGGCAAATCCGTGGTGGAGGCCATCGTCGTGCTGAGACGGTGAAGTCCGTGACGCCGGACGCGAAGGCTTGATGTGGACTCGACAGCGCCATCCACGATGGTTGCCCAGGATTCCTGCACACCTGGATGTGTGCTGTGGACGTACGCATGGACTGCGGCTGTGCAGAGGCAGCGTTAGTGCGAAGACGAGGCTTCGCTCAACGTGCCAGACGACGCTGCACAGCGGCAAAGTTCATGACGCCGGACGCGAAGGCTTGACGCAGAGTCGATGGGGCCTTCCACGGCGCTTTAAGCAGTTGAGGCAGCTAGTAACAGTACGCATACGCGAAGCTTGACGTTCCTACTTAACGTTCTCCGCGTGGAGGTGAGCGGAGCGCAAGCGGAGGTCGAAGCCCCATCTTGGCAGCGCGGAGGCCGAGGCGAAGACACGGAGTCACCAGTGCGGAGCAGCGTAGCGCTCAGGGCTGGTCGTCGACCACGCAGAGTCAAAGCTGGGGAATGCAGAGACCGGTGCGAGTTCTCGGCCGGCTTGAGGCCTCCTTTACGCATGCATAATCTTTCCTGCTTTGGACGCGTTGCCCGATACGGAGACTCGACGTCCTGCGGAGGCTCGGCGCGGAGGCTCAACGCGGGGCTCTACACCGTGCGGGGGCCCGAGGAGGCACCGACGCGGAAGGCTACGACGCGGAGGTCGACACCAAGACCCTATTGCTGCACTTTGCTGCTCAAGCAGTATTCAACAATAGATGGCGGATCGATGGATCTATCAGATCCACCTGGAGACTTTCATGCATAATCGACGGATCTATCAGATCTGCGTGAGGGCTTACACACAACCACGACTGGTGAGCGAGTTGAACTATTCAGGGATGCTCTACCTTTTCTTACCTTCAGCTACATTTTTTGGTTCTCCAGCATACCAAGATGTATCCCAACCCGGCAATGGAGCAAATCTTCCCACGGTGATGGCCCTTTTCACGACTTCTTGCCTGGTCCCTACAGACGGCGCCAACTGTTGTGGCTACAGGCCAAACAATAAAGAAGGGGACTCGTAGAAGAGGAAGAGGAGAGCCAGATCTAGGGGCAGTTGTAAGAATGAGAGGATGATGATCCCTCCTGCCCCTCCTGGGGGTTTATATACATGAGTAGGGTAGAATGGGAAATCCCCATTCTACCCCTTAGTACTTACAGAGGATGAGGGTACATTGGTATATTTACACCTCTACACTATCGGGCCTATTACATATTAGGCCAGTTGCAAGGCCCAGTCACGGGGGGTTAGGCCACCCCCACAACAGGGGCAATTATCGACTAGATGGTTAACCTACTCGATGGCAAAACCTTAGCAGGCGAAACTGATTATGTCTTGTGGGTAAAGTTGTGTAACCTCTGCAGAGTGTAAAACTATTCGAATAGCCGTGTTCCGGTTATGGACAATGCTCGTTGATTTCACACAAGGGATAGATATTTTTCCTAAAATTTTGGATGGGAGAGCTGTGGAAAGCGAATGGTTAGTTCACTGGTGGTTCATTACGTGAATAGTTGGTTCATGTGTGGTTCATTGGAGTGAATGGTCAGTTCACTTGTGTCTATATAATTCTTTTGATTATTTATTCATTATAGTTTTCCTTAAAGATTTGCTTTCAATCTATTTATTGTATTTACTTTAAATTATTGCATTCTGCAAAATAACCTTTCAGCCATCCATTGGTAAACCTTGCATATTACACTGTACTTTTGTTACAAACGACTCACTGAGTACCAAGATACTCATAGTTTTATGCCTACTGTTGCTCAGTTGAAGAGGAGGAACCATATCAGCATTGAGCAAGAGGTACCTGAAGGAGGGTACTTCGATGACTTCTCGGATTAGGACTTCACGTCCCAGTTGATTGTCTATGGGCATGTTAAATGGTCGTCATGCTTATTTCTATTTTCTGTTGTTAGTTTCTTAAGCCCTTCAGGCTATTAATTGTAAGTTTGGCTATAAGATTATACTCTGATAATTATTATTATTTGAGTCTTTTCCTTTATTAATCGTGTATATGGTTGATATTTCATCTATGTTACACTGTGTACACTAACGCGATACTGGACTAGTGTAGTATACATAGAGTCCTGATTTGTATATTCGGGTATTGACACATGCATAGCAAGCAAGTTACTCACATTCCTAGTGGATTAAAAAAGCACGCGGTCCATAACAAACTATTGAAGTAACAAACAATATTCATAACATAGTATCAGAGTTCAGAGAAACATGAGGTCCTACTGAAGCAAAAGATGTGGAGTCTAGTGTTACGTGGAAATAGACAATAGAAATTAGAACCTAAGAAGTACCTAGAGGAGACATCTGAGCTAGATTGGCAGAACATGCTGAGCTATGAGAGACCTGATGTAGAGCCTGATAGAGCTGCTGAACAGAATCACATCGCTGAGAACTTGACGAGCTAGTTTGTCCTCAAGTGAAGGGCCTCCCTACCCTCCTTTGGTCGTCCACCCCCACGTGCTTGTTCTACTTTTTTTGCACCACACAACTCTGGTAGTCGTGCCCGAAGTTTATGCAGTAGTTGCACTAAACTCCAATTGGTGCGAAAACAAGAGCAGAAATAGGCACCTGGGAGAGACCATAGTCAAAGCAAAAACCATCAACGTAGTCAAAGATGAGACAACAAGGACAGTCACAACAGACTGTGCTGCTAACCCTAGACAAAGCTCCTTAGCCTGAAGTGGCCTCGGTGATAGTTGGCGTGGTAAGCGGCTCAGCGGTTGAGCCCTAACAGGCTCAAACTCTAGACAAAGATGGCAAACAAAAACATAAAGGCGAAGGTGATTATGATTCGTCTTTTCCACTTTATAACACTCCTGATAGAGTGAAGGCCAGCTCATCCAGCTGGCGCTAGAAACTGGCCAAGTCTCGAAAGAAATCGTCAATGGAAGAGTTCCCTTGGCGAAGTGTCTCCAACTCTCACTGAAGCAAAAAGAACTGAATATCATTGCTCTGCTGGTATCACTCACACAAGTACTCCCAAATCTGTCTAGTAGACCACAGACCAACGTCTGGTTGGATGAAGTTGTCAACGCTGACCACAAGGATGGCACAAACATGAGCCTCATCAGGACACCAGCGCCCAAAAATGTCAATGGCATACTGAGAAGCCTCATTAGCAGTGTTAGCAGCAGTAGCCTCTGCCTCCTTGGCGGCCTCATCTTCTGTAGGAGGTGTAGAAGTAGACTGCCTAGGAGGAGGCTAAACCGTTGGTGGCGAAAAGGTCGTGCACCGGTGACATGCCCCCAGAGGCGGAGACCATCGAGCGCGATCTCCATGAGTGAATACTACAACCTGTAGTTCGTCTCATAGAGCTTTGTCCTCGAGAATGGGATCACAGCTGATGGAACGAAAGCCATCAATAGGCGGCACTGGATAGTTTGGTTAGATCGACATTTTTTTCCTTTTCTTCTACTTTTTCTTTTTTTAGGAGGAAACTTAAAAGCACAGTGTATAGAAACCAAATTTGTTTTCTATTCACTCTTCACCCGAAGATGGCTGCAGGAGTGCGCCCAGGGGAATTGGCGGTGGCCGGTGACAGTTGGGGGCGGTTGGTGGCTGCCAGCGGTGGATCCACGTGGTCCAGGCAGCCGGACGGAGAAGCAGCTGATGGCCGATGGATCCACGCGGGGGCGTAGTCGGCGGGTCGGACGTCGTCGGTCTGGGCAACCGGACGAAGGAGCATCCGATGGTGAACTACGACATCAATCTAGAGCAGGACAACACTATCCCTAGCTGTACAATGGCGCGAGCGTCTTCAGGTGTTTATGCAGCCCTGGATCGGGATGACGTTGGTCAGCTGTTAGCGACCCGAGGCAGATGGAACCTCCTGATATGGACAAAGCGGCGACGGGTCCAAGCGACCGATAGATGGCCTGGGTGAGATAGCGGCAGCTTGGGTAGCGACGGCGGCTTGTGTGGCGGTGGTGGCCTGGGCGGTGACGATGTCTGCAAAAGGAGTTAGGTTACAACCCTAGCTCTGATACCATGTTATGAATATTGTGTATACCATATGACCACTGTTGGCGAGTACTGCTGGCTACTTTTGCCCTTGTTTCCCATATGACCATTGTTCACACTCTTTTTGCGGTTACTTCCATTCGCCGATAGTCTCTCTTGTACTCCCAATATATATTGCCCTTTAGGCCTTATGAATATATACACAATATTCATAACTAGAAAAACTAAGCATTGCTATAACATTTCTTCCAAAACCAATGGAACAACTTACCGTTGGATCAACTCCATATGCTGTCCCTCACGAATCTCAAAAGCAACTCATTATTACTTCGTCACTCCCCTCCGCTACCGCAGTCGCCTGCGCATGGAGGCGACCTGACTCCTTTCTTCCCGCTCCCTCTCATTCTCCCTCCATTGCTGCCGTCATTCCCTCGCTCTCTTTCGCCACCAATCCGGTTGCCTGGAGGGGGCCGCCGCGGGATCTGGCGTTGTAGGAGGGAAATCTGACTCCCCTGGTACAGTCTCACCCTTCCCCCTAGGCATAGGAGGTTGGGGTGGTGGTGGAGGGGGCGGGGGAGGAGGCGCACAGAGCTACTCGAGGAAGCGTGGCGAAGACGGCCGGCGACGAGATACTCTTCCTCTTCCTCCATGAAACTAGCATGAAACCACCCAATATCGTTCAAAGTGGTTCTAACGGTTTACCATTGGCTAGCTGCTTCCATCATGACATTGCTCTTTGCCATGGTTTGAGCTAGATTAGCTTGATTTATCATGACTTTCCATGTGTACCTTAACTCTTTACCACGCTCGCAAATTGAAAATGCAAAACTTGAAGAAAAGCATGTCAGTGTTGGATCTTATGACTAGTTTTGCTTTAGTAATCTTTTTATGATTCATGTCATATCAAATATGCTCTTTTGAACTTAGAATATTAATTGAGCTTTAGATTGAGCTATGCTAGTTCTTTGTTGAAGCATGAGTTTATTTCTCTTAGGCTTTTGCAGCCATTTTGAGAAGCTGAAAAGAACGGGCCCTTTGTCCCCTGAATCAATTGCATTAACTAAATAGAGCAGAATTTGAACCTTGATGAATTCATTGTCAAAGGGGGATACGTTATACCCAAAAATGTTCGTTGTTTGTCAAAGGGGAAGAATTAATCCTAAATTGGTGGAATTGAGTATTAGCATGAAGACTGAGGAGCTAAAAGTGGGTTTTTAGCTTTTATGGCTTTCTTGAGATTTTCTTGATCTTTTTTATCACTTCTCACCATGAACAAGGTCAAACAGAACAATTTTTATAGGACCTAGTGTGAAGATTTCTTTCTTGTGGTGAAGTTGAAACTTTTTGTGGAAAACTTGCCCTTGCCAGTTGCTTCACTTTATATCTTACTCGGTATTTTTAATCTTATTTGCATCTAATGCATCAAGTGGAGTTTTCTTTCGCAAATTATTCTTGCTTTTCAAAAATTAACTCGATTGTACTCTCATTTGTATTTTTGGAGGTATTGCTAGTGTGCCCATCAAGGGGGAGGTTGTGGAACCATATTGAGAATATCCATGGTTCATTTGTGTTGAATTGGCAATCGTGTCAAGTTGAGATTTAAGTTTGTGAAAATTTGCACGTTTCTAGATGAACGGCCTGCAGAGGCGATCTGGCTGATGTCTGGTGTGACCAGAATTTAGGGCGTGGTCGAACCGCATGTCCGGTGCGACTGGTTTCTAGTTGGTGGCTGGTTTATTCTAGAGAAGTGCTCATTTGTGTGCGTGAGAGAATTCGAAGTGGTCTGACCAGCCAACGGGTGGTGATCCGATCGAGATTGACCGAGCGGTTAGACTGGTATAGATGCCACGATCTGACCGGCGAACCTATTAATGGGGTTTGACTAGTGGTCAGACCGGTTATGTGTGAATTTGACTAAGAGGGTTTTGAAAATTTGGGAATCAGTCATGGGTTAAGTTTTGTTGTCATAGGTCATTGTATTCGTGTTGTATGAAGAATATTTGAACTAACATGGGTGAAGTTGTGAAGAACTTATGCCCAGAAATAGTTTCATAGTCTTTGATCTGTAAGGTACTTGGAGACAACCGTAGTCAACGACGTAGACCAGGACTAGACTTAGGGATGAGGTGAGGTATGGATAAAGAAGCCAAGTAGGATGGTAGGGCTCAAGCAAGCATAGAAGATAAGAGATGTTGAAGAGAAGGTTTGAGCGACGGTTCATCGAATGAAGCGGTTGTTGCAAGTGAGGTGTGGTCGAGGGAACAACTATAGAGAGATTTGCCAATACATAGGCTATTGGTGAATCTATATGTTGCAAGTATAGGGACTGCTTGCAAAGGAAGAGATGACCATGGACTAGGTTCAGGGAAGAAGTGAGGTCCATAGTCAAAGCATGGTATTTGCTAACAAGTAGGATTTGAATTCGAGCTCAAAGTATACGAATTTGAACACAATTTCTATTATTGACTTGGTTTATGTTGGCGAAGGATCCTCGCGCTACCTCGGGACCATGACCATCTCGGAGCGACGACACTCATTGGAGGATGTACCTCAAGCCAAGTCCCCAAGTCAACCATGGGCGGAGTACACAAGACTGACCCCAGAGGCGTCTGGGGCCGACTTCGGGCGAGGTACACAAGACTGGCCCTAGAGGCATCCAGGGTCGACACCGGGTGAGGTGCGCAAGACCGGCCCCGAAGGCGTCCAAGGCCAACCCTACGCGAAGTACGTGAGATTGACCCAAGGATGGTTCGGGGCCGATCCCAGGCGAAGTACGCGAGACCGACCCTAGGAGGGTCTGGGGCTAACCTCGAGTAAAGTACGTGAGACCGACCCTAGGATGGTCCAGGGCCAACCCCAGGCGAAGTATGCGATATCGACCCTAAGAGGGTTCAGGAATAACCTCGGGTGAAGTACATGGGATCGACCCTAAGAGGGTCTTGGGCCAACCCCGGGCGAAGTATGCGGGATCGACCCTAGGAGGGTCTAGGAGTGACCCCGGACAAGGCACGCCTTACTAACCCCGGAGTGGCGGGGCCTGCGCGAAGAAAATGACCAAAATACCCCCAGAAGTAGACCAAACACTAAAGGCAAAGTTATAACTACACTGGCCTCCCCCTAAATAGGACCCCTTATAATGGGAGAGGGGAGGCCATTTTGTAACCCTAGGACACTCATATTGAATATACTTATGGTTGTGTGCTCTCCTTGGGTTCCTTCGCACCCTCGGCGATCTCCGTATCTGACCAGGGGTGCCTCTAAGTTTATTGTCTAGACTCATACCGATGACAGTTGGCACCGTCTGTGGGAATTCAAGCGAGAAGTCATGTGCGTACCACACAGAGGTCCTTTGGGCTCCGCCTCGGGGTCCATCCATGCAGAGGTTCTCCAAACTCCACCCCGGACACCTGGGGGTGGCCTTCACTGTCGCCCCGGGGCCACTTCCTCTACCGGACTTCGCTTCGCTCCATGCCCAGACTTCACTCCATACTAACCACCCTCCGTGCATGCCTTGGGGCTCGTCCTTTGCGCGACCTTGGCCTTGCCCTGGACATGACCTCCACGCACCCCCTAGGCCTTCCCGGGGTTCACCCTCCGTGCACCCGAGCCTCTCCTTGGGGCTCGCCCTTCGCGCGACCTCGGCTCGCCTCGAGCTCATCATCCGTGCACACCCCCAGCCTTCCCCCAGTTTGCGCTCCTCCAAACCCCTGGCCTCCCATGTTGGATGGCCGAGATGAGTCTAAGTCACGTAGTGATGAGTCATTCCTCGATGGGGGCACTGCTTGCCTTGCTTTCGGCTTGGCGTGGATCGAGTTCAAGTATACTATGCATCGCGAGATCACCACACGGGACCAGCTCCCTGAGCAACCATACCATGAGCTGAACATGCCTTAGGCTGCAATTTGGACATGTACGAGATGTACAGCAAAATAAGCTTTTATGTGAGAAAAAATATTTTGAGTCATAATTGATCTTTCGTTTGCAAGTAGTATTGCATTTGTTCTTACTTGTTGTTTTGGTGACTTATCTTGCTTGACAATGGTCATGATAAACAATTATTCTTTTATTTGAACTATGAGCAAGATTTTACTTTTTGAGGAGTTTTAGGTGGGGATTGGAGCTTTTGTTGAAAGTTTACTCTTTTTTAATTTTAGCATCATTCCTCATCTTTCCACTATGATCATGTTTCTTCTTTCTCTTAAATCTGGACCACTAGTGGCTTTTGTAACTTATGTGCATTAAAAGTCCAAAATTCCAACTCAAAATCTTGCCTTTGGGTGTTTATTAAATTACTCATCAAGAGGGAATTGTAAGGCCATGTGGTGGCAGCCCCATAAGAGTGATGAGTATTTGATATTACTTGTGCCTTGTTTTGTTGTTTGAGTTTGATTTTGAGAATTTACATCATGAGTTACTGCTATCTGAAGCTGGTGGCCATACTGGCAAGGGTGTCATGGTATGAATGGCTGAAGCAGTAGTACCAACCTATAGTTGTCTGTAGCTATTTTCTAGAGGAAGTCTTTTTAGAGTTTTTAGGCTAAGACCTAGTGCAGTAGTACCGACGTTGTAATCACAGTACGATCGGGGTGTAGCGGTATGACCGACCATGGCAAGGTGGTATAACCAGCTTGGTAGTCCGGTCAGATCGGCCCTTGTGCTGAGTTAGTTTTAAGGATTGGTTTTGATGGTGTTAGTCGTGACGGGAGTCCGTACAAGTGTTAGTCACGAAGAGTCCATGAATGTGTGAGTCATGGTGTGTCCATGCATATATTTTGCTAATTAAGAGTCAAGTGCATGTCATTTGTGCTCGCACCGTTTGCTTTGTCTTTGGTGTGTAGGTTCTTTGATGATGGATTGCGGCTAGCGACAAGACCGAGGCTTGGTGGCCATGGAGTGCCGTGTAAGTCCAAGTGGAGCATCATCTTAAGCCGAGAGCATGGGAGAAAGATAAGAATTGTGTGGAGGCAATGCGTGCATGTGGTGTGTCAATTGGTCTTGTGCGTTTTAAGTTGTGATGTTCCTTGGCACAGGCATACAATTTTGGCGAAAAGTCATGGGCATCATATTATTCATGCAAACCAGTGGATGGCAATTTGGAAAATTATCCAATGTTGGGTGGAGTGATCGCTTGCGAAACTGTGGCACTAGTCTAAATAGTTTAGGTCACATTTTTATGATTGGAATGTCTTATCGGGCTTGTGGAGCCTTTAAAAATTCGTGACTTGAAAAGCATTTAAGTGTATGAGAGTGTAAAATCTGTTTGTGTATAGGTTACCGGGTTTTCCCATATGTAAGTGGTGTGATCCGCTAAGAAATGGCTGATTTGGTGTCAGGTGGTAGCATCCACTATATATGCTTTGTGTTTAGTTAAGTCTTCTGAGACTTGAGAGATTAGGGTTAAGCTTTTCTTGTATTGGTGTTTTTTTGTGCATATGCTCTAGGCTTTGAGTCCTGCTATCTTAAGAGATTAGCTCTAAAATATTCGTCTTTAAGTGAAATAAACATCCAAAATTTGCCAAGTGAGTTATGTCATGGATCTCCTCTTGCACTTTTTATTTACTTGGCTTTCTTGTTTGGATTTCTCTCTTCTTGATATTCCTGGTGCTAAGGACGTGTAAGAGGTTTATATATCTCCTAGAGATAAGATTCCATCCATCTAGGCATGATCTAAAGAAAGTTATTGAGTTTACTCGTATTTTCTCAAAAGAGAGGTGATTTTGGATTTTGCTCTTGTGAGTGATATGTGTCAAATTCGTGACGTGATTTAGTTTTCTATGACATGTGAAAATCCATCCAAGGTCACTTAGATCATCTTGGACTTACTGCAAGACCACATCAAGATTTTCTGTTTTGGTCCAGTTTTGGTGCTCCTCAAATGAAAAAGGTTAAAATTTTGTCAATGATTCTCTCGATTGTTGATTAGAATAGGATCCTAACATACTAATGAAGGTGCTTGCCAAGTTTTGAGTCATTTGGACCAACGGGTCAAAAGTTCCATCAGTTTCCGATTTTGAAATCGTATTGATTTACTATTCCTGTATTGATTTTACTGTAGCAGTGGTACTACTGAGGATACTGTAGGGGTACTACCTATTCTAACTGTCAAACTATAGCGGTACTACTGAAGTTGTTGTAGCAATATTAATGATTTTGTACAATTTTGTTTGGATCTTTTTCTGTGAGTAATTATTCTCTGAACTTTATAACTTCTCATAATTATTAGAAAGAACTCAGAGTCAATCGCTAGCGATGGTGAGCGACCATAGATAGGGAAGGTGATCAGGCACTGAGGAAGCTTGTCAGTGGTGCACTAGAGGGGATAGGAGAGGAAGGGACTGGAAGTGGCGACAGCAACAACGACTCGGGTGGGGAGGAGCCAACAAGGCGGTAGGGCGGCAACACCTAGGTGGCAACTGTGTGAAAGTGAAGAGGAGCAGAGGCTAGTGTTGAGACGAGACGGTGAGGGATTGCACGGTTGAACACCGGTGTGAGCGGCGGAGGCGAAGGCAAACAACCTCCTCACTCAGCGGTTATTGGACTCCATACTTGGTTGTCACTCCATCACACATGGAGGCCGGAGGCAGAGGGGGCAGGCGCATAGGGCAAGCGGAGGCAGAGGGCCGAATTGGACAGCAAGAATTTACAAAATGAAATCTACAAGTTAATTATAGTAGACATTATACCAACTTCAATTGTACTGACCAAAATCGCATACGACTATCTCACTCTTCGTAATCTCTTTAGTCTACAAGTTAAGCAAACTAGCAAAAATACCTGCTCAGCTCGGCTTGCTTACATCATGAGCTCAAGATGAGTCAGGCCGAGCTTTAACAAGCCAAGCCAACTTGCAAGCTTCAAGCTGTTTTTTTCACCCCTACTTTTCATTAAACATTTTCATCATCAAGCAAGCAAAGTAGCCAACTACCTACAATGTAGCAACTAAGGATATACAGATCATCAACTGAGTAATATTTGCCAGAGGCAAAAAACCATCACAAGCATCATTGCCACAATCACAAGAACCATCACCAACAGCAGAGGGAGTTCGCTCGTTGATCAACCCCCACACTTTGTCGCGCGGATGATATGGACGTTCATCGTGCACCTCTTCCCGCCCTTCAGCAGATCAAAGAGGCAGATATCACCAATCTGCAAGTCATTGTCCTGTACAAACTGCCTCCAGCCATGTGCAAGCGTTCTCACAGTAGGGCCAACGTAAATCCACACTTTCCACCTCTTGCCATGCCGCTGAAGAATGACAGCTTGCTTCTCATGTGGAAGGTATCCATCAGCATATTTTTTATAGAGGTACTATTGCAGATTGGAAACAAAATAAAAGTTTCTCAGAAAGTTCAAACCAATTGGGCAATAAAATAAAATGGAAACCAATTTCTGCTTCTTCCAGGAAAATGTGAGTTTAAACTTAAACAGCATTAATTCTGACCAAAGGATGCAAATATTGATCATGATGGAAGACGGAGCATTGAACTCACTAGAGAGCATTTTCTTCTGTTAACATGGCTCTTCGTCATGACGGCCACAAGGATGGGGATGTCGGAATGGATATCTTGGACCTTCTCCTCCACTTTCTTCTTCTGCACTGAAGTTAGATGGGTAATAGCCACATGCATGTAAGCAGGCACATTGTTTACTTCAAGATCATCATCTGAGGAAGAAGCATCTCCTGTGCCAAGAAGAAAAAATATCAGATATCAAACATAGCTGTAAAATACGACTATCGATGTGATTTGTGACCAGATGGCTTGGAGGTAGTGGAGGAAGAACTCGTCTTCATGGTGTTGTTAAGCTGTGCCCGTCTTCCATTCTGCAACGATCGCATAGGATGATGCTCATGATAACTCTTCAAATTTCCAGTAGCATCTCCCTGCCTTTCTTCCACAGGAGGACCGTTGTTCAGGATTACGCAAGACGATGCTTTCTCGCAACCGCTTGGATCAAATATTGCAACCTTAAACTCAGAGTTCCCATTGTATCTGAATACCAGGAAATCACCCCTCTTTAAGTAATGCGTATTGGCAAACGCCTCCCATCCAAATTTAAGGATTAGTTTATCAGCGCATCTTTTAATTCCAACATTGCAAGTGCTACCATTACGTGCTTCCAGTTTGATCATTTTGGATATCTTTCCTTTGAAACATCGTGCAAATTTGTCTGGTATTCTCTGCAGGAAGTAGTAGGAGTATAAATACACAGTGCACAATTGAGAACTACCTCACAATTTTTTTCAGGATTTTTCATATTAATTTGGTGATCAAAGTATAGTAGTTTTCAGGGTTGCACCTAAATCATATCCCCTATGGTAATACAACAGATAACAATTGTTTTTACAAGAATTGGTATATGTTGTAACTAGACTGAAGCACAAAATTCATCTCAGCTACCAGACTAAGAATAACTGAAGTGTACAGATCAAGTCTAATTGCAAAGTAATAGTATACTAAAGAAATGAATTATATGAAACTCAATGAGTTCTCGCTAACAATCAATTTAACATGGTACCTTTTAACTAGAAGGTTCAATGGTTGATATTATGTTTATGTGACTTGCCACTTACTATTGAGGTTAGCAGGTAATCTCTAGAAATCCTGAAAATAATAGTTAAAGATCAATTTATGTTTCTTCCCTAAATTTCATCTAATCTAACAAGAAACTATAATGGTTAGAGTGTGCAGTATTCAGCTATCTGTGATCCCCCACTTGAGAATCAGGCAAGTGACAATACTTTCTCAGCATTATGCAAATATGTATTCTAACTTATAAAAAGAGTAACATAGATGGCATACACAACGATAAGACAATGTAGCTGAAAATGCCTTACCATTTCATGTTGAAAATCACCCATCAAAACCTTGAAGAAACATTTGTCTTGATCATCCATAGCATTCCAGTACTGGTACTCATCCCATTGTTTGCATCTTTCACAAGACTTGCCCATCAAATCACACCTTAGACCCACAGTGTAGAAGGAGATTAAGAAAACAGAGCAAACAACTTCAAATTGCACAGAATCCAAATGATAACAAGCAGATTTGATTGTGATCACTTAAGTTAGAGAACCCATCAGGCTGATGCAAACTACTAACTTGATCAGATTTCGTATGATGCAATTTAACATTGTTTGCAAGAACATAACTACGAACCACCGAGGATGGAAAAGAATAAAAGATCAAGATGTGTAAAACTCTACTCTTTGTCAGATTTCACGATCGGTTTGTGTAGAATGATGAAATCCTCTACAATTAGCTAAACCTTTTTTTCGCGATTGCAAGGAAAACACGGACGCACACACCATCACGCCTAGAATGACGAATACCGAGAATAAATCCGCCACCTCGCAAAGTTTCTACTAAGGTGCAAAGGTGGGCATCAAGATTTTTACTCAGATGGGTAAAATCGTCCCTAAAATGCATAAGTTTATATCTGTAAGGAGAGTTGTATTTGCTATACAACTATAATGCCTATGATGAGAAATAGTTGTATTTCTTATATAATTGTAAGATTTCTCGCATATAAATCTGATTAGCACGTAGATCTTTTGCTTTTTTCTCTGATCAATATAGAAATTTCTAATATCTTAGAATGAACATGAAAGCTTCTTTTTAACATTGTTTTAGTCAAATAGACTTGACAGACGGGAGAGAGGGAGTGAGTTGGTAACTAGAAAAGAAAAATCTCGAAAAAAAAAGAAATAAAAGAAGTTCACGGGAGAGAGGGAGTGAGTTGGTAACTAGAAAAGAAAAATCTCGAAAAAAAAAGAAATAAAAGAAGTTCTTACGGTAGATGTGTTGAGAATAAAACTTTCTGGCGATGCCTTCGAAGGGACGGTTTCAGCAGAAGTGCAAGTGCTTGTGCATGCGTCTCAAATCAATGTATGCCTTATGGTATCCTCAGGCCAGCTAGATTAAAGGAGGGAGGCCAAAAGCTATAGCATATATAAAACTCTCATTAGCTGCACTACTATGTGCAGTAAACAACGTGACAGTACTGCATCTCATTAATGGGGATATGAAAGGCCTCAAACAGTAGTAAGTGGGGTTCGCTTTACAAGACTAAATTGCTTTTTGTAAGCTAAACTTCAGATCTGGCTAAATGGCCCCTTGGCATGATCCGATACAGATCCGTATAGGTGTGGCCACTACTACAGAAAATATTATCATAAATGGTTTCGTAAGCCATCTGAATTGATAGGTCAATAATGATACGAGATCATCACAGACGGCTTTCGAACCATCTGTAATGTAAATATTACAGACGGTTTTTAACTACAAATCATTTGTGATAGTTGATTATTATAGACGGTTTTTCTTAAAAACCGTCTATGATAGCTAAATATCACAGACAGTTCTAACTACGAATCGTCTGCGATAATCAAATATCACAGACGATTCGTAGTTAAAACTGTCTGTGATGTTCAGCTATCATAGACGGTTTGTACGAAAAATCGTCTGTGATATTCTTTTCTTCCCCTTAATCTATTTCTGTTTATTGGCTAGCCTCAGGAAACGCTAGACATGTCCTCTAAAACAAGCAGATCAACATGTACATATATACATCCAATTCACATCTAAATTTATTTCAGAAACAAAAATATCCATTTCACAAATCAATTAATTGAAATAAAATATCTATTAACAAATACACATGTACAATTAAGGTCAATCTTATCACAAATAAAACCATTCTACATTGTGAAATTCTCCATCTGATTTTGTGACTTTAGCTAACAAAAAGAACACGCACTCTTCTCGAATTTGTGCAAGGTTGGCCTGTTCCAGCGTAGTTGTAGGAATAAGCGAACCCTGTCGATAGGAATATCAATGTGCGTATATATATAACTTGATAAGTATGTAATAATTATTGAAATATTGACAAACCTTAGTATTGGTGATCTTCGAGGAATCGAGTAGTAGTTTCATATGGTGGCAAACATAGAATCCACATGTGTTACCCAGCTGCTGCTGGTAATACTACAAAAATAGAATTTGTTAATTCAATATGTATTACTACCAAGTGTTATATAGGATTGATTAATGTGTACTAGCAAATACCAAAAAATTTCAGACATGTCGCAGGGCGTTGGCCCCTTCAGTCGAGTGACGTACCTCTACAACGTATGTGGCGAATGACTTACGTGATTCTAAAAAGTTAGCCTTAGTCATTCAGAAAGAAAAAAAGAGTACAATATGGTTATGTATGGAGAAAATGTATTAAACTATCGATTAATCGGCCGATAACTGTGTAGTCGGTCTTATTCTTACGTAGAGAATCAAGGTATATTATCTTATTCTATTTTAGTATAATTATAATTAAAATCCAATGAAACCCCTGATTGTAGGATATAAGTACAAATTCCTTATTGCGGTGAGCCAGCAATGCTGTTGTAATGTAACTCTCGACGTAGAATGCATCCTCGTTGATAGTATCCATGGCGACCAAGCGTGGGTCTAGGAAACCAATTGGTAATTTAGATAATCTGGCTTCAGTCACTTTGTATCTATATATATACACAAAAGCAACAAATTATATATGACATTTATCGGTATTACATGAACGGAGACTGTGATTGTACACATTTACAGCGTCCAGCATCGAACGAGTGAGGCATCGAGAACGTTGAGCGTGAAAAGACCAAATAAATCCTCAAAGGTCACCGCGAAGACACAATCATGAACTTCATGTTATAAATGATGCGGCTTGAATTTGATAATGATACCTGAGCGCCGTTCTCCCTGTGGCTTATTGGCCTGTTCCATATAGTAAGAGTGTAATATCTGGCAACTAAGTCCTAGGGTTAGGAGCCGCTCTGCCAGGGTGATCATCGGCTCGCCTAGCACGAATTTACGAGCCAATGGCAGGTACGAAATATCATCATCAGTCTTCTTTGATTTGCCCCTACTACCTCGGCTGTAGGTTGACTTCATGGTAGTCAACCGTAAAGGTAGCACCGGTGCAAGTTGCTTCACCGGGATAGCACCCGTGGACATGGCACCGATGCAGGTAGCAGTGGTGCAGATAGCCCCTGTGGACATGGCACCAGTGCAGGTAGCTCTGATTCGGATTGCCCTTGTGGACCTTGCACCGATGAAGAAGCCTCCAGGCAGATGTCGCTTTTAAGCTACTAGATAAATGTTCCAATGGCTTGCTCTAGAATCACGACCTCGTCGTTGATGCGCTTCGATAGCGGGACGACCTCAAAATTGGTATGCACACCATCCACATTCAATTTTTCGAAACCTGGCGCTAAAGGTGCACCGTGCACCATGGCCCCGTGACCGGACGGATATGCTTGGCCCCAAGCAGCGCAGAAGGCAACAGAGGCATATCTCACTTGGAATTTGCACTTCGTAGCCTCCTACATAACGATACAAAATTATCTACTCCAATAGGCCTATTAACAAATTGAGCATTCCAAAGATAATAATTACTACCAGGATGTCATTCACAGGAAATCTGGGCTCGCTTTCTGTTGTAGAATTGGACACGCAACTACTCCGACGGTTGGGGGGCTGGCTGGCATAGGAGCGGCGGCGACGGCCTGCTGATTTTCTGTATATCTTCGTATCTCATCTCTGACATAATAAGTGAGCTCCTCTCTAAGAGATGCCTTGATCTCCTCTCGTAGCCATGCCTCACGCTCAGGATTGGTTCTCTTCCTACTCCGATACGATTCGGAGTCATCTGAGAAACCATGTTTCCAAGGAATATAAAGACCAATGCCTCTCGTACGACCCGGGTGCTCCTTGTTTCCCAAGGTCGCGGGAGTATATCTCTCTCCCTACTTGCCTGGAATGATCCTTGAAAAAATTCTACACTCAGCGCTTCCTACAAGAGCTTGACATGTCATTTCACTTTCTACGAAGTTATGGAGTAATTACAAGCTACGTAGTTTGATATCTTATCAGGCGGTGGGACACTTCATCGTCTATAGGGTTTCGGAAGGAGATGTCCCCCGACGACGTGGTTGATGACCTCGCTCTAATCCAATTTCGAGTACGCTCATCCGAGATCATGGCAAATAGCAGGGCGATTTCCCACAGGATTGCCTGCTCGTCCTCCTTCCTCCACTACGGGATTTTACCCGCATACCCAGTTGCGCTGAGTCTATGGGGGTGTGTGTTTTTTTGCCTGGAGGGCCTTGTGCGCCGCACTTGTACTTCTAAAATTTTCGGTCGTCTTCACCGCCTTAAACTCTTCCTATTGTGGTTCTAGAAATGAGTACTTATGAAAGTGCATTAGATCCTTCTCCACGTACTGCTTAACAAGTAGGCTGTTGAAGTTCTTCCATGCTTTGCACGCCGCTAGCAAGGCATGTCGTTGCACGGAGTTGTGGTGTTCTTCTGGGATCTCGAACGATGCAAAAGTTTCTATCAGCAGCTCACGTTTCTGAGTCTTAGTCACGGTCTTCCACGAATCGAATATGATCTCAATTCGTTCTCGCGCAACTATTTCGATCATTCTTCAAAATGCGCACGCTGCTCGCCGAGGAAGGAGAGGGGTCCCAGATCCATCGACCTCTATGATGGTAAATCGGCTTTCAGGCTTTTTTGATAATTCTCTTCCATGGCGTTTGGATTTTGCAGCGGACGCATCCAGCGACGATATTAAAGAATACGCAGATGATATGTTGGCCTTCTCATATATAAAAATTAAGCACAATGTAGCATATATATATATATATATATATATATATATATATATAATATGAAAATGACATGAAATTACATAAAAGTACATAATTAAGAAGCAAATGTAGCATATACATCACACATGCATTGTTATACATGAAACATAAAACAAATCTATGTTGCTGATTATTAAACATGAAACAAATCTTAATTAATTGTTAATCATATACGTAAATAGTGCGGTATAAGCATATACGTAAATTGTCTTATGCTGATTATTATCTGGATTGTTGTAAATAGTGTGGTATAAGCTCAAAATTAATTAATTTGTGATTAGTGCTCTCAGATTGTAGGGTTACACAAGTTAAAACTTGGTCGTCCCGCTACTATTGTCTTATACTCTTCATGAATTGAATATGCCAAAAGAAGATTGAAACTTTGAGCTCTAAATATCAATCTAAATCTCAGAAAATATACTTTCAGTCAACTGAATAGGGATCACAAGGTGAATACCAAATTTCACAAGAATTCAGCCTAATGACTTGAAATTCTATTAGGTTAACGAACCATAATTCACCAAATCATTCTCAAGCTAAATCGGTTAGCAAAAATGAATAAGTATATAACATGTGAATCAGCTAGACCATGTGCATAACAATGATCACCAAAAGAGTATATATATATACTAAAAGCAAGTAGTCACAATTAGTGAGAAAAGATATTAGCAACAATATTTAGAGCTGAATGTTAATCATTCAATTTCAGGATAAGATAATTGTCTTCATTGAGCAGTTAGCCCACCATAGCATCACTTTGCAATTCACAGATATGAAACAATCCACAAACTGCAAAGTACAGTAATCGAGAACTCGCAGTGCAAGTGATACTCGAGAACTCGCAGTGCAAGTGATACTCGAAATCACCCAGATGAACCAAGCTGTGGTAAAGCACGCTAGACTTAAGGAGATCTCACATGAGAGAAAAGCGTCTCCAAATCCTTGACATCCAAATTTCATAGATGTGCCTCCAAATCCTTCACATCAAACTCAAAGAGAAAGGCTTAAGGAGATCTCACATGAGAGGGGCGATCTGGATCTCTCAAGCACCGGTGCCAGGCTAGGGGAGGAGGAGGGCGCCGGAGTCGGGGGAGGAGGGTGTTGGGCTCGCGGAGGAGGAGGGCGCAGGAGTCTGGGGAGGCGACGTTGGGCTCATGGAAGTCAGCGATAGGCTCGGGGGAGGAGGGGGTGCCAGGCTAAGGGGAGGAGGAGGGCGCCAGGCTCAAGGAACGGAGGCGACGACGGGCTCAGGAGAGCGGCGATATTAAGTCTAAGTGCTCTCTTTGCTGGTTGGTGTAGCTAATAACTCCAATACGCGCAAAACCCTAGCTGGAGGCATATATAAAGGCTTATTACAGACAGTTCTATTTCATAACTGTATGTGATATTTATTATCACAAACGGTTCTGAACTAGAACTGTCTGTAATAATGAATATCACATATGGTTATGAAATAGAATCGTCTGTAATAATGAATATGATAGACAATTATGAAATAGAACTGTCTGTAATAAGCCCCCCAGCATGCTGTTTTGCGCGTACTGAAGTTATTAGCTACACCAACCAGTATAGAGCACTTTAATAAGACCTCATAGACTGTATTTCTTTACAACAACCCAATGAGGATAAATATACATAAATATAAAATCACATATGTATGACTCATTAATTCTCATATACATAAATGCAAATTCACCTATATATCACACATTTTCACATATATATAAATGCAAATTCACATATACATCACACATGCATTGTTATATACATAATTGCAAATTCACACATATATACATTCTCATTCTACTTGATTATTTCCTTTAAAAATTAGCCCATCATGATGATCAACGCGTATGTAACTAGTGTCGTCACGTTGTTCTTCGTCGACCCTTATGCTATTTTCAAAAGGAGATAACTCATCAAATTGATTGTATTCTTTCTCGTCCACTACATTCTCTACTTCGATAATTCTCTTTTTTCCATGAAGAACTACATAACGCTTCTTATTTACCTGTTCGGTTATATAGAAAACTTGAACAACTTGGTTAACAAGTACGAATGGTTTGTGTTTATATTCAACATGTTGGAGGTCCACGGTAGTGACACGTACTTGTCAACCTTCACCTGTGGGAGATGCACCCAACGGCATCAAAATAAGAGAATCTTGAAAACCACATAGTCGAGCTCCCAAATCTCTTCTATGAACATATAGTACGAGTTTCTCAACCTATCGGTACTGAACGCATCTATGCAGACACCGCTGTTCTGCTTAGTGCTCTTTACATCCTGAGCCTGTGTATAGAATGTGTACTCATTGATATCATATCCTTGCCATGTCACAACTGTAAATGTTGACCCTTTTGCCAACCATGTCAACATCTCACTTGACGAGCTCCTAGCAATTTGCTCTTTCAACCATTGGTTGAACCGACTGTTGTGTTGTCTCATGATCCAAACATTTGGTCGCTTCAGATTCTGTTGTCGAAGCACATTCTTATGTTGGTTGACATAAAGGGCCATTTCAGTCATGTATTGCAAGACTATAAAATGGGCTTAAGCATACGCATCCATATCTAGAGTGATTGTTTTCCTTCTGATAGTTCCGACACCCTTGAGCCACCCTTCATGATGAGATTGAGGCACACCTATCGGTTCAATCTGAGTCATATAATCGACACAAAACTCAATGACCTCTTCGCTTGCATAACCTTCGACGATGTTGCCCTCCGGCTGAGATCGATTCTGTACATAGGACGTGAGAATTCCCATGAACCTCTCAAACGGGTACATGCTACGTGGGAATATGGGTCCGCATATTTTTATCTCCCACACAACGTGAACAATGAGATGGACCACGATATCGAAAAACGAATGAGAAAAATACATCTCAAGATGACATAGAGTCATCACCACCTTGTCCTGTAGAGCATCTAGTCCTTCGGGATTGATGACCTTCTGAGCAATTGTGTTAAAGAAATAACACAGCCTTATGATTGTATCTCGGACTTTGATTAGCAAAATATTTCTAATTGCAATAGGAAGCATTTATGTCATCAGCACATGACAATCATGAGACTTTATGCCATTTAACTTCAAATCTTGCATCAAAATAAGTTTCTTCATATTGCCGAAGTAACCAGACGGAACTTTGACACCATGCAAGCACTGACACAGTTCTGTTTTCTCAGCCTTGTATAGAGTGTAACATGCAGGGGGAAGGTACGTTGGTCCATTATCTATTTTTGTTGATGCTAACTCAGGCCTGATGTCCATATCAACTAAATCAAGCTGTGCGTTGACGCTGTCCTTTGTTTTATCACGTATATTCAGTAAGAGACCAATCAAGCTATCACATATATTCTTTTCTATGTACATGACATTGATGCAGTGTTGAACATCTAGGTACGTCCAATAAGGTAAGTTCCAAAATATTGATCTCTTCTTCCAGATGTTCTTCTCATGAGCCCTCAATTTACACCCCTTTCTGAGGACAACATATAAATTCTTAACCATATTATAAACCTCTTTTTCGCTTAAATACCTTGGAGCTAAACTGTCCTCCTTCTCTCCGTTAAATTGTTTCTTCATCTTGCGGTATGGGTGAGCCCTCCGTAAGAACCGGCGGTGACGCAAGTATCGGCGGTGAGTGTTTCAGCCACATACTCTCGGTATCATCTAAGCAGTGAGCGCAAACTTTGGCACGTTTTGTACTCTGGCCCGACAGGTTAGCAAGAGCAGGATAATTATTTATGGTGTAGAACAACAGGAAGCACAAAGTGAAATTCTCTTGTTTGTATGCATCCCATACCTGTACCCCTTCGTTCCACAGTACTTTTAAATCTTCCACCAACGGTACTACGTACACATCAATATTATTTCTAGGTTACTTTGGCCCTTGGATAAGTATTGACAGTAAAATATACTTTCGTTTCATACACAACCAAGAATGAAGGTTATAGATGCAGAGAGCACGAGCCAAGTGCTATGTCGGCTGCTTATGCCACTGAAAGGATTCATTCTATCTGTACTCAATCTAAACCTTATATTACTCAGTTCTACACCGAAATCTGCAAACATGTCATCGATGTTTCTCCACTGGGCAGAATCAGCTAGGTGTCTCAGCATTCCATCCTTCTTGCGCTCCTCCGAGTGCCAACGCAGTAGTTTTGCCTCCTTTAGATTTGCAAAAAACTACTTCAAATGTGGAATTATAGGCAATACTATGCCACCTTAGCAGGAGGTCCTTTCTTCACCTCTTTTCCTTGCCATCATCTGATTGATTGTTACATTTGTATCAGGATACGTTGCACACCAGACATAAATGCATGTTTGCATACTCTTTACGGTAGAGGATATAGTCGTTCGGACATGCATGTATTCTTTCTACTTCCATTCCCAATAGATAAAGAACATTCTTGGCTTTATATGTGGTTTTAGGAAACTTATTTCCCTCTAGAAGCATATCTACTAAAAGACCTAACAGCACCATGAAACTCTTATCGGACCAACCGTTGCTTGCCTTCAATTTCAACAGTTCAAGCACGGCTAACAACCTTGTATACTTTAACTTACAGCATGTGAACAAAGGTTTCTCCGAGTCCTCCATCAAGCCCCGGAATTTAACGTAATCTCTCTCATCATAGTTCTCTTCTACGTCGCGAAGGATCTGATCTAGATTGTTATCGTGCAGCCTATCCAAATCCGAACCACAATCGACATCATCCAGCGGCATATCCTTAACTTCACCGACGATGTCATCTGGCGGCATAACATTGACTTCGCCATGACTGGTCTAACACATATACCTCTTTTTGAAACCCCTCCGAATCAAGTGCACTTCAATCTGCTCTCGGATCTTAAACATCTTTAAATTCTCGCAGTCAATGTATAGATAGTACATATATTCCACCCCCTTATTCAACATATTCTCCTCGGCAGCTCTTGTAAAAACAGATATGCAATTAATGTACTTTTTACTCACACAGTTCGCATCATACATCCAGCTTTGGTCCTATGTTATGCATATATATAACAACTTAGTATTAAAAATTAAATTAATTAATTAGAACTACATATATACCACATGGATTGAGGCTTTGCTAGCTTAATTAATATTAACACAATAGCTATTTTCCCAGCGATCAAGGAACCAATTATAACAAACAATTTTGACAAATTTGGCCTCCCATATGATGGGAACTGAACATGTATGGTCAAGTAGATGCAAACCATCTTCAATAATAGTCACTGAAATTTAGATCTAAATTTTGATGCAACGAAAAATAAATTTCATTACTAACCATATCTAGGGCAACCAAGAATTTGATGAATCTTTAAAGCTCTCCTACCAAATAACTAGCCTCCTTCCACCAAAATTAAATAGCCTAAAAGCCTTGCCTCCTCCAGGTGCGCACCGGCCTAGATATGGATCGAATTTAAGATAGATGCGGCTCTGAGTGACACAATAAATATATAACCACATTATCACAGACGGTTTTTAATAAAAAGCAACATGAGTACATAAAGTACTCCACAAGTTACACCAGGAGGTTTGACAGAGTTCATGCATACATAAGAATTGACAATGGAAGGCATAATAGGTTTGTTTGAGCGTAATATAAAATTTAAGTAAATACTATAAATAGATTCAAAAGCTGAATTTGATACAATATATAGAAATAGTAATTTAACAAAATGATATCGTTAGTGTATGCTCCGACCAAACATTAACCTATCCACAGGTATCCCATCTAATCCATCTTTTCCAAAGATCTCATACAGATTCCATTCATCCATATGATTTTTAATCACCTATGGATTCTATTCATCTATAGGCCTTTTTAGAAACTATTTTGAAAATGAAAGTCTAATCCGTGAAAAATATTACTCAGCTTGCCCATGACTGTGGGCACGGCTACCCAGGATAGTTTATATACTTTACAGAGGTTGTACATTTTTACCCACAAGATATGATTATCTCGTATTGTCGGCCATTACACGCTTCCGTAAGCGTGCGACTGAGTAATCATAACAAGGTATTTATAGTGCAAAGCCTTCAACATAGTCACACCACCACTAAGATTTCACCATAACATGAATCCACAAGTTGAGGACCCCTCTTGAGTCGTGTGAGACTTCTCATGTCCTATGCCATACTCACATTCAACCTATAGCAAGACCAAAGCTGAGACCTCACATATTAATCAGTTAGGACTGTCCCATACCAGTCTTGTGATAGTATAATGTGGCTTTGTAGTAGTAGCTCATAGACCGATTCTTAATTAACTTAGGCTCAAACCACATACTCCTTATGTCTGACAACCAACATTGTATCACCAAACAACAATACATACCAGCACCCACTAGCTAACCATTAGCCTAGGTCCAAACAAAATTTTATGTTTTATTTTAAAACATTTATATACCTTCTTAACTCACCGCAGTCAAGAATACATTTTAAAAAACATCATTTTATGTTAAACAAATATTTCCGCCAGAATTATTCTAAGCATGGCTAAACAATTCTGTAAAACTTCTAGTTAATACTATTGTACTAACTAGATTTTCATCTAAGGTGACAAGACATGGTTGTTCAAGGTCAAATTTGGATGTACACAAAAGATCTGGGTATAACTAGAAATTAAATCCAATTTAAACTAAGTTGAATAAAAACACACATTCATAATAATTTAAAACAATATAAATAATTTAAATTACTGAGAGTAACATGATCAAAGTTGTTACTTGCCTTGCTCGAAGTCTTGGTGCTGCGAGTCATCGAAATTGTACTCTCTAGATTCATCGTAATCTATATGCAAAGATCCAAAGCAAATAAATTCAATTAAAATCAATTTATAAAGAGTCCAGAAATGGATAGTTTAAGATTTTGGAAGAATTTAAAATTTTGAATGGGTCCAACCGGAGTTAAGATGAGGGAGAACGGTCTCTCGAAAGTTTAAAACCTAAAGAAAAGAATAAACTGGATTTTTAGAATTATTTTCTAAAGGAAAAGATATTTATGATGTCAGCAAAAAATTACTAGAATTATTTTTCTAATGAAAACTCAGAAATTATGACATCGTACTGATGTCAGCCCTACACGTAGCAGGTGACATCGCAGATTTGCTGACATGGCTGCTAGTTGTCTAACACATGGCACTGGCGTGGCTTCGGGAGGGATCAGAAGCTGACATGGCATGCCACGTGGTGGTGACATGGACGCTGACATGGTAGCTGAGCTGCTGTGTCCGACATGTGGTGGACAGGCGGGCCGAGAAGGGAAGGGCTAGTGGAGGTCGTCAGATGGGGATCGGGTGGCGGTGATGCACGGAGAAGTTTGGATCAGTCCGAACGGTCAAGGAACGTTTAGACCGTTTGATCGGCCATGGACCGTCTAATCGGACAAGGAACTTTCGGACTAGTCCAAACGATTAGAGAATTTCTGGACCGTTCGATCGGCAAAAGACCATCTAATCGCCAAGGAACATTTGGGCCAGTCCGAACAGCTAGGGAATTTTTGGACCGTTCGATCGGCAAAGGACCGTCCGATCAGCTAAGGAACTTTCGGACTAGTCCAAACGGCAAGATGAGTTAGGACCGTCTGATCGGCTATGGTAACGTTCGGACCGTCCGTTCGCATGGGGATGTTCGAACCATCTAAACAACGATAGGTAGGGACAGTGGCGTGATGCTCGAAGCCCGAGGGCTCGCTAGCAGTGCGGGGCACGACGGCTGCCGACGAAGCATGGAATATGGAGAAGGGAGTGAGAGAATTTCAATGGTATACGTTAGCATTACCGGAGATGGTCGGAGAATAGTCTGCGACAAAGAGAAGGCGGCAGCAGCGCACAGCTCCTGGTGCGGTGGCTCTCTGGCGGTGAAGATGCTCTGCCGAGGGGCGGAAGGTGTTCACATGGTCTCATGGATGCCAAGGACGGTAATGGCGGGGTGTGGGAATGTTTGGGGCGGTAGTGATTGCTCGCCGGAGGGTGGCCAAATCTTAGAGAGAAATGGGGCGTGGTGTGGGGATGGCTCGGCCTTGGGAAGGAAAAAATTGGAGGTGGAGAGGGGTGGCGTGGGATAAGGAGGTGTTGAGAGGGGTTTTATAGGGTTGGGGAAGGAGTAAGCCGAGGAGTAACTCACCGAAGTAAAAGCCAATGGTGACGATGGGTAACGATAGTGAGTGAGGTTTAATGAGGGGAATGAATAAGGCACTCAATGGCAGCAATTGCCTTAGCAACAGACAGTAACAGTCGACATTAAAAGCTCAGGCAAGTGCGGCAATGGCGGCTAGTGCAATAGGGAAGAAGTGGAGGTGGAAGAAAGGGATGACAAGTGGGTCTCACACGTCGGCGAGAGAGAAGAGAGGAGGGAGAGGCGAGCGTGCGGATGACCGCCATGTGGCGCAACGAAAAAATCAAGGTCATCGATCGAGAAATGAAGGGGTAAGTGGCAATAGGCAATGCAGATTAAATCGGTCAGGGTGGATTAGATCTGGGCATGACACATGTCAGCCCGAGGTGATTTTGAGTTTGAATTTCATTTTAGATTTTTGAAAAAAAAATAGGGATCTCAAAAACACTTAGGAAATAGGAAATAAAGTCTAAAATTTTTAGAAACATTCACAAAAATTTCTTGAGCTATTTGGGGCGGTAGTGATTTTGAGTTTGAATTAATTTGAAATAGGATTTTTATAGAAATTTAAAATAATATTTTGTCTTTAATTTTTCTTTTTTACTCTATATTACTTTGAGAGGAAAAAGCCTTTTCAAAAGCTGAAACTAGGCAAATAAAAATTGCAGAAATTCAGGCAATCAAATAACAGTTGTTTTATTTTAAATTAAATTAATTCAATATTAATTTTTTTACTAAATTTTTTTAGTAAACAACTGAGCTATTACATCCTTCACCTATGGTTGGGTCCATGGTGGTGTCGACCCATGTCCCCGCCTATCGGATTAGGCCTAGGTGAGTTGGCCTCGCCGGTCGTACGCCACATCTCGGTGTGTCGTGATGGAACTCAGGGCCCTACGTGTGTCCAGCACACACGGCTATGCTGCTAGGCACACGTGTGCTGGTTGCTCTACCATTGCGCTCATGCCTGCTCCGCCCCCTCCAACCCTCGGTCTCTCAGTCCCTCCTCCACCCTATGTCCCCCACTCCCTTCGCCACGTACCTCCTCCACTGTCGCCACCTGCCAAATTCTCCACCAACCCAGCTCTCGTGCTGATGTAAATTATTTAGCCAAGTTATATCTATTATAGACTTATGGTTGCATTGTTTTACATTAGAAGGTCATTGCAAGAGTCAATCCTTACTAACTATCTGGACAGTTTAACAATAAACCACACATTCTCATGCTACATATATACCAACACCTCTTACCATCTATCCAGATATGTATAGCAAGTTTTAGGGTTTTGAGGAGCATGTAACAGCCCAATTTTACCTCCCAAATAAACATGCATGATTTTCAATGAATTTTAAAATTTTTGGGTGCATTTTTTTTAAATTTTTTTGAAATCCTGGATAGGGTTTAAAATTTTTAAAATAAATTCCTTGGCAAAAAATATGAATCAAAATTTCTAAAAGTTAATTGGGTGCTAAGAAATTTTTCCTAAAAATTTCATGTGCAAATTCCTTTGGGAATTCAAATTAGAAATTCAAACTCAAATTAAAACTAATTAAAGTATAAACTTGAATCTTTTTCCCTCAAGGCCATCGGGCCAAAACTCACCTACTGCCAAATCCCGCTTGTTCTTCCTTGCTCGCCATGGCCCAGCTAGCCAACCTGCTCCACGTCTTGTAGCCCATGTGCACCCACGCACACGCCAGCCCAGCTTGCGTGCGTCGCTGATCACTAGGTCCCATGGTCCCACCCGTCAGCACTGCACTATTCTTCTTCCTCCTCTCTCTCTCTCTCTCTCTCTCTCTCGTTCTTTCTCTAAGTCACTCGGATAAGTTTTGCAAAGCGGTGTTGAAAGCATGCCACACCCCTTGAGCCATGTGTTGCCGTGAGGTTGTCACCTCCACATGTCAGTGCCATCACGAGCCTGCCACTCGGATGCCACCACAGCTAAGTTCCACCCTCCACTTGTTCTCCCTCCTTTCCTTTCTAAAAAGTGTGCCCAACTGTGTCACCAAACATGCCTCCCCTTGCTCTTCCTTTTCCCTAAGCTACCCCCCTCTCTTCACCTCTAGTTGAAGCCAATCGAGTCTTGATCTTCAACTCTGGCCGCTAGCTTTCACCACCAAATTGCCCCGCTCTGTTGAATCCTCACCGACGTCGCATGGTTCTCGAGTTCACCTCATCTCCGCCTACCCCCATGCTCACCTCCTCTTGCTTATTTTCTCATAGGAGTGCCAAACTCGTGACTCACTGTTGTGTGTCACCCTCACCGTCGACACTAGTACCGTCGATCTCCCCCTCCACTCTGTCCATTGGTAAGCTCTTTCGCTCACATGTTATTCTAAGTGAAGCAAATGAGATAGGCTATTCTAGTTGTTGCCTATCTCATAGTAGCTTCCCCACGTTGTTACCTTTGTCATGTCACCTTGGTAGCCATGAAGCATCCAGCTCACCGCTGCCGCATAATGCTAAGACCCTCCTTAGCGTCACAACACCCTATAGAAGCTTAAGTCTGCCTCGCTTTGGAGTTTCAAGCTATCAAGTATCGTTTTCATGCGCACTGTAGCACCGTCGTGCCACCTCCTCATGCTATCTCTAGCCTCGCCATCGTCTCCAATGGAACTATAGTGACCTCCATACCCCATTTTGCCCCTCGTGCACTAATGCCGTGCCCCTCACCACCAATGCCAAGCTCGGTCGAGCTGCCATGGCCATTCCCCTGACTCAGCTAAGGAAGAAAACGAGCTCAAGTCACTAATTGGTGGGCCCCGAGCGATAGAGTAATTAATTAACTAGTAGATTAGTTAGTCGTTAATGACATAATTAATGTCAGTATAACATGTAGGCCCTAGAGATTATAAATTCTTAATTAATCAAAGATTTACACCGTGACTCACTGACATATGGGCCCAACATCTTTGAACCCATCGCATAGACCTATCCTATGGACCACGGTCACTGACCAGTGGGTCCCATCTCTCGGTAAATGGCCGTGTGAATCTAGTCTATATGAGCCATGACCTCACTTGCCAGTCTCACCCTTTTTTGTATTAAAATAAAGAGAAAACATAAATAAAACCCATAGACCCCACTTGTCAGCCCCTGAAGAATTTCCTTAAGAAAAGTAATTCAACAGGAAAAGAAATTCCAATGGCCCGCCTATCAAAAAATTCTGAATTTTTAGAATTTCAATTCGGTTCAAACATTGAAAGGTCATACTTCTTCATTTCAAATTGAAATTTAGTGATTTTTTTCTTAATTCAAAATCTTCCCAACAGTACCAAAATCATAATTTTTCGAGTTCATTTGAAATTTATTTGAATTTTTATTAAAATGTTGATTGAATATGGATGGTTTGCATGTATAGATTTTGATACTTCGGACACCCCTGTCACTGACAAGTAAGATCTCACCTTAGCTACATTTAATCAAAGGCAAGTCCCTACAATTGATCCTATTGAACCTAGTTTTCAAATGATGATATTTTGCTTTCAAATATATATATGCATGTTTATTATGAATAATTGTTAAAATACTTTGTTAAAGGTTGATTGACTAGTTATACAATGCACTTGATACTTAGTATCCCCCTTCCTTAACTATTGTTATTTTCTTGCCATGTCGCTCTAGGATATTTACAAATAATGATAACTCTACTATTGATTAAACCTTGGTAAATTATGGTTGTGCTTAGAAATGTCGTAGTTGTAAAATAAAATACGACACAAACATTGACAACTGAACTTGAAAACATGATAATAATGGTAACATAGGTTACCACTACAAATTGGAAAATATTTTCTAAAATGATGGAAACTCGGGAGAGTGGTTGGTTGGAGACCAGTGTAGGGATTATACATATTGGATTGACCGTGTAGAGATTACATGTTATTTTTGGATTGGCCATGTAAGAATTGCACTTATCATATTTGGATGGCCGGTATAGGGATTGCACGTGTCCTTTCCTGAATAGCTGTGCAGGGATTGCACTAGCTTTGGGGATGTGGTTAGTCTCGCCTAAATCATTTAAGGACTGGATTATTGTGTTTATTTTTTCTATACATAAATTGTGCAACTACAAGTATGATTATGGAACAGATTTAGCTCACTAATTCGCTTAGCCCCCGTAAGAATTAAGTATGATTATGAAATAGATTTAGCTCACTAATTTGCTTAGCCTCCGTAAGAATCCAGTGCAGCAGATTGATAGATAGATTTCTATATTTCTGTTATTGATAGGAGCGACCATCATTACCCTTGTGGATTCATAAATGTAAAGGGTTGTAGACTCTTAACGCCTGGGATGCAAACGTTGGGGGTGAGGCGTAACGCGTGATGGGAGCGGTCTTCCCCCAAAACCCTTTTCCACTTTCTTCCTCGAGAACTTCACCTCAAACTCTAAACCATCTCCTTCCGCGCAGGCGCTCGGGGATGGAAGCGGTCGGAGTGCTCTATGCGACAGGAAGGCGAAGAGCTCGGGGCCAAGCTGTCGGTTGTCCTGAAGATGACCTCGGTGGAGCAGAGCTTGAGGACGCTGGTGGGGAGGTAGCACCGGCAGTGGTGAAGTCAGAAAGAAAATAGAGGGTGGGCTTAAAGCATACTGATAGTGAGAAACATCAGCGAAGTCATACTCGGAAATATTATAGTCTACACATGAAAAGTGGCCCAAACAAAATAAAATCAAATGAAATCAAAAAAGTATAAAATAGGTACTCGGAAGTATATTATGAATTTAGATGAATTTAAAATTTTGAACCACTTGATTCAGAGTTTGGATGGCAGAGAACGGGTCATTGGAAGGTTTGCTGGAGGAGACAATATAAAATAAGGTAAAAGAGACAATGTGTAGTGGTGCTGTTTTTTGGGTAATGCCTATTGATATGACTGAGTAGCACAATTTTTTAAACAAGTTTATCATGATTTGGTTCTAGTAAACTGGGAAGGAATCGTACCGTGAAAAGCAACAGTAACTTTTGCTCTCGAGCAATGGAAACGCTTAGAGCAGAGAGAAAGGCAAGAAGTAAACAAACAGCAAGTAGAATGGCAAGCATTACTAAAAGTGGGTTGTTGATTATTACTAATGGCAAAAGGCTTTTGATTTGTTTTGCTTAAGCAAAATGGCAAGCACCAAGTAATATGAGGGTAACAAGTAAATATGCAAAATCATTTCAGCTTTATTTGTTGGTTACCAGCGAAGAAGGTGAGGCTTAAGCCTCACTAAGCCCCCCCCCCCTCGGTTGGCTACGCCCCTGAGCACCGGGGAAATCGAGCTGATGGGAGGAGGCGGCGTGGAGCAAGAGTGAGACGGTGGGGTGACACGAGAGGGCTGGCGTCGACGCGAGGCATCGGCACCGTAGCTGGCGTTCCCGATGACGGCACGGATGGAGGCAGCGTGGCTGTTGGGTGGAGAACCCAGATCCGATGGATTCAACAGCGGGGAGTCCGGCGAGTGGTAGCGCGTCCTCTAGGTGCAGGCGGGATTGGCGGCGGCCGGATCCGGGAGATGCCTCCACACATGGGTGTTGTGTTTATGTTATCAATAAATTCTCGTGCTGGTTTTTAGAAAAGAAATGGGTCATGCGTGCAAGTTTCCCGATGGAATTGCAGAAGCGGGTCATCTTATCATTAGAACATATCAATGTCCAACAAACAAGAGGTCGAGAGCCACATCGTATCAGCAGCTGTACATTAAAGTATGTGTTTGAACTCACCATACCAAAATACTTGCCACCAACATTGCTTTTGCTCATCACTGCCACATAGATATTAAGTTCAGATCGATTATCTTGGACTTTCTCCTGAACTTTCTTCTCCTGCTGCCCAGAGTTATTGTTCTTGACAAAATGTTGGGAGGCTGGGAAGGTCCTTCAAGATTGTTGGAGCTGAGTGGTTCCCGATCGACTCCAAGTTCCATTGACGCTCGATCATCTGCCTTGTGAGTACCATATTCTGAAAAATAGGCCATATTATCAAATGATAAGCGCAGCATAACCGCGAGCAATTTAAAATATGAATGCAAAAATTGCACAGGTAACTAGAATACTACGACCTGATTTAATAGATGGGGAGGACGTTGAAGCAAGGTTTCAAATAGCGGGTTAAGACATTTAGCGGATGGGTTCCGCAGAGGTTACAAAGGCTATAATGGGCTATAGCCTCAAATAGCCTCATTTAGCGGATTAGTAAAAGTATATGTAAAAAACTCATAATTCAATGTTTTATGCACATACAAGCATATAATCAAGGATATTTTAGCATATAAAAACATTCATAGCAGCAAATAGTGAGGCATAGTGCATTCCTTCAGGACATTATCAAACAAACACATATATTCAATAGATTACAGTCCATAATTCTCCAAATAAACTCACAAACTAAACTGATAAATCATAAAGTTGAAAATTCCTTAAACTAAACTTTAAGTTGAAAATTTCTTCTTATAATCACTTAATCACAGTATCTATACTTAACTTTTAGAGAACTATGTGCTCATCTGATACTTTACATGATACAAAGCTCATTGTGCAACACTCAACCAATGCTAAGGCAAGTACACAACAAAGTTTACTTTCAGTCGTAGCAACGGCTCAAAGAACTAAATTTTTGAACAACAAATCTCTTGCTAATGCACAAGGCAGGACATTGGGATGAAAACATCATACCAGTGTTGTGGATCTGAGATTGGCGGTGAGAAATCGGCCGCAGCGGCGCTGAGCGGCGCCGCGATGGCGCGTGCTCCATAGAGGTGGCTGGAAGAGATCCCCACGGTGCCGGCGCTGGCGCATCCCCACGCATGTCCCTCGGCGAGGCATCTTCCCAGCCTACGGGGCACGTCGGGGAGGCCCACGATTGGATGACGACCTCGTCGTGGCGGCGGCGGGCGGCACGGGCTTGGGAGGCGTGGCGGCGGCGGCGGGCGGCACGGGCTCGGGAGGCGTGGTGGCGGCGGCGGGCGGCACGGCTCGGAGTCGGAGGCGTGGCGGCGGCGGCGGCGGCACGGGCTTGGGAGTCGTGATGGCGGCGGCAGGCGGCACGGATCTGGAGGCGTGGCGGCGGCGGCAGGCGGCACGGGCTCGGGAGGCGTGGCGGTGGCGGCGGGCGGCACGGGATCTTGAGTCGGGAGTCGGGAGGTGTGGCTGTGAGGCTGTGTGTGAGCGAGCGCCCGTGTGTGAGGGGCGGCATGACCGCATGAGGCTAGGGTTAGGCTATGAGTTTGGGCCCTTTGGGCCAGTTCGCCAGCTCTCCGAACCGTTCGGCCTACTTCAGGGTTTTTCCCCTTTTTAGCCGGCTAAACAACAGTCTATTTAGCGGATTTAGCCCGCTAATAGCGGCAAACAGTGTTTAGCGCCAAAAGTGAGTTTTCTTAGCCTTTAACCTTCCTAAAGCTAAATCCGGCTATAGCGGTGGCTATAACCGGCTATTTGAAACCTTGCGTTGAAGCCATCTTCCGAGTTTTTGCACAATGGCCTGGTCTCCGCTTCTGGCACCTACCTGATTTTCCAGTGTCTTCTACCACAATGTGATCATCATCAGAACTGTTCACATAGATGATATCAACTATACCAGGGGGCGAATCAATAATGTCAATTTCACGCATTCCTTGGGTATTGGAAAATCTCTCGAGGGGAGTTACCCTCGTGTCTGAAAATGAGGTTTTCTGACAACCGCTTGGGTCAAGGATGAGAACTTCCGAGGGGAGTTCCCCTCGTGTCTGAAAACGAGGAGGTCGCTCTCTTGTATGTGATGAGCAACTACGAAAGCATCCCAGCCAAATTGGAGGACTATTTGATCATCACCATGCTTGCTAGCTTCAACATTGTATATTGCAATCAGGGGCTTTTAGTTTAATAATAGCGGGGACGTTCAGAATAGCGTTAGCTTATGATTTTTTTTTACTATATTTAGTTTATTTTTTACTGTAACTGAGTTGGCTTATTTAGTATAATTAAATTTAAAAATTTTAAAAATAGAAAAAATATGTTAACCCATCACAGACAATACAAAGGAATATAAGAAAAAAAAGGGTAAAAAGTCTGAAAAATCTAAAAAAACCTAAAAAGACGAAATTACTGAATAGTAAAAAAAATAAAAGTTAGAAATAGAAACTGATTTTAAATTGAAATAAACGGTGCCAATCCTTTTTGAAATAGTTCACGAGCATCAATGGAAAATCTCCCGAGGTGAGTTACCCTCGTGTCTGAAAATGAGGAGGTTTTCTGACAACCGCTTGGGTCAAGGATGAGAACTTCCGAGGGGAGTTCCCCTCGTGTCTGAAAATGAGGAGGTCGTTCTCTTGTATGTGATGAGAAACTAATTAAATTTAGTTGATTTATTTGGTATAATTAAATTTAAAAAAATTTAAAAATAGAAAAAATATGTTAACTTATCACAGATAATACAAAGAAATACGAGAAAAAAGAAAAGGCAAAAAGTCAAAAATCTAAAAAAACCTAAAAAGACGAAATTAATGAATAGTAAAAAAATAAAGCTAGAAGTGAAGCTGATTTTAAACTGAAATAAACGGTGCCAATCCTTTTTGAAATAGTTCACGAGCATCAATGGTATGTTCTGCTGTAACAAAAAAATAAATAAAAAGATGAAGTCTTGACCAACAAGAACATGTCCTATGAATTGGAGTAACTAAAACCAAGAAATAATCTGGGGAACGATGCAATTTACAATAAAGCAATACTTCAAGTTGACATTGCTTTTGTTCATGACTGCCACATACAGGGGAATTTCAGACCTGACTGCGCGAGCTATTTCCAGAACTTTCTCGTCTTGTGCTCTGGTTAGCAGCACCCAATTGACATGATATAGTCAAGTTGGTCCTATTTATATTAACTTTTAAAAGTTATTTTTCTACAATAAATATATTTTCTACAGTATCTAACTTTTAAACGGGGTGTTTTTTCAATACAGAATCTACTAATTGATTATAGTGCACACTGTAATAACTTTATTTATATCGCCCAAAATCGCACACGAGTTTTTTTCTTTATACGACTCTCTACAAGTTGTTACTTTTCATAAGTTAAAACCAAAATCTATAAATAAAAGCTAAACAAACCCTAGTCAGTTGGTGTTCCTGGATAAGGCACATCTTGTCCTGCACATCAAGTACATTGGTACAATGATCACAAAAGCACTGCAAAAGCATTCAACTGTAAAATTCTAATTCATCTAACCACTCAACACATCATCATCACAAGAAGTACTGGGAGGAATGGCTCAAAAGATCTCGGAAGGTGGCTGAAAACCGGAAGAAGCCTTCTTGCAACCGTGTGAACTGAATATCTGAACCTCAAAGCTGGAGTTCCCACGGCACATGAAGAGAAATGAGTCGTTTTCTTTTATGTGATGCTCAGTGACAAAAACATCCCAGCCAGAGCGAAGAACTAGCTCACTCATCTCCCTGCAAACTACAATATTGTATGTGAGACCATTAGGAGCTTCTAGTTTGATGGTTGCAGAGATCCTGCTCCTCAAATGGCTTGCAAACTCCTGCGGTATGCGCTGTTGTAGGACAAGGAGGATAAACTTAAAGAGGAAGGAGGTTTCACAATTTGTAGTTGTTGGGGCACACGACCACGCACCATTTCAGATTTCATGACTAACCAAAGGACATCGCAAACTAATGAAATGAAGTTTCATATATTTGGGACACCAAATTGTGGCTGAACAAAAAAAATTATGCTCACATGATGGCAGCTATGAAATTATCATTTTGGTGAAATAACGCATTCCAGGTAGCCGACCAGCAATATTCCTATAGACCAATACTAATTATATTTGTAATAGATTGATACCAATTCTTCATATATTTTGAAAGAATTATGTTATCTGTATGTCAACTACACTAGACAAATATGAGTATTACACAACATAGTTAAGAATGCAATATTGTAAGAAGAAACTAAGCACAACTCTTTTATTAAGAACAGAATGGTTTGGTTACGAATCTTGGTGCCTGTCTTATCTGAAACAATATCCAATTGTTTCTTTCGTTTCTTCACTAGCCACTCCTTACTCCTTAACTATTTTGTCACCACTAATGATCTTTTATCTACAATCTCCTCCCTTTTTCCTTAAATGATATTTGAACACCCTCTGCTACACCCAGTGATATTTAAAACCAACCCCACAAGCCTCAACATAATCTGGCAAGCCAAAAAAGGAAGATGCACATCTAGAAGCAATAATGGTTCAAAAGAACTGTCCAAAGAAGGGGCTGTCAGGTGCATAAGGCAGCTCTGTCAAGAGGGGCTAACTCACCATGCTGTGCCTGAAATCACCAGAAGCCACAACAAAGAATTGCTTCTTCTCATCGCTCATGTGGTTCCAGTAGTAGTGATCCCCCCACTTCATACAACTCTCACAGACGCTGCTCATCTTGCAATGCAACCACTCCGACCAGATGGAGAGCGAACACAAAATTGCTGCTTTGCAATGTGATAGAGAGTGCAGAGTGTGTCTTCACATAACAACACTTGGCTTGTTTAACTGTGCAAGATAACAAAGGCAGCTGATTCTCTTCTAGATCGAATAGCCTGACAGTAGAAAAAGCAAACAGTAAATCAGTGAAGCGGAGAAGTTAGTGGCAGAAATGATGATCGATAGGCATGGAGCAGGATTTGCATTCCCAATTCTGGACCTGTTCCTGCTGGCAAGCCTTTATCTCTTTACCAGTAAAAAACCAGACGGCATGGATGAACCAATTTGGGCGGTGAAGTATGAATTTCGAAAGGTGAAAGACAGGGTAAAAATCATGACTATCATGGTTCCTGGCTGGTTACCACTATGTGATGTCTTGCATATTAAAAAGAAAAAGAGTACTAAATTCACTTAACAAGTTATCCGTGAACAACATGACTTTTTTCAGGTGAGCAAGTTATCAATGAACAAATATGCAGGTCAATTTATCAGTGAACAAACATGCTGTAACATCCTGATTTTCAGAGTCTTTTAAAACTTTTACAATAAAAATCATCATTTGAATTTTTCTGGAATTAATACAAGCTTAAAATAAATTTTTATTAATTAAAAGAATTTAATATAAATAAACATTAACATTAACATATACTGAAAATATTTTATTTGAGTTCCTTGTATTTCAAGGAATTTTCTGTGATTTTTCTAAATTTATTTGCTATTTTCTAGAGCTCATTTTATTTTCTTCCAATTTTAGAAATTGAAAAATCCCCTAAACCCTCTCGCACCGATCGGACTAGTCTGATCTATCGTTGCCACGGGTCGGCCATCCGCCGCACACCGCACGTCCCTAACCGTCCGATCAAATTTGACGTTCGGACCGTCCGAACGTTCGTATCCATCTGGACCGTCCAATCATTATTGGACCGTCCGATCGGCCGCACCGTTCACCCGGTCTGAGCCTGCCCAAGCACTGTTTATCTATGCCGTCTAATCTCAGCCATCCATTTCCGAGCCACGCGTCGTTCATCTGGTGGTCCAACTACTATTCATCATCCCCGAGTTGGACTCCTCTACTACGTCCTTCGCGAACTCCCGCCGCCACTTACTGTCTCCGCCACAGACTCTGTGCCGTACCTGAGCCGCCTCGGTGTCCATGCATAAAAGCCACGCCGCTCCCTCGTGTTCCGCACCGCGCAGCCGTCTTCGACGAGCATCCTCGCCGTTCGTGCACCACCGCCCTCGCAGCTTCACCGTCGCTCTCTGTCATAGTCGCCGCCGCCTTCGTTTTTGCCTTCGGCCATCGCCATCAATCTCACGCTAGATGTCTCCGCTGCTGCTCGCCATTGTTCGTCAACCGCCAATGAGTTTCCGCCACCTGTAGAAGAGTAAAGAAGGATTAGCACAGACACCACACAGCTAAAGGGCTGGGGTGGCTTTGTATATATATGGCTCGGTGTAGGCATACAAAGAAAGCATATACAAGAAAGGCGTATACAAGTTAAGCGTACACAAGGAAAGCTATCTAATAATTCTAATACCTGCCTGCAGTGGGAGTCCGGACGCAAAAACTGGATCGAAACTCCTAAAACAGCTGGGTCGGGAGACTTTTTGTCATGATGTCCGCAAACTGATGAGGATAGCATGTGTAAAACACGAACCTCACCAAGCAAAACCTTCTCGCGGACGAAGTGAATGTCAATCTCGATGTGCTTTGTGGGCCGATGCTGAACTGGATTAGTCGACATGTAGATAGCGCTGACATTGTCGCAGTAGACAACGATTACTGAAGCAACTAGGGCGTGAAGCTCTTGAAGAAGTTGCCGTAGCCAGCAGCACTCTGCTACAGCATGGGCAATAGCATGATATTCGCTTCTGCACTTGATCGAGACATAGTTATTTGACGCTTGGAGAACCAAGAGATAAGGGTGTCACCGAGATAAATGCAGTAGCCGGAGGTGGAGCGCCGTGAGTCTGGGCAGCTGGAACAGTCGACGATGGAGTAGGCGGTGATAGAGGTCGTCGGGAAGAAGCCGATGTGGAGACCGGCGTCGAGAGTACCCTTGACGTACCGTAGTATGCGTTTGATCAACGCAAGGTGGGGCCCTCGTGGATCATGTATGAAAAGGCACACTTGCTGGACGGGGTATGCCAAGTCAGGGCGTGTGAGTGTCAGGTACTGCAGAGCCCCCGCAAGGCTGCGATACTCGAACGGATCGGCCACGGGAGCTCCGTCGTGGCCAAATAGCTTGGCTTGAGTGTCTACTGGTGTGGCTGTAGGGTGACACTCAGCCATGCCAGCGCGTCGGAGGAGATCAACGGCATATTGTCGTTGAGACAGAAGAGGCCGTCGGAGGAGCGTGCGACGGATAAGCCGAGAAAGAAGTGCAGGTTGCCGAAGTCCGTCATGGCAAACTTCGAGTGGAGCAAGCCTGTGAGATGCTGTAGGAAACCTTGGGTGGAAGCCGTGAAGACGATGTCGTCGACGTAGAACAGTAAATAGGCCATATCAGTCCCCCGATAGACAACAAACAGGGACATGTCGGAGGAGGAAGCGATGAAACCGATGCCGCGGATGTAGGAGGCAAACCGTTGGTACCATGCTCGGGGAGCCTGCTTCAAGCCATAGAAGGACTTCTGGAGAAGGCACACATGGGTGGAACGAGCAGGGTCCACGAACCGGAAGGCTGCTGGCAGTAGACGGTCTCATTGAGAGTGCCATGGAGGAAGGCATTCTTGACATCAAGCTGATGAATCGGCCAGGAGCGGGATGCGACGATGGAAAGGACAGTCCTGATGGTGGCCGGTTTGATCACCGGACTGAACGTCTCGTCGTAGTCGACACCGTGCTGTTGAGAGAAGCCGCAAACAACCTAGCGTGCTTTATAGCGGGCCAGACTGCCATCAGAGTGGAACTTGTGCTTGAAGATCCACTTCCCGAGACGACGTTAGCACCTAGCGGGCGCGGTACAAGTCGCCAGGTGTCGTTGTCCATGAGGGCCTTGTACTCCTCGGCCATCACGGTGTGGTAATTGGGATCATCGAGGGCGCTACGATAGTTCGCCGAATGGCCAAAGCTGGGGAGTGTTCGGCCACTAGGGAGAAAAACTCCACAGAGGGATCGGCGACAGATCGAGCCCCTGTCACCATCGGATGGCCCGAGGGAGCTGGAGTGGCGGCCTGAGTGGTGGTCGATGACGTGTAGCTGGAGTAGCCGCCGGAGGCGAGCAGGGCCGTGGTGGTTGCGATCTTTGCCTCATTGCTGAGGCGAGTCTCCTTGAGAGCAAGCATGGATCGCGCCCTGGCGAAGGAAGGGAATGGTATGGAGTTGGCGATGTCGTCGGCGGTGGTGGAGAAGCGCGGGTTGAGGCCACGCAGCAGGTTGAGGATGAGCTACGTATCATTGACGGGGTAGTTGATGTCGCGTAACTCGTCGGCAAGGACCTTCACCCACTGGCTGTAGTCGGCAATGGACAGATCGCCTTGGACGAGCGAGTGAAACTGGTTGTTGAGGAAGATTGCGCGGGACTCCTTGTTGTCGCGGAATAGCACCTCGATCGCGACTCAGGTCACCTGCGGTCTCTTGATTAGTCATCGCTGAGTCGAGGACGTTGTCGGAGACGGAGCCATACAACCAGTTGAGTACGGTGGAGTCGGCAAGGGCCCAGTTAGCCTCGTCGCGATGCGCCCTCGGCCACCGAGGGCCCTATTCGCCTGAATCGGCCGGCCAGGGGGGCTCTTCGCCGGGGCACCTCCTGGACCCCCACACTGCCCCGAGTTCTCCACACCTTACCTGCCCCGGGTGGGAACGTCGTGTCGCCCTTGGCCTCCCACCTGGTCGCCAAGTCCTAGACCTCTCCGAGGCTTCTTCACCGTGGGGCCAGCTTCCACCTAGTAGGCACTGGTGGCGCAAGTCCCTCCGAGAATTCTTCACTGTGGGGCAGGCCTCAGCCCGAGAGACATTGGTGGCGCAAGTCCCGGCCACGACAGGAGGCTCCTCTTGATGCACCCTAGGCCACACCGGGGGTCCTTTGATATGCCCCTGGCGCTCTGGGTGTCTATTGGGCCTTCGAATCCCCTCCAAGTGAGGCGGTTGCTGCATTTTGAGTTCCTCCAAGTGGAAATGTTGAGGTATCCCCGGCCTCCCTGGGTGGAAAAGTTGTCTGCCCCGGCCTGCTTCGGCACCCGATGCACTCGGCTCCCTGTAGGATCGAGGAGGCCGCCTAGAGAGGGGTGAATAGGCGACTTAAAAATTCTCTTTCAATTAAAAACAATTTCTATTTGGCTAAACCGAGTATATAATGCGGAAGTGTAAATCAATTCGGTTTAGCACAAATAAGGCCTAAATTAACTAGATTCACCTAAGTGCCCCAACAATCTAAGTCTATGTCAAAGGTTTGCAATCCTAAGGTGACAAGTAATCAATTTAATTCTATGAATGTAAATTGCTTGAATGTAAGTTGAGCACAAGAAAACAAACCACAAATGACACGCGATATTTACCATGGTGTTCGGAGACTTGCCGGTCGCCACTAGTCTACGTTGAGATAAGTCCAAACGAATTAGACTGGCTCCACGAATTAAGCCTTCCATTTCAAATCCGATGTCGGAATTGAGTGATCTTGGACACTATGAAAAGTTTATTCAGAGGGCTACTGTAGATAAGTAGAGAGGGATTGGCACAGACACCACAAAGCTAAAGGGCTGGGGTGGCTTTATATATATATGGCCTAGAAAGCGCATACATGGAAAGCATATGCAAGGAAGGCGCATACATGGAAAGCACATACATGGAAAGCATATACAAGAAAGGCGCATACATAGAAAGCGCATACAAGAAAAGTTATCTAATAATTCTAATACTCACCCGCAGTCGTAGCGGGAGTCCGGACACAAAGACTGGAGCGAAAATCCTGAAACAGCTAGATCGGGAGACCTTTTGTCAAGATATCCGCGAACTGATGAGATAATGGCACGTGCAAGATACGAACCTCACCAAGTGAAACCTTCTCGTGGACGAAGTGAATGTCAATCTCGATGTGCTTCGTGCGCCGGTGCTGGACTGGATTAGTCAACACGTAGATGGCGCTAACATTGTCGCAGTAGACAACGGTCGCCGAAACAACTAGGGCGTGAAGCTCTTGGAGAAGTTGCCGCAGCTAGCAGCACTCTGCTACAGCATGGGCAACAGCACGATACTCGGTGTTGAAGTATAAGTGAATTGCCCACCTTTCCTCATCAGTTTAAGTTTGTGGGTGAACTATTTGGTGCATGCAACTCAATATGGTATGAGAGCCAAATGGTCTTGAGCTCGAGACCCGGTTGGTGCAATGAAAAAATAATAATTGTAGCCCATTTCTATTCCACGTCTTAGGCCTGAGAAAGCCTTCACGTGAGGAGTGTTGAAGTATAAGTGAATTGCATACCTTTCCTCATCAGCTTAAGCTTTTGGGTGAACTGACTAGTGCATGAAACTCAATACTCGGCTTCTGCACTTGAGCGAGACACGGTTGTCTGACGCTTGGAGAACCAAGAGACAAGGTTGTCACCGAGATAAATGCAGTAGCCGGAGGTGCAGCGCCGTGAGTCAGGGCAGCCGGCCCAGTCGGCGTCGGAGTAGGCGGTGATAGATGTCGCCGGGGAGAGGCCGATGTGAAGACCGGCGTCAAGAGTACCCTTGACTTACCGCAGTATGCGTTTGAACAACACGAGGTGGGGCTCCCGTGGATCATGCATGAAAAGGCACACTTGCTGGACGGGGTACGCCAAGTCAGGGCGCGTGTCAGGTACTGTAGAGCTCCTGCAAGGCTGCAATACTCGGATGGATCGACCACGGGAGTGGCGTGAGTGTCCATTGGTGTGGTCAGAGTGACACTCACCATGCCGGTAGCGTCGTAGGAGATCGTGGCAGCAGCCGCCAGCTCGGCCAGCGTCCGCCTCGCCACGGTGCCGCAGTGTCGCGCGCCGCTCCCGCCCCCCTGCGCCCCAATCTGCGCTGCGCGCTCGCCGCTGCCGCCACCCTCGCCTCGCTGAGCGCCTGCGCGGCCTCGATCGGATCTGAGAGTTATGTTTTTTTTAACAACGTTAGCTTCTCTGAGAAGCTAAAAACAAAAAGAAAAAAGAAAGAAAAATAATAAGAAAAATAAAAATTTACCAAAAAAAAACTACAACAAAATTTTGCATGCATCATTGCACCCTACTCTGCTTGGATCGGGTTGGCCGTCTCCATCCGCTGCAAACTCCGCCACCATTCGTCTTCTACACCGGCGTCAGAGGTCGTCCATTGGCATCAAGCCGCCACCTAGCAGCTCGAGGACGAGCTACATGTCCGAGAGGGGTGTAGTGTCAGGGGTGTTATTATTAGGAATTAGAGATTGGTTTCTATTTGAGTTAGAGATTAGATTCCTTTTGTTAGAGATATAATTAGAGATATGATATGAGTTTCTATAATTATTAGAGATAGGATTGGAATTAGATTCTATCTGTTAGGGGGGGCTCATCTATATAAAGAGGGCCACCGCATGCTATTAGAGGAATCAATGAAGAGAAATATTATAGTCTTCCTCATCTAGTCTCTCCCTCTCCTTCTACGCCGACGCCATCCGACCATTTTCTTGGTGATATTTACCCCGGTTCATGATAACTTGGTATCAGAGCCATCGATCCCTTCCCACGACTTCGGCTGCCATGGTTCCTACAACTCGTCCTGCTGTTGAGTCGTTGGCCCTAATAAAGGCTAACGCCGACAAGATGACAAGGCACGGCAAGGAGATAGCGGATATCATCCTCAACATACACGGCATCTTTGAAAAGATGATCATGGATCGGAGATGACCGCGTCCAAACCCAAGCCTTCAGAAACGGCCGACATCGACTTAGACGAGGCTAACATCACCCCCGTTGCATTGCCTCCCTCTAATGACGGAAGGACGAGGCTGTCCTCGCCCTCGTCGCCGAGCTCACCGGTCACGGCGACGACGCATACATCCGAGGAGCCATGCTGGAGAACGGGGAAGAAGACGAGGACGCAGCGGTCGAATCGGGGATGAAGGTCTGACGTCGAAGACGCCGATGCCGCCTGCCATAGCCGTCCTCGATGCGCGATAGCCCCGCCAGACGGATCCACGCAGTCGCCGCCGACGCCGCCGTCGCCGCTTTTTCTTCTTCGATCGATCCCAGCCGCACGTCGGTCGTCGCCGCTGGACGCTCTCCACCGGCTGCCAAACCCGGTCCGGTCGCCAACAACCGCCGCGGGATCCTCCTCGGCCCCCCCTCACCGAGATTCCCCTGCGCTCGGTTGTCCCCGGCCACCGCCCGATCCGCCGCGCCGCCGGGCCACTCGCCAGTGTCGCAGCCGCCGTCGCAGCCGCTCTGCCAGCTGTTGCTCCTTCGGCCGCCGCCCGCTCCGTCGGCCGCCGCATGCTATTGAATCAATCAATGAAGAGAATATTATAGTCTTCCTCATCTAGTCTCTCCCTCTCTCTCTACACCGACACCATCCGGCCATCTTCTTGGTGGTGTTTACCCCGGTTCATGACAATCAACTGATGTACACTCATGAGCATCATGAAGCATATTTACAGATCAGTATATTGACCAAAGGAAGGGAATCATATCTCTTTTGAAAAGAACCTCATGGTCACATGGATGGGCTATTCAGGTAGCTAGAGGTATAGGCACCATATGATTAGTATGGAGAAGTTACCTTTTCCTTCTCACTAAAAGCTGAAAGGATCCCCTCCCTCATGGGAAAAAAAAGGAACTGGCAGGAAATCTACAGAAGCTGACATCTAAGATAACATAGAACACAGATGATTCTTATTTAAGCAGTAGATTCCTCAATATTATAATCCTTTTAGCATAACAGACGGAGTATTCTGTGTCGCAGCACATGACAGAACCTGGAGAAACTGCAGAGAAAATTAATGAGTTGGCAGATGCTTACTTACCATTATGTTGCAAGGAAAGAACACAACTATACCGCAGCAGTCATCCTGATACAGGCCTCTTTGCAACTTACATGGATAAAAAAAGAGGGAGTCCATAAGTCAGAAGCATTTGACTTTCCAAAAAATACTTTTGATATGGACTGAAACCCCCGCTATAAAGGACGGAGCCCGTAAGATTAGAGGTGATTAATGTGGGAGAAGAAAGGACCAGAAATATTGTCCGGTGAACTTTGCTACGAAGTCCTTTTAAGGTACTCGCTCTTCAGAATCTTTTGGGAGATCAAAGTCTCAATCAATCAGGGTATTCTACTCTGGGAGTTCCCCAATATGGAATATATATATATATATCCTATAACATAAGCAAATAACTATAAATGTGAGAAATTAAGAAAAACGCCTTCAGAATCACAGGAGAAAAGATTAACTAATCTAACAGAAACAAAAGAGCCATTCCAATGAATCCGATATCATTTTCAATTATTGATCAAACTGGGATCACCTATATAATGCACAATGCTCTCTAAGGGCAGGATTGATGCAATGTTGTACTTTGACTTCAAATCTCTCATGATGATTGGAAGTCTTCCAAATATAATATGTAATCCAGATATTGTACACTCTAGAGAGACATTCCTGCGAGACGACCTGCAATTTTTACTTTTACTCCCCTTATATCTGCTTTTTTGGTTCCTAGAAACTGAAACTCCCCTGCAGCTACTCCTCTTGTCTCTCTTCCTTTGTGCTCACGGCCCAAAGAAAAACATCATCTATTTTTTTGCAAACCATTATGAACCTTTTGGACTGTTTGAGAGATCCAATATTTGTGCCCTTGTCTCCTCCACCGGCCGATATACCACCAACCCGCACCAATGCTGCCCTTCAGTGGAATATACCAATGTGCAAGCAACAAATTACTCCCAACCCACCCCAACCTATCATCCTAAATTCCTATGCACACAAACAGACCATAATCACAGTCCAACAAATAAATGAAGAACAAAGAAATTGTGGCAGAATTTTCCCAAAGTATATACACTAGTTTGCTATTAATCCTAGAAGTGAAGAATCTGGAATACAAGAAATAAGATAGCGTTAATGCGTTATTACCAGAATCGCAAGGTTGAATTGAATCTGAGATCTCCAAATTTTCCCCATTCTTGTCGTCATTGCCGAGGAGACGGAGGGCTTGCGGTGCGAATCCACCAGCGAGCGTGCTCCGCGCAGTTTTGACTCCACCGCTGCTGCAACGGCGGGTGGCGTGTGGCCGCTTCCAACCGTTCTTGTCTCCTTCGCCCAATAGGGAGAGGAAGGGCTTCCAGTCGCTGCCGGCACCGCGCGTGCTCCGCTGACGCTGGCTCCACCGCGGTTGCAACGCCCGCCGCCTCGCCCCGTTCTCGTCGTCTTCATCGCCGTCGCGGCAGAGGGAGCGGGAGAATATTGCGGTATCTGCCGGCGGCGCCCGCGTGCTCCACCGCCGTCGACTCCCCCTCCCCTGGCTCCGCCTCGCCCCACCTCTGGAAGGCCACTGGGACGTAGGCGACGGCGGCGGAAGCGGTGGTAAAACATACCGCCGATTCACATTCCGGCCACCTCTACTCCTCTTCCCCGTCCCATTCGCCACCGCCGCCGACAACGACAGGGGCGCCGGAGGCGGAGTCACAAGCGAAGGAAAGGCCACCGCCTCAGATGACCCCTTCCGCCTCCCTTCGCTCTCCTCGCCGCTGCCGGTGGGACTTGACGTCCGCCAGCGCTCCCGGGCGCCTCCTCGTCGGAGAAATCAGCGCTTCTCCTCGTCGGCGGGGGAGAGGGGCCAGAAGAAGAGGGTCGGTTTCAGTTGAGGGCCTTTTCGGTTACAATTTCTACTTTCTAGCCGTTCCGGAGGCTGTGTTACAATTTCTACCTTCTAGCCGTTGCGAGTGGTTCGTTTTTAATTCTTCTTGTTTCAGGGATATGGATGGAAAGTTTGGAATAGGAAAGTGTGCCACGGAACCACCGATTGATCGAACCCGACAAGGAGGGAGGAACGGTGAATATCAGAATTAGGCGTGTACAGTAGGTGATATCAGCCATCCATAATTTGTAGATGATTTTTTCTGTTATATCAATACTGTAGGTAGAAATTATAGAGTTAATTTAGAGATAATCTATTGTATGAGTTGTATTTAATTTTATCTATAAATGTTACGAGAGTACTACAATCAATAGCTATCTATATTATTCATAATCAATTTATGTACTAATTTCTATGTGATAAATACGAGGAAATGAGAAACAGGGAGGTGACTATAGGATTATCTGTAGTTTACGAGCTGACTAATTTTGGATGGAGTTTTTTTAGTTCAACGTAATCAAGGTTTTAAATAGTAATGCGTTTTTACGAACCTAGGTTAATCATATGAACCTACATCTTGGTTGTGTGCACTCCAAAATTTTCATAGATTTAGAACATGTGCAATTGCAAAAATTTGTGAAGGATAACACGACAAAAAAGCTCTATTGTTATTAGGAGACATAACAAAACGCAAACATAAGTTAGGTGCAAAGGTAAAAACCTATTTGGTTTTAGCACCAAATCGATATGTAAAATGTTAAATTACTTGATAGGTAGTCTGTGGAGTGTTGCATCAGTCTTTCTAAAATTTTGAATTTTAAACATAAAAAGGTGTTAATTAAGAGGGAAAAACATAGAACTTTTGTCTTTTCTTGTTTATACATTGTTGTTTTAGTTTATAGGTTCCCCTTATTTCTCCTTGTTTATTCCACCATAAATTGAACTTGAACTTGAAAACTTTACAAGGAGACATGCTAGTTTTCATCCTTTAATTTTTTTCATATTGATTTGGTATTTAAACAAAAATGTTTTGCATGATATGCCCCATTTTATTAAGTATGCAAAAATGATCAACATTTCATTAATAAATTTGAAGTTGGGTATTGATAAATATAATCCAATACAACATTGAAGTTTATGGATTACATTTCATATTTGATAAAACATTGTGATGTCAATTTAATCTAACTAACTTTTACAGCTCGATATTAAAAAAAATGAAATAGAAATAGAACCCGATATAAAAAATGATAAAAAATGGGGAAAAAATTAATGCATAGTGTCACTTTATGAAGCCTTAAAAAACTATAGTGCAACCCGTCAAGCATAATTTGGCCCGCCTGTCCCAACCTGTCAAATCTCGACTAAGCCTAGCTCAACTCTAGCTCAATTCTATTTGGAGGAAAATACAATCCCAGGGGATATTTGGAAATGGAGGAAACTTATTGGTGTGTAAATGGGTCTATTTTTTTCGGCTGCAGCTGATGGTTTTTGGTTGCGGTTGATAGATTTTTGGCTATTTGTGATAGAGATTGCGGAAAGAGAGATACTCGCTTGTGATTTTTGATTATACAGATATTAGTTTTTTAACGTGTACTACAATTAACTTGTAGACCCCATCTTAAAAAAAATACTCCGTTTAAAAGTTAGTTACTGTAACAAAAGTCAAAAGCGATTTTTAGAAGTCGCAAAGAACATGGCCAATACTTCAGCATAGTTTGTAGCACATTTATCAAAATTGCTCTGAAATGTGGGTGTTTTTCTTTCACTTCTATTTTTCCTCGAGAAAAAGATGATTCAAGCATCTCATCTTACCAGTGTGAATACATGCAGGGCCATTCAGAATGCAAAATTCTTACGGGGAGCAGTACGAATCCTATAAAATTTCTGTAACACCTCGATTCTTCACAGGATTTAAGATGCTACCATCACACTCTTTCTATCTTAAATTAATGCTGCTATAAGACTTAGCAACACATCCTCTGTTTCTAAGACTACTAACAAGAAGTCAGTTTCATGATTGTGAACTGTAAATCAAATATACTGTGGACTGTAAAACCAATCTATTGTAAACTATAAATTAATTCTGTGGCTGTGAACTATATATCAAATCTACTGTGGACTGTAAATTAAATCTACTGTAATTGTAAACTATCAGTCAAACCGCTATAACTGTGTCACTGTCTGTATCACTTTTTTATGCAATGCAACAAATACAATGCATCTATAACTGTAAATCAAATCTTTGTAACTGTTTCACTATCTGTATCTCTTTTTTATGCAATGTAATGAAATACAATGCACCTGTAACTGTAGCCTATACCGTATAGCGAAGGGTACACCCGTAAATGTCACCCTCTCCCTCCATTCCTCATCGACCTGGCTCTTATGTATTTTGCATGATACAATATTTTTCAAATGAGAATGTTTAATCATAAACAACACTCCTCAAGATATGATTAGCACATAATCATATACATCATCTCTTAAATGCTATAAATCATGACATGGAAACACAAATAGCAATTATTCATCATAATTCATTGTTTTACCATGCACTTACCTGTTAACCTAGCGGACGGTGCGTGGACGGCACCAGACTCAAACCGCCACTTAAACAAGTATTAACCATTTCAATTTATTACTAACGCAATACATACACATACAAGCAAATGACATAGCTCTTACGCATAACCCAATATAGCCAAATCCTGTCACCGGACACCTTCTTGTTGTCCCGTGTTTAATCGACTTATTAATTTATGTAAGAATTGGTAATTAAACGGAAGAGAGTTTCAAACTGTTACTCTAACTCCGACGACTGGATCAGGGTACGATCTGTCACTCTCTGGCTAGATCTGACGGATCCAACACCGAGCAGGGGAGCAGCGGCAAGCTGCTGGGCGGAGGGAGGTGAGGCACGCACGAGGGCTGCAGCGTTGGGGAGCGGTCGCGCGCTGCAATGGCAGGGGAGGCACGGCGGCTAGGCAGCAACGGGAGCTGGCGTGGTGACACGCGCGGGTGGCAACAGCACACGCAAGCGGCCGGGGATGGGGACGAGGACGGCGAGGTGCGGCCAGAGCAGCAGTGCCGGCGGCTGGTCGGCGACGGTGGCGGCAGGAGCAGAGCAAGCACAGGGGAGGCGAGGCGACTAGAGAGGAGAAAAGCAAATTGGATTCTTGCTTCTCTCTCGGCTCTCTCTCTCTCTCTCTCTTATCTGGGCAAAGGTATAGGCTGGGCCGGGCTAGGCTGCCCGGGTACTACAGTTTCCTTGGAATCCTCTATTCCTTTATCTGCAAGGGAGTCAACTCCAACCGATAAGTGCCAAAACACTCAAACTAGAGCACCTCACTACCTCAGCAGGAACTGCAGATGGATACACTAAACGAACGTAAGATGGTCAAAACTGAATCAAGAGTGTGTTTAACGGACGGAGTGTGTTTACTTGGAGTATGTTGGCCAAACGATCTTGCATTAATTCATCAATCCGGGTAATACCTTAAGAAGTTTTTTAAAATAGTGCATCAGAGAGCTAGCTTAGCCATCATACAAAAAGGTTTCTCCCCTTTTTTTGGATAGTAGCCATACCCATAGTTTTCAGATTACAAAACCAGCAAAAGCAAACACAAAATACCAGCAGAAAGAGCTACCAGAGGAACTAGAAAGTAGAAACTAACGCTTCTCATTGTGACGAATGATATAGACCGTCATCGTAAGCCTCTCGTTCTTCATCAGCTGGAACAGACAAATTTATATTTTTTTGGCAAAAACGCAGGAGATGTGTGTTTCATTCATTAAGGAGAATATGGTACATACATGGTATAAAGACCGTGCACAACCGCCAGACGGTTGTCATGGACAAAATCACGCCGACCTCCAGTGAGCGTCTGCTCATCGCCACTTCTTGGGTGCATCTCGACTTCCCATGTCTTGCTCTTCCCTATCCTTAGGAGTGTCAGAGTTTGCTCTCCGTCAGGAAGATACTCAGTAGCATATTGCTTGCCAAAGACCTGTTTCCAGATACAAAGTGTTACATTAGGACAACAGGTTAGCCAAAATAGATGCATAAATGAACAACTTTGCACCGAGGACTGCAAATTTGGGATTCTATCTTCTAAGGCTTGTGTGGACGATGAATGTTAGTCGAAGATATGCTGCTAATGAATACTGAGTAGTGGATTCAGACATCTTGCCTAACTCAAGATAACAAAGTAAAAAACTACATCCTATTAACAAGTAGTAAATAGTTGTTAAGGATAGAATAGATTAGGATTAGGACTCTTATTTGTTTCCTAATATGCTACTTCCTTTTATGCTGTGTTGTATTCCTTTTGTACATCCCCTTGTACCTGTATATATATTGCCCCTTGGGCCTCATGAATAGATGCACACAATATTCATAACATGGTATCAGAGCCAAGGTTAGGGTTTTGGCTTGCCTAGAATTCCGCGGCGCCGTCGTCGACTCTGCTGCATGCCGTCGCCGACTCCGCGTCGGCGCCGCCGCGGCCTCGCGCCCGGCCGCCGCCTCCTCCCGCTGCCGCGCCCGGCCAAGCCGCCTCCTCGCGCGGCGCCGCCTCACGCGCCGCCGCGCATTCCCACGCTGCTACCGCTCCGCCTCGTCGGCTCCTCCTCCGCCGCTGCCCACCGCCGGCCGGATCTGCGCCGCCGCTCCTCCGCTGCCCCTCCGCGCGCGCCTCCTCGCGCGCCTCCTCTGCCGCTTCTTCCTCCGGCTGAACTTCCGGATCCGGACGGATCCGGTTCTCAGACGCCGCCGACCACCGCGCGCTGCTTCCCTCGGCCGCGGCTGCGCCGGCCGCCGCCGCCGCGCCGGCCGCCGGACCACCCAGCGCGCGCCACTCCGTCGCGCGCGCCGGCGCGCCGCCGCTCGCTGCCCCGGCCGCCGGACCACCTGCGCTACGCCACTCGGCCGCGCGACCGCCGCCGCCACGCGAGGCCAAAGCTTTATTCAGACGCGAGTAGCTTCCAAGGGAAGCTAAGTAAGTAGCTTCAAGGGAAGCCAAAAAAAAAGCGCCGATCTAACCGCCGCGCCGCTCGCCGCCGTTAGACTTCGTTGTATTGGTCGCCGCGCCGCCCGGGCCGCCTACCAATGGGCACCGCTTCTCCTCGCTGCCGGTGGTTTTGATGGTGTTAATTACACCGACTTGTGTCACATGCGCATTCACATGCGTGGTTTACGCCTCGGGCGCCCTCTCGCGATGTCACCGCCCGCTTGCCCTATTCCTCCGGACGGAGCCCACGCTGTTGCATTGCCCTCGATACCGACAAGATTGCTACCGGCCGCCGATTGTTGATGATGAAGCTGCCTCGCCTACCAGAGGCTCGATCTCTACAAGGACCGCTCACCACCTACACTCGGTGGTGCGATGACGACGCCGAGCCGCCGCTGTCTTCATCGCCGCCTCCACCTCGCCTTCTCTTCGAGGTTGTGGGACTCTTCGCTTCCCGGATGTGGACTCATCTTCGCCGCCACGAGCCCTCCGTGATGCCCCATGCACTGCCCGTGGTTCGCCAAGAGCACTCTCTTCAGCAGGTGATGCTATCGTTGATGCCTTTACGCCGTAGCTCGCTATCCGCGCCGCTTGACTCTCTCCGCATCGGGCCGCTGCTCCGTCCGTGCTTGGATATACGTCTTGACTTGGAGTTTCAGCTGGTCTACGAGTTCCTTACTCGCCGCCCCGAAGTTCGAGCAACGGCGTGCTCGGCCTTCTTGCACGCCACCTCGTGTCACTCTCCGGAGGCTCTCACCGAGATACGCGCAGAGGAGACTCGCCCGAGTGGTGCCGGTCCGATGCCACTCCCCTCGTGCTCGCCGCCGCCTACCGCTACATCGCTTTCTTCGCCGCCGCCACGGTGGTGGTGGCCGCCATCCGTCTGGAGGTGGTCGCCTCACTGCTCCTACCGCGACAAGGCCGGCCACATTGAGTCCTGTGCTATAAGAAGAAGCGCATCTTTCACGCCATTCTTCTATTGGCACCGGTGCTTCTACGACGACGCTCGCATCGACTTCTTCAGCAGCTTCTTTCACCGAGCAGAGATAGCCGACTTCGCCGCTTGCTTGCCGCCTGTGTTCTCCTCGATGTGTTCCGCAGTTCTCGCATCGACTCTTCGTGCATCGAGAAACCACCCTCTACACAACAGTACCTCCCGTGGATTCTTGATTCGGAGCATCTTTTCACATGACTCCCGATGCTTCTACTCATCTTCTATTACACCTCTTGATTCTCCCGCGGTGTTCTTACTGCTGATGGTACATCTCTTTCGTCTCAGTCGAGGATCTCTTAGCAACTCATCCTTTCATGTTCCTTCATTGCTCATATTCCTCGCCTCACTATGCAGCCTTCTTTCTCTGGGACAGACATCGACCTTGGTTATCGTGTCATTCTCGACTCGACTCTTGTTGTGTTCAGACCGCCACACGGAGCTCGTTGGTTCTGCCCCTCGGCGCCGTGACTCACAAACGCCTCTGGGAGCTTGACTGGCTTCACCTTCCTTCCGCCGCCACCGCCGCCGCCGCCTCCGCTTCGCCACTTCGCTCACCGCTCTTTTCAGCAAAGTGGCATCACCGTCTTGGTCATCCGTGTGGATCTCGCTTTGTCATCCTTAGTTCGCCGTGGTCTTCGGGTCCGTCTCAGAGACGTGTCTTTAGATTGTCGTACTGTAAGTTAGGTAAACAAATTCAGCTTCCCTATCCTCACAAAGTGAGTCTCGTGTCCCAAATTCCTTTGATCTTGTTCATTCAGATGTTTGGGGTCCGGCTCCCTTCGTTTCGAAAGGGGGTCATCGTTATTATATCATATTTATAGATGATTTCTCTCGCCACACTTGGATATATTTCATGTCTTCTCGTAGTGAGGTCTTGTCTATCTATAAACAATTTGCCACTATGATCCACACACGCTCTCCACTCCTATTCGCTGCGGCCGATTCTCACTGGCGAGTACCTTTCTCGTTACTGCGCGCTTCCTTGTCTGCGCAGGACTCTCGCCGCTCTCTTGTCCGGTGCTCATGCTCGAATGGTGTCACTGAGCGCAAGCATCGTCACCTCCTTGAGACGGCTCGTACTCTGATGATTGCCGCCTCTACCCCACCTCACTTTTGGGCCGAGGCTGTTTCCACTGCCACCTATCTCATCAACATCCAGCCATCTTCTGCTCTTCAGGGTGCGATCCTGTTGAGCGCCTCGTGGTCTTCCGCCTAACTACTCGCCTTCATATGTTTGGCTGCGTTTGCTACGTTCTCCTCGCCTCGCGAACGCACCAAACTAACCGCCACCGTTGAGTGTGTCTTTTGGGATACAAAGTTTGAGCACAAGGGCTATCGGTGCTGGGATCCGGTTGGTCGAAGGATGCGGGTTTCTGATGTGACTTTCGATGAGTCTCGCCCATTCTACCCACGCATCGCCTCTCCTTCGACTCCCTCGCGAGTCTCTCGTCTTTCTTGACCTTTCCGGATACACCTATATCTGCTTTGCCCTCGTCCACTTGTCCCACCGAGTCTCCACCTATTCCCCGTGGCCTCTCCACCGTTGTCACCGCTGCGTCGCCTCCTCCGACTCCCGTGCTCCTCTCACTACTGATACTCTCCCTTCTCTTTTACACTCGCCGACCTCGTGATTGAGGCTTCTCCACCGAGTCATCTTCTCCCGATGATCCACCTTCCTCCGATGCTCCATCATCCCCGATGGGTCATCTTCTCCTCGCTACGCTCTCCGCGATCGCGGCCGATTCGGCCTCCCGCCCGCTTTGCCTTTCCGGCGCAGCTACTCGTGAGCCTGTCTCCTCCACCGGGATGTCATTACTCACCCCGAGTGGCAGCTTGCCATGGCCGAGAGATTGCTGCCCTCGAGCGCATCGGGTACTTGGGATCTTGTTCCTTGCCATCTCATTCTCGCCCCATCACGTGTAAGTGGGTCTATAAAATTAAGACTCGCCTCGATGGTTCTCTTGAGCGCTACAAGGCGCGCCTTGTTGCTCGTGGCTTCCAGCAGAGCATGGCGTTGACTATGACGAGACTTTTGCTCCCGTGGCCCACATGACCACCGCTCGCACTTCTTCTCGCTTGCGGGCGCCTGCTCGCCATCGGTCTGCTTTCAGCTTGATGTCAAGAATGCCTTTCTTAATGGTGAGTTGCGTGAGGAGGTCTACATGCATCCGCCACCGGTATTCTGCCTCGAGGGCATGGTCCGCCGCCTTCGCCGCTCTCTCTATGGCCTTAAGCAAGCCCTCGTGCTTGGTTTGAGCGCTTCTCCTCCGTGGTCACTGCTGCTGGCTTTTCCGCTAGTGATCATGATCCTGCGCTCTTTGTCCACACTTCGTCCCGTGGTCGGACTCTTCTTCTTACGTATGTTGATGATATGATCATTACGGAGATGATTCTGAGTACATTGCCTTTGTCAAGGCTCGTCTTAGTGAGCGCCTTATGTCGGATCTTGGTCCTCTCGCTTATTTCCTTGGGATTGAGGTTATTTCCACTTCGATGGTTTCTTTATGTCCCAAGAGAAATATATTCAGATCTTCTTGATCGCGCCTCTCTCACCGATCAACAGATCGTTGAGACTCCCATGGAGCTCAATGTCCACCTCCGACTTCTGGATGGCGAGCCTCTTCTCGATCCGACTCGCCATCGTCATCTTGTTGGGAGTCTTGTTTATCTTGTCGTTACTCGTCCGGATATCACCTATCCTGCTCATATTCTCGAGTCGGTTTGTTTCAGCTCCCACTGTGTCCACTACAGCCACCTTCTTCGAAGTTCTCGCGATACCTTCGTGGGACTATCTCTCGCCGCTCTTCTTTCCACGCTCCATTCGTTACCTTCTGTGCCTATTCAGATGTTACTTGGGCCAGCGATCCTCCGATCGCCGGTCTCTCTCTCGCCATCGTGTTTTTCTTGGTGGTTCTCTTATTGCCCTCGAAGACGAAGAAACAGATCGCAGTGTCCTGCTCGAGTGCAGAGGCCGAGTTGCGAGCTATGGCCCTCTTGGACAGCAGAGATTACTTGGCTACGGTGGTTACTTGAGGATTTTGGTGTTTCGTCACTACACCGACTCCTCTCTTGTCGACAAGACAAAGCTATCGTGATGCTCGTGATCCTGTGAAGCATGAGCTCACCAAGCATATTGGTGTTGATGCTTCCTTCATGAGGTCTTGTGTGCAAGATCAGGTGATTACTCTTCAGTATGTGCCTTCGGAGCTTCAGATAGCGGATTTCTTCACGAAGGCCCGCACTGAGCACAAACATGTTTTACTCTCCAAACTCAAGTTGTTGATCCACCATGAGTTTGAGGGGGGGTGTTAAGGATAGAATAGATTAGGATTAGGACTCTTATTTGTTTCCTAATATGCTACTTCCTTTTATGCTGTGTTGTATTCCTTTTGTACATCCCCTTGTACCTGTATATATATTGCCCCTTGGGCCTCATGAATAGATGCACACAATATTCATAACAATAGTAACTGAAATTTGTCCAGAAAAGGTTTAGACTTACTACGGTGCAGAGTCTGTTGGCACCAACATTGCTCTTTTTCATTATCGAGGCGTAAATGGGAACTTCGGACTGAATGGCGCGAGTTCTCTCTTCCACTTTCTTCTCCTGCTCCCTAGTTAGATAAGCCTTGCCTGGTAATATGTAGAGAGGCTTAGAAGGTTCCCCAGAATCATCAGACTCGAGAGGATCCCGACGATGGGCTCCATGACCGTGGTTGCATCCGGAAGAAGGAGCTTTTTCTCCTGAACAAAATTTCTATAAGTCAGAAAGAGAGAACTCAAAATGTACCACATTGTTTTAGTCGAACAAAGGCCTCTTGACATACCATCAGCTGGTTCCTCCTTAACACGAGCTGCCGAAGTAGCCTTTGCCCCTGTTCTACCTTCACTTGAGCTTACTGTTTTTGGACCAGTCATCTTTGTTTTCATTCTAGTGTCACTTGAGCTTACTCTTTTTGGACGAGTTCCACTTCCACCTGCGGAACGAGCTTTTGATTCGCGAAGTAGATGGACTGTCAACTTGAATTTTCGCCCAGTGCCCTTCATTGGTTGAAAGATGCAGATATCTCCCTCTTGCACTTGGTTGTCGCGGACAAAGTCTAACCAACGCCCACAAAGGTTGTACCCAGGTCGATCTTTTCTAATGTAAAATTTAGGATGCCACTTCTTGTTCGACTTTTATCCTGGAAGTGTGCATCTCCATAATGCTTAGAAATTACCTCATTCCAGAGGGCACAGAATCAGTGTTGGATCAACAAATATGAGTACGTTGGGACAAAACCATACAGAGACTAAAACTGCAGATCAAATGCAAACTTTTTTTTAGAAAATTTGGATAACTTTTTCTAGAAAGATTTTTATTGAGTATCCACAACCTGTGCAGATCCTACTCCTAGTGCACATTTCCCATTAAGCAGAATGTGATGGTGTCAACAAAGCATCAACATTACAAGAACATCTGAACATGCATAATTTATGGTTTCTAATGTAAAACAAGAGAAAAATACAGATTAATTTAGCACATTGTTTGAAGGTCCACAACAACTTGAACTGGTCTAAAAAACTTCATCAACTGCATTTTTTTGAACTAACTGTAAATCTCATGCAATTCCACAGCTAGATGCTATATTGCTGCAATGTACAATGTATATTTTTATATTTGAAAATAGAGTTGTCTTAATTACAGAACTCGAATAACCATACCAGATTCATCCTTTCCTTTTTCTTCTGATTTATGTGGGTATTTCTAATCTAGCTGCTCAAGCGAACATGGTCATGGTGCCTCTAATTATCCCAGTTTTAATGGTATCAAATCACAATGATAATATACACTGCATGGAATAAAATGTTCATATAGAACTATAAAAATTAAGCGTGTACAGGATTATGACCTATCTACTTGGCGAAAAAGAACAGTACAACTTACTAGAGAAGAATGTTGTGAGCTGACATTGCTCTGCCTCATGATAGCAACAAATACAGAAATTTCAGGTCGAATATCCCATACAATCGTAGATATTTTCTCTTCCTGTGCGCTTGATAGACTACTTCCACGAGATAAGACATAATCAGGCCCTGATGAGGCCTTTAGATCATCTAGCTCAAAAGACGATTCATATTCAGGAGGACTGTCCTCAGTGTCTTCCCCTGTACATAATCTCAACAGTAAAAACAACAACAATAAAATCTAATATAAGATGTGTCGTGGACAAATCATTCAGAAAGTAATGTCAATGTAGAAGGAAATCAAGAATGTAACCTGAATCCTCAGATGAGGAGTGTTGCGGATCTGAGTTACCCCTTTCACATCTAGCAAATCTTTCACTTCCTGATGATTTTGTGCTATCATGACGGGAGCTATTTGAAATATCAACAGAATCTACACCGCTTTCTTGAACATTAGAAGTGGTTTTGATGCCAGCACAGGAAAAGACTTTCTCGCAACCATCAGAATCGAGGATGAGAACCTCAAAACGAGTCTCGTTCTCGATGTGACGGAACAACAATGAGTCATTCTCTTCTATCTGATGGGCATCTACAAAGGCCTCCCATCCACACTGGAGGACCTTCTTATTAATATGCTTGGAAACTTGAACAACATAAACATTACCGTTAGGGAATTCTGGTTCAATGGATCTTGATATCTTTCCTCCGAAATGGTTCAAGAACTTGTTTGGTATAATCTGTAGCAAAAATAGTGAAACATATTGGTATGAACACAGCAATTCCTAGTGTCCTACAATACTGAGAGCAGCAGAAAATACAATATAATGTGGAAAAAAAGAGTATGTGCTATAAACTAGTCAGGCAATGCATTGATAAATGGAGCTTGATTATATGGTTAGCGCTTGATATAAACAAGAAGTTCATAATGACAGAACAAAGCACTGTTTATTTAGAACACACAATATATTAATCATATTCAGCCTAGAAGTTCTTGTGCTACAATGATTCAACCTTACAGCCACAGGATAAACTGCAACTCTAAAACCCCAGAGTTTTAACTACAGATTTTGCTCGATCGAGAGGCTGTTCAGAATCTATTCACTTTTTTATGTTCATTTAGCACCAATGAACTAGGATCAAGTTCATCAAATTGGTAAGCAACTATACGACTTTCCAAATTCGTCCATGTAAAACATGGTGACGAAAGGTATATATTGTCGTACACTTGAGAAAGAAAATGAAAAGGAAAGCAAAGAATGAAATGAATTCATAGTTTACAATAAAGAGAAGAATTTCCAAGGGGAACTTATTTCTTTCACTCAGTTACATTTGGGTTAAAAAAGAATAGAAATTAAGTAAATTAAAGAAAGATAAAGAAATTACCATCAGAGCCCTAGAGATTAGTTTCGGATAGGGCAACCTGTTCACAGAGATATCTGACTGTCCGGGGGCCAATCGGCACCTCTCACAACCATAGGGTCATCATTCAGCATAAACGAACCTAAGATATATGCAAAATACCATAGCAACCGCCAACTATCCCAAATCACCAAAAATATCAACCAGCAATCACAAGACAACAGTAAGGGCCAGCACAACACCTCTGGACGCCACAGCCAGAGGGGGGACAGGAAGGCAATCGAGAAGGCACTAGAAGAGACAGCCAGCACAACAAGGTGTTAAAGCCCAGCCGAAGCCAGCCAAGCAAGAGAGGGGCAAAACCCCATTTGGTCACCAACACTACCAGCAGAGCCACAACAAACGCCAGTTTATTCTCCTCACCCAAAGCCGCCACCACCAAACCAGCCAGGAGGAAGGGAGAGGAGGGGCTCGGCCACAAAACAGAAAGGGAAGTAGGCGCCAGGTGGGGAAGGCACAAGCGTTCAGGAATGGCCACCCTAGGAGGCGACCACTACCTTCCCCAACAAGAACCAGCACAATCGAATCAAGCAAGAAACCGACAAAGGTAGCCCCATCCACTCTCAGTCATAGCATCACATTCTCACAACTAAACCATGCATAGTCCATAGCCAATAAGCAATCAACTGAATGACATAGCATCACTAGGGCATCACTGAGGCACCCCAAAGCATATGCGCAGAAGGGAAGGAAGTAGAGGGGGGAGGTTACCGTAGATGAGCATTGGCGGTGGCGCACTACCTGTGGCTTAGTACTCGCACTCGACCGCCACCCCGCACTCCCCCGGCGTGAGGACGGCTTCGAGCTCCGCTGTGACTAGCCACGGCAGCGCACCTTCATGCATTTCATTGTCGTGGACTAAAAATCAAAGCAAATCAAAATAGTAGCACAAGCTCCACATGGGAAGTAAATAACAACGAGAAGAGAGTACGGGAGAAAATGCAGCCAAGTGAGGAGGTGCCAGATCCGAGCCCTAGGCCACGGATCCGATGGCCGGAGCCCATGCTAGGGACCCAGGGCGGCACGACCTAGAGGGACCAGCGGCATGGGCTGAGAAGTGGGTAGGAGCGGCGGCTTGGGGGGCCGAGCCATTGACTAGCGCCAAGTGGCCGGCGTAGGGAACCGAGCCCCGGCCTAAGGCGGTGGCACATCGGACCAGAGGTCAGGGATGCGCAAGTGTCGGCGACCGACGGTGCGCCATGGAGGCACGGAAGCATCGGCCACCGGTGGCATGAAGGGGAGGAGCCACCACCGATCTGGATTGGGAGGAGGAAGAAGTGAGAGGAGAGGAGAGAGAAGGGAGGGATAAGACCGGTTCGACCGGTTAAGGAGGAAGGAAAGGAAAGAAAAAAGGGTTGGTCGACTGGGTAGAAGAAAAAAGAAAAGAGGAAAGAGATTAAGTGCATGTAAATAGATGAAATTCGCGAGAATAGATGATGAAACCTGTGAAATAATGGTTGGTGAACACGGGGGGCATCGGAAAGGTGTCCGATGAGAGAGAGGTTGTTGGTATCGAGTTTGTGTGTAGGAACGTTGTTGGTTGTCTATACGGATAGAACCGATGCTGTTTGCATGCTCGTATGAATTGCTATAGCAATGAGTTGAAATGGGTAATACTTGTTCAGGTGGCAGTTTGAGTTTGGTGCCATCCGCGCCGTCCGCCAGATTAACAAGCAAATGCATGGTAAAATAGTGGATTGAGATGAATGCCTGGTATTTGCTTTTGTATTCTTTGCTTTATGTCATTTTATGAAATGATATCTTTATTATCTGTTGATTATATTGTAATGAGAGATGCTTATGGTTGATTGTTATGTTGAAATAGTATTGTGTTGTTTTACGCACTTGTGTTAAAGACCTACTTCGTGTGAGTATCCCGCGGTAGTGGGATAAAGACCTACTTCGATAGATACTCTACGGAAGTGAAATTTACGTATAGTTAATTATGAATACTAAAAAGATGTTACATTATTTACATTCATCGTGATAACCCACCAAGCTGTCTACTCTAGTGACACGGCCGAGCGTAGCTGCATGCTGCTTGGCTATATAGCTAGTACATGCCAACTGGTCCCAGCAAGCCTGTCATGCATATTCAGAGTTCAAAAAACACATACACACACACATCATGGCTCGGTTGAATCGGACGTACCTGCTAGCTAGCTAGAGCTATGCGTTTATCAGCAACTAATATGTTAAGTTCGGGCCCATGAATCGGTGTGTAAGGTCATGTTTTTTTGTTTTTTTTTGTTTTAGCTTTGATTTCTCTATAAACTGAAAGAAATAGGGTGGCTTATCTGAGTAGCTTTTCAAAACCGCTTCTTCAAATGGCTTCGTGAGTCTAAAACTATCTATGCTATCCACGTCTGTGTCTCTGTCGTCCGTCATCATTTCGAAAAGCACAAATAAAAATTATCAACTATAACCTAAAAGAATAGGGCCTAAGTACACTTCTGATCGAAGGTACGTAGTTTGATGGCAAGGGAAGTGACTTGGGGAGCATATCTAGCATGTTCTTATTTTATCAAGTTTTTTTCTAAAATTGGCATAATTTTATTTAATATCATTAGTTTGGAAATATTTTTAGAATTGAGAGAACGAGTCGAGCCGAGCCAGATCAAAATTGACTCATTTCAATGTTTAACTAATTAATGAGTGTAATTAGAGTAATATTGAACCGAGCCAACGAGCTCCACTAACGAGCTTTTTCCCCTCCCAATAAGTGACAATGAGGTGTATGGAGGGTAGGGCTATAAACGAGCTCAGCTCGAGCGAACATGAGTTGGCGGTCAAGCTTTAAACTGAGCTCGAGCTTGGGCTTAGATGAGGCTTGAGCTCGGCTCGCTAAGGCTCAGTAACACAGGAGATGCGGCGACCAACGGGGAGCTAGAAAAAGGCAACGGGTAGCTGGGCGGGCGAGGTGGGAGGAGAGGAGGCTGGGAGGGAGAGAGGGGAGATGGATGAGGAAAAGATATGATAGAGCTAACCTCTATCGCCACCGTAGCTATCGCTAGCGTCGTCACCATCGCAGCCACAACTACCTACACTACTACAAAACAGGCTATACTGGACGGGTAAATCACAGACGGTTCATACGGAACCATCTGTACTTAACTATCACAGACGGTTCATACTACCACCCGGCTGTGATACTTTCACAGACGGTTATTAACACGACCCGTCTGTGATAATCGAGCCATCACAGACGGTTCGTGTTAATAACCGTCTGTGAAAGTTCATAGACGGTTTGTTATACGAACCGTCTGTGATAATAGAGACATCACAGACGGTTCAGACGGTTATTAACACGAACCGTCTGTGATGTCTCTATTATCACAGACAGTTCATATAACAAACCGCCTTTGATATTAATCGTCACAGACTGTTCGTGTTAATAACCGTCTGTGATAAATTGCACTATTAATACTTGGACGGTGTCGACACAAATATGTCTTCATTGCGCTGCATCGGTGAAGCAAGGCGGCCGGCTTTAGGGAGTTCGGGGGTGAAAATATGTAACATCCCAAAATTTTGTCCCTTTATTGAAGATTTAATCTGGAGTTTATTTGGATTTTCTGGAGTTATGTTAAAATCCTGATGTGAGAAAAATTTTAAACTTTATTGTGTAAAAGTCAAAATTAAATTTATTGCATTCCTAAAAGCTTAAACCAATGTATTTCAGCTTCCTTAAGTCAAATATGAGATTATATTAAATTTTTTCTGGATTTTAGAAGGAATTAAAACCCTCCCTACAAAATCAAATTGTACCTTTGCAAAATATACTTGTTAAAATGAGTGGGACACATTTTTATTAAGTCTATAATAGCTCCAGAGAGTTCCCAGAATTTTTCTGGATTTTTCAAAATTTATTTGGTATTTTTCTGAGTTTTCTAAAGCTTAATAGCATTTCGAAAATCAAAAGAAAGGAAATTCCGAAAATCCTCCCGCCGCTGTGTGTCAACCATCGGCGCCCTCCGCCCGCCGGAATCCCCTCACCGTCCGATCTAACTTAAACCCTCTCCCGCTTCCTCTCTCTCGCGTGCGACGCGTGTCACGATCGGACCGTCCACTCCGCCGGATTTAATCCTCGCCGCCGCAACCACTTACCGCTTCACCGCTTCCTCTCCGCTCCTGCCGCCACGTGGTGTTATCCAAGCCGCCCCTATTGCCGTATCTCATCTCGGCGCCTTTCCCACTTAAGCACCGTCCGCCCGATCTAACCTTCGTTGTCGGATCGGATCTCACCGCCCCTTCACTTACCCCTTCGCAATGCGCCACGTCCCGATCTCTCCCCGTGCCACCCGTCAAGCATCCGACCGCCCCTCGCTCTTTCCTTTTCTTTTTCTCTCGCCGACGGTGGGCCCCACTCGTCGACCCTTCTTCCCGCGCTTTCCTTCTTCCTCGCGCGATCCCGCCCCGCGCGCCATGAATGCCGAGACCGGCGCCTAATTCGCTTGTTCCTTTCCAATTGATTCCCGAGCCGCTCGCAAATTCAAATTCCCCCTCCGCATCCGTGCGGGCATTAGCTCCCGATTAAAGCCCCACTCGCCGTCGCATTAAGCCCTCGGCCGTTTCAAGTCCGGCGAGTTGTGCGCGATCGTTACACCCTCCCCCGCTATAAAGGGCCTCCCGAGGTCCATCTACCCACACCGCCACCCCGAACCTCCAGAGCGCATAATCCAGCCCCGGCTCCCCGCACCGACTTCCTCCGCGGCTTCAGCAACTCCGCGAGCACCGCCGCGGCTCGAGCCCCTCGCCCCGCCGACACCTCCCGGCCTTGCCGGTGCCCAGCGACCCTGGCGACCACCTCCCGGCACGCACCACCGAACTACTCCGCCGCCGTGAAGGCTTCTCGACCGCCGCCTCCTCCCGCGGTTTCCCTCTCCGGTCATCCTCGGCCTCCGTGCAAGGTACCGACGCACTCCGCGTTCTCCTCGCTGCTTTGGTACCCTCGCCGCGCCGCCGCCACCGGAGCTCGGCGACCATCGGGCCCCGAAGCGCCGCTGCCGCCGGCCAGCCACGCCGGCCGTCGGCCGAGCCGGCAGCGGCATGGCAGCCGTGTGGCGCCGACGGCGCGCCACGCCACCCGCCGCCCGCACGCCGCCACTCGCGCGTGCCGCCACGTCGGCATAAAGCCGTGACGTGGCAGCCACGCGGCGACCACGCGGCAGCCCCGTGGCGCCACGTTAGCGCCACCCCGCTTCCCCGCGCGCGCCGCCACCTCACCCTTCCCTCGGGTCCATGGACTCGGTCCATGACACCCGGGCCCCACCTGTCAGCCTCTGCCCGAATATATTAATCCTAGGGCTGACGTCATAATCTATAATTTCCTTTAGAAAAATAATTCGTGCTGACGTCATAAATCCTTTTCGGTTTAAAAATAAATCCAGAAAATACCCTTTTTTCTTTTATTTTGAATTCAAACTTTGGAAGGCTATAACTTTTGCATTTTAACTCCAAATTGACCCATTCAAATTTCTAAATTTTTCTAAAATCATGATCTATCCATTTCTGGAATAATTTTGAAATTTTGAAACTCATTTCAATTTAATTTGAATATATTTTGTAATTCCAAGGTTCAAATTTAAATTAAAACTTCCAACTTCTTTTAAAAGCCTCATTTCCTTTTAAAAATTGTTGACCCACATCCAAAAATTCAGAATTCTGTCTCCCAAATTATTTGATAATTTTTGGAAGTTATTTGGATTCCATTTGAATTTTTGTTTTGATTTTGCTTTGAATTGATTTCTCGTTAGATATTGACGATTCCGGAGAGTTTGAATTCGACGAATCGCAGCAGGACTTCGATCAAGGCAAGTTACACCTTTGACCATGTTGAACCTAATATTTTAAATTAGTTATATTGTTTTACTGTATATGCATGCGTATCTTTATTCAAATGTAATTCAAAGTTGATTTGAATTTTAGATATACCCATGATCCTTTGTATATGGCCAATTTGAGTCTTGAATTCATATACCTTGTCACCCTAGCTGAAAACTAGTTAGTACCATAGTATTGACTAGAAATTTTTATAGAAATGCTTAGCCTGGCTTAGTATAATTTTAGGTGGGATCAATCTTTCACATGAAATGACGGACTTTGAAATTGATATCTTGACTTGATGAAGTCAAGGATGGTTTTACGGAAATTATTTAAAAATGAAAATAGAAAACATGTTTTGGACTTAGGCTAATGGTTAGGTGGTGGGTACCGGTATGCCTCGTGTTTGGTGACACCTGGTTGATTATCGTGTACGGGGTATGTGGTTGAGCCTAAATCAACTTAAGGACCGTTTCTGTGAATTATTTTACGGTCACTTCACTACCACAAGTCCGGTATGGGACGGACTGCTAAGTAATTTGTGAAGTTCCAACTATAGTCTCGCTATAGGTCAATGTGAGCGCGTAGAGGTGGGAAGTCTCACATGGCACCGGGGGCTCCAACTCGTGGATTCGAGTTGTGGTGAAACCTTAGTGGCGGCGTGATTATGTTGGCTATGAATCATCTGAATGACCTTGTCATGAACTCTCCGCCGCACACCTAAGGCAGTGTGTTGATCGCGTGGCTCAAGTGAGAGGGAATGTCTTGTGGGTAAAGTTGTACACCTCTGCAGAGTAACAAACTATCTGGATAGCCGTGTCCACGGTCATGGACATGCTGAGTAGAGTCTTCACAGATTAGACTTGAATTTTCATAAAACTTGGTTTTGGCAAACAAACGTTGGATTTGGTAATGGTCCGGGTGGATTCCCGTGGATAGGTTAGTGTGGGTTGGAGCCTACACTAACGATATTACTTGTTAAAAATAATGTTTCATATACTATATTTAAATTCAGCTTTTCGTACTTACGTTATTGTATTCAAGTATTGCTTTCCGCACATTACCCTATTAAGCTTCCTTTGAAATTCCTTATGCATGCATCAAATCTGTTATATTTCCTGGTGTAACTTGCGTAAGCATTTACCTGCTTACCTTGGGAGTACTTCCGTACTCACCTTGCTAAATCTGTTGCCAGACTTCGAGGGCGACTACGACGGTGAGGACTACTTCAGCGAGTAGGATGCGTCTTACAGTCATTCGCCTGTGGGAGGCTGGATGGCCTGTGCTGCCACCTTTACTTTATTTCCGCTGTTTTGTTTACTTTGTTGGCCTAGTGCCTTATTGTAAGACTTGGCCTTCAGGCCATATTTTCGTTTAATAATATCTCGTGGTTATTTTTGCATGATATACATTACTGTGGAACCTGTGTGCACTAGCTTTTCCTGGGATAGTGCGATTTACACAGAGGGGCTCGGAGTTGTTGTTCCGGGTCCCGACAGAAATGGTATCAGAGCAACATTGACTCTAAGACGTGACCTTAGCAAGAGACCAGCTTTAAGGATATATTTTAATAAGAAATGCGCTTTTAAATTATCTCTCCCTTTTCTCAAGTCTCTTTACCAAACCGACACTAACTCCTCTCCTTCCAAATTTTAGATGGAGCAACCCACCCGCCTCCCACGGAACCCTTGCCGACTCTTCGCGACGATCTGTATAACCTCATGCAAGAGCTCAACTTCCGCCCATACCCCTCTACCGTGGATACGTTGGCATGTATGGAGACGAGGAACGCTGGAGAGTGGAAGTGAAGATCTTCAAGGATTTCGAGCACACGGAGCCATTTACGTGTTCGACGCACCTACCTCGGGCCACCTTCTTTGATGGAGTTCGTGATGCAGCCCGAGAGGCCATTCGCCACCGCGGAACATCTACGCTCGAGACTTGTCGCGCACCGACTTCCGCTACTTTCCCATGAAGACTCCCTTGTGGGCGCCGACTTCTCGTCTCACCGAGTATGAGAGCAACCCCGCCATACGATCGGTGGTGGAGTACACCAAGTCCATGGATCACATGTACTGCACCACCCCGACGAGCCGCACACCGCATGCCAAGCTCCGCGCGCCGAAGAGGAACTTGCCGAGCCCGTGCGGAGGATGCAGTTCCACCGATTCGGACCTTTTCCGAGGAGACTCGAGCGCAGCGCTAGTGTGTAGACAACCCCGAGTCTTAGAACGCTATCCGTGAGTCAGAAACCTTGTAAACAGCCACGAAGACTATTATAATAAAATAAAAGTTTTATTTGGCTCTTATCTGGTTTTCCTTGCTCTTGTGTGTTGTTTTGGTGGGATTGTTACTAGAACCTTTCCTTTAGTTCCTCTCTAAATCTGAAAGTCTCATTAGATGGTGAACACAAGAAGAAATCCCAACATGGACAACGCCAACCCCGAGCACAAGGAAGCCACCGCTCCGATTCCACCACCCGCCGGCAGAGGGACCAGATTGGGCACGCTTGATGGCCAATCAAACCCGCTTGATCCAGCTCTTAGCTCGGACGATCAACAACCCTCGTGCTCATCATCAACCTGCCCAAGTGCCCCCAATCGTCTCTCGAGTTCCCGAGATCAAGCCACCCACCTTCGCCGGCAGCGGTCTTTGAACCGATGGACGCCGACGATCGCTCAGTCGATTGGCAAGAAACTGGACATTCTACAGTGCACTGATCGGGAGCGAGTCTTGTTCGCCTCCCATCTGCTGAACGGGCCCGCATCTCAATGGTGGGACACCTTCACCGCCTCACACGCCAACCCGCAGACGGTGACCTGGATCGAGTTCGAGCAAAGCTTTCGCAAAGCTCATATCCCCACCGCACCATGGCATTAAAGAAGAAGGAGTTCAGATCTCGCGCCAAGGAAGTCGTCTTCACAATGAGTATGTACAAAGTTTAACCAACCGCCCGCTATGCGCCAGAGGATGTGGCTTCCGACGAAGCCAAGCAAGAAAGGTTCATGGAGGGCCTGAATGACAACATATCAGTACAACTGATATCGGGTGACTATACTGACTTCCACCAGCTAGTCAGTAAGGCCATCCGCCAGGAGGGCAAGCACATGGAAATGGAGACCCGGAAGAAAAGGATGGCGGATCAAAGGAACAACTCTGGAAGTTCTTTCAAGAATCGCAGAACTCCTCCTCACTCAAACAAGTTCGCACCCGTGGCAAAGACTTCAAGAACCACCCAAAGAGTTCAAGTCCTCAACCAGCCGCCCGCCGTTTCAAGCCAACCGCCAGCAGTTCCCAAGCAACGCAACTCAGCAACCGGTGGCGAGACACAGAAGAGCAGTCCGCCCTCTGACGGATTGACCTGCTACTACTGCAAGGAACCAGGGCACTTTGCCAAGGCATGCCCTAAGAAGATTCAAGCGGCAGAAACTCAGGAGCCTCTGGAAGTCAGAACCAGGGCCAGCAGAAGCCGCAGACCTTCATCAAAGGGCGAGTGAACCACGTGGCGGAAGAGGCCCAGTTGCACCGATGTCGTCTTTGGGTATGTTCCTTGTCAATTCAGCACAAAGATCGCTTCTTTTCGATTCCGGAGCATCGCATTCCTTTGTGTCAAAAACTTTTGTGGATAAGCATGGGTTGGGCAGGGTAACCCTTAGCAACCCTATGATAGTTCACTCCCCTGGAGCAGAAATGAGAGCAGGACCTTATGCCCCAAAGTGGAATTGCTCATAGATGGGACCCGATTCTCGCGATCTTTTGGTTTTGGAATCACAAGGATTAGACGTCATTCTAGGGATGAACTGGTTAGCCAAGAATCGAGGTCGGATCGATTGTGCTACCAGATCCATCACCCTCACCAATGACCAAGGCATGGAGGTAATCTTCTCTCCCCAGATTCCGAAGGCAGAAGAATGTGCCCTCTTCCACCTCCAAGTATTGGAGGAAGTGCCGATCGTACGGGAGTACCTAGATGTTTTTCCCGAGGAACCGCCAGGATGCCACCGATAGGAGATCGAATTTGTGATTGACCTAGTCCCGCACACGCCCGATTTCCAAGAGACCATATCGGATGCCTGCTAATGAGTTAGCGGAATTGAAGAATCAACTCAAGGAGTTAGAAGACAAGGGGTATATCCGACCTAGTTCATCGCCTTGGGGAGCACCCGTCCTATTCGTCAAGAAGAAGGATGAGAGTCTGAGGCTATGTGTGGACTACAGAGCACTCAATGACGTCACCATCAAGAACAAATACCCCTCCCGTGATCGATGACCTGCTCGATCGCTTGAAAGGAGCCGTATCTTCTCCAAGATTGATCTCGCGATCGATACCATCACCGAAGATTCGTGAAGAAGACATTCCTAAGACTGCCTTCTCCACCAGATATGGGCATTATGAGTTCACGGTCATGTCATTTGGACTGACCAATGCACCAGCTTACTTCATGAGCATGATGAACAGTGTGTTCATGAAATACTTGGACAAGTTCGTAGTAATCTTCATCGACGACATCCTCATCTACTCCAAGAATGAAGAAGAGCACGAGCAGCACCTCAGGATCACTCTGGAAAAGCTTAGAGAACATCAGCTTTTCGCCAAATTCAGTAAGTGTGAATTCTGGCTAAAAGAGGTTGCCTTCCTCGACATATTGTAACAGTGGAAGGAATCGCAGAGATCCTTCCAAGGTGGAAGCAGAATGGAGTGGAAGCCACCAAAGTCCGTAATGTGTCGAGCTTTCTTGGACTTGCGGGTTATTACCGTCGGTTCATAGCAGGATTCTCCGAGACAACCAAGCCAATGACCCAATTGCTGAAAAAGGAAAAGAAGTTCGAATGGACGAAGGCTTGTGAGCAGAGTTTCCAAACCCTTAAGAAGAGACTAGTCTCAAGACTGTGCTTGTCTTGCCGGGCGTGCATAAAGGCTTCGAGGTTTTCAGGGCGCCTCGCCTAGGCTTAGGCCGTGTTCGATGCAAGAAGGCAAAGTGGTAGTTTATGCATCGCGTCAACTCAAGCCTCATGAGTGCAATTATCCTACTCATGACTTGGAGTTAGCCGCAGAGTGCACGCCTTAAAAATCGGCGCCACTACCTTATTGGTAACCGCTGTGAAGTATACACGGACCATAAGAGTTTGAAGTATATCTTCACCCAGCGAACTCAACCCGAGGCAAACAAGATGGTTGGAGTTGATCATGACTACGACATCGGTATACATTACCACCCCGAAAAGCGAATGTAGTAGCCGACGCCTTAAGCAGAAGTCTTATGCAAACTTGGTAATATCGTAAGAAGACCGGACCGACTTCGGAGGGAGTCGCCTGCCTAAGTCTAAACTCAACGGGACCAAGCACCCTCACCACACCGAAGTGCGACCCGCTTACCCGATCAAATTAAGGAAGCTCAGACAGTGGGCGAGGATATTCAAGAAATCAAGAAGAATATGAGGAGAGGCAAAGCGCCAGATTCAAATAAGATGAACATGGCACGGTTTGGTTCGAGAACCGCATCGTGTCTGCGAATAATCGAAATCAAAACCCGATTACAAAGAGGCTCATGATACCCCATACTTAATCCACCCAGGTCGTACCAAGATGTACCAGGATCTGAGGGAAAGATATTGGTGGGTTAGTATGAAAAGGGAAATCGCAGAGTTCATCGAAGCCTGCGACACCTGTCAGCGAGTCAAAGCTGAACATCAGAGGCCAGCGGGACTCTTGCAACCATTGCCGATTCCGGAATGGAAGTGGGAAGAAATTGGTATGGATTTCATAACCGGACTCCCAAGGACACAATCGGGTTATGATTCAATTTGGGTAATCATAGACAGATTGACTAAAGTAGCTCACTTCATACCAGTCAAGACCACTTATTCCGAAGCAAGTTGGTCGAATCAGACATGTCTCGAATTGTGTGCCCGTATGGCGTACCCAAGAAGATAGTGTCGATCGAGGTAGTCGGCTTACTTCGATTTTGGCAAAGGCCGCACGAAGAGTTGGGTAGTAAGCTCGGCCAAGATCGCTTACCATCCTCGAGACGGACGGTCAAACGAAAGAGTTAATCGATACTCGAGGATATGCTAAGGGCTTGTACGCTGGATTTCGGAACAGCTTGGGACCGTTCACCGCCTATGCGGAATTCTCGTACAATAACGACTACCAAGCCGACTGCGGATGGCACCCTTCAAGCCTTGTATGGTCGAAAGTGCGAACCCCCTGCTTGGGATCGGCAAGGTGAACCCCAAGAAACGGGACCAAACTGCTGCAAGACGCAGAAGATCAAGTGAAAAGATCGTGACGATCAAGATAGCCCGCCTCGACGGAAGAGCTACGCGATAACCGCCGCCGAGACCGACCTTTGAGGCTCGGGGACTACGCCTATCTTAGGTATCCCCACTCGGAGGTGTGAAAAGGTTTCAAGTTAGAGGAAAGCTTGCACCGCGATATGTGGGCCCTTTCAAGATTCTCGAACCAAGAGGTGCGATCAGATATCGCTTAGACTTGCCGCCAAGCATGTCGTGGGTGCACAATGTCTTCCATGTCTCACGCTTAAAGAAGTGCCTCCGAGTACCCACAGAGCAAGCCGCACTGAAACCTTGGACCTCCGTGATGACCTCACCTATCGTGAGCAACCAATCAAGATTCTCGAGACAGCAGAACGTCGCACTGAAGGAAGACCATCGATTCGCAAAGTTCGATGGAGCAATCACACCGAGGACGAAGCCACCGGGAGCGAGAAGAAGACTTAAAGACCAGCCATCCCCATCTCTTTTGTTAGCTTGCAAATCTCGAGGCGAGATTTCCTCTAAGGGGGTAGGTTTGTAACATCCCAAAATTTTGTCCCTTTATTGAAGATTTAACTGAGTTTATTTGGATTTTCTGAGTTATGTTAAAATCTGATTTGAGAAAAATTTTAAACTTTATTGTGTAAAAGTCAAAATTAAATTTATTGCATTCCTAAAAGCTTAAACCAATGTATTTCACTTTCCTTAAGTCAAATATGAGATTATATTAAATTTTTCTCGGATTTTAGAAGGAATTAAAACCCCTACAAAATCAAATTGTACCTTTGCAAAATATACTTGTTAAAATGAGTGGGACACATTTTTATTAAGTCTATAATAGCTCCAGAGAGTTCCCGAATTTTTCTGGATTTTTCAAAATTTATTTGGTATTTTTCTGAGTTTTCTAAAGCTTAATAGCATTTCGGAAAATCAAAAGAAAGGAAATTCAAAATCCTCCCGCCGCGGTGTCAACCATCGGCGTCCCTCCGCCACCGGAATCCCTCACCGTCCGATCTAACTTAAACCCTCTCCCGCCTTCCCTCTCCGCGTGCGACGCGTGTCACGCCATCGGACCGCCCACTCCGCGCGGATTTAATCCTCGCCGCCCGCAACCACTTACCGCTTCACCGCTTCCCTCTCCGCTCCTACCGCCACGTGGTGTTATCCAAGCCGCCCCTATTGCCGTATCTCATCTCGCCGCCTCTTCCCACTTAAGCACCGTCCGCCCCGATCTAACCTTCGTTGTCGGATCGGATCTCACCGCCCCCTTCACTTACCCTTCGCAATGCGCCACCGTCCCGATCTCTCCCCGTGCCACCCATCAAGCATCCGACCGTCCCCCTCGCTCTTTCCTTTTCTTTTTCTCTCGCTGACCGGTGGGCCCCACTCGCCGACCCTTCTTCCCCGCTGTTTCCTTCTTCCTCGCGCGATCCCGCCTCGCCGCCATGAATGCCGAGACCGGCTGCTAAATTCGCTTCGTTTCCTTTCCAATTGATTCCCGAGCCGCTGCAAATTGAAATTCCCCCTCCGCCGCATCCGTGCGGCATTAGCTCTCGACAAAGCCCCACTCGCCGTCGCATTAAGCCCCTCGGCCGCTTTCAAGTCCGGCGAGTTGTGCGCGACCGCTACACCCTCCCGGGCTATAAAGGGCCTCCCCGAGGTCCATCTACCCACACCGCCACCCCCCGAACCTCCAGAGCGCATAATCCAGCCCCGAAGCTCCCCCTGCACCCGACTTCCCTCCGTGGCTTCAAGCAACTCCGGCGAGCAATCGCCGCGGCTCGAGCCCTCGCCCCTCGCCGACACCTCCCGGCCTTGCTGGTGCCCAGCGACCCTCGGCGACCACCTCCCGGCACGCACCACCGAACTACTCCGCCGCCGTGAAGGCTTCTCCGACCGCCGCCTCCCGCGGTTTCCCTCCGCCATCCTCGGCCTCGTGCAAGGTACCGACGCACTCCGCGTTCTCCTGCTTTGGTACCCTCGGCGGCGCCGCCACCGGAGCTCCGCGACCATCGGGCCCCGAAGCGCCGCTGCCGTCGCCAGCACGCCACCGTCGGCCGAGCCGGGCAGCCGCATGGCAGCCGTGGCGGCGGTCGGCGCCACGCCACGCCACCCGCACGCCCCTCGCCACTCGCGCGCCGCCACGCCGGCATAAAGCCGCGGCGTGGCACCCACGCGGCGACCACGCGGCAGCCCCGTGGCGCCACGCCGCGCCACCCGCTTCCTCGCGCGCCGCCACCTCACCCTTCCCTCGGTCCATGGACTCGGTCCATGACACCGGGCCCCACTGTCGACCTCTGCCGAATATATTAATCCTAGGGCTGACGTCATAATCTATAATTTCCTTTAGAAAAATAAATCGTGCTGACGTCATAAATCCTTTTCGGTTTAAAAATAAATCCAGAAAATACCCTTTTTCTTTTATTTTGAATTCAAACTTTGGAAGGCTATAACTTTTGCATTTTAACTCCAAATTGACCCATTCAAATTTCTAAATTTTTCTAAAATCATGATCTATCCATTTCTGGAATAATTTTGAAATTTTGAAACTCATTTCAATTTAATTTGAATATATTTTGTAATTCCAAGGTTCAAATTTAAATTAAAACTTCCAACTTCTTTTAAAAGCCTCATTTCCTTTTAAAAATTGTTGACCCACATCCAAAAATTCAGAATTCTGTCTCCCAAATTATTTGATAATTTTTGGAAGTTATTTGGATTCCATTTGAATTTTTGTTTTGATTTTGCTTTGAATTGATTTCTCGTTAGATATTGACGATTCCGGAGAGTTTGAATTCGACGAATCGCAGCAGGACTTCGATCAAGGCAAGTTACACCTTTGACCATGTTGAACCTAATATTTTAAATTAGTTATATTGTTTTACTGTATATGCATGCGTATCTTTATTCAAATGTAATTCAAAGTTGATTTGAATTTTAGATATACCCATGATCCTTTGTATATGGCCAATTTGAGTCTTGAATTCATATACCTTGTCACCCTAGCTGAAAACTAGTTAGTACCATAGTATTGACTAGAAATTTTTATAGAAATGCTTAGCCTGGCTTAGTATAATTTTAGGTGGGATCAATCTTTCACATGAAATGACGGACTTTGAAATTCGATATCTTGACTTCAGTAAGTCAAGGATGGTTTTACGGAAATTATTTAAAAATGAAAATAGAAAACATGTTTTGGACTTAGGCTAATGGTTAGGTGGTGGGTACCGGTATGCCTCGTGTTTGGTGACACCTGGTTGATTATCGTGTACGGGGGTATGTGGTTGAGCCTAAATCAACTTAAGGACCGCTTCGTGAATTATTTTACGGTCACTTCAGACTACCACAAGTCCGGTATGGGACGGACTGGCTAAGTAATTTGTGAAGTTCCAACTATAGTCTCGCTATAGGTGAATGTGAGCGCGCGTAGGTCGTGGGAAGTCTCACATGGCACCGGGGCTCCAACTCGTGGATTCGAGTTGTGGTGAAACCTTAGTGGCGGCGTGATTATGTTGGCTATGAATCATCAGAACAGCCTTGTCATGAACTCTCCGCCGCACACCTAAGGCAGTGTGTTGATCGCGTGGCTCAAGTGAGAGGGAATGTCTTGTGGGTAAAGTTGTACACCTCTGCAGAGTAACAAACTATCTCGGATAGCCGTGTCCACGGTCATGGACATGCCGAGTAGAGTCTTCACAGATTAGACTTGAATTTTCATAAAACTTGGTTTTGGCAAACAAACGTTGGATTTGGTAATGGTCCGGTGGATTCCGTGGATAGGTTAGTGTGGGTTGGAGCCTACACTAACGATATTACTTGTTAAAAATAATGTTTCATATACTATATTTAAATTCACTTTTCAGACTTACGTTATTGTATTCAAGTATTGCTTTCCGCACATTACCTATTAAGCTTCCTTTGAAATTCCTTATGCATGCATCAAATCATTATATTTCTGGTGTAACTTGCGTAAGCATTTACCGCTTACCTTGGGAGTACTTTCGTACTCACCTTGCTAAATCTGCTGCGGACTTCGAGGGCGACTACGACGGTGAGGACTACTTCAACGAGTAGGATGCGTCTTCGATCATTCGCCTGTGGAGGTCGGATGGGCTGTCTTGCCACCTTTACTTTATTTCCATGCTTTGTTTACTTTGTTGGCCTAGTGCCTTATTGTAAGACTTGGCCTTCGTGCCATATTTTCGCTTAATAATATCTCGTGGTTATTTTTGCATGATATACATTACTGTGGAACCTGTGTGCACTAGCTTTTCCTGGGATAGTGCGATTTACACAGAGGGGCTCGGAGTTGTTGTTCCGGGTCCCGACAAAATATATCGCCATCTTCTTAGTGATCTAATCAGAGGTTAGTACTCAATTATTTTTAATTATGCTTATATATATGTTTTTGTAATGGAAGGCCAGAGATGATAACTTATATGCTATGTAGTAGCGGTAATAATCATTTTTGGCAACCATTTGTTACTTGTGTAGCTAGCGTAGATGGATCGAAGCTGGATGTACATTGAGAACCGTGTGAGTGAAGAGTACATTATTGGCGTGTCAGTTTTTAGAAGAACGACCGAGCTGGATATGTTAAAGAAGGGGATAAAATATATGTACTGTCCATGTATTGATTGTGATAATCTCAAGATGTTTAGAAACTCAGCGCAGATCGAAGCTCACTTGATTCGAATGGGTTTCAGAAAAAGGTACAAATGTTGGACTAGTCACGGTGAAGAGAAGTGTACACAAGAAGCTGGTAGTTATGACATAGTCGAGGGGGGACAACAATATGACAGTTGTGGACTGTGCTTTTGATCATGAGGCCGCGGATGGATCGCAAGATGACAATCTGGATCAGATGTTACGTGATGCAGAAGGGAACTACAGTGAGAGAGAGTTTGATAAATTCGAGGGCTTGATGGAGGACTCGGAGAAAACTTTGTTCTCGGGATGCAAGCCACAATACACGAGGTTGTCATCAGTTCTAGAACTACTAAAATTGAAGGCAAGCAATGGTTGGTCCGACAAGAGTTTCACGGTATTGTTAGGTCTCCTAGCGGACATGCTTCCAAAGGGAAATGTATTGCTGAGAACCACCTACTAAGCCAAAAAGATTCTTTGTCCATTAGGAATAGAAGTAGAAAGAATACATGCATGTCTGAATGATTGTATCATGTACCGTAAAGAGTATGCTAGCTTAAATGTTTGTCCGGTGTGCAAAGCATCCCGATACAAGCGTAAAAATGACTTTGATGATGGAAAGGGCATCGAGGTGAAGCAAGGACCTCCTGCTAAGGTGTTGTGGTACCTTCCTGTAATACCCCGTTTGAAGTGTTTATTTGCAAACCGCAAGAATGCAAGATTGATGCGTTGGCACTTGGAGCAGCGTAAGAAAGACGGAATGATAAGATATGTTGCTGATTTTGCCCAGTGGAGGAATATCGATAGGATATTTGTAGATTCCGGTGTGGAACCGAGAAATATAAGGTTTGGGTTGAGTACAGATGGAATGAATCCTTTTGGTAACATGAGCAGCTGACATAGTACCTGGCCTGTGACTCTATGCATGTACAACCTTCCTCCTTGGCTGTGTATGAAGCGAAAGTATATTTTGATGTCACTACTTATCCAAGGGTCGAAGCAACCTAGCAACGATATTGATGTGTTCCTAGCACCATTGGTAGAAGATCTTGCAATATTGTGGAACGAAGAGGTACATGTATGGGATGCGGACAAACGAGAGAATTTTACTCTACACACTATGTTGTTGTGCACCATTAATGATTTTTCGGCCCTTGGTAACCTGTCAAGGTTGAGTACAAAAAGAGCCAAAGCGTGTCCGCACTGCTTAAATTATACGGAGAGTGTGTGGTTGAACAACTCGTATAAAACTGTGTACATGCGTCACCGTAGGTTCCTTCCAAAGTATCACCCATACCGCAAGATGAAGAAACAATTTGATGAAAAAAGAAGATGACTCAGTACCAAGACCTTTTAGCGGGAAAGAGGTGTATGATATGGTCAAGGATATAAACGTTGTGCTTGCAAAGGGGCGTAAATTGAGGAAGAACATGTGGAAAAAAAGTTAATATTTTGGAACTTGCCTTATTGGGAGCACTTAGAAGTTCGCAATTGCATCGATGTCATGCACGTAGAAAAGAATGTATGTGACAGTTTAATTGGTCTCTTACTGATCATTCTTGATAAAACTAAGAATGGTGTTAACGCAAGGCGTGACTTGGTCGCTATAAACATCAGGACCGAGTTAGCACCGATAGAGACCGATAAAGGCCGGACATACCTTCCCCCAGCTTGTTACACTCTGTCTAAGTCCGAGAGAACTGAACTGTACCAGTCCTTACATGGTGTGAAAGTTCCATCCGGTCACTCCACCAGCACGAAGAAACTTGTTTCCATGGAACATTTAAAATTAATTGGTATGAAGTCCCACGACTGTCATGTGCTAATGACACAAATGCTATTTATTGCAATTAGAAGTATTTTGCCGAACAGGGTTCGAGTGACAATCATAAGGCTATGTTATTTCTTTAACGTAATTGCTCAGAAGGTCATTGATCCCGATGGACTAGATGCTCTGCAAACCGAGGTGGTGACAACTCTATGTCATCTAGAGATGTATTTTCCTCCATCATTTTTTGATATCATGGTCCATCTCATTGTCCACCTTGTGAAAGAGATAAAAATATGCGTCCCCGTGTTTCTACGTCATATGTACCCTTTCGAGAGGTACATGGGAATTCTAAAGTCCTATGTACGCAATCGATCTCGACCGGAGGGTAGTATCATCGAAGGTTATACAATAGAAGAGGTCATTGAATTCTGCATCGGTTACATGGCTCAGGTCGATCCGATAGGTGTACCTGTATCTCGTCACGAGGGGAGGCTAGAGGGTATCGGGACTATCGGAAGGAAAGTAATAACTCCGGATCAAAATACGTATGCTCAAGCCCATTTCATGGTTTTACAATACATGACTGAAGTAACCCTATATATTGAAGAGCACAAGGACATGCTACATCAAAAGAATGCAGGACAATCAGGAGTTTGGATTACGAGACAACACAACCGTCAGTTCAACGAATGGTTGAAGGCGCAATTGACTAGGAGATCGTCAAGTGAAATACTACAATGGTTGGCAAAAGGGCCAAAATTTACAATTGTGACATGGCAAGGATACGACATTAATGGCTACACATTTTATACAATGATCGGATAAAAGTGCACAAAGGTGTAACTCGTGTGTCCGCATAGATGCCTATGATGCGCACGTCAGTACCGCTGTCCCAAGCTCGTACTATAGGCTTATAGAGGAGATTTGGGAGCTTGACTACATAATTTTCAAGATTCCTCTATTTCGATACCGTTGGGTCCATCTCCCACAGGGTGTAAAAGTCGACAAGTACGGTGTCACTACCGTGGACATCGAATGTGTAGGATACAAAGATGAACCATTCGTACTCGCGAAGCAAGTTGTTCAAGTATTTTATGTAACCGACCCGGTAAATAAAAAGCGTCATGTAGTTCTTCAGAGAAAAAGAAGAATTGTCGGAGTTGAGAATGTTGTGGATGAGGAAGAGTACAATCAATTTGATGATTTACCTCCATTCGGAGATGGCATCAGGCTCGAGGAAGAACAAGGCGATGAAACAAGCTATATGCGTGTCGATCATCGTGAAGGGCATTATTTAAAATGAAATAACTATGTGTAATAAATGTAACTATATATGTTTTATTGTAATTGTAAAATGACTCAGAAACTGTGATGTATTTGTGAATTTGCATTTATGTATATAGGTGAATTGAATGCTGGTAGGTGTAGTTATATTCATTACACTCTGTGAGGTCTTATTGAATGCTGGTAGTGTAGTTACAACAGCCAGCCGGCAAAGGCTTACAGCCAGTGGGCAAAGGCTTATTACAAATGATTATAAATTTAGAACCGTCTGTGATAGATATCACAAACGGTTCTAAACTTATAACCGTCTGTGATATTATATTATCACAGGCGGTTATAAGTTAAGAACCGTTTGTGATAGCAATACTATCACAGACAGTTCTTAGTTAAGAACCGTCTATGATAGTATTGCTATCACAGACGGTTCTTACTTTACAACCGTCTGTGATAATGTAATATCACAGACGGTTTAGTTATAGAACCGTCTGTGATATAACTATCACAGGCGGTTTCTTTACGGAACCGTCTGTGATAGTTTTCCTTATAAATACCCGTAGCTAGGGCATAGATTCCGCACTCACGCACTCTAGATCTCCAGCACCCCTGTTATTGCTGTCTCGCGTCGCCCTTCCCTCCCAACGCCGCCGCCGCCGGTCGCTCCCGACGCAGCTCCCTCCCGCCGTCACTCCCTCCCGACGCCGCTCCCTCCCCCGACTCCGGTGCCCTCCTCCCCGACTCCGGTGCCCTATTCCCCCGACGCCGCTCCCTCTCCCGAGCCCGGTGCCCTCCTTCCTCGACGTCGCTCCCTCCCCCAAGCCCGGCGCCCCCCTGACTCTAGAGCTCCCTCCTCCCCCGCGAGCCCGGCGCCCTCCTCCCCCAACTCCGGTGTCCTTCTCCCCCGACTCTAGCTAGGTTTTAGATTTGTTTCATGTGGTTATTTTGTGTTTCATATAGAATAATAAAGATACGTTATTCATGTTTCATATATTGATATATATGCTACATTGTCATATTGATATGTGTATATATATATATATATATATATATATATATATATATATATATATATATTGATATGTGTGTGTGTATATATGCTACATTGTAATATTGATATATATGTCATTTAATTTACACATCTTTGGATTGATGAATATGTTAAATTCATTTGTCATTTGTATTTGGATATGTGTTATATTTTAAATGGTATGTTCAATTCATATGATTACATACATGTTATGACATTTATATTTGGATTGATGTCATCTTTGTGCTCACATAATCATACTAGAATTATATTGCTATATATGAATTATTAGCAGCTATAGCTAGAGATATACCACACCTCACTGTGTCCACATAGTCATCCAAAAATATATGCCACATAGACCTTTAAAGGGCATGAAGCTAGTGACACACTCGAGTGTATCTGTTTCAATGAACTGGATACACTAGTTTGTGTCATTTGCTTCATAGAACTTTGTTTAGGCCCACACCTCACTGCGTCCACATAGTCATCTAAAAATATATGCCACATAGACCTTCAAAGGGCATGAAGCTAGTGACACACTCGAGTGTATCCGTTTCAATGAACTGGATACACTAGTTTATGTCATTTGCTTCATAGAACTTTGCTTAGGCCCACACCTCACTGCGTCCACACAGTCGTCCAAAAATTTTTAGTATATGCTGCACTTGTTAGCTACAAGGTCTATTTCGAAGGCCCATAGCTCAATACAGTTAATATTTTTCTTAGAAGAGAGATGACATCCTCACAGTCTTCGTCGTCGTCATCTGGGTCTCACGCTTCAAAGATTGGGAAAACTAAACGTGGCCGAGAAGTATCGAAAAGGCCAGATGGCCGAATGACCATCATGGTGGTCTCTCCGGATGGGGTCCCTCTGCAACCGAAGAAAGCAGTGGCATCATTTCGGAGTACTTGCGGGATAATTGGAAGGAAACGAGTCCCCATCACCATAGCAAGCAGGATAGAGTTGTCAATGGATCACAAAAATCAGCTATGGGAGGAAGTTACAAATTCGTTCAAGATCCTAGCAGAAGTACAGGGACTCGTGCAACGGCACGCACTCCTCGCAATGGGAAAAGCATGGAAGAATTTTAAGAGCACTCTTGTGACGCAGTACGTGGCCAAGGATCTCACGCCCTTCACGAAGTATCCTTTCATGTCGCCGGAAACATGAGAGGCCTTTGAGCAAATGAAGACAACGATCGAATTTGAACAACAAAGTGCGGCGCACAAGGCTATCCAATCACAAAACACTCACCCTCACAGACTCGGCACCGCTGGGTACGCGGGTAAAATCCCGCAGTGGAGGATGCAGGACGAGGTCACACTCCGATCGGAGGCCTCCCCACCATTTACCGGGATCGCAAACGAGCGTGCTCGAAACTGGTTAAGAGCGAGGTCATCAACCACATCTTCGGGTGTCTCTTTCAAAAACCCCGCAGATTAGGAAGTATCCCAACGCATGGTAAGATATGTTAAACTACATAGTTGTTAACACCTCTTGAACTTCATGGGTTCAAAAATAACATGATTAATTACCTTTTGCAGCAATCATTGACTACCGAATCTTCTCGTGGATCCTTTCAAGAATACAGGAGAGAGATTTACTGTCACAGGCCTTGTGAAACAAGGAGCACCCAGATCGCACACGAGGCTTGGGGCTTACGTATCTTGGAAGTATGGATTTCCATATTACTCCAAGATATATAGGAGTAGAAAGATATCTAAGGCGTACCGTAACGACCAAATAAAACAGAGCTTCGTGCTCAACTTCAGGAACAACTATCTACCTCACTTCAAGAGCAGACTGCCTCACTTCAAGGAGAGATAGATTCATTGAGGGAAGAACTGAGACAAGTCCGCAACCAATCGCAACCCACCCCTACTATTGCGGTATCCAGTCCCCCTCAACGTCGCAGTAGCTGCGTGTCCACACCAATTACTGAACATAGCGACGCCCACTTACCTATCGATGACATTCAGGTAATGCACCTCTTTAGAATGCTGCATAGATCTCTCTGGTGGACGCCTTAACTCATCTTGTGTCGTTATGTAGGGGCCCATGCCTTGCATCCTCAGAGTCAGGCTTGTTGGCTCTATTCCTATTGACGCTGGGCGGGGGATGGCGTATCTATTGCTATCAAGTACGCTGATGCACGGTGTACAAGTAGAGACCGGTTTCATAAAGGTCCAGGTGGACATGATTAATGATATTTTTAAGACCGTCCCTCTTGAGAAGCCCCCAAATGAAGAGATTAAGACATTAGGGGATGCTGTCCACACATTCGTTCAGTGGCCCAAGAGGGACATTGCCCTCAACTTGTCCATGCCACGATCTCCACCTCTAGTGTCCCAAGAGAGACATCGCCCTAGACCTATCACATCGGCTCCGGTGGCTCCACCTCCAGCTCCAGTTCAGAAGCCTGTTGCATCGGCTTCCGCCGAGACGTCACCGAGAACGTCTCATAAGCGAGGCTCTAAGACTCAAGGGAAGAAAAATAAGGCTCCCGTGCCATGGAAGTTCATTCTAGGAGTGTCATTTGTCTCTGAGTCACAATTACCCTGGCTTGGCGTGATTTGCAATACATTGCATGCCTGGTACATGCAGAAGTCCAACATGAAGCCAATCCGGCAGAGTGCATTCACTCTGAAATATACGGAGCAGCATTTCCTCCACGACACATGCTACATCGTCGTGACATTCGAAGTCTTATTTTTACTATTCAATCTCGACGAACTCGACGCCTCGCTTCTACGATGCTGGACACTGTAAATGTACTGTACAATGAAATTCTACATTCACGTTATACCGATAAATGTCATTACTCTTTCCTTATGTATAGATACATGATCCAACAAGTCCGGCGATCATGACAACCGGTGGGTTTCCCCGACTCTCACTTGGTCTCCGAGCAAGTTATCGACGATAATAAATCCTTCGTGCAAGATTACATAACGAGAGGATTGCTTGCTCACATTGACAAGGACTACGTCATGTTTCCTTTCAACCAAGGGTAAGTGCTTCACTAGTTGCCACACATGTTTTATTTGTACTTTACATGCGGCATGAACTTAGGATTAATCACTATGGTGACACACATGACTAGGCAACACTGGATTTTGATTGTGATTGTACTAAAGTGGAGCAAGGTAATATACCTTGATTCCCTACTTAGGAGCAACCACGACTTCAGTCGTGTGCAAGAAGTACTTAACAAGTAAACTCATTTCCTCCATACATAACTCTATTGTAATATTTCCTTCGTTTGCAACGGCCGAGGCTAACTTTTTTGAATCACGTAGGTCATTTACCGCTTATGTTGCCCACGGAGGAAGACACGATAAATCTAATGACACGCTGCGACACAACACGTGATTTTCAGTACCCGCTACAACACAACAATCCTACATCACACTTTGTTATAATACCTCTAAAATTGACAATACTTATGTACGCAATTCTATTTTTAAAGCGCCACAAGCAACTACAGGGCAACGTATGTGGATTCCACGTTTGCCGCCATATGAAGGAAATCATGGTTAGTAAAATCAAAGATCCAGAGGTTTGTCATGTCCTTGCAATAATTATTATTATTTGATTATATATGTATATATATACACACATATGCTAATTAATGACTTATTGCTCCTAGCGACAGCGGGTGGACTTCGACGTAAGTACATATGATCTTGACCAACTCGTCGAAATTCGTACAACACTCTCCGGGTTCTTACTAGGACAGTGTATAAACAAAGCTGGAGAGTTCTACCCCGGCAATGGTGATAATTAGATATTGAAACATTGCATGCAATTGTACAAATCACTCAGTTATGCTTAATCAAACAATTCATTTGTCAGAACAGTGTAACGATTTTCATTCTATATTTGTATGTGATCTGTTGGTCGTTTGTTACATTCGTAATTCACTTTGAGTTGCAATTAACTTATCTGTGTAACTTTGAGTTGCAATGTATGTGATTCATTTGTCATATCTATGTAATCTGCAATGTGTGTGATTCTGTATATGTTGTAATCTTGTTGCTTGCTTTCAGAGGGCATGGATAGCATATCATGAGGCTACCCAAAAAACGGCAAATAAAACTGCTGTTACAATTGCTATCACAGACGATTTTTGCAAACAACCGTCTGTGATAGTCTACTTTCATAGACGGTTAAAAACAACAACCGTCTGTGATACACACAATATCACAGACGATTCTTGTTCCTAACCGTCTGTGATACACACAATATCACAAACCGTCTGTGATATTGTGTGTATCACAGATGGTTAGGAACAAGAACCGTCTATGATATTGTGTGTATCATAGACGGTTGTTGTTTTTAACCGTATGTGAAAGTAGACTATCACATACAGTTGTTTGCAAAAACCGTCTGTAATGTAAGTTATCACAGACGGCTTGGGAGCTGTATGTGATAACCACCTATTATCACTGACACATAAAAACAGATGGTTCGAAAATCGTCTGTGATAGGCCTGTCTGTAGCAGTGCTAGTCACTGCCATGGCCATCGCTACCACCTAGCTCACCACTATCACTAAGGATTTGTCCTTATCTGGATGAAGGAGGCCTAGATCTGGATGCCAGCGACAAAAGAGGCCCAGATCTGGATGTCGGTGATGAAGGAGGTCCAAATCCCGGGGAATGGGAGTGCTGGTTGTGGTTGTGGCTAGCAGAGAGCGGGAGTGTAGGTCACGGCCTCACGGGAGGAGTGGCTAGCCAAAGGGAGTGGAGACTTGGTGTGTGGAGCGTCTGGGCTGGAGAGCGAAGATTTTGGGTTGGGCTACACTTGGGCAAGCCTTGTCGAGCTATTCGAGCTTATCTTGGTAAAAGCTTGTGTGCCTGAGATCAGGCTCAAGCTCGTCTCATTTGGAGCTTAAGCTGAGCTCAAATAGAACCTGAAATGAGTCGAGCTTGAATAGCTCGCGAGACTAAACTTTTCTTATAGGCCTAATGGGGGTATGCATGAATCTTCAGGCAATCCACGAGGGCAAGAATTGATTGATTACTAGGCAGAAAATCAGTCAACTGATTCCAGACAATCCCCCACTTAGCTTATAAATGAGTATTTCATTGTTTTCGTGCTCTCATACTGCCAAGAAATGGCATGGACCTCGAAGAGCAAGTGATATGGTTTTTTTTAGCGAGGAAGTAATATTTGTATTGTACCCAAACTCATTGTAGCAAATCAATGCCACAATTAATATAGGTATTTCTTTTTGTCGGTTTAAGTATTAGGTACTTGCAAACCTGTTTTCTACTTGGAAATCAAGTACATTTTCAATTGTCCACTTCGATCATTGTTCTACCACATAACTAAAAAAATCCAACCACCTCCTCTCACTTCCAGCCCCCCTAACCCCGCACATAAACCTCCTCCTACCGTCTCGTTAGCGTTGGTGTGCCACCGCTTTTTTCTACCTCTGCTAGAGACTCTACGGCCAATGAAGCCTACCTCTACCACCGCACACCCCTAATGCCTCTTACTCTCCAGCGGTTCATGATTTGTTGGATTCGGCGCCCGTCCCCGACCACTTCCTGTTTGCTCCACATCCAAATCCAACTTACTCACTTTCAACACCACTAACCACACCGTCCACTACTCTCCTCCTAGTTGGTGGTGAGGCAGTGACCATCGCCAAGTTGCCGTCGCTTAGCCGCTCTGCATTATACTATGGTACACTTTTGCCGGTAAAAGGTGTATCTATCGAGACAGATCTCTGCTGACGCCGATTGCCACGGCTGATGTGTATCTGTTGGTAAAACCTTAATTTGCTGATAGATAGTTTTGTCGGGGACGGGTCTTTTAGAGGCAGATAGCTGTGTTGGTAAAGGTGCCTACTCCACGAAACCTAATCTTGAAGACCAGCATCTTAGCCATCTTTTTTATCGGTTGCCCACGATAATTAATGAGAATTGATATGTTCGTTGGCACTGCCCACAGATCTGCATGCCTGTCTTATACCTGTGCGTACTTGTCCACATGTAAATCGCTGCCTGTTATCGGAGCAAAGGCGCATAACGAGACGCCAAAATTTGGCATTACGTGCTACGTACCGACACGAATGAATCAAGCTGTGGCATGATTAGGGCCCGGCTGGGGGGAACGAAGCAAAGGCAAAGCAACTAATTAGCGTCAGATAATAACAATAAGTCAGCAAAGTAAATAAGGTACAGCACCTGTGAATTTAATCACTAAGGAATTCATTTTGGACTTCATTACATTTGATCGATCGATCTATGGCTTACAAGAACTAGCTAGCAAGCTAGCCCAAAATTTGGAGCTAGTTTCTAGCATAGCAAGTGTAGAACAGGTGCATGACATACTCGTACGTGCTACAGTGAATGTCCTACATCCACGTACTACTGTTAACGTGCAGCAGGCTAGCGTGCCTGCCGGGCATATGGAAGGAACACTATGCAGTTTCAATCGCAAGGCGCCAAGAAGCAGGCCTCTCCTCGCCTCGCATGCCGACCGGACCGGCAGGCGGAGGGCCCATGCGCTGGAATACCTGTCTGTGTCAGGCCCGATCCATCGAGATGGCAAATTGGTGACTACTGGCGCATCGGAGTCGGCGCCGGCCGGCCGGCCGGCCGGCGCGCGGATGTTGGCTTTGTCACGGCGTGGCGTGGCCTGAGGGGAGAGAGACGTCAGATGTGATTGGGCGCTTCAAAGGCTGCACAGCGCTGGTGCTGCTGGTCCTGCATGCGATGCGAGAGATGGAGCAGCAGCCAGAGTCTTGGTCGTGGTCGCTGGGGTGCATGGCATGGCAGTGACAAGAACACATCAGCTGAGCCCGACTAAGTGGGTGCCATGCATGGGCCAGGGCTATGGACTTGATAGGTGCCTATTTGCCGCCTCCTCGATCCGAGAACCTTTGTCCTCTTGTTACGTGCGCTCGCTTCCCCAGGTTCTCACATGCGTCTTCTTCCTTCTTCCCCTTGCCCTACAATTCTACATCTTCAGTCTCCAGATGTACGTAGGGCACCATGCATCATTGATGCTTCTTTACACCTGCATATCTTTTCCTTCTCACCCTAGCTAGTGCAGCAGATCTGTCGGTTCTTTTGGCCTGTGGATTTGATCTTTAACTTATGGTTTCTGAATTCTGGCTGTTCATGAGAGACAGTACGAAGAGCAAAAAAATTCACATGTGATTTCAATCAGTACAATTGAATTCAGTATATTGTGTACTACAATATATCTGTAGACCCGTCTTAAAAAGACGCACCGTTTAAAAACTAATTCTATAGCAACAGAAGCTAAAGTCAAAGTGGAAAAGAACCCACCTAAAATGCTTAACTTGTCGGTTTTCATCAAGAGGGAAAAAAATTAAGGGTGCATTAGTGCATATACAAATAATAACATGAGGATGTAAATTAATCTGTCAAATGTGGTTTGTGAGACCGAAAGATGCATATATAATGGACGGGATATGCATGTATAGTTACTGCATAAAGATACATTGGCATTCAGGAGGTGTAGGAAGGGAGGAAAATTCTCTAGGGATGTGCCTTGAACCCCTCCTCTTCAGGCCATTTCCTGATTTTTGCCACTTGTTAGTCACGGATCTCAAAGCAACTCTATTCAGTCTCTCTCTTCTCCATCCAAATCGAAACAAAACTTAAAGGCCGAAACAAATGGGAAAAGGTAAAACTCACCTCGACTTTAACCATAGCCATCGTCTCTTTAACTGCAGCCGTCATACCACAGCCAACGTCCGCCCTCACGCGCTTCGATGGTGAGCTGCACCTCTCGTTGCCGCTTGACACTCCTATAGATGCCCGCCCCCAGCGCCTTTCGCTTCGCTGACGACCGCGCCCCATCCTCCCTACTCGAGGATGAGTTGGATCCGACAACGGTGACATAATCCATAGGGGTCTTGGGGCACGGTGCAGCCATGACCTCCTTCTGCGCAGCCATCGTCGCCGCCTGTGCCTTCTCGCTCAAGCGCGGCTGTGGTCGAGGCTGTGACTACGTCCAATCGACACCACTTGTCATAGGCCCAGATCCGACCGTTGCATCGCTGTACAGCGGAGTCTCTAGCATTTTGCGCTGCCATCATCTCGATTTTCATGTTCGGCTGCTCCCTCGCACGTGGTGGTGACTGTGGCACATCCTCTCCGTTGGAAGACGCGTCAAATCCCACACCAGCACCGTACTCTAGCGTGCCCCCTGCTGGAAGACACATCAGATCCCATGCCAGCGCTGTTCTCCAGCTATGCCCCTAGGTTCTATGCTGCCAACATCCATGCGGTTGTTGCCTTTGATTTCTCCTTCGACAAAAGAGAATGGTTGTTGTTTTGAGATCCGTGACTGCAAAAATCAAAGGAGGGGCATCAAGAGGAGGGGTTCAAGGTCCTCTCTATTAATAGGATCTTAGGCTAAAAATGAACCGTAAGCATTAAACCTAGATCAAACACGAACACCTAGAAAAACTTAAGTGCGGAAACATACCTGAGCCTGGAGATGCCATGAGGGAGGTGCTCGCCGACGCGATGATGTCGTGGACGGGGATGAAGAAGGCCCAGTCTTCGTTCACCTTAGTGCATTGAGATGGATCGGGTCTATGTGGGATGTTCGTGGCTTGAACAACGTTGTGTCTCTCAGCCCTGCCGAATCCCCTAGTCCTTTTGTAGCGCTAGGTGACCGGGACCGAACCAAGTGGGAGTTGGAACCGCCTCCGATCAAGGCGCGAGTAGAGGCGTGGCCTCCCTAAAATTTTGGAATTTGGTTAGCCAAGATTAACCCAACATTCTCCCCTTTGATCGTAAAGCTAACATCATGAACCTATTTTTAATAAAACAGCATACCAAGATAATATGTTGCATGGCCAATGAGGTGTCATACAACTCCAGTACCTATAGTGTACTATCTTATCTTGAAATGGATATTCATTATTTTTAATGGGAGTTGGTTTGCTTTAAGGTCCTTTTATCTAGAATCAAAGGCTTTTCTAATAAACCCATACCGGCAACATGATCACGAAAAATATTAGGTGGTAAGCCTTTAGTAAGCGGATCCGTAAGTATTAACATAATACTAATATGTTTGATACTAATGGTTTGATCCTGGATTCTATCTTTCACAACATGGTACTTAATGTTAATGTGTTTGGCAGCACCACTTGACTTGTTGTTATTTGCATAAAAGACTATAGGTTCGTTATCACAGTATAAGGTGAGTGGTTTAGAGATGTTGTCTACCGCTCTAAGTCTCGGAATAAAGTTCTTAATCCATACAGTCTACCCGGTGACCTCATAACATGCCACAAATTCAACTTGCATCGTTGAAGATGCCGTAAGGGTTTATTTGGAGCTTTTCCACAAGATTGCTCCTCCAGCGAGTGTGAAGATATAACCTGACGTGGATTTCTTAGTATCAACACATCCCGCAAAATCTAAATCTGAATAACCAACAACTTCAAGATTATCAGAAAACTTATATGTGAGTATGAAATGCTTAGTAGCTTGCATATAGCGCAAAACTTTCTTAACGGCCTTCCAGTGGTCCAGTCTTGGATTTGACTGATATCTGCCAAGCATTTCGGTTACAAAAGCTAAATCAGGGCGTGTGCATACTTGAGCATACATAATGCTTCCGACAGCTGAAGCACAAGGAATCGACTTCATCTGATCAGTTTCATATTGGTTCCTTGGACATTAGAATGTCCCAAACTTATCGTCCTTAACAATAGGAGTAGGCGAGCTAGAGCACTTATGCATATTATATCTCTTTAGTACTTTGTCAATGTATGCCTTCTGAGATAAACCTAATATTCCTTTGGACCTATCTCGGTGAATCTCAATACTCAGAACATAAGAGGCATCACCAAGATCCTTCATATCAAAATTAGATGAAAGAAATTTTTTAGTCTCAAACAGCATATCCTTATTATTGCTGGCCAATAAGATGTCATCCACATAAAGTACTAAGATGGTGAATTTACCCCCCTTGAACTTAACATATATGCAGTTATCAATTTCATTTTCTTTAAAATCAAAACTCCTTATAATCTTATCGAATTTTAGGTACCACTGCCTCGATGCTTGTTTTAAACTATAAATGGATTTCTTAAGTCGACATCCCATATGCTCTTTGACTTCCATGATAAAACCTTCCGGTTGAGCCATGTAAAAGTTCTCTTGCAAGTCGCCATTAAGAAATACCGTCTTAACATCCATCTGATGTAGCTTTAAATCATAATGAGCTATAAGTGACATAACAATTCTAAATGAATCTTTAATTGAGACAGGAGAAAAGGTGTTATTATAGTCAATCCCCTCTCTTTGTGAGAAGCCTTTTGCTACAAGTCTTACTTTGAACCTTTCGATATTTTCCTTAGAGTCATGCTTGGTTTTGTAGACCCATTTACAGTCTACTGTTTTAACTCCGTCAGGAATTTCTACTAGGTCTCATACATCATTAGTGCTCATAGACTTTAGTTCATCCTCCGTGGCTTCAAGCCATTTAGAAGAATGTTCACTCATCATGACCTCCTTATAAGAGGTGGGATCATCTACCTTCCCTATATCATTAATATCCTTATTCATATAAACAACATAATCATTTGAGATGGCAGATCTTCTCTCCCGCTGTGATATTCTAAGAGGTTCATTAGTTATTACAGGAGACTACTGAGGCTCATCATTAGGTGTAGTATTAGGAATTTCAGAGACCTCAACAGCGGGTGCAACAACAGTATTCTCTACTGGAGGTGCAACCACCTGAGGCACAGGAACAAAGGTCTCTAGGATTAGCGGTGAAGGAACATAAACCCGCTTCTCCTCAAGATCTATTTTCCTGGGCTCCAGGTCCTCGTTATTCTCTAAGAACACAGTGTGTCTTGTTTATACAAACTTAGTTATCCTATCAGGACAATAAAAACGATACCCTTTTGATCTTTCAAGGTACCCAATAAAATGGTAACTTACTGTCTTATGGTCTAATTTCTCAATATGTGGATTATATATCTTAGCTTCAGCACGACAGCCTCATACTCGTAAATATTTCATACTCAGTTTCCTCCTAGTCCATAATTCATAAGGTGTTTTAGGTACTGATTTACTGGGAATCCGATTAAGAATATGTGCAGCTGTCTTTAGTGCTTCTATCCACAAAACAATTGGTAAACTAGAATGGCTAAGCATGCTTCGTACCATATCCATAAGTGTATGGTTGCATCTTTCAGGTACCCCATTCTGTTGAGATTCACCTAGCATAAAATATTGGGCAACGATGCCATTTTTCTGAAGGAACTTAGCGAAAGGGCCTGAAATTTTCCCATAAGAGGCATATCTTCCATAATATTCTCCCCCACAATTCGATCTTACCACTTTAATTCTTAGGTTGTGCTGATTTTTAATTTCAGCCTTAAATATCTTAAATTTGTCAAGTGATTCAGATCGGTCTTTAATGGGAAAGATATAACCATAATGGGAGAAATCATCAGCGAATGTGATGAATGAATTAAAACCATCCACTGATGTCACAGGAAAAGGAACACAAATATCAGTATGAATTAATTCTAAAAGTCCTGTGCTGCGAGAGGCTCCCTTCTTTATTTTCTTTACGTATTTTCCATTAATGCAATCAATGCAGTGATCTGAGACAGAGAAATCTAATGGATAGAGAATTTTTTTCTTTAATTAGACGCTCCATTCTCCCCCTCAAAATGTGGCCTAAATGACAGTGCCACAGTTTTGAAAAAGTCTCATCATAATTTTTACGCTTAGCATCACACATATTCAAAGATACAGGAGATTCATTAAGGGAAAGTATATAGAGCTTGTCTTGTCTAAAGGCAAGACCAACATCATTTGAATTAAAATGTAATAATGCATTTATTGTCACCAAAAATACATTTAAAACCATCATCGTCCAACAAAGAAATTGAAATCAAATTCCTCCTAATGGAAGGAACATAGACTACATTATTAAGACGAAGCATGAAGCCGCTATCTAAAACTAATGAAACAGATCCTACTGATTCAACTTCAGCTTCTTTTTCATCCGTGACTCTAAGACTTCGCTCCGCCTTTCTTAGTGTTTTCGTGGTAAGGAATCCCTGTAAAGAGTTGGAAAGGTGCACAGTTGCACCTGAGTCAATCCACCAAGAATTAAGGGAGAAATCAGCATAAAGAGTTTCATCAATGAATGTTATTGTATCATTACCCCTTTTGCCAAACCAGTTTAGAAAACCAACACAATCCTTCTGAAAATGCTCTAGCTGCTTGCAGAAGTGACATTCTCCCCCTTTAGGTGTTTCGGCGGGAGCAACATGGGGTTTTGGTGCATTGTGCACTTGAGGCCCTGACTTATTTGAATTAGGAGAGAACTGCAGCTTTTTTAGATTTGAAGTCCCCTTGAAACTTCCTTTTGTTAGACCCATCAACTTGAAATTCAAAATCCCTCTTTTCCGTCCTTATTCTCTCTTCCTCCTGGACACACATGGCGATTAAAATCACTTATGCTCCATTTCTCTTTTTGAGTATTGTAATTAATCTTAAATGTTGTGTACTCAGAAGGAAGAGAAGTCATGATAAAATAGACTAGGAAACTATCAGATATCTCCATGTCCATAACCTTGAGCTTTTCTGCCATATCGGTCATCATCATGATATGTTCTCCTATGTTACCGGACCCATCATACTTAGTGGTTAAGAGCATCTGGATCAAAGTACTGGCATAAACTTCAGTGGAGCCTTTAAATTTCTCCTCTATTGAAGCCAAATACGCTTTAGTATTTTCAGAATCGGGGATTGCTCCCTTGATCCCAACTGAGATAGAGGTCTTCATAATCATTAGTGATAAACGGTTGGACCGTTCCCATTTTTCAGCGTTAGCTTCATAAGTTTTCTTTTCTCATCATAATTTTCCTCACCTTCGATGGGAGGAACGGGAGCAGTTACCCTTAAAGCATAATCAAGGTCCAAAACTCCAAGGACAATATGGATCCTTTCTTTCCATGTGGAAAAATTGCTCCCCATAAGCTGCTCAATATTGTCAATTGTGGTGGTAATATTGGAAGCATTTATTGTTGAATATCAAAATACAGGGCAAAAATCAAAAATAATACAAGAATATATATATCGCATGCAATTAACCCTACGTTGGTCTGATTAATAACATGCAAAACTATAGTTCTAATTCATATCACCGTTGGGCAGAAAATGAAAAAGAACTCGACAATTTTATGGCGACATACGATTACAGTCAACGTTCGTCGGAAAGTAATCATATGCATATATAATGCCAAAATAAACATAAACTCTCCGATTAAAATATCTCGTTGGTTCAATTTTAATCAGAGATAAGACATAACAAAGAGGTAATGATTCACCGTAATTAATCAACCAGAAAAATAATTAAAATAGTGCACAAAGGTAAACTAATAATACACTGTAATTAGTCAACTAAAAATTAATTAAATAGTGCACAAAAAATGACTAAATAAAAGCAAATGTGCTGAAAAGATACACTAAATAATTAAACCCTAAATAAAACATTATTTGGCCGGCCCCAAAACAAATGCGCGCGTGGCCCAAGTCAAAACACGGCCCAAGGCCTCAAAGGCGCGTGTGCGTGGCCCAGAAGCAAAACGCTCGGGCGCGGCCCAGCTGACATTACGCGCGAGGGGACCAAAGCTCAGTGGGTGCGCGGCCCACAACATGCGTGGCGTGGCCCTCAGCAAAACGCACGCGCGTGTGGGCACGGCTCTCTTCACCACGCGGCCCAGATCAACTCATGCGCCAGCAGCCCATATCGCCCGCGCGTGCCTTCGGATCAGATCGGACGGGTGAGAACACGTCGCAGCTAATATAAAAGGGCGAAAAACCCTAACCCTAAGCCATTAGTCCTGTCTCCTCGCAAAAAAAGCGGCGGCAGTTGGAGCGGCGGTGTGAGCGGCGGAGAGCGCATGGCAGTGGCCGGGTTCGTGGAGGCGCACGAGCTCGCATCGGCGGCCCTCCCTGCCGACGTGCGTGGTACGAAGCGGCGGTCGAGCCTGTGAAGCGGCGGCGTCGGCCGAGCGCGCGGATGGCGGCGGCAACCAAGCACCCGCGGAGGGACGACGCAGCGGTGGCGCGACCCTGCTCGCTGGTTCGCGCGCGCGACGGCGCCCGAAAACCGAAAGGGAGGCCAAACGATTCGGATTTGAGGGTTTCGGGTGGGGATTTGGGGATTTCTTTAGGGACTTGCAAGAGATTTCTGGATTCTCTCCTTCTAATTTCTAAACCGTGCCATTAACCATTAGATCCGAGCTGTAATACTTTAGATCCAAGTTCGGTTGACGCTAAACTAGGGTTCAAGATGATCTAGGCAAAGCTCTGATACCAAATATTAGTAGGATCTTAGGCTAAAAATGAACTGTAAGCATTAAACCTAGATCAAACACGAACACCTAGAAAAACTTAAGTGCGGAAATATACCCGAGCCTGGAGATGCCATAAGGGAGGTGCTCGCCGACGCGGTGATGTCGTGGACGGGGACGAAGAAGGCCCGGTCTTCGTTCACCTTAGCGCACTGAAATGGATCGGGTTTGTGTGGGATGTTCGTGGCTTAAACAACGTTGTGTCTCTCAACCCTGCCGAATCCCCTAGTCCTTTTGTAGCGCTAGGTGACCGGGATCGAACCAAGTGGGAGTTAGGATCGCCTCCGATCAAGGTGCGAGTGGAGGCGTGGCTTCCCTGAAATTTTGGAATTTTGTTTGCCGAGATTAACCCAACACTCTCCAGAGAATTTTCTTCTGGTAGGAAGCTACATGTGATTACTTCTGCCAAAGAAAGCTACCTCACATAGGCAGTTGTAACAGAGGCAGATGCCGCCCTCTTCCCATCCTGCACCCTACGTACTCATCTCATCAGCCTTCTGTCACCTTCCGTACCATCACCTACAACACCTCTCCAGACTACACACAGCGTCTCTCTCTCTCTGTAGAGAGAGAAGAATGTAAGCATTCACGCGTGTATATATACCACACTTGCACTTTCAAGACCAACACAGCAACACAGACATCCACACACATATACCTAAGCTTCTCGTTGCCATACAAGAACATACATTGTCGCGGGCCACCAAGAACACGAAGCCCGACACTCAAATGCCAGGGCAGGTCATGGAAGCTCCCCTGCACCCGCAGCTGTCCCCCATGCCAGTAGAGCTCATGCCTCCCAACTGCAAGCACGACGCCACGACGACGGCGATGACCGCCGCTACAGCCGCAGGGAACGTGGCGTGCCTTCAGCCGCTCCCGGCGAACGCGGCTGCGGCCACCGGCGGGCGCGAGCAGTGCCCGCGGTGCGCGTCGCATGACACCAAGTTCTGCTACTACAACAACTACAACACGTCGCAGCCGCGCCACTTCTGCCGCGCGTGCCGCCGCTACTGGACGCTCGGGGGATCCCTCCGCAACGTCCCCATCGGCGGCTCCACCCGCAAGCGCCCGCGCATGGCGCCGCTGGCTGTTCGCCGCCCGCCCGTCCACTTCGGCGCCCCTCCGCCGATGCCGCCTCCGCCGTCCCAGCAGGGCCTCCTTGGCTCGCTGTTCGCGCTCGGCGCGGCACCGCTGCTCGAGGGGCGCGTCGGGTTCGACCTCGGCCTCGGGCTGCCCGGGCCGGGCCAGGTGGGGCACGCCGGCGAAGGCGAGGTTGGCCTGCACTGTCTCGGGCTCAGGGGCGGCCATGCAGGTACTTCAGCGCCGCTGCTCTGGCCCACCGGGCTCTTGGAGAACGACAATGTGGACACGTGGAAGGTGCCCGGAGCCGGGGGTGCAATTTGGCCGGAGTTCTCCGCCGCGGCGACAGATACGGCAGCACGGGCGGGTGGCCTGCTTCATGGTGGGGCGCAGATGCTGTGACCTCGTCGTACCAGTGGTGTGTGCCTGCGTGTTTGTGTGCATGTGGTCCATGTCGTGTCTTCGCTGCGTGTGCACGAAGTATCGGAGTACGTGCAAGAGGCGGCCGGTGTAGTTTGCAGTTTTGGTTCCAAGGGCATGTAGAAACATGGAATGGTCTAGTGTAATGTTGCTACCGGATCGTATGTCTAGTGGTCTAGTACTGCTGCTACGTGTCGGGTTACGTGCATGGTAATGTTATGGTATAATTAGTTTACAGCATCTATAAATTAAGCGCCTTCGTTAAACCATCACCGGTTCATCACGGTGCCGTTGCGAACGCAGGAATTTCATAGAATTTTTTTTTGCAGAAACTTTAATTGCAAATTGGATTTTTCTAATGTTTGCTTTTCCAGTCAGTTGTCACGGTATTTTTGTAATGCTTGCTAGGCTAGGTTAACTGTCATGTTTGTTGATGAGTACCAGCTGCAACTGTGGCAGGCCTGCTCAAACCATGGGCTGGGCCGTTAGTCACGTGCTCTAGCTCCTCTTCAATCCATACGCTGTTCTCTAGCTACAATTACAAAGAGATGACGGGCTGAAACCCAAATCCCGGCCTAGAGTTTCTTGGGTCCGACCCGGTCAGGTGGCCCAAACAAGCAGTCCAGATCAGGTGGCCCAAACGTGTTTTATCCATCATACGGAAAGAGTTTCCTAAAGTGGGTTCTCATGCTAGTTCATGAACTCTGGAGTGGTCTACTAGTTGGGCAAAGTGCATAGTAATCCTTCGGCTAGGATAGTCAGAGGATAGCTTTGAAAAGCTTACCACCATAGAGGTCTTAGGGCTTTAATTAAGTATTAAAGTCGTATTTAACGGATATTTTAATCCTTGTCAGATCGATCATGAGCGACCAAGTGCATTTATAGCCTAAATTTTTCTAACTGAATTTCAATTCCAAAAAGACTTTCTGAGTAATTGCATTAAAGAAATAACATAATATCATTATTGTCACTCGAACTTTGTTCGGTAAAATATTTCTAATTGCAATAGAAAGTATTTGTGTTATTAGCACATGATAGTCATGAGATTTCATACCAATTAATTTTAAATCTTCCATAGAAACAAGTTTCTTCATGCTGGCGGAGTGACCGGATAAAACTTTCACACTATACAAGCGCTGGCACATTTCAGTTCTCTCGGACTTAGATAGAGTGTAACAAGCTGAGGGAAAGTATGTCTAGCCTTTATTGATCTCTATCAGTGCTAACTCGGTCTTGATGTTCATAGCGACCAGGTCACGACGTGCGTTGACACCATCCTTTATTTTGTCACGAATGTTCATTAAGAGATCAATCAAGTTATCATATACATTCTTCTCTTTGTGCATAAAATTGATGCAATTGTGAACTTCTAAGTACTCCTAATAAGACAAGTCTTAAAATATTGACATTTTCTTCCACATATTTTTCTAACGGGTCTTCAACTTACGTCCTTTTTCAAGCACAACATCGATATCCTTGACCATATCGTAGACCGCTTTCCCGCTAAAAGTCCTTGGTGCTAAGTCATCCTCTTATTTTCTGTCAAATTATTTCTTCATTTTGTGGTATGGATGATACCTTGGAATGAACCTACGGTGACGCATATACATAATTTTGCACGAATTGTTCAACCACACACTCTTGGTATAATCTAAGCAGTGTGGATAGGTTTTGACTCCTTTTGTACTTAACTCCGACAGGTTACTAGGAGATCTAACAATATCGCGAAACTCTTATCAGACCAACCATTGCTTGCCTTCAATTTCAGCAGTTCAAGAACGAATGACAACCTTATGTATTACGGTTTGCAGCTCATGAACAAAAGTTTCTCCGAGTTTTCCATCAATCCCTTGAATTTACCAAACTCTCGCTCACTATAATTCCTCTCTGCATCGCGTAGCATCTGATCTAGATTGTCATCTTGTGACCTATACTCATCGAAAGCACAGTCCACAACTAGCATATCATTGTCTCCCTCGATGATGTTATAACTACCTTTTTGTATAACATTCTTTTCACCGTGACTGGTCCAACATATATGCCCCTTTTTGAACCCCCTTCGAATCAAATGAGTTTCGATCTGTGTTGAATTGGAAATATTTTCAAATTATCGAAATTAATGCATGGACAATACATATATTCTATCCCCTTCTTCAACATGTCCTGCACGCCCGCTCTTTGAAAAACAGACACGCCCTTAATGTACTCCTCACTCATATGGTTCTCAATGTACATCTAGTTTCAGTTCATTTGCGCTACACATGTAACAAATTAGCTAGATCTAAAAACCTAGTTATCATCTCTCTCTCTTACAAGGCATATAAGTTGTTAGAAGCAAATACTAACTTCTAATCATTAAGAACAAATCAATCTATAAGCGGTATGTTTTCCCCAAAGTTGGCCGTCTCCTTCAATGCAGTGCAATGAAAATAGATCTATCAAGACCACGCTGTGATATAAAAACGTGTCGTATCTCAAACAGTTCTAATCACAAATCGTCTGTGATATAAAACTACCATAGACGGTTGTATTAATAACCGTCTGTGAACTATTATAGATAGTTATTTATACAAACCGTTTGTGATATCCGTCTTTATCACAGACAATTTATAAATAACTGTTTGTGAATTATTACAGACGGTTATTAATAGGAACCGTCTATAATAACTTATATTATCACATATGATTTGTATAAATAACCGTCTGTGAAAATATCACAGACGGTTATTCGTACGAATTGTCTGTAATAATTACAGCACAGACGGTTCCCTATGAACCGTTGGTGATGTAGCCGTCCAGTATAAGCTCTTTTGTAGTAGTGGGTACATCACGGTGCCGTTGCGAATGCAGGAATTTCATAGAAGTTTTTGCAGAAATTTTAACTGCAAAATGGATTTTTCTAATGTTCGCTTTGCCAGTCAGTTGTCACGGTATTTTTGAAAACACAATAGTAACACCCCAAATATGCATTGTTGCTTGCTAGAGTTAAACGACACAAGGTTTTGGCATAATGGAGCCTGAGGGTCTCCTCTGTTATATTCTTATACAGAGGATTACAAGAGATTACAAGAATATTTACAATTGGAATCTAATTGGCTAACTGAACTATGCCGGACAATGAATAGTGTATTCTGTAGGAAAAATATCAGAAATAGCCGGCAATAGATCAACAATAGAAGGAAACATTTAAGTGTCTGCAGACAGACAGAATCCCAGTATTACCGGCAACAGCTCAACCATGAATAGTAAATGAATATATGCACAGTTTGAGTACGTAGAATGGTCTTCTGTGCTGCTACCGGATCGTATGTCTAGAGGTCTAGTACTGCCGGTACGTGTCGGGTTACATGCATGTTAATGTTATGGCATAATTAGGGTCTATTTTTTCGGCTGCGGTTGATGGTTTTTAGCTGTGGCTGATGGCTTTTTGGCTGTTTGCGATAGAGATTACGGAAAGAGAGATACTCGCTTGTGATTTTTGATGATACAGATATTAGTTTTTTAATATGTACTACAATTAACTTGTAGACCCTATTTTAAAAAAATACTCCGTTTAAAAATTAGTTACTATAGTATAAGTCAAAAGCAGCTTTTAGAAACCGCAAAGAACAAGACCTAAATCCACAGCTTCTATAAATTACGCCCCTTCCTTAAACCATCGCCGGTTCAGCCGTTTGTAAGGTGGGAATTTCGTCGAATTTTTTGCAGATATTTTAATTGCAGATTGGATTTTTCTAATGTTTGCTTTGCCAGTCAGTTGTCACGGTATTTTTGAAAACACAATAAGAACACCCCAATATGCATTATTGCTTGCTAGGCTAGGTCGCCACGCAAGCCTTTGTTTTTTCGAGACACATGCCACTGTTAATCGCCATGTTGATGGATGAGTACCAGCTGCAACTGTGGCAGGCCTGCTCAAACCATGGGCTGGGCCGTTAGTCATGTGCTCTAGCTCCTCTTCAATCCATACAAAGAGACGACGGGCTGCAACCCAAAAACCGGCCTAGACTATCTTAGGGCCGATCCGATATGGCGGCCCATCCAGATCAATACCTTGTTCGTGGCGCGCTCGACCACCTACCTAGGTGTGTAGGAAAAGGACGGCCATGGATCGATCACGAGCGGCCATGATTAATTGCTGTCTATCAGCGTGCGCTAGCAGCATCCACGTCGAAGCTCAAGGCTCCCTGAAACGGACGTTGCAAATAGAAGCTGAACTGTAAAATCATCGAGAAATTCCAGACCCTAATACATTGCCTGTCTGTCGTATTGTTGCCTTAACATCACTCCTGACGTCGCCAGCAAAGAACACCCCGAATAGCCACAGCATCAAAATAGAAAGTTTTTGGTGGTATCTAGAAAGTACTTAGTGTTTTTAGGTTAAGAATACTCAGATTTTTTGACGTTGGATGAAGAACATCTCAAATTTAGAGCACTTATATTTTTTTTAAAAAGTGATATAGGGAATATGTTAGATGAAGATTTAACATCTTAGACTTATTTTTAGAAGAAAGAAGATATAAAGAATCTGTCAGATAGAGATTTAAATTATAAAATATAAGTATTACTAATCTAAAAAATACTTAAGTGATTCTTAAGTCTTTCTAAAGTTTTTTTACTATAGTGATCGCTTTTTGTACCCGGACACATCAACTAACCTCCAGAGAGGCGAACAAATTCACCTGAAACCCATCCAGATTCATTGAACCCAACCTACCAAAAGTCCCTTTTAATTCTCACCATCCGCACACTAGAGCTAACCCACACACAACTGTGGCCACAGCCAAGAACTTGATCGTCGCCATGGGCGTTCTCTCCATGGATCAGGCCTTCGTGCAGGACCCCGAGCACCGCCCGAAGGCGGTCGTCGCCGACGCGGCCGGCATCCCGGTCATCGACCTCTGGCCTCTCGCCGCCGGCGACAAGACCAGCGTGGACGCGCTCGCGGCGGAAGTGGGAAAGGCGTGCCGGGACTGGAGCTTCTTCGTGGTGGTGCGCCATGGCGTGCCGGCGGAGACGGTGACGCGGGCGGTGGAGGCCGAAAGGGCGTTCTTCGCGCTGCCGGCGGACCAGAAGATGGCCGTGCGGAGGAGCGAGTCGGCGCCGCTGGGGTACTACGAGTCGGAGCTCACCAAGAACGTCAGGGACTGGAAGGAGGTGTTCGACCTCTTCCCGCTGCCGCCGCCGGCTGCCGAGGCCAACGGCAAGCTGGATCTCGAGAACAAGTGGCCCGAGGAGCTGCCGGGGTTCAGGTCGATCATCATCTGCAAAACCTTGCGATGCATTAATATTCGTGCATGTCTTCGACTTGTACTGTAGTGGCGTTGTTTCTTGCATGACCTTCGCGCCAGTTTTAACAAGTCACGTTTATTGAATTAATCTAGGCATATTTTTAGGAATTTTCACTAGTTCTACCGAAGGAAACAAATAGATTGGGTTAATTGTTGGCTTAAAAATGAAACGCTGTGGGACGGTCTCATGATTTTCTGTCTTTCTTTAAATTATGTTTGTAGCATGTGTCCCATTAATTAGTTAGATCTTACATATTTTCTTACAAAAAGATACAGCTTACTGGATAGTGTAAAAAGAATTAGTAACCATTGAAAGTTACATCTAGGGAAGTGTTTTGGATTTTATAAATATTAATTTATTAGACAATGTATAGTTGGAAAAATGCCAAGGTAAGATGTGATATCTTGTGCGATAGTGAGGATATATATCAAACCAATCAACCTTTCATATCTTTGTGAACCCCAAAATCAGTAACTATACATTGTAGGTTTCTTTGTGAACCCCAAAATCACTAACTGTCTATGCATTGTAGGTTTGCAAGCACCATTAAAACATTGTGTTGGTTTTACTAGAGTAGTAGTAACAAGTGAATTACTACGAACTTCGCTCTCATGTCAATCTCAACGCAAATTTGTGCAGAGAGGCGCTGGAGGACTACGCCCAAGCGATGGAAGAGCTTGCCTTCAAGTTGCTAGAGCTGATCGCCCGGAGCCTGAACCTGAGACCCGACCGGCTGCACGGCTTCTTCAAGGACCAGAGCACGCGCATCCGGCTGAACCACTACCCTCCCTGCCCGAGCCCGGACCTCGCCCTCGGCGTCGGCCGCCACAAGGACGGTGGCGCTCTGACCATACTGTACCAGGACGACGTCGGCGGGCTCGACGTCCGGAGGCGATCCGACGGCGAGTGGGTCCGCGTCAGGCCCGTCCCCGACTCGTTCATCGTCAACGTCGGCGACATCATCCAGGTACATACGCCATACGCGTACATATTGCAGATCAGAATCTTTCTTGTAAATTGTATATGCAATTGTGCATGTGTTGTGGCCTTGCAATTGTAAATACTTAAAGTCGGCCTTGCAATTGTACATGTGTGTTGGCAGGTTTGGAGCAATGACAGGTACGAGAGCGCGGAGCACCGGGTGTCGCTGAACTCGGAGGAGGAGAGGTTCTCCATGCCCTACTTCTTCAACCCGGCCAGCTACACCGTCGTCGAGCCGCTCGAGGAGCTTGTGAGCGACGAGAGCCCGTCCAGGTACAACGCCTACAGCTGGGGCGACTTCTTCATGGCCAGGAGGAACAGCAACTTCAGGAAGCTCGACGTCGAGAACGTCCAGATCTCGCATTTCAGGAAGGACTATGCCGCGCGCGCCTAGAATGAATTTGCGGCGAGGGCGCGAGCGCCCATCGTCTTTGCCATGTTCAGAGACCATGTCGCCGCCGTTTGTGATATAAATAAGTGCATCTATACAGCATTCATATGTTTTTTAGATTTAAATCAGTCATATTTTAGGATGTTAGATTAAATATCCAACGCTATAGATTTAGACCACTCATTTTTTTGAGGGGTATGGGGATCTGTTGGATAGAAATCCAACACCTTAATATCTGATTGATTAAGTAAAAAAAATAGTTAAATGTTGTATAATATTTCTCTATAAATAATGTGCATGTTTTTATGTAAACAGTATGCATCGGCTACATATAAATAATCAGCTTGCCTGACATGCATGCGCCTTTGTTACGAGTACGTTGCATTACAGAATGTTTTGAGGGGGAAAAATTGCTCCATGGCTGGTGAAGGAGAATAGAATAGGTGGAATTAGATGTATTGTATTGAGTCTCTCGGGCGGTATATATAGAGGTACAAGACTTGGGGGGCAAGATGGTCTAAGGGATTGTAATCCCAATTGGACTCTATCCTACCATATATTGTACTCTAACACTACCAAATATATTGTACTCTAACATCCCCCCGCAGTCACAACGGGAGCGTCGCAGACGGTGAGACTGGAGAAGAAACCGGAGAGCTGACATCCCCCTGCAGCCATAACCGTCGATGCGTCGCGTATGCTGGAACTGGAGCAGGAACCGATGAGTAGCTCAAGCAAGGCGGTAGCCCTTTGTGCCGATGTCGAGGTAGCCGAGCGCGAGGGCGGAGTAGTCGTGGTCGAGGATGCCGTGCTGGAGATGGCCGTGGTCGACGTAGACGTGGTCGGGTTACCAATGTCGAAGCGGTCGCATATGAAGCCCCGGGCGCAAAAGAGGCGCCATGGTGATGACGGAGACGCATCGAGGCAGTCGTCGTGGAAGGGGGGCGATGCCGAGGTCGACGCAGTCAGGACCGTCGAGGATGTAGACGAAAAGCGGCGATGCAATCGAGGCAGACGGGACTGAAAAGGGAGGGTCGATGCCGAAGTCGATGCAATCAAGCCACCAGGGCCGAGGCGTGTGCCGAGTTTGCCGACCCGCAACGCTGTCGGGACGAAGCACACACCGTGCTGCCGATGACGGACGTACTAGGAGAGAGCCCCAACCGACGTGGTTGTGCCGGGCGAGAAGAAGCAAGCGCGGAGCGACGCTTCTACCCGAAGGCGAGCAGTCCGGGCGGACGCTCTAGCTCGAAGGCGAGCAGTCCTGACGCAAGGTACGGCGGCAGCGGTAGCGCTCGATGTCGGTGAGGAAGGCCCAATCAGCATGACGAAGACCAGGTGCAGACAGATGGCGCACAGGAGGTTGTATAGCACAGTCGTCGATGCACAGGGGACGGCGATGTAGATGCAATAGCGAGGGGACACACGGGCGATGGTCCTATGGCCCGAGGAGGCGACACAGCAGCAGCCCTGTTGCTCGGAGAAGATGCGCGTAGTACTCGACGATGAACGTCACGGGAGCCGGGTGGATTGCGCATAATCGGCTGATCAGACCGAGTACGCGCGAGGCGGGACGACGATGGAAGAAGTCGGCGGAGGCGTCCCGATCTGTGGTGGCGATGATGAACCGGCGATGAAGACGTGCAGACGGGGTGACCGAGATGCGACGCAGGAAGGCGTCCCCTCGGCATCGCGTGCCCGGCCTGGTTGCACAGTCGAAGAGGTAGATGCCGGTGTAGTCGACGCCGATGTCGGAGTAGATACGTGCGAGGTCGACGGGCGGTAGGCGACTCAACCCCGATCAGTGATCGGGAAAAGAAAAGATACAGCAGCAGCAGTGGGATCATCCATATGCAACTCACTGGTACACCTAGCCTCTTTTTTTTGTTAAGCACCGAGCCTGATCCTCTTTTTTTTGGGTGCAACCGGACTCAAAAGATGGAAGTCACAACCGTGACAACCAGTTCAGATCCGTAGAGAGGAGGCGGCCCGAGGGGAGCACGAGCGCCGGCGGCAACCGGCGAGTGGCCGGGAGGCGGCGCCGCGGGCAACCGGAGGAGGCAACGGCTGGCGGCAACCGGAGGAGGCGACGGCCAGCGGGCTCCAGCGGCGGCGGCATTCCTGCGCGGAGGCGTCCAGGCGGAGGGGGTCCCGGCGGCGTCCTGGGGAACCGGATCCGTCCGGATCCGGGAAGCTCGGCCGAAGGAAGAGGCGACGGCGGAGGGGCGCGTGCGACGTGCGGAGGCGTTGGCCGGGGAGGCGGCAGCCGGACGCGGGAGGAGTTGCAGGCGGCGGCTGGCGAGCAGAGGAGGCGACGGCGGTCCGGCCTGGAGGGAGAGCCGAGAGGAGGCGGCGCAAAGGAGGCACGACGGCTAGATGCGTCCGGATCTGGCGCGGGTTGGCTTCGGGCTCGGCGACGGGAGGCGGAGCGGCCGGATCACGAGGTGGGTCTCCCCCGGTGTGGCCCCGGTGAGGTGGGTCCCCTGGCGGATCGGCTTGGAGCAGGCCGAGCAGCGGGCCGAGGGAGCGGATCGGCCTGAGGGTGGCGGCTCCTTCTTCCTTGCCTGAGGCCGACCGGCTGGTGCTGCAGCTGGAGCGGGAGGCGGCGGGGAAGGAGCGGAGGGGCGCGTGGAAGGGGGGTGACGACGAGCCGATCCAGATCCGACGCAAGCAGAGATGATCCGTAGAAGTTGGTGCAGACGCTAGAGGAGGTCCAAACTGCTGCTTGACGACGACGATGACTGTGGCGGCCGGATCAATAGGATCCATCGCCTAAATGGTGGCGCTGCCCCCGGCGGAGATAGATCTCCCCGGGGGCGCGCAGTGCGGAAGCTAACGGTGGCTAGGGTTAGGATCTAAACCTAGATGCTCTGATACCATGAAGGAGAATAGAATAGGTGAAATTGGATGTATTGCATTGAGCCTTTCGGGCGGTATATATAGAGGTACAAGACTTGGGGGGCAAGATGGTCCAAGGGATTGTAATCCCAATTGGACTCTATCCTACCATATATTGTTCTCTAACACTACCAAATATATTGTACTCTAACAGCTGGTTCTAGTTCAACGCTGGTTGCCACCGTTAATAGTTCCAAAACCGCCAAAACAATTGGAGTTGGTGGTGATGATCAAGCACGGCCCCTGACCAAGCATGATTTTTTGTTGCGTGCGCCTTGCTATGGACCAAAAAAAAGAAGTAAATTTAGCTTTTGGACACCGTTTGTTTGTGGTATTTACGAAAACACATTGGAAAATCCATATTTGGCATAATTCTGAAGATCGATAGAGAGGGGGTAAAATGTCCTATTTGCCCTTCGGTTGTTCTCTCTCCCCACGGTCAAATGGAGCCAGAAGCGTTCTTCTACCTTCAGACAGAGAACCAGAGATGGAGAGGTCTACGGTGGTGCACCAAGGTGATGGAGGGGTGGCATCGAGGCCTTAGAGACCGCAAAATGGGTTGGTGATGGTGAGGCTAACTCACTGGTGGTGTCGGTTTGGAGATAGATACACCAGACACTGTTAGCGAGTCATAGCGGTAGCAACGGTTTGAGTGAAGGCGGCGATGGTGCTACGGTGGACGGAAGCTTCAACCACATCAAAACGTAGAGGTAGAATATGGGGTGCCCTGGTTCGAGGCAATTGAATGGAGATGCACCGATGGGGTGAACGACAACGGCAAAGCTTGTCAGAGCAGTACAAGGAAAGGACTAGGTTCAGAGCACTGAGAGCAAGAAAATCTAATTAAATCTGCAAAGTAGGTGAGAGCGATGTGGGACAAAATATGATTCGGTTAGATTTTGGAAAGGGACTGGGAGATTGACTCGGCGGGTCTTGGATGGAGCTTGGGGCGACAACGGATGAAAGGGGTAGGGGGAAAGGCTAGGTGGAAGTGTACGTGCTTAGGTTAGGCGGGAACGGGAGGAGATGACGCAGATGGCTGGGCACAGGGGCGGAGATGGGCCTCGGGCCGGTTGGGCAACGGCCCGAGGTTCAGAAAAAATATCAGTGTAAAATTTTATCTAACATATCCTAAAAAATACTGTATACTAATTGGGCCCGAGGCTTATTAATCGGCCCGATACTATTCATCACGAGAGCAGTCAGCCCAACCCATCTTCTCCCGTGCGGCCGTGCCAGCCGGCTCCCTCCTCTTCTCCTGTGCCCAGCCCATTCCGCCCCTGTCGCCTACCCTAACTGCGACTCGTGAGAGCGCCCACCGCATCTCGACGCGCGCCCGCCCCATCGCGCCCATGAGCTCGTGGCGCCGCCTCGCCGCGCCTCTCCGCCTTGGCCCACGGCGGCGCGGCATCGCCTCGGCGCCTCCTCTCTGCGCTTTGCCTCAGCGCCTCCTCTCCGCCTCCGCACCTGCCGCCTCGGCCCACGGCGGCGCGGCACGATCCCCCGCCTCGATGCCTCCTCTCTGCCGATCTCCACCGCACCACCGCCCCCCGCCCCCCCGCCTCCTCTCTGCCGAGCCTACCGGCCGCCGTGACGCCTCCCACCTCAGTGCCTCCTCTCGACCTCTCCGCGACTCCACCGGCGCCTTTCCGTGACTCCGCCGGCACCGACCGCCCCCGCAGTACCGCCACCCCCACCCCCCCGCCTTAGTGCCTCCTCTCCGCTGGCTCTCCCGGTGAGTTTCTGTGAAACAATGAAAGTGTGAATTGTGAATTTGTGATCGACTGATTGTTTATTGTTGATTTGTTGTCATTGTGAATTGTGAATTTGTTCATTGTTGAAGAATTAGAAATACTAGATTGTGAGTTTTTATTAATTTGCTATTTAAATTTTTGCGATACTAGAATTAGAAATACATGATGAAGAGGACCAAGACATTGGCATCTTATTTTCCATTGCAATCCAATTCCAATCAAACTCCAGAAGCAATATGTATGTTACTTTCTTCCTTTTGCTTTGTTTTATCTATTTTGTCGTATCGTTCAACATGGAATTCAAATTTTATTTTGATTATGTATTTATTTTGTACTTTTGTTATACCTCAATACTAATAGTATATGATATTAGTTATAGACTCATATCCTCCTTAGTTTCGGACCCGCGGTTCCGATAAATCCTGACTCCGCCACTGGCTGGGCATGGGCACAGCTCATGCGCTGCTCGCGGTGCGCAGTCGGTTCTATGGCATAGCTGGACAATGACGTGCGTTGACCACCCTTGCCCAGCTAAGGCCGCACTAGCGCGCCGCTGGACCTCCACCGTCGCTACACCTGCGAGTCGTTGGACGTGGCCCTGAGCTCTTGAGGTCACCATGTGTCGGGACCCGGAACAACAACTCCAAGTCCCTCTGTGTGATACAGGGTCGCCCGATCTTCTCGACGTAGGATGGATACTCGCGGGAGTCTTGTTGAATCGCAATGATCCTCCAATGCCAATGCAAGGGACGAACACTCTTTAATCCGCCAAAACACACTCGCGTCGATTTCGCCGACCACCAAGCGAAGATCTATCGTGCACCCAATTCCCAGCGGAAAGGCTGAACGATCTTGATTGAAGAACACTCCAAATTCCCACACGGAATTTCAGCAGCAATGATAAACTCGAACAAAGTTTAATAGATTGATTATTCTCAAAGGTGGTTTGAGCCCTTAGGCTGCCAATACATGGCTTATATAGGATCTTGGGACATCCATAGAGTCCACAAACCTAGTAAAACTCAACCCTATATGGTTTTAGATACGAAATCTCTCAGAAAGGAAACTAGATTTTACAGCCGTCATATTGTTTCGACTATAACTTTTGATCCGTGACGAATTTGATGGTGGAATTAAATCCATTGCGTAGCCCTTGAAAATATCTTTCCAAGGAGTACAAGAACACCCAAATCGGACTCCGTTTGTGAAAGTTATGACCTTTTTAGTAAGTGCCTGTCAGGCTGTCCCGACCCGAATCCGAATTGAATTCTGAGTTGAATCCGAGTTTGAATCCAATTGGCCTTGTGGGAGGTACGAATTGGGCTTCAAAATCTTATCCAAAACTTGTAGTTTAAGTTCTTGGGCTTCTCCCTTTTGCTCTCCCACTGAATGGGCTTTCTTCCTTCATGTCTTTGACACCTAATGTGGTTATCCTCTTCCTTTTGCGTCTCCATTGCTTTGCCATCGACAAACCTAAGAATGCACCATTTAATGACATGAGGTAGTATTCTATTCTTATGAATAATAACATTATATTTAGTTTGGAATGAGTTCACCTAGCAATGTTTGATGCGGCTCAATAACTCTTTCCAGTTGAATAATATATTTAACTGAAAAGTACAAGACACGTGTGTATCCGCATCATCCTCCCCTTCTTCAAGAAAAGCCGTCCTCCACTTTTGATAGCCTGAAATTGTACTAAACAAAGAATACAACGTGTATGCATGGTATATATATTTGTCATCAACACTTCTTCTGGTTAGCACATCATGAACATCTGAAGGTGTAATAAACAAAAAGAACAACACATACGCATGGTATATGTAAGAGTCAATTGTTGTGCTATTTTCATTATTTTGCATAAACCGATGAATATAGTAGCAATCAAAATATGCATGCGTTACAATATTGTTTTTCACATCATTCTCCCTCCCATAAAAGTAAGTCGTCCTCGACTTTTCTATAGACAAATCATTAATGGGGAAAATCAGATTTATTTGTTCATACATAGGAAAGAAAATTTTGAGCAGCCTCCATGCTTCAACTGCGCTACTCTGATTATTTTTACATGGTTGTACATTAAGGATCGAACAAGTAGACTTATAAAATCTTTGTAAACAGTACGTGCAATAGTTGAAATTAATCTCATTGTGAACATAACATAGCATAAAAGATTGTTTATCCATAATATGTGATTTCAATTCTGTAAGCTTATCACATGTAATGCAAATTCTGTGAACATAAAATTTGTTTTCTACACCATAATCTCCAATCAAATTGAACTTATATGTGTAGGCATAGGTACTAACTAGTGATTTTGAACTTAAAATTTTAGCAACATTATAAATCACACTAGATAGCTCTCTAGGATCATCAAACATAATATAGCACAAAGAATCGTTAGGAGATATTCTAGTAAGAACTTCCTTATGAGTAATCATTTCCACATTATGTAAATTGAGCAAAGAAATTTCAGAATATGGAATTATTGGTTGATTATATGAATACTCACAATTACTCACCTTTGCACAATTAAATTCAGCACCAATAGTGTTACCTTTGTCGTCCTCCTCAAATGATGTAGGCGCTGGGTGTTTTAAATTATTAGGATGCACCCACGGGGCAGCAAGCACTTTATCACTTCCCGTGGTTATCTCCTCCTCATTTGGCTTCAAAGGTGCCGGTTGTTGAATGTTCAATTCTTCATCTTTAATGTCAACCTGCACAATGTGAGAACAACACTAGAAGTAGATATTAATGTGTTAGTTTCAGATGCATTCTCACTTTGTCTATCTTCTACTTCTCTATTTTCTTTTGATGTCTGTCTCACACTCTCAATTTGGATGCTCTCAATCTCACATATGGTGAAATCACACAGCTTAGTCTTTTTATCACTCTCACTCAATTTGGCTATGTGGCTCTCATCCTCACATAGGTTGTGGTGTATCTTAGAAGCTATATGTAGTTTTGGAATACTATATATCTCCTTGACCGAAGGGAAAGTCCCATGTTCGGTCATCTTCTCATGTGTCACACTAGTAGAGGCAGCAGAATTGAAGTATGAACTGGGAGAAAACTGTGGTGTACGTCTCTCCATAAGTCTCTTCTCCTCTTGAATAATACAATTCACAAGATCTTGCACACTACCAAAATATTTATGTTGAATTGTAGCGGCAATCTTAGAATTCAATCATCTTTTGAAGTATGTCTTCTTTTGTAGTTCACTAATGACACCGGCTCGACGTAATGCATCTTGTAGCTCAAAATAAAATTCTTGCACTGTATTACTCCCTTGTGTGATACTCTCCAAATAGCGAAGCAATCTCTGTGCATAATAGGGTGGCACAAATTCTCTTCTCATGAGTGCCTTCAAATCTGACCAAGATTTAATGAATTCGTTTCCAGATTGTTGATGCCACCAACTATAAGCATAATCTTCAAATTCTCTAGTGGCACACATCACCTCTTAGTTTTTGGAAAGCTTTTGAAATCTAAATACTTTCTTCATGCGCCATTCCCACTCAAGATACTCTTCTGGATCCTCACTTCCATAGAAAGGAGTAAAGTTATCTTTTTCTTGTTGTGGATGAAGTACCCGTACAATATCATTCACAATGTTCGAGCATAATACTTTCATTTGATGATTGAATTCAATGCGGTGATCTTGCATATCTGTCTTGAGCTGTCCATCCATTGTAGCTGTGCTAGTTACAAATTCTTGTTTCATAGCACTTCTCATTGTCAGGTGTTAGAAACGTCATCATCGTTATTTTCTTCGCCAGTCATGGTTAGATTGTGCAAAGCAAACACAAATATATGTATGATATGTAGAGTTCACTCAATCTCACTTTTTCCTCACCAAGTAAAGTTCTTACCTTTCCGAAGTGAATTGAGGTAAATAAGAAATTTACACTTGGTGGTGGCTATAATAGCAAGTGATGATCAAGCGGATTTAAAAGTGACCCACAATTGCACGGCAAAGGATATTTAGTGGAACTTGGTTAGGAAGTGTTTGTCCTACACAATCTGAATTTCACAATATTGTTGAATTAAGTAATAATCCAAACTAGAAAGTATTGCCTATGTGCCGATCGAAATGATATAAGTGAAGTATATAAACGCACACGCAATGATCAATGTGACTCAATGCAAACAAAAGGAATGAGCTAAAGGAAACAATCAGGAATATTAGCTCGTTTTGCACCAAGTAATAGGAGAGACGCTAGCCAATTGCAATAATATGAATTTGTGGGCACAAGATTGTCCAAAGAAATTAAATACACAATCTGAATTTATGGACTAAGATTAACTCACCTAAATTCGGCTAATGCTTTCTTTTATTTCTTTCTTTGTTTTTTTTTGCTCAAGCCGTGGCTCCTCTTTTTTTTCAATCGGTTGCCTTCTCTTTTTTTTGGCTCTTTTTTTTATACTCAAGGCCGAACTAGGTTTAATTGTTCGTAGATTCTACGTAAGTCCAAAGTTGTTCAGCAATGTGTAGATAATTCTAGAACAGCCCTAAAGCAATTATCAAAGACTAGTCTCAAGGTTCAAAGGATTTATGGGAAGATCTTAACAGATGCTCAGAATTCAAACCGCAACAAATTTCAGACGGTCTGAATGTGTCCAACTAAGGTTCTTGTGGCAGCTAGGGTTTCTTGTGGCCAAATCAAACAAGAAAAGGAAACCCAGATATTTCAGATGTGATATTCTTTCAAGATGTGCAAAGATCTTATGTGGACAGCAAGAAGAAGATTTCAAAAAGTAAATTGAATCTACTTTTTTTTGGATGCTAATTGAAAGATCAACTAGCGGATTTTCAAGGGTTCAAAATAACAACGATGAAGCAACGCAAAAGGACACTAAGATCAGCACGTAAACAAAATTTCTAATGGATCAAAACTTAATAAAACTCACGAAAATAACAGATGCGAAACTAGGGTTTGGATTTTTTTGTTGCAATTTTTGGTTTATTGGACTATAGGACAGAAATAAATCAATCTAAAAGTAAAGGGATAAGATCCTACCGAGTAAACTGCGCTCTGATACCAGATGATACGGGGTCGCCCGATCTTCTCGACGTAGGATGGATACTCGCGGGAGTCTTGTTGAATCGCAATGATCCTCCAATGCCAATGCAAGGGACGAACACTCTTTAATCCGCCAAAACACACTCGCGTCGATTTCGCCGACCACCAAGCGAAGATCTATCGTGCACCCAATTCCCAGCGGAAAGGCTGAACGATCTTGATTGAAGAACACTCCAAATTACCACACGGAATTTCAGCAGCAATGATAAACTCGAACAAAGTTTAATAGATTAATTATTCTTAAAGGTGGTCTGAGCCCTTAGGCTGCCAATACATGGCTTATATAGGACCTTGGGACGTCCATAGAGTCATCAAACCTAGTACAACTCAACCCTATATGGTTTTAGATACGAACTCTCTCAGAAAGGAAACTAGATTTTAGAGCCGTCACATTATTTCGGCTATAACTTTTGATCCATGACGAATTTGATGGTGGGATTAGATCCATTGTGTAACCCTTGAAAATATCTTTCCAAGGAGTACAAGAACACCCAAATCGGACTCTGTTTGTGAAAGTTATGACCTTTTTAGTAAGTGCCTGTCAGGCTGTCCCGACCCGAATCCGAATTGAATTCTGAGTTGAATCCGAGTTTGAATCCAATTGGCCTTGTGGGAGGTACGAATTGGGCTTAAAAATCTTATCCAAAACTTGTAGTTAAGTCCTTGGGCTTCTCCCTTTTGCTCTCCCACTGAATGGGCTTTCTTCCTTCATGTCTTTGACACCTAATGTGGTTATCCTCTTCCTTTTGCGTCTCCATTGCTTTGCCATCGACAAACCTAAGAATGCACCATTTAACGACATGAGGTAGTATTCTATTCTTATGAATAATAACGTTATATTTAGTTTGGAATGAGTTCACCTGGCAATGTTTGATGCGGCTCAATAACTCTTTCCAGTTGAATAATATATTTAACTGAAAAGTACAAGACACGTGTGTATCCGCATCACTGTGTAAATCGCACTATCCCAGGAAAAGCTAGTGCACACAGTAACAACAGTAATGTATATCATGCAAAAATCACCTCCGAATATTATTTAAACGACAAAATACGGCCTTAAGGCTAAGTCTTACAATAAAAGGGCACAAGGCCAACGAAAGAAAATGAAACAGCGGAAAGCAAATAAAGGTAGCAGAACAGCCCATCCAGCCTCCCACAAAGCGAATGATCGTGAAGACGCGCCCTACTCGCTGAAGTAGTCCTCACCGTCATAGTCGCCTCAAGTCCGCAACAGATTAAGCAAGGTGAGTACGAGAGTACTCCCAAGGTAAGCAAGCAAATGCTTACGCAAGTTACACCAGGAATTATAACAGAGTTGATGCATGCATAATGGATTTCAAAGGAAGGCTTAATGGGCAAATGTGCGGAAAGCAGTACTTGAATTTGAGATATAATAACGTAAATACGAAAAGCTGAACTTTAATACAGTATATGAAACATTATTTTTAACAAGTATTATCGTTAGCGTAGGCTCCGACCCACACTAACCTATCCACGGGAATCCACCCGGACCAGAACCAAGACCGCCATTTGTTTGCTCAAAAACCAAGTTTATAAAATCCAAGTCTAATCTGTGACAACTTTACTCAGCATGTCTATGACCGTGGACAGGGCTATCTAGATAGGTTCTTAACTCTGCAGAGGTGTACAACTTTACCCACAAGACATTCCCTCTCACTTGAGCCACACGATAAACACACTGCCTTAGGTGTGCAGCGGAGAGTTCATGACAAGGCCGTTCCGATGATCCATAGCCAAAATAATCACGCCGCCACTAAGATTTCACCACAACTCGAATCCACGAGTTGGAGCCCCCTCTGGTGCTATGTGAGACTTCCCACAGCCTACGCCGCGCTCACATTCAGCCTATAGCGAGACTATGTTTGGAACTTCACAAATTACTTAGCCAAGTCCGTCCCATACCGGACTTGTGGTAGTACGAAGTGACTTCGTAAAATGAATCACAGAAACGGTCCTTATGTTGATTTAGGCCCATCCACATTCCCCCGTACACGACAATCAACCAGGTGTCACCAAACACGAGGCATGCCGGTACCCACCACCTAACCATTAGCCTAAGTCCAAAACATAAGTTTCTATTTTTATTTTTAAACAATTTTCATAAACCATCCTTGACTCACCGAGGTCAAGATATCAACTTTCAAAGTCGGTCATTTCATGTGAAAGAATGATCCCACCTAAAATTATACTAAGCCAGGCTAAGCATTTCTATAAAATTTTCTAGTCAATACTATGGTACTAACTAGTTTTCAGCTAGGGTGACAAGGTATAGGAATTCGAGATTCAAATTGGGCTATAATCAAATGATTATGGGTATAACTAACTTTAAAACAAATTTGAATTATATTTGAGTAAAGATACGCATGCATATACAGTAAAACAATATAAATACATTTGAAATATTAGGTTCAACATGGTCAAAGGTGTAACTTGCCTTGATCGAAGCCTTGCGGGGAATCGTCGAACTCAACGTCTCCGGAATCGTCGAAATCTAACGTAAAGAGCCAATTCAAAGAAAATTTAAAAACAGAATTCAAATGAAATCCAAATAACTTCCAAAAATTATAAAGTAAACTGGGGGACAGAATCTTGAATTTTGGATGTGGATTGACAATTTTTGGAAAGGGATTGAGGCTTTTAAAGGAATTGAAAATTTTAATTTAAAATTTAAATCTTGGGATTACCAAATATATTGAAACAAAATTTAAATAAATTTCAAAATTATTCCAGAAGTAGATAGATTATGATTTTAGAAAAATTTAGAAATTTGAATGGGTCAATTTGGAGTTAAAATGCAAAAGTTATAGCCTTCCAAAGTTTTAATTCAAATTAAAAGAAAAGGGGTATTCTCTGGATTATTTTTAAACCGAAAAGGATTTATGGCGTCAAAGACAGTATTTTCTAAAGGAAAATACAGATTATGACGTCAGCCCTAGGGTTAATATATTCGGAGAGAGGCTTACAGTGGGCCCGGTGTCGTGGATGAGTCCATGGACCCGAGAGAGGAGAGGTGGCACGCGTGGCGGCGTGCGGTGTGGTGTCGACATGGCTTCCACGTGGCGCCGCGTGGCACCACGTGGTTGCGGCGGGCCAATCACGCCACGGCTTTATGCCGACATGCGCGCGCGGCGTGAGGTGGCGAGGCGTCGCGGGTGGCGCTGGCGTGGCGCCGATGCCGCCAGATGCAATAGCGCATCGCCACGTCGGCCGATGGTCCTATGGCCCGAGGAGGCGCGCACGGGGCCCGATGGTCGCCGGAGATCGATGCGCGTAGTACTCGGCGATGACCGCCACGGAGGACGGGTGGATCGCGCATAATCGAGGCCGAGGTGACCGAGAGGAGAATCGCGGAGGCGGGGCGGCGATCGAAGAAGTCCTCACGGCGGCGAGGAGTGGTGGCGCACGTGACGAACCGGTCGATGAAGACGTGCAAATGGGGTGACCGAGATGTCGACGCAGAAGGCGGGTGCGGCAGCTCGAGGTGGCGGCGGTTGCTCGCGGAGCTGCTAGAGGTAGAGGCCGGGCACGTGATTGAGAGGTGAGGGAGGGGCGGTGTGGTTAGTGGGTGCTCGGGGAGGGCTTATATAGGCTGGAGGAGGGTGGTAACGGGCGCGTGAAGCTCGCCGGAGTGCAACGGGCGGGAAGAGTTAACGCGACGGCGAGGAGGGGTGTAATGCGCGACTTCATGCCAGAAACGGACGCGGTGCATGCGGGGGAGTAATTTGGCACCGGCGTGGGCGGGAGAGAGGGATGGAAACCGAAGCTTTCAAAGCTTCGGTTTCGGGCGCTAATGGCGGCGGTGATGGCGCGAGGAAGAAGGAGGTGGCGGGGACGACGGCCCGACAGGTGGGGCCCGCACGCCGTCGAGAGAAAACGGAAAGAAATCGGGCGGTGGATGGATTGGTGACACGTGGCAAGAGGAGGAGATCGGGCCGCGGGTGCTCGCGCGAAGGGTAAGTGAGGAGGTGCGGTGAGATCCCATCCGTAAGGGAGACTTGATCCGAGCGGCCGGGTTTCGGCGGAGGGTTGTTGCTACGGACGGGCGGGATGAGATCCGAAATGGCGAATGGTCCCGATCGCTCCACGTGGCGGCAGGAGCGGAGGGGGAGGTGGCCGAAACGGTAAGTGGGGGCGGGCGGCTGCGATCAAGTCGGGCGAAGGAGGGAATGGTCCGATTCTTGCCACGTGTCGACCCGAGGATAGGGGAAGGCGGGGTCGAACGGGTAAGTGAAGATGGGTGGCCGAGATTAGATCCGGCGGGGTGGGGGTGGCTTCGATGGCTGACACGCGTCGGCCGAGGAGGGATTTAGGTTTTATTTTCTTTTTGATTTTCCAGAAATGACTAGGAGGCTTTAAAATGATCAGAAAAATACCAAATAAATTTTGAAAATTCCAGAAAAATTCAGAGAACCTTCTGGGACTAATTGGGACTTAATAAAAATATTTTCCACCCAATTTGATAAGTATATTTTGAAAAAGCACAGTTTGACTTAAAAGGGAAGTTTTTAATTCTTTATAAAATTCTGAAAATTAATATAATTACAGATTTGACTTTAGGAAAGTGAAATACATTTGTTTGATTTACAAGAAATGCAATGAACTTAATTTGATCTTTTAATAACAGAAGTTTTAAATTTTCTTTAAATCGAAACTTTGAAATAAACTCCAGGAAAATCCAATAAATTCCAGAATGATTTTCATAAAGGAATAAAATTTTTAGGATGTTACACCATGTCTGCAGTAGTGGGCGCTCTATGCTGTGGGCTTGTCGCTGCTCATGCTTGGGGATGTCTCCACGTTCACTCCGCCTCAGCTTCCCGGGGCGCCGAACCTTGGGCGTTGGATTGAGACAACTCGAGGTTCCACGCCAGTGCCATCTGTTTGCCATTGCCATGAGGCCCATGAAAGGATGGCAGAGAGGAACAAGAGGGAGAAAGCCAGAGAAGTTGCACCCTCCTCCCCCTGCAAAAAAAATCCCTCCAAGAAAATAGGCCGTCGGAGGATGCTAATCCAATGGATATAAAAGTGACTGATGATGAAGAGAAAAATCAGTTGCTTGTGCAACAGACACCCTCATTTTCATTTGCTTCTCTCTCCTAATTTCTCTGAAATATTATCTTAATCGCTCTAGGTCCACTGCCAAATGATCACAAATTTGCGGTGTTCTTCAACCAAATATCAATTTTACAGTGTCCATATTACCCCAATATTGTGGATTCAATGTCGCTTGGCTCACCCTGCTCAAGCCTTCGGCTTCGCCTCCGCCTCCGCCACCATGAGCCCAATGCCAAGTTAAGCACTTTTGGGGCTGATTTGCAGGGGGCAGGGGCACGTGTTAATTCCGTACCCACCACTAAACTAGTTTGTAGGGAGACGTCTTGTATATGTGGCAATCAAGTTACAATTTTTTAGTAACTTTTGGCAATTGTGATGTCTAATTTTGTTGCCACAAAACATGTGGCAAACCACACGTGCCTAAGCTATGGCAAAATTAGTCGCGAATCAAATAGGTCTGTTTACTTCTGATATGCAATCTTCTAGAGACCACATCATGTGTAGCATCGGATTTGCGATCCGTTTTCACTGCCACGCTGCATACCACAAATCCAACAAAGGAGTCCAATATTGTCACGTCATAGAGTCTTGCTCCAAAAAATTTGGTATGCCGCGCGCAGGCTGCACTTATACCATGTGTCAGACAAATTTTGACTTACATGTGGGCCATTGCCTCCTTATATTTATTATATTTATTTAATGAGTATTGAGTACAAAAATTCATCAAACATGCAAAAGGGGAGGGGCACGTGCCCCCTTAAGCCCATCTTTAATGCGGAAATGCCAATCTGAACCCACGTTCAGGTGCACCCACAATCTATACCACACATTTGATTATGGTGATCTTTGCCAAAAGAAATTAACTAAATATTAGAAATCGTCGATGACATTTCAAGTACAAAATTAGTCCCCTCAAATTTCAATATTCTGTGGAGATCCCGGGCGTTGAATACCCAAAATCCTTGTATATGCATTCAAAACATTAAGACCACATCTATACACATCGCATATAATCAATTTACAACAAAGGGGCAATATATAAGTGATGCATAATAAAGTTTACAATATAGAACTGACCGGCCAAATAAATATACGTATTAAGAGTAAATTGCAATGGAAGACAAGTAAGTAAACAAAATAGTCCAGTGGTGTGACACATAGCCCACAAGTAACCGATTAGGATTAGGCCGTAGAAAGACCCATCGCCGTATTCCCTGGTACCGGGAACAAAATACACGTCGTGAGACATTTTATCTTCCTCATTCCTTGAACAACAATAATTTAAGTAAGGTTGAGTACATTGTGTACTCAGTAAGACTTGTAGTTTATCGCAATATATGTATAAATTCAATGATAACAATAAGTAAGGCTCTATGTTATAAGTTATTTCAGCATGAAGTAGTTTTTGTTTGTAATATCGATAAATAGTAATTTATAATGGAATTATAAAAAACATTTGACATGTAATGAAATAACATTTATATAAGTTTAATAATAGCAAATCATATCCATTCACAAATCCTCCTTGACTACGATCATCGAATAATTCTCAACCATGGGCATGGCACACAACAGACATGTACATGTCAATCTCATCATTTCCAACGAAACAGTTTTGTAAAATAAAAGCTATACCCCTTGTGGCTATATCTAAACATGCTCATGATCGTGAGCATGGATATTTAAATAGTTTTAACACTCTAGAGAGGTTGTACAATTTTATCCATATGAAATAATCAAATACACTGTTGACATCTTCACGCTTCCTTGGGCGTGTGACAAAATTGATTATTAATTTATTATATAGCCTTTATATCATTTGGTCCCCAAGTGGATATTTATTGTTGTATTAGTAAGATTTGGTCCCAACACCTTGGTAAAGAGAGTCCCTACAAGCAAAGATTCTTGAAATGCCCTCACTACTTCGGCCTACCAAAATGCAAAGCTAGTCCTAGATAATTTAGTTAGCTAAAGCTAGAGCCCATATTACACATGTGGTTGTATGATATGACTTAGATGTGAGGCAATAGTATTTGGTTCTTAATTGACTTAGGCGAGAATCTCCCCCTATCTACATAGGAGATTCCTTCTCACATTCATCAGTTTATCATATAGCTAACCCGCATCTAAATATAGGTTTTTTATTTTGTTTTTATACCAAACTATCAGAGGTTCCTCCTTTGTTCCATCATTTCAAAAACATCCATATCCAACCGCAAGTATTTCCGAATAATCAAACTTAGTGAAAACTAGTGTGTGGCAAAGCATCTAGACCATATACTTAATGTAATATACCCATTTTGATATTAGCTACTGTCTAAACCATATCCTAAAGGTTACAACAGTAAGGATATCAAATTTGAAAGGAGGTTTAACGCATACAAGCAGATATAACTACCGTTACCCACAATATATCGATTTTAATGAAACATACGCGAATGCATAATAGTTTTCGCAAACAATATGCAATAATTAAAATAGTAGGATCAACATGGTCGAAAGGGGTATTTTCCTTGCTATTGTTGCTCAAAGAATTGCTCGGAAGTGCTTTCGTCGGTTTCTAGTGCAATGGTATCTATTCGGTAAAATCCAAACAAGTACAAATAAGAGCCAAATAAATTCAAACAGAGACTAAATTGAAATATTTTTACATATTTAGACAAATCATGATTTTATAAAAAAATTAGAGATAAAAATTGCTTAATTTGGAATTTGTATGCAAAAGTTATTAGCAAAACAGTTTGGTTTGGCTCGAAAATTCCAGAAAAAGAAAAATTGCATTATGTGTTAACTAGGTTTCGAATTTCTGAAATTAAACTCCTATTTTTATTCCTAACTCATGATCTTTATCAAATATAGGATGATTCTATGATAAATCCTTCAACTTAATCCAATTTGACATGCATGTATTGCTTTGCTATTATCAATTAAGGTTGCTCATCATGTACAAACTCATGTATCTAGTCCCCTCATATTAATTCATTTAACCGATTTAGGGATGTTCAATCCAAACACATGCATACCACTCTCCAAACACATTCCCATATCATTGATCTAAATCCTACATTAACATCCACTTAAGATATAAACAAGGTAGACAATCTAATAAATAATACCTAGACTCACGGTATACCGTCTACTTGATTCGTCCAGTAATAATAAATAATCCACCATTTATGGGCACATAACTATGACTCAATCCAACAATCATTTTCCACTGGTCTATTTATGCCAATGCCACCTAGTTAGCTCTATTAGTCTTACCTTGGTAAATCATAACCGTATGCATCAAATTTCTACCGATTGAGGGTTTAAATGACTAATCAACACCTAATGAACCCTCCAATTTTTATTGCACATCCAAAATTCAATACCTCAACGGTCGATAATACACATACCTACTCTATCGAATTAGTAGCAAAAATTCCAGTCATATGTGTACCACCATGAGCATCTCATAATCGTATATTCACAAATCCAAATTGAGGGCATGAGTTTATCAATATGGAACATAGGACTCATCCACTAATTATATGGTACTCTAATTAATTATTCGTGTTCAAATAATCCACTACTACTTTCTCTCAATTCTAGCATCTATGACTCACATAATTATTACTTAGGTCATCCCACCAATTTGCGCATGATTAAATATTATTCTGATTCAACATCTATATCCGATCAAATATCATCACAGGAGCTATCCATTGGGTATCGATAATAAAATTCGTATGCATCTTAAATCCTAAAATTAATAAACTAATTAAAGAGAAAAGCTTCCAATTAATTTAACCTCTGTGGTTCACCTTTGATTCTCGTACGACTCCAAAATAATATTATTTGATCAAATAGTCCAGTAAAATTATTTAATTTGACATCCATCGTTCAACAAAGCACATTTTGCTACAATAATTTAATTATTCACATCCACAGACATAACACCTCTAGATCACACCTACACTCAATTAAGACCCAATGGAGACTTCACCGGTTCTGCATAAAAAATTGAAATGATAAATGATGTTCATGCAACATGCTCAGCTAAATACCGTAAACACAATAATGCAAATAATATTAAGATTTCACCGAGAGCACTAAGCGTGCCAACCACCACTACTCAGCCACTCGTACTTAGTTGCCAATGTCGCCACTAGATCTGCATCTTTCCCAGCCACTCACGCACAATTGCTAATGTTTCTGCTGGATCCACGCCTCTATCGTTTCTTCCTTTTTCAACCTTTTTTCTTTCATTTCATTTTTCTCTTTTCCTCCTTTCTTTTTGTCCTTTTCTCCTCTTTTTTATTTTCACCCGATGCCATCTCTGGTCCTCTATCTCTTCTCTTATTTCTCCTCCATCGACACGTCCTCTCTCTCTTCTTCCTTCTTTCTTCCTCTCTCTCCATTTCTTTTCTTCCATTTTTCTTCTCCATTCGACAGCCTCCAGCTCCCCCAGCACTTTTCTCTTTTTTTCTTTTTTTCTTTCACTGCCGAGAGCCACCCTGTGCCTGCTCTTCCTTATTTCTTCTCCATTTTTCTTTCTCCTACTACTCTCTTCTCTTTGTTTTCTCCACCGCAACTCCCTCTTGCTTCTTCCTTTCTTCTTCCATTTTCTTGTCTTCTCCACTAGCAGTAGCATCTCCAGCACCTCCCCTTCTTCCCCTTCCAGCCAAGCTACGCCAACTCCAGCCATTGACTAGCACCACCTCCGCCGCCGGTTAGCATTGCCTCCACTGCCAGTCAGTGCCTGCTACCCCCCGTCGGCCGCTCCTATACTTCCTTCGGTCGTGTTGCTGCCACGAGCCTCACAGTTGCGTGTGATGTTGGCGCAAAGATCACAGAACACACACGAGCTAGGGAAAACTCTTTTGTTTTCGACAAAATTCATCTGGCAGCGAAAGGGATGAAATGGACAAATTTTTTTATATCGTTCCAAAACTTGGATGAAATTTTTGAATGCATTTGAATTCTTTACTAAATTTGATCAAAATTTGGCCAAATGTTGACCAAAATTTGTGGCTAGGTCAAAATTCAAATGAATTTATTTGACTGGATTGGTTTTATTTTGGAGGCTACCGAAATGGAAGAAAAAAAATAAAATTTCAGTGAAATTTTGTGAAATTTTGAACCCTGACATGAACTCGGTGGACTGTATCACACATTACGTGGTTTACTCATCGGTGCAGAGTACAAACACAGGGTAGACTGCAATGTGTGGTGCTCAACTTCCGCACCATTTTTTCTACTTACTCTATTATTGATCTATTTTCGGATAAGCTACAGCCAAGTGAATGAAAATCTGACAATAGACTAAGTAAAACACACGCATGCACGTCAAATGGCAACCGATCCGAATCCTAAGTAACTAACTCACACATGACTCAGCCACATCCCATACAACCCAAATCATGGATCAAAACCATTCTCATGTGAGTATGACACTTGTTCTGAACTTCAGTGCTTATTCAGACTTGCTCTGAACTTTTGAACATACTCTGAAATTCATAATGCTTATTAAATTCAGACAAAGACACTTTAGCAGCCTAGACAAGATTAATTTCAACAATCACCCCTTAATCTTGTTGGCCTTTCTTGGTAGTTTGCATCCCAATTTTCTGCCTCATCTTCAAGAACTTCACATGCACAAGTGGCTTAGTGAGAAAGTTTGCAAGTTGCTCACCAGTTCTCACATGCTCGACTGCAACCTTGCCATCCTCCATGCATTCTCGAATGAAGTGATAGCTAGTGCCTATGTGCTTCCTCCTTTCATGATATACCGAATTCTTGCACAAATAAATTGCTGACTTGTTGTCAACCTTGAGAATCACACCACTGGTTTCCTTCCTCTTCAACTCTAGCTAGCAACCGATCATGCCAAATCCCTTGATATGTTGTGGTTGTGGTAGCAATATATTTAGCCTCACATGACGAGAGAGCTACCACTTTTTGTTTTTTTGTGACACCCAACTTACAATGTTTGAGCCAAGGAAGTACATCACTCTGGTTGTGCTTTTTCTTTCATCCATATCTTCCATAGAAATACCCAAGATCAAGAGAACCTTGAATGTATCTAACAATCTACTTCACATCTACCATGTGTTGAGTTGTTGGCCTCTCCATATAGCGACTAACAATGCCAATAGAGTATGCAAGATCAAGTCTTGTATTCACCAAGTACCGTAGACTGCCCACAATGCTTCTATACATAGTAGCATCCACTGGAGGTTCATCTCCTACCTTCTTGAACTTCAACCTTGGCTACATAGGCACCTAACATGAGTTGCAATCTGCCATCCCGGTCCTCTCAAGTATCTTGGTGGCATAAGCAGCTTGGCATAGGGAGATGGCATTGCGACCTTGAGCGACGTCAATCCCTAGATAATATGAGAGAAGACCTAGATCACTCATGTTGAACAACCTCATCATTTGTTCTTTGAACTTTGCAATCTCTACTTAACTTGATCCCGTGATGATCAGGACATCAACATACACCCCAACCACCAGAGATACTTCACAAAAGCTTCTTTTGTATACTACAAGTTCATGTGGACTTTTCTCAAAACCAAGAGACAACAAACTTCTATCCAATTTTGCATTCCATGCTCGTGAGCTTGGCGTAGGCCATACAAAGCTTTCTTCAACCTCAGCACTTTGGTTTCACTCCCCTCTACAATGTACCCGGAGGTTGTGACACATAGACTTCTCTTGGAGCTCACCATTAAGGAATACCAATTTCACATCCATGTGATAGACCTTTCATTCCTCTTGTGATGCCAATGCCACGAGTAACCTCAATGTCTTCAATAGGTCAACAGGAGGGAACACCTCGTCAAAGTCCACCTCTTGCCTCTGCACACAGTCCTTTGCCACCAAGCGAGCTTTATGTTTCACCATGGCACAAATAATATCCTTTTTGACCTTGTATACCCATTTGAGTCCTAGGGGCTTGTGACCTCCTGGCAGCTACACTAACTCCCAGGTGTCATTGTGGTGAGAGGAAGCTAGTTCCTCCTCCATAGCTTGCCTCCAACATGGCTCCTTCTTAGCTTTAGCTAAGTTTGTTGGTTCTTTAGCACCCAGCAAACACAGCTCAACATCATTGAGTTCAATTGGCTACATGGAATCATATAAATTAGAGTAAACAGTATCGGCGAGGACCTTCTGATGAAACCATGGGAGATCTTGATGCAATCGCTACCACCGATGCAGTAGCCCCTACCACGGTAGGTGAAGAAGCTATTGTGTCTGTTGCTTGTGTTGCCATAGCAGGTGTAGACGGCTCTGTGGCAACTTTGACAGTTGTTCCCATGGCAAGTGTGATAGCACTTATCATTGTTGTGGCAGAAGCTCCGATTGAAGTGTAGGGGAGTGACTCCATGTTATCCCTCACCTTGGGTTGTGGCAATGAGTGCATTTCTCCATTACTTTTCCTACAACATTGTGAGTGGAATACTGAATAGTAAACACATCACCAATCCCATCACTTCTATAGATGAAGAAATCCCCCACGCCCATTGTCTTTCTTCCTCTAACATAATGTCCCTTGACACACAAACTCAATTTGCCACTGGGTCATACACCCTGTAGGCCTTAGAGCCCTTTTCATAACCCAACAACACCATAGGAACACTATGATCTACTAACTTCTTTGCATATGGTTCCACCGACCTGACATGAGCAAGACACCTGAATGTGTAAAAATATTCCACATTTGGTTTTCTCTGAAACCAGGCTCCATAGGGAGTCTTTCCAACCAAGCTTTTGGTTGGGGCACGATTCAATAGATATAGGGCCGTGGTCATAGCTTCTCCCCAAAACATGCCAGGCATTCCCTTGTTGTTGAGCAAACTTCTTGCCATGCCAACTACAGTTTGATTTCTTCTCTCAACTACATTATTTTGTTGGGGAGAACATGGTGCAGTGAGATAGTGCTAAATGTCATGGCTTTCATAGTAGGTTTTAAAGTCATTTGAAATAAATCTCCTCCCCTATTAGTCCGAATTGCTTTCAGTTTCATGTCTACTTCCAACTCAGCAGCCTTCTTGACCTTATCAAATGCCTTGAGTGCTTCATCTTTGCTCTTAAGTAGGAGAAGCCACATGTATCTATTCAAATCACCCACTACTAGGAGAAATTATCTATTACCTCCTGCTATGGGTGGAGATATGGGGCCACATAAGTCACCATGGACAAGCCGGAGAGGTTGATCTACATGGTAAATCACTTCTTGAGGGAATGTTGCACATCTCTTCTTCGCAACGAGGCACCCATCACACACCTACTCAATGTGATCAATGTTTTGCAATCCTTCTACCATGCCTTTGCTGGGCAAGCTCTGCAACGCCTAAAAGTTTAGGTGTCCATAGCGAGCATGCCATAGCCAAGCGTCCTCCTAGTAGCTCGCAAGTAGGTGCATAGGCTTAGCCATAATAAGGTTGAGAATATATGACCGATTCTGGTCCTCTTAACGTTTGCTAGCAACTTCTTGAGCAGGTCATACATGAACAAATGTCCATTCTCAATCACCATCTTGCACCCATGATCTTCTAGCTGACCGAGGCTAACAATGTTGCTTTTCAGGCATGGTATATAGTATACCTTAGTGAGTGCACGGTGCTCGCCATTGAGGCACTCAAACAACACAGTGCCTCTTCCAAGGATTTCAATTGATGATCCATCTCCAAACTTGACGGTGCCTCTCAAAGACATGTCAAGGTCAGTGAAGTTTGCTTTGTTGCATGTCATGTGGTCACTTGCACCAGTGTCAAGATACCATGCTTGATTTTCATACCTTAGATCACTTCCCAACCTTGGGTGGACACCTTCTTCATTGAGCATGACCTCACCACTGGCCTCTTATGAAACCTGCACAAGGGCATAGGATTCTGCCATCAGTTTTGCAAGATCATCGTCATCCTTCCCCATGATGTGCACCATCTCCTCCTTCTTTGAGCGACACTCCGAGGCAATGTGGACATAATTGTTGCAATTGTAGCACTTGACTTTCCTCTTGTCAAATTTCCTCTCTTTGTAACCGCTTTGATCATTGTCACGTACTTCTTTGCGGTGCTCACCATCATGGCCGTGCCCATGGCCACGTCCACGTCTGTACCAACCCCCCTTGCCTCACCCTCTAGTCATCTTTTGTCAAGACCTGAATATACAAATTCGGACTCTCTGTATATACTGCACTAGTCCAGGATCACGTTAGTGCACACAATGTAACATAAATAGAGTATCGATCATATTCACGATTAACCAAGAAAAAGACTCAAATATTATGAAGTAATTATCAGAGTTGTGATTTTATGACTAAGTTTACACTTAAATAGCTAGATGGGCTTAACAGAACTAGTAGCGGAAATACAACAAAACGAAGTGTCCATTCGACATGCCCATAGGCAATCGACTGGGAAGCGAGACTTTAATCCAAGAATTCATCAAGTATCCTCCTTCGTATCTTTAGTTGGTATGGTTCTTTGTTGAGACTCAAATATGCAAATCTAGACTTTCTGTGTATACTGCACTAGTCGAGAATCACATTAGTGCACATAGTGTAACATAGATAAAATATCAACCATATGCACGATTAACAAAAAAAGACTCAAATATTATTAATAATCAGAGTACAACCTTATAGCCAAGCTTACAAATAATAGCCTAAAGGACTAAAGGATAAGCAACGAAAAACAACAATTAAGCATACAAGCCACTCGACATGTACACAGGCAATTGGTTGAGAAGCGAAGGCCTAATCCATGAAGTCATCGAAATATCCTCTCTCTGGTACCTTCTGCTCATATAGCTCCTCCTCAACTGAGCAACAGTGGGCATAAAGCCATGAGTACATTGGTACTCAGCAAGTCGTTTGTAACAAATGAACGCAATATAATATACAAGGTTTACCAATGGATGGTTGAAAGGCTAATTTTCAGAAAGCAGTAATTTAAAGTAAATAAGATAAATAGATTGAAAGCGATCTTTAATGTAAAATGATAATAAATAATTAATCAATGAAATTGAATAAACCACTTGCAAACTACCCATACACAAGCTAAACCAACAGTAAATTGACCATTCACTTTTCAAACATAACGCAATCAAGTTTTTATGAAAACTCTACTCCTCATGTGAAATCACTGAGCATTGTCCATAACCGAGGACACAACTATTTGAATAGTTTTACACTCTGTAGAGGTTGCACAACTGTGCCCACACGATGTGATTAGCCTCGCGCTAAGGAAATCACAACAAAGCCTTTACAATATTCCACTCCAATCTCAATCCTTCCCGCTAAGGTTTTGCCGTCGATTAGGTTAACCACCTAGTCAATAATTGCCCCCTCTTGCACCTCATGGAAATCAACAATCATGTTAAACTCAATAGTGAGATTAGAATTGAAATATCATAAATTAATCAGTCAGGTCTATCCCATACTAGATATATAGTTTGCACGGTAAGGCTCAGATCAATAGTGTATGACGTTACGTCCTTAACATTACTCAGGTGAGACTTTCACATCCCTCGAAGTGAATCCACACTTCCCCCTTTACTATACGATCACTCATCCAAGCAAAAAAATAATTTTATATAACCAACACCAATGTCATGGCACACAGATTTTATAATTGTGGCACCAACCACAATTCAATATTTCATTAAAAAAAATTAATTAATAGATCTTATGTGAAAAGGAAGCCATCGGACTATAAGCATGGCTAAGCAAATTTTATCATACCGCCCACGTGAAAACTAGTATGGCATCACTAAATAATTTCTCGTCCTATAGTGACAACGACATCATGGTATTCAAATTATCAAAGGATGGATTATTGAAATTAGGATAATAACTACCAAGTACAAGGGTTTGTAATAAATTAGCAATGCATAATAATTTAAAACCAAATAGCTAATTAATAGATTGAAAACTAGGTTCAACATGATCGAAGGACATGACTTACCTTAGCCTTGCTGAACTAGGAACTCTTGATCTTCTGGTGGTGCTTCTGCTCCTTCGAAGACACGATCTAACAGGAGAAAAAAAATCAAAGCATAAAAATAAAAATAAAAAAATTCACATAAATTCCAAAAACTTCAAACTATAACCAAAAGGTAGAGCTTTATTTTAGATAACTTTAGGAAAAGGAACATGGTCAATCGGAGTTAGGACAGAGGAGAACGGACTCTTGAAAAATTTAATCTAAAGGAAAATATCAAAAAATCAGAAAAGTTATTGTGTTGTAGACTCGGTGCATGGAAAAGCTGGTCTACGGTGGACTCAGCGCATAGAATAGTGTATGGGCGAATGGGGTGCTGACGTGGCAGTTGACTGGGCTAACATGTGGCACTAGGGCTGACGTGGCACTGAACGGTTCGGTGTTGACATGGCACTGACGTGTCATTGACACGTGGCACTGACGTGTCATTGACAGTGGCACTTGGGCTGAGGTGGCGACTGAGCTGGTGGCTGATTTGGATGGATCTGGTTCACGAGTCTATGGCACAGTGCGGCTATCTAGTAGGACTCGGCTGGCAGTGCCTTGGTTCACGATGAACGCTGCGGCGTCGCGGTTGGGTGCACGGATTGAGGGGTGATGCTGCGGTGGCGGAGCGGACGTGGGTGGAATGGGGCGGCGAAGGGCTGGCTCGATCAGCGAGGGTGTCATAGGGGTCTGGATGGCGAGCGGCTTACTGGTGGTAAGCGGGGTTCGTGGTGGCCCGAAAACAAACGGCGACCAGGACGAAGACAACGACGGCGGCGGTGTTGGAATCCGACGATGACGTGAACTCCGATGTGGTTTCAAATGGCGACACGGCGAGCGGCTCGGGGTGCGGGAAGGTGGAGGCGCACGGATGCCGAGGGGTCTGAGATGGTCACGGGAGGTAGAGTCCGCGACGGAGACAGTGAAGACTCCTGGTTTATCACGAGGTATAGTTCAGGTCGGGACGATGAACAGTACCTGGCCCATGGATGCGCGATCCGTGGCTAGCTTGGGCGATCATACGGGTGCCCGAGAAAGCACGGATGAACAGTGTTGGCGCCTCCCGATGGCCGACACATGCTTTCAACGAGATCCAGGAAACACAACGCGACACGGCTTGGATGGCTGACGCGCGGCAGCAGGGCGATCGGGTGGCCAAGAGGATTTGGGTTGGGTGAACAGTGGTGGGCCCAACACTATTCATGGGATTTTGGGGTCTTTTTCAAGAAATTCAAATAAAATGAAGGGAGCTCTAGAAAATAGTAAATAAATCCAAAAAATTCTCAAAAATTCTTTGGGATGCAAGGAATTCAAATAAAATATTTTTAGCACATGCTAATGTTTATTTTAATCATATTAAATCCTTTTAATTGATAAAAATTCATGTTAAGCTTTAATTAATTCCAGAAAATTTAAATAGTGAATTTTATTTTAAAAGCTTCAAAAAGGCTCTAAAAATTAGGGTGTTACTAACCTCTCCCCCTTAAAGGGGATCTTGACCCTGATATCTAGGTTCACTAAGAGAATAGGTTTGGGAACTCTACTCTGAAATCCTCCTCGCGGTCCTAGGTAGCTTCCTTCTCAAAATGTTTGCTCTGCTAAACTTTGCAAAAATGGACAACCTTAGACCTGATCACACGCTCTAACACTTCTAAGATTTTGACAGGGTGCTCCTTGTACGATAAATCTTCCTGGAGATCAACGGTTTCGACTAGCACGACTTCCTCTAGCACACACAGACACTTCCTCAGTTGAGACATATGGAAGACATCATGTATCCCACTGAAGGACATAGGCGGCTCCAACTATTAAGCAACTTCTCCTCTGCGCTTTAAGATCTTGAACGGCCCCAGTACCTTGGCACAAGTTTTTCCTTTCATTTGAAACATCTTGACACCTTTGAATGGTGTGATCCTGAGATACACGTAATCATCTGGCTCAAAACTGAACTCTCGAAGACGAGTATCCGCTTGGCTCCATGAGAATCTGATTTATATGCTCAGTCTGTCCATCTGGATATTACGCAGGAATACAAAGAGCATATATAGTGCGCATGACCCCCACCATATATTTCTAAAGAATTTTTTGATAGAGTTTTGGTAGAAAATATTTCAAAGGTGGCTCCACCATATTTCTTGCACTTCCAGAAAACTTATTTGGATTTTATTGGATTTGTTGGAATTGTTTGGATTTTTTGAATTTTATTTCAAAGAACAGAGCAAGAAAACTTATTTTTACTATTTTCTAAAAGCTAAAAATAGTTTATATTATTTTCCCAGAGCTCTCCTAAATTTATAGTATTTTGTGAATTTTTTGGAATTTTTCAGAGTTATTTGCATTTTACAGGATTTGTTAAAATTTATTTGGATTTTTCTAGATTTTATTTGAAAGCCTAGAGCAAAATACTTCTTTTAATTATTTTCTAAAAGCTAAAAATAGTTTATGTTATTTTTCTAAATTCTCTTAGATTTATAGTATTTTTGTGAATTGTTTGGAATTTTTTGAAGTTATTTGCATTTATTAGATTTGTTGGAGTTTATTTAGATTTGCTAATAGGCTGATGGGCAACTTGGGCTGAAAATGATGATTTAACTGATGGGCCGGATATTCGATAAATATATTCGGGTATTATTCGACCTGACTACCGGAATCGATCCAACTCGAATTCGGTGGTCGTCCATCGGGAGGTATCTGATCCATTTTCACCCCTAGTTCTGACTGGAATGAAATGAGCAACATTTGTCAAACGATCTAGAATTACCCAAATTGAATCATAACCATCATTGGTCTTTGGCAATTCTGTGATAAAATCTATACCTATCTCTTTCCACTTCCGTTTAGAAATTTTCAATAGTTGTAGCAAACCTACTGGCCTCTAATGCTCAGCTTTCACCCTCTGACACATATCACAAAGTGCAACATACTCTGCTATCTCATGCTTTATGCTTAGCCACCAATATTTGTTCTTAATATCTTGGTACATTTTGGTGCTACCTGGATAAATTGAATACAATGACTCATGAGTTTCCTTTAGCAACAACTTTTTTAGCTCCTTTTTATTTGACACACACAAATGCTGCTTAAACCCTAAGGTTCGTTTATCATCCTCTGTAAAACCTGACGCTTTACCTTTGCTCATGTTAACCTTGATCCGTTGGAATTCCTCATCCTTAGTCTATGCTTGACGAAAATGACCATCCAAGGTTGGCTGCAATCATCTCCTTTGCCTAAGATTGAGCTCGGTTTGAGTGAAAATATACTTCAAACTTTCGCGATCTGTGTAAATCTCACATCGATTGCCCATGAGATAATGACATCAAATTTTTAAAGCATGCACTACGACTACTAACTCTAAATCATGTGTGGGATAATTCTCCTAATGTTGTCTCAACTATCGCAAAACATAAGCTACCACTCTCTTTTCTTACATCAACACACGTCCCAAACCCTTACAGGATACATCGTAATAAATCTCAAAGTCTTTATTTATATCTGGCAATACTAGCACTGGGGCTGTGGTCAAACACTCTTTTAGCTTATGAAAACTCTTCTCGCACTCTGGCGTCCAAATAAATTTCTTTTCCTTCTTCAATAACTGTGTAAGGGATCTAGCTACACTGAAAAATCCTTCAATGAAACGGCAGTAATGTCCTACCATCCCCAGAAAACTCCTAATTTACGTCACTAACGACGGTGACTTCCAGTCTAGCATGTTCTTCACTTTTTGGGGTCAACTGTGACTCTCTCTGCTGACATAACATGGCATAAGAAAGCAACTTTCTTCATCCAAAATTCGCACTTATTGAACTTATCATATAGCTGATGCTCTCTTAATTTTTGTAAAACCATCCTCAAATGTTCTTTATACGCTTTCTCAACCTTGGAGTAAATCAAAATATCATCAATGAACACAATGATGAACTAATCTAAATATTCCATGAACTCCTTATTCATCAGATATATGAAATAAGCTGGGGCATTGGTCAAATCAAAGGACATCACTGTGAACTCATACAGTCCATAACGAGTTGAGAATGCTGTCTTAGGTATATCCTCCTGACGAATCCTCATCTGATGGTATCCTGACCTCAAATCAATCTTAAAGAATACTCCTGCTCCTTTAAGTTGATCGAACAAATCATCAATTCTAGGCAACGGATACTTATTCTTGATAGTGACCTCATTAAGTACTCGGTAATCCACACATATATGCTGACTACCATCCTTTTTCTTGATAAACAACACTAGCGCTCCCCATAGAGACGAGTTTGGTCTGACATAACCTTTGTCCAGAAGCTCCAGAATTTGCTTCTTCAAGTCCGCTAACTCATTAGCAGGCATCTGGTATGTCTCTTGGAAATAGGAGAGGTACTAGGTACTAGCTCAATCAACCTCTCGATCGGGGGGCATTCCGAGAAGATCCACTGGAAACACATCGGGATGCTCTTTGATAACTGACACATCCTCCAATATGATCCCAAACTATAACCTTCTCTCGTCATGCAAACTATAACCTTCTCTTGGTTGTGGAAGGGCAAGGGACCTAGTTTAAAAGTCGACTCATGCTAGCTTTTGGGGTGAAATTTTGCTTTCCTTCCGTGGACACTAGGGTGTAAATGCATGGACCGTCGGTGTATGCGTGAAAGGACCACGAGGACCGTCGATTAAGATAATAGCTCTGCTTCTACAATCTAAAACTGCTTGATGCTTCTTAAGCAATCCATTCCCAAAATCATGTAAAATGACCGGATATCCAACACAACTAGGTTGGCTAAGAACTCCACTTATTGAATGGCTATCTTGACTTCTAGACAACCTAGGTTTGTACTCAATTCGGAGCCCGATGATTGAACCAAAAGAACCGATCCGAGAACAACAGTTTTCAACCATTGCTTTAAAGTAAAACTCCGAGAACCAAATGAATGTGAAGCTCCAGAATCAAACAAAACTGTAGTAGGAACTAAATTGACTAAGAACTTATCGATCACAACCTCTAGCGTTGCTTGGGCCTCCTTTGCGGTGACATGGTTCACTTGTCCCTGCACAACCGATGGCGGCGCTCGACTGGCCTAGCCTGGCACCTGGGGTGCTCCACGTCTTGCTTCCGAAGCGGGGCCGATCTAGTGTAGCTCCTAGATTAAAACGAACCAGCATCGGAGCTTGCCTCTGAGGGCACCTGCTGGCATAGTGTCCTGACTCATAACACTTGAAACAAGTGATGGAAGCCACCGGTTGGCATTCCTCTGCTGCTAACTACTCGATCCCGTAGGATGCGGTCCTGACTGAAACTAGCACGGCGCTAGGGCTGGCATTCTGAAAGTGGACTACTGTGGCACATGAGCTGGCTGGTATATGCTAAAACAAGCCTTTGGGACTGATGCATCTGAGATCCTTACTGCATCATCCTCCTCTTGCGAGACTCCTCTAACTCGTGGCGACTCTTCTCTATAAGCATGGCCTTACCCACTATATTATGAAAACTAGTATAATCATTGCCCACAACTTGTACCTTCAATCATAGGTTCAATCCTCTCTTGAACCTCTTCTGGTGGGCATCGTCTGTGGTTACATCCTCTGGTGTGTAGCGAGTTAATTCAGTGAACTTGTTAAGGTACTCGCTCACCATCATGTTTTTCAGCTGCAACTCTCGAAATTCCTCCTTCTTCATTTCAATCACCCCATCTAAAATATAGGCATGACGAGATGCAGTGGTGAACTCTATCCAAGAAATGCTATCCTGATCCTCATGAGTGGTGTAGTAGTTCTCCCACCACTCTACTACGGTTCCCTCTAGCTTTTGAGCAGCATATAGCACATTCTCTCGATCCGTACACTGAGCTAGGTTCAATTTCTTTTCAACTGAACGAATCTAGTCATCTTCCTTCAAAGGCTCTGAAGAACGGGAATAGGTGGGCAGTCTCGTCCTCGTGAACTCTGCGAACTTTGACTACTGACTAGCGGCTTGAGGTGCGACTGCTTCTTGGTTCTGTCTGTTCATCATGGCGTTCATATTCTGCATCATGGTGTGCATCAATTGCGCTTGGCGACCATAAACTGACTGAGTGTTGGATCCAATCCCATTGAGGCTGCTTGTGGTACTTGAGCTGACTGGTTCGTGGCGTTGTTCCTTGGATCCTGATTAATCTAGCCACGACCAGCTGAGTTCTGGATGTCAACCATCTTTTACTTCTCTAAAAAGAAAACAACTGTTGACCTCACCATGCTAAAAAGGTAAAAGGGAAAAGCACATAACGGAGGTAAACTTGTCTAAGAAACTTTCTAATGGCAAACCTAAACTAAGCAAACACTTAGCCGGGAGGCTAACAACAAAAACCAAATAAATAACTCCAATAAAAGTTTGATATGACTGCAATATAATGCTTTTAAGGATAAGACTGCAGCTACATCACAAACAACTGCAAATAGAATCCAAAATGTTCTAATCACACTCCCTAACTATACAAGGGTCTACTCTAAGGGCTCCCTCTCTAGTCCTAATAGGTAGAGCTCGCTAAACTTCTCCTCCGAATCACTATAAACCACCCACGAGTTGCGAACATGTGGCAACTGCTCTTCAGACACAGTGAGGACGAAGTGCCGAAGGTACTCCTGATGATTGCCTGCTATACGTCGTCTCTTGTAACATCCTATTTTTTAGAGCCTTTTTAAAGTTTTTAAAATAAAATTCATTAATTGGACTTTTTTGGAATTAATTAAAGCTTAAAATGAATATTTATGAATTAAAAGGATTTAATCTACTTAAAAATAAATATTAACATGTGCTAACAATATTTTATTTGGGTTCCTTGTGTCCCAAGGAATTTTCTGAAATTGTTTGAGAATTTTTTGGGTTTAATTGCTATTTTCTAGAGCTCCTTCTATTTTACTTGGATTTTTGAAAGAGAAAAATTCCAAAAACCCCTGTGAACAATATTGGGCTGGCCTGTCTTGTTCATCTGGCCCATTCCTCGTAGCCGCCCAATCGTGCCGCTGCCGCATGTCGGCTATCCAGCCGTCCCGCTAGATGCCCCGGTCCGCAACCGCTGGATGTACCCCTTGAGCCATGCGTCAGTTATCAAGAACGCCCCGCATTGTGCATCTATGCATTCTCGCACGACCGTTCGATTCAACGGCGAGCCATGTGTCCCGCATCCACACTCCTCAGCACTGTTCATTGTCTCTGCCGGGACTCTCCGCCGAGTTTGTCTCAGATTGTGCCTGAGTTCACGTGCTCAGATTTCTTCGCTCCTCATGCATAAAGCGCTACGTGCAGCCTCCGCCTTCAGCATTCCAGAGCCGTTGCTTGCCTCGCCGTGAGCTTTGTTGTGTTCGTTCCTCGCCAGAGTTCGCTGATCGTTCGCGTTTTGGAAGCCGAGCACTTGCGCCATTTTTGTGACTTACCGTCGTCGTTCGTCACCACCAGTGAGTTTACGTCACCGTCGAGTGCTTCTTGCCGCCCTCACTAGAGCTCCGCCACCCTCACCACCGCCCTATCCCATGCCCGCCGTCTCGTTCACTTCGGTCGCCCGTGTAACACCGCCTGTCACTTCCCGCGCCCAAGACGTCTCCGCCACGCGCCACGATAGTCGCCCTATGGACCGTTCGATGAAGCCATCCAAAATGCTCATCCAGATCTGCACCGATGGTCAGGATCAGTCCACGCGTCAGCACCATCGCCATCGGATCACGCCGACGTCAGCTCGCACTTGCCGCTGCGTTGCTTTGTCTTCTCCGTGGACCGCGTCCACTGTGAGTTAAGCCACTGCAGCTGGGACCCACCTGTTAGAGCCACTGTGCCATGAACCCATGCGTCAGTCCCCGTCTGAGTCAGTAGCCAGCGTAGCCAACAACTCAGCCCTAATCGCCATGTGGTGCCACGTGTTAGTGCCACGTCAACGCCTAGTAGTCCTAGTTGCCACGTTACCCCTAGCCAATGCATCAGCACCACCGTCGTGCACTATTTCGTGCGCTGAGTCCACCGTAGACTAGCTTTTTGTGCACTGAGTCCACAACACAGTAACTTTCCTAATTTTCCAGTATTTTCTAGCCAATTAATTTTTCAAGAGCGTGTTCTCCTCTATATTAGCTCCGATTGACTCCGTTCTTTTTCTAAATTCATCTAAAATCGACCTTTATCTTTTGGTTCTAGTTTTGAGATTTTTGGAATTTATTTGAATTTTATTTGAATTTATTTTTGTGCCTTAATCATTTTCTCTCTCGTTATATCGCGTCTTTGAAGGAGCAAGAGCACCACCAAATTAATAGATTGCCTTGGCTTGCTCAGCTAGGAACTCTTGATCTTCAAGTGGTGCTTCTGCTTCTTCAAAGACACAATCTAACAAGAGAGAAAATGATCAAAGCATAAAAATAAAATCAAATAAAATTCAAATGAACTCTAAAAACTTCTAAACTAAAACTAAACAGTAGAGATCGATTTTAGATGAATTTAGAAAAAGGAACAGAGTCACTTGGAGTTAGGACGGAGGAGAACGAGCTCTTGAAAAATTTAATCTAAAGGAAAATACTGGAAAATCAAAAAGTTACTGTGATGTGGACTCGATGCATAGAAAAGTTGGTTTATGGTGGACTCAGCGTATAGAATAGTGTACGAGCGAACGGGGTGTTGACGCGGTGGCTAGGGCTAACGTGGCAACTAGGACTACTAGACGCTGATGTGTAACTGACACATGGCACTAGGGCTAAGGTGGCGGCTGACTCAGATGGGACCTAACTGGTAGTGACTCAGTTCACGGTGAACGCTGTCCACGGAGAAGATGAACTGATCCGACGGCGAAGGGTGTGACACATGGAAGGATCCCAACTGTTGGTTTAGATCTAGTCGGACAGCTGTGATGGGGGAATCCAACGGCCTGGGGAACGACGTGTGGCGAGGCACGTGGTGCGATACGACAATTCGGCGTGCGAGGGGTCACGACTGGTGCGCAGACTGAGGGATGGCGCTGTGGGCGGTGTAGTGGACGCAGGCGGAACAGGGCGACGAATGGTTGGCTCGGCCGACGAGGGCGGCGGAGGGGTCTGGACTATGAATGGCTTACCAGCGGTGGGCAGCGGTTCGTAACAGTCGGAAAACAGACGGCGACTGAGGACGAAGGCAACGATGACGGCAGCGCTAGAATTTGACGATGACGCGAACTCCGGCGAGGTTTTAGACAGCGTGATAGCGAGCGGCTCGGGGTGCAAGATGGCGGAGGTAGCTGTGGGCTTTAAGCACGGACGCTGAGGGGTCCAAGACAGTCACAGGAGGTAGAGTCCGTGGCGGAGATCGTGAAGACTCCGGGTCGGGCACGCACGCCGAGACGCACGTGAGGCAGACAGAGGCGGAGTCTGGGTCGAGGCGATGAACAGTACCTGGCCTGGTGGATGCGCGAGGCGTGGCTGGCTTGGGCGATCGGATGAACGACCAAGAAAGCACGGATCAACAGTGATGTCGCCTCCCTATGGTCGACGCGTGGCTTTCAGCCAGATTCGGCGAATATGACGCGGCACGGCTCGGATAGCTAACGCGCGACGACGGGGCGATCGGACGGCCGAGAGGATTTGGGCTAGGTGAACAGTGATGGGCCGGCCTAATACTATTCACGGAATTTTTAGGATTTTTCTTTTCCAAAAATCCCAATAAAATGAAAGGAGCCATAGAAAATATCAAATAAACCTAAAAATTCTCAAAAATTTCACAAAATTCCTTAAGATGCAAGGAATCCAAATAAAATATTTTTAGCACATGCTAATATTTATTTTAATCATATTAAATATTTTTAATCAATAAAAATTCTTGTTAAGCTTTAATTAATTCTAGAAAAATCTAAATAGTGAATTTTATTTTAAAAGCTTTAAAAAGGCTTTGAAAATCAGGATGTTACATTCTTCCTTTTTAACTGAGCAAATGCGGATATTGCTGTGAGTACATAGAGTACACAACAAGTTGTTTGTAACAAGAATACAATATAGTATGACAAGCTTACCAAATGATGGCAGAGTGGTTATTTTGTATAAAGCAATAATTTAAAGTAAATATAGTAAATAGGTTGAAAGGAAACTTTAGAAATGATTAGTAAGTAAATAAGCAAAAGAATTGAATAAACCAGAAGTGAACTGACCATTCACCCAATGAACCACTCACAAACCAATTATCTTCGCCATGCAAAGGGTCACCTCGATTCATGTGCACCCGCCAACGTCATCACCGACGTTAGCCCTAATGTCGTGCCCACCAACTACCCTTTTGAATTCTCTGTGAACTTAGTCCATGTGTGCCAAGTCTCTAACAACTTGTCCCACATGTCAGAGCGCACTGTGCCATAGACTCGTAGACTGAGCCACGCCAACAGCCATGCAAACAAGCCACGGCAGCCCTAATCCCAGGTGTTTGCCACGTTAGCCACCCAATCCATGTGTCGGTGTCACATGTCATGCCACGTCAGTTGCCACATCACCCTGCCACTTTAGCCACAGTGCCACGTGTCGTGCCATGTCAATCTTAGAAGCCTAGTCAGTCGCCACATCAACAATGACATCACAAATTCTATTTTTCTTTAAAAATAATTCAATCAAAAAGGAAATTAGATGCTAACATTATAATTGAGAATTTCCTTCGGGATAATAATCAAAGAAATGAAATAAGATTTTCTTTTTCTTATATTTAAATCTTTCGATAGCTCATTATTCTCCGTCCTACCTCTGATTGATCCGATTCTTTGTCCTAAATTCATCTAAAATTGAGTTTTATCTTTTGGTTCTAGTTTTAAAATTTTTGGTGTTCATTTAAATTTTATTTTTATTTTATTCGCTTTTTTGTTAGATAATGTCTTCAAATGAGCTGAAGTAGGATCTGAAAACCAAGGGTTGGTAACTGAGAAAGGCTAAGGCAAGTCATGTCTTTTGATCATGTTGAATCTAGATTTTAAATGTATTTATTTATTATTTTATTTTAAATTATGTTGTATTGCTATTTAAATACAAACTTTTGTACATGGTAGCTATTGTCCAACTTAATTAATTCCACCTTGATAATTTGAATGTCATGATTTCATTATTGAGAGACCATGTGGAGGTAACCCCGGTTGTGTGATGAGTAATTGACGCGTGTCCTATAAAGTCTGAGTTTGTTCCGGGCTTTATTTTGATATTTACTGATGCAAATATTTAATTAAATCATCTGGTGCGGTGCTATGTAATGCGTTTTTTTGTCGGTGATGATTGCAACCTCTCTTTATTTAAGCTTTTGTCTGTTGTCAGAAGAGTAGGTTCGGTTGGTTCTCTGTGCAGCTGGCTTAAAGTTGCTTGCCTCTGTTATTTTGGACAGGGTGCAGCCCCTCTGTTCTTGTGTTCGGCTGGGCCTTTTTGTGCAGCCCCTCTGTCTGTTATTTTGGACAGGGTGCAGCAAGATTTGTGTGCGAATACTCGGGGCGAATTTTTTAAGGCACCATTCACCCCCTCTCTGTTGCCATTTCCGATCCTTCAATTGGTATCAGAGCCGGTTAAATCTCGTCTATAGATTGTAACCGATCTGCGAGCCATGGCAACAGACAGGTATTCCACCAAGCCACCTATCTTCGATGGGGTTGACTATCCCTTTTGGAAGAGTAGGATGGAGTCTTATATACAGGCTCAAGGCTATGCAATCGGCAAAAGTCAAAACCCGTTTTGTTGTTCTCCGATGAACACATCAATCTTTGTAACATGCCGGATGTGGAGGCAAATGCTAAGGCAAGGAACATCATAATCCAGGGTCTGAGCAGGAGTGAATTTGATCGCATTTCTCATCTTTCGTCGGCCTATGACATCTGGGTGACTCTCGATGCATACCATGAGGGTACCACCCAGTTAAGACCGTCTGACGAGACGATTCAAGCGAGAATACAACAAGTTTGAAATGCTCACGGCGAGTCCCTAGATGAGTGTTTTTCGAGATTTCACAAGATTTTGAGCAACCTCCGAGCCGTCGGTCTCACATACTCCGACTTGGACAATGCTCGCGGATGCTCTGCTCTTGATTTGCGTGTTTGGGAAATGAAGGTGACCACGATTAAAGACACGATCGACCTCTCGACTCTCACTCTTGACGCGTTGTACTCACGCCTCAAGACTCACGAGATTGACATAGTCTCTCGAAAGTCGGGTCGCGATCGATGGCCCTAGTCACCGATCCCGTTAAACACGGTCTTTCTTACGATTTGCCATGTGGATTCTCCCTTGTCGCTCTCGTGACATAGCGATGATCGCTTAGAGCGGCTCGAGGATGAGCAATCTGGCCCTCCTAGCACGGAAGTTTTCCCATGCTTACAAGAGGAGGAGGGACAGAAAGAGGAGGACTCGTCATTTGTTTAGTGTGGTGGCCCCAACCACATTGGGCAAATTGCCCAAGCTGGTGAAGAGCAAGAGCGACTACGGCGGTGTGAGTAAGAATGACTACGTCGACAAGAACCGCAACAAGAAGCCCCCAGCTCACGCTCAAGGCAAGAAAAAGTTTCGCAACTTTGGCAAAGCCAAGAAACTCTTCCATCGCGTCCTCACCGTCTTCGACGACATCGACTTCAGCAACGTGGAGGGGTGGAGCGACGACGACGACAAGGATGATCAAGATCCCAAGGATGGCGACGACTTCATCGGCATGTGCTTCATGGCCAACGACAACGACGTCAGCGACAGCGAGCTCTACAGTGACTCCGATGAGGTAGGTCCCTCCTACGACCAGCTTTATGATGCATTTCTGAAGCTATGAAAGTTTTATGCTAAATCTAGAGCTAGGGTCGTAGATCTTGAGAAGGAAGTAGAGAGATTATCACGGGAGCATACTTCACTTATATCTGCTCCCTCCCGTAACGAATGTGATGTATGTTCTTCTTTGCTTGGAGATATGGAGAAGCTAAGGACCTCTCATGATAGTTTGACTTCTGAGCTTGATTTGCTTAAGGTGAAGAATGATAGTCTGCTTGTTGAACTAGAGATGAGTAGGACTACTTCTATTTCCTCTACTGTTCAGACTACTTCTTGCACCTCATGTGAGGATAAGGACAATGCTTTTAGAGGTCTTTACACTATGCTTATTGATCTGCCTGAAACTTGTGAAAATTGTAAAAACCTGAAAATGAACTTAAAAAGAGCAGATTATAAAATTGCTGAATTGCATGCTTCTTTGCTTGAGCCAATTGCTTCATGTTTGAACTGTCCTAAATTAACTGCTGAACTTGAATCTGTTTCTAAACAATTCCAAGAAATGATTGATTACAACAAGAAAATGGCTAAATATGCTTCTAAGGACCCTGTTAGCTCATCATGCAAAAATTGTGATAAACTAAAATCTGACTTGATTGTTTTGGAAGAAAAATGTGTGAAGCTAACTAAGGATTTACTAGAGAAGTCACAATCATGTTGTAATGTGTGTGCTGGTGTTGGGGAGAAGCCCAAGGGTAAGGTAAAGACGTCTAGCAACGTGAGCCAACCTGCTAGTAGTAGGACTGTCCCATCAGAGTCGGCTGTGCGTGCACAAGCTATTCTTTCCTCTACTGTTGGTTCTTCTTCTGCTTCCTTACCTTCTGCTGTTCCCTCTTCTCCCTGCTCTTCTTGCACCTCTCTTTTTCGGGAGTGTCAGTATCTTATGAACACTCTCGAGAGATTTGTAGGAGGCAAGAAGAAGCTAAATCATATTCTAGACCAATCTAAGATCTACAGATTTAATCAGGGTCTAGGATATGATTTTTATGAGGATATGAGGAAGCATCCACCTGCCGTGCTCAGACCCATAGCACTAGGTGTGATCGAGACTGAGCCCAGGACCGAGAAAGTCCAATTCAAATCTGCGAGCTTTGTCCAAGGGATCTCTGACAGTAAGGTGGTAACACCGATTACTTCGACCTCCCAGAAGGCGAAGTTTCATTGTACTTTCTGTCAGAAGGATGGACACATGATCGAGAGATGCTTCAGGCGTGCCAGGATCGTGCAGAGAGACCGTGTTGCAGCTCTTAGGCATATTCAGGGTCAGCCCCAGACCTTGAGTATACCTAAGACCAACACAAGGTCTAGGTTTGCTACTGTTGATGCTTTTGGGCAGCATCGAGGACTTGGTTTTTCTGGTTCTTCTGATTTTCGTCCTCAATCTGCCCCGGGTCATGATATCCACCGTCCTGAGGGTAGATCTCGTTTCCATCGAGATAGATACCCGCGGCGAGATCAGCGTGTTGTTGGTACTCCGACTTGCCCTCCCGTAGCAGTCGGACCCAATAACAGCTTCAGGTCTTCACTAAGACCATTGGCTTCTTTAAGTAACAGAGAGCGTAGAGTAGATAGAGGTCAGTCGTGTTTGACTACTTCATCTGCTCGACGTGTTATTCAGTATTTGGTGCCAAAATCACTGTTGATTTATCCCAGTACTGAGACTTTACTCTCTGTTTGACTCAGGTTCGTCGGGCAGAGAAGGGAGAGGTTTGGCTCGTAGACTCCGGGTGTTCTCGACACATGACCGGAGACTCCCGTTGGTTTTCTTCCCTAGCCCGAGCTCTAGGTGATGAGACGATCACCTTCGGAGACACTTCGTCTGGGCGTGTCATCGCCAAAGGTACTGTGCGCATTAATGATTTTTTTGTTTTAAAAGATGTTGCCTTGGTTAGTAAGCTGAAGTACAATTTCTTTGTCGGTTTCTCACTTACCGATGGCGATTTCGAGGTGAGTTTGAAGAAAAACAATTGCAAAATACTTGATTCTTCGTGAGTCCGGTTTATGGATTTCGTTTTGGGAGGATCTTTCGTGCTGATTTTTATGAGTCTTCTGGTGATTCTCTCAGGTGTTTAGTTGCTTCTGAATCGCGCGACCTTTCTTTCTGGCATAGGAGACTTGGTCATATTGGATTTGACCATTTGACCGAGAGTTAGCGGCCACGATCTCATTCGTGATGCGAGAAGCTCAAGATGGTCAAAGATCTTGTTTGCGCCTCATTGCGACACGGCAAGATGGTCGCCGCTTCCCATCCCCGGTCACAGTCACCATGACCGACGCATTCAGACAATTTGCTCCACATGGACACAGTTGGACCAAGAGAGGCAGATCGGCGGGAGGAAGTGGTATGTTCTTGTCGTGGTTGATGACTTCTCGAGGTATTCTTGGGTGTTTTTCTTTGCCTTGAAGGATGAGACATTTACCCATTTTCGGGGTCTTTTTAGTAGGCTTTCTGTTGAGCTCCCGGGTGCCTTACAAGCGATCCGCAGTGATAATGGCATGGAGTTCAAGAATTCCTACTTTGAGAGGTTTTGCGATGAGACAGGTGTAGAGCATCAGTTCTCTTCTCCATACGTCCCCCAGCAAAATGGCGTTGTGGAAAGGAAGAACCGTACCTTGGTTGAGATGGCCAGGACGATGCTCAATGAATACTCTACACCTAGGAAGTTTTGGGCTGAGGCGATAGCCACTGCGTGCCATGTTTCAAATCGAGTTTTTCTGAGGGCACACTTGCATCGCACCTCTTATGAGTTGAGATACGGGCGAAAGCCCAGTGTATCTCATTTTCGCGTTTTTGGTTGCAAGTATTTTATTTTGAAGTCTGGGAACCTAGATAAGTTCGAGTCACGTTCTTGTGATGGAATTTTTTTGGGTTACTCGACTTCATCGCGGGCTTATAGGGTTTGGAATTGCGAGTCTAGCAAAATGGTAGAGACCTGCGAGGTGACCTTCGATGAGGCGGTCAGGGACTAGGCCGATATCTCGTGTTCGATGAGAGCGGTCAAGCCCATCTTTGTGGATGATGAGGAGGGCGACGGTGAGAGTTGTCCACCCGATCCATCTCTCCTCCCCCTTGAGGTGTCCGCTTCTTCCATCGCACCTCAAGGAGATCAGCCCATTCCTTCTGCATCCTCAGGAGCTAGTGGCTCTGTTCCTACCTCATCAGCTCATGAGGTAGATGCCACTACGTCTTCTCATTCAGGATCTCCCCGTCATATCCGAAAGCTCATCCTTGAGCGAGATAATCGGAGATCTCTTTGGCGCGTTACACGCTCAAAGTCCGCACGCGTCTCTTTTCTGTCTCCACTCTGCCTTTGTTGCCACTTTTGAGCCCAAGGATGTTTGTCATGCTCTTTCTGATGAGTCTTGGGTCAATGCCATGCATGAGGAGTTGAAAAATTTCGAGAGAAACAAGGTCTGGTCGCTTGTCGAGCCCCCACGAGGTCACAATATTATTGGGACTAAGTGGGTGTTCAAGAACAAGCGAGCGAGGATGGAGTGGTTATTCGAACAAGGCTAGACTGGTAGCTCAGGGGTTCTCCCAGGTTGAGGTCTAGATTTCGAGAGACCTTTGCCCTCAGAGCAGCACTTGAACCCATTAGAATCTTGCTTGCCTTTGCAGCTTCTAAGGGTTTCAAGCTTTACGGATGGACGTCAAGAGTGCCTTTCTCAATGGCTTTATTGAGGAAGAGGTCTACGTCCGACAGCCTCCTGGTTTCGAAAGCCTCAAATACCCGAATCATGTCTTCAAGCTTTCCAAAGCTTTGTATGGACTTAAGCAAGCTCCTAGAGCTTGGTATGAGAGACTTAAGTCCTACTTGTTAAGTCATGGTTTTGAGATGGGTAAAGTAGACAAGACTTTGTTCATTAAATCGGCATGGCATCGATCTTACGCTCGTCGGTTATGTGGATGACATCATCTTTGGTGGTTCCTCACATGCTCGTTTCTCGGTTTTCCGATGTCATGAGCTCGGAGTTTGAGATGAGCATGATGGGCGAGTTGAGTTTCTTTCTTGGCTTCGGATCAAGCGGACTCGGGGGTACTTTCTTGCATCGGGCAAGTACACTCGAGACCTCTGGCGCTTTGACATGAGTGATGGCAAGCGGTATCTACTCCGATGGCGACAACGACTTCACTTGATCCGATGAGGATGGCGAGCGATTGATCGAAGGAGTTGAAGTATGATCGGTTCCCTCTTGTACCTCAACGCCTCGAGACCGGACATACACTTCTCTCTGTGTCCGTGTGCTCGATTTCAAGCTTCTCTCGCGTATCTCACCGTCAAGCGGTGGCGCATCTTCGGTACCTTCGAGCTACCATTGACTATGGTATACGGTACTCTTCGTCTTCTGTCTTTCCTCGAGCCTACTCGTCTGAGACTTTGCTTGGTGTAGGATAGACAGAAGAGCACTTCCGCACCGCCAATTCATTGGTACTTCTCTTGTTTCTTGGTCTTCTAGGAAGCGATCCGGTGTTGCACATCCATCACAGAGGTCGAGTACGTAGCTGCGCCCGATTCTTTGCGGCCAGTACTACTGGATGGCTTCGACCTGCGGGACTTTGGGTTAATTATAAACAGTGTTCCACTCTTTTGTGATAACACTTCGCTATTAACATTGCTAAGAACCCGATTGCAACACTCTCGGACCAAGCACATCGATATCGGATATCATTTTCTTAGAGACCATGTGGAGAAGGGTGATATAGTGCTCCGCCAGTGAAGTGACCACGGTTGGTGATATCTTTACCAAGCCATTGGATAGCTCTAGGTTTTCACTCTGCGGGAGAGCTTGGGCTGGTTTGTCCTTATGGACTGATGTGAGGAGCTTTATGCTTTCTTCGCTTTTATTATTTTGATTATGCTCTTACTCCTTTCTTTTGCATAGCATTCGGGTGCATTGGGGTTAGTCCTTCTAGCATAGGTTAGAGTGGTCTCCTTGTCTAGGTGCTTAGACATCCGCTCTTATCTTGTGATTCTAGGATCTTGCTTATTAGTCAAGTTTCTTATCTCACTAGATTGAGCTCACTCACGGCTTGTAGGTTCTAGCGAGGTTGGGCCATCCTCGGGTGAGCGGGGTATGTGTTTGCTCTCTAGTGTGTGTGCTAGACAAGAATGATAGTCCCAAGTCATATGGGGTAGACGAGAGTCTGTCTAAGCTATAGTATCCTCTACATCTTATCTATGCTTTAAGGACTACCCATTTGGATTTTCTTTGCCAGCTTCTCGTTTTTATTGCTTTGGTTCGGGGGGGAGTTCATTTGGGAGTTTCTAGATATTAATTTTGACATAAGTCAACTTGAACTAAAAGTGCATCTCATGTTGAGGGGGAGCTGAATTTCCTTGCATTTCAGTTTGCATTGTAATATAACTACATGGAGCCTTGATTATTACCCAATTATGATCTGTTTACAATGCATTACATATTGCTATGATCTATGCTTAAATTGCTAGATTTATCATGACTTTATATGTGTAGTCTAGTCTTTGCTTACTAACACCAATAGGATGGGTATTTATCTAATATTGCAATACTAATTATCACATGGGTTGTACACTTGTTCTGCTTAGCTATGCTTAGAGTATATTGGGCTCATCATCACATATTGATTAATTAATTAATTTTGACTTAACGAGATATTGAATCATGGTGGTCCACCACTGATATAAAATTTGAGTGTCGTGACATGGGTAATGTCATTAGTGTTGGTTATATACAATAGTTTTCACTTAGACAAATGATCGTACAGAAAGGGGAAGTGTGGCTAACACTTTTTGGGATGTGGATATTTCACCTGGGTAATGTCTAATGACTTAACTTTGTGCATATTGATCTGAGGCTTACTGTGCAACCACATGTTTAGTATGAGATAGATCTAGCTGATTAATTTGTAAGGTTTCAATCTTGATTTTGTCATTAAGATGTTATGTTGGTGCAATAGGGGGGCTATTCCGACTAGGTGGTTAGTCTACTTGGCAGTGAAACCTCAGCGGACAAGATCAGTTTGAGATTGAGCATTATAATGGCTTTGTTATGATCTTGGTAAACATGCCCAAGGAAACGTGTTGCTCTATTATCACTATGAGATGATCATATCATGTAGGTAAAGTTGTGCAACCTCTGTAGAGTGTAAAACTATTCGAATAGCTATGTCCTCGGTTGTAGATAATGCTCGGTGATTTCACACGAGGAATAGATATTTCATAACCTTAGTTGGGTTAAGAATAGCTGTGTCCCCGGTTGTAGACAATGCTCGGTGATTTCATACGAGGAACAAATATTTCATAAACCTTAGTTGTGTTAAGTTTGAAAAGTGAATGACTAGTTTACTAGTGGTTCATTACATAAATAGTTAGTTCACGGGTGGTTAATTGGGTGAATAGTCAGTTCACTTATGGTCTATTTAATTACTTTGATTATTTACTTATTAATCACTTTTTAAGTTCACTTTCGATCTATTTATTGTATTTACCTTAAATTATTGTTTTCTATAAAATAACCATTCGGTCATCATTCAGTAAGCTTGCACAATTATATTGTGTTCTTGTTATAAATGATTTGCTGAGTACTTTATATATGCACGACTATATTGACATTTGCTTAGTTGAAGAAAAAGAACCATATCAACTAGAGGTACTTGAAGGAGGATATTTTGACGACTTCTCGAATTAGGATCTCTTTTCCCAGTCAATTGCCTGTGAGTATGTCGAATGGTCGCATTATTTTCATTGTTTTCACTACTAGTTTTGTTAAGCCCTTTCGACTAATAAAGTGTAAACTTAGTCATAAGATCGTAACTCTGATAACTAATAATACTTGAGTCCTTTTCTTAGTTAATCATATATATGATAGATATTTCATCTGTGTTTTTACTGTATGCACTAGCGTGATCTTGAACTAGCACAGTATACATATAGTCTGGATTTACATATTCGAGTCTCGACAAGATCGAACATATCAAGCACATCTTTTAGCAGTTTGATCAGAGGAATGTGGAGGCCAACTTCGAACTGAGTGGTGAAGATGACAAGCATCCCTGAGTGTGTCGCCATCAAACCTAGCCTAAGCCACATCAAGAACGAGGTCCGTGATATTTCCATGAAGGAATATGTGCCTTTGGGAAGAGCACGAACCGACCTTGCAACCCGACGTCGGCGAGTCCAAGTTCGCCCAAAATGGCCAACGGATGGCGAATTACCACCCCGAGCCCTCCAATGCTAACATATCTTAATGTTTTGTCAACTCATTGTAGGCTACCGAAGGAGTTGTCGGCCTAAGGCCGCCCGCTGACCCCTTCTACAGGTCGGTGCGCCGGTTCGATCGAAAAATTGACAACCACTTGAATTTGTAAGGGGATAATGTTGGGGAAGGGTCCCCGCACTACCTCGGACCCATGATGACCTCAGAGTGATGGCACTCATAAGGAAGTCTATCTTAGTCTAAGTCCATAAGCCAACCTCGGTGAAATCCATGAGACCAACCTTGACGAGGTTGAGCCAACCCTAGATGGGTTTCGAAGCCAACCTCGATGGAGTATGGGGCCAACCCCAGAAGGGGTCTAGAGCTAACCTCGGACGAGACCCAAAGTCAGCCACAAACCAGCCTCAAAGTCTCAGACATAGGGGACCCATCTAAGGCAAATGATGTAAATACCCCTAGAAGTAAGTTAGGCCTTGAGGGCAAACTTGTAATTTTATTTGCCTCCCTCTCCCACTCTGTAACCCTAGACACTCTTATTGAATACACTTGGTAATTCATGTGCTTCTCTTTGAGTTTCTCTACATCTTCAGCGGTCTCCGCATCTGACCGATGGTGCTTCTAAGTTTATTGTCTGGTCTCATATCAACGACACTTTTGAATCCAAAATTTCTACATATTTTCTAGTTACTAGTGACCCCTGGTAACTAAATCCGTGACCCAAATACCCTAGTTCATCACTTACCCTAAGTTAGGGGTGAAAACGGATTGGATAGTGCTCAAACCATATTTGCATCTATATTCTTTTATTGGATTTGAATACGAATCGAACAAACGTCGGATACGAATACAGATCGAACAAATATCATATATAAATTCGAATCAAATATCTATTTAATTTGGTAGGATCCAAATATTCTCATAACTTATGTAGTATGAAGTAGTTAATGATATTTTATTCTCATACAATCACGCTTAATCATTATAATTTATTTATTTCACTTAAAGAAATGTGAATTCACGTTTAATTAAAAAATGTGTCTAACTAATTAGTTGTATTGTAATAAAATATGCATATTATTTCGTCGAATATGGATATGGATACGGATAGTCCGGATAAAATAATATTTTAGGTAATAAAAGTTTATACCATATTCACATCCCTATTTTTTATACTAATTCAAATACAAATACAAATAAAATAGGAAATATTAATCAGATAGATATTCGTATGCTATCATAACCGAATAATACCGAATAATAAAGCGCATCCACTTTTCACCCGTACCCCCAAGCCCCAACCCACCACCAAATCCTACGCCGCACGAGCGAGCGAGCACGGGTTCTCACCTAATGCACGAGCGAAAGAAACTGCGGTCAGAGCTAAACTGCGGTCAGACCTTGCGCGAACACCAACCCCGTAGCCGCCGCCGCCGCCAGCGAGTCGAAGGCGACAGCGAAGCGACCGGGGCTCTTTCGTTGCCAGTGTATTTATGCACTAGCGCATATTTGTGGCAATTCTTGGAACTCCGCTTGCAGCTGTCTCTGATCCCTTTGGATTTGGTTCGCAGCCCACTGCGACGCCGGCCGGTGGTTGTGAACCTGACTCCTCCTCGTACCGGATATGGGATCGACGGCGCTCGGTGGTGCGGCTTCGGCGCGCGCCGGATTGGCCCCCAAGGTGACTGACGGCTACTCTTTCTTTCTTTTTTCATTCTTGTGCAACCTTTGGTTTGGCGAATTGATTAGGGCGTACCCAAATTGATTTGGTCTGTTTGTCTGGCTCTGTAGATTGTTCATTTGTAACAAGGCATGAAATTCTGATCTTTTATTGTCGTCATGGATTTGTACGTAGTAATGTAAAGTCTGTCATCAGTTGCTTCGTCGAATTGGCTGTTAGTGTTACTGTTTTTTACGCTGAAGAGCACGCAAAAACAAAAACCTGGCGCAAGAAACGCAAGAAAAGGAAAAGAACCAAAAAATGGAAACGAGATTTTAATGAAGTTGATTTCTTTTGTAGCAGTGATAATCAGTGTTGCACTTGCATGTGCCAACTTTGATGCCTAAGAATGGCATATTGACATCTTAAATGGGACTGTGTACTATATCTTGGAGTGAGTTGGTCATAAAGAGTGGTCCTTTGATCCAATTGTGGCCTTGTTCCAACAACGACATCCTGTTTCTTCATGAAATTGCTTATTTTGAGCTTAGGCACAGATGATTTCTTGTTTTGATGTGTAGAATGGAGTCCTTGGATCTAATTTCAAGCCATGCAGTGGTTTCATGCTCAAAACAACTCCTAAGGTGATTTTTTTTCTTCTTTTTAATAAAACATTGATGTGTTGACTGTTGTACTCGACATACTAATGAAAAGGGTCTGCATTGTAGGTTGGACGCTCTTCACTCCGTGTGAGTTCATCTATTACTTCTTCATCACAAAAACAGTACACTCCCAAGACACCAGCAGTTCAATCAGGGGAGGAGGTGTGCATTGCTGTGCTAGGAGCCAGCGGTTATACTGGAGCTGAGGTGGTTCTCTTTCTCCCTGTCACTTTTCATTTGTGTTGATTGCTTTTGTCATGTTGGGGTAGGTTTCTTTCACCCAATGCAGTGTTAGTCCTATGTTGTTTTCATTTTCTGGTTTAACATTTCTATGCTATGATCCCAATATTTTCATCTTTTTGGTTCAATTTGCTAATGTGTTAAGGTACTTTCGCTAACAGATTGTTCGGCTTCTGGCAAACCACCCTCAGTTTCGTATTAAAGTGATGACCGCAGATAGAAAAGCCGGTGAACAATTTGGATCTGTATTTCCTCACTTGATAACACAAGTAATAATTTTTGCACTCTTCCTCCACATGTGATTCTTCATCCTTGTATATGAAGAATTAGCTAAACCTTTCAGCAGTCGTACATTTCTTTGTATTAGAATTAGTGTTGACATCATATTGATCCTTTTTTGATTTTGGAGGAATTGCCAAATTTGGTTGCAATAAAAGATGCAGATTTTGCAGATGTTGATGCAGTTTTTTGTTGCTTGCCACATGGAACAACCCAGGTTGTTTATCTTCATCATGCCTTTTTCTGAAATTCTTCCCATCAATTGCTGAATTGTATAAAGGAATACAGTTACTCACTCTGTTGTGTGTTGGAGGATAAGATTTTATTGAAAAAAATTTAAGCTATATCTGATTGTTGTTTTCTTTTTATCAGGAAATTATTAAAGGTTTACCCCAGCAACTGAAGATTGTTGATCTCTCTGCGGTTATGCTCTACACAATCTTATGATTTATCTTTGTAGGTATCATCTCTGTTGTTATTTAACAGCCAATCATTCTTATGAGTGACTTAACATGTTTACAGGATTTTCGATTGCGTGACATCAATGAGTATGCAGAGTGGTATGGCCATTCTCATAGGGCACCAGAACTTCAGGTTTTCTTGACTAATTTCCCCTACAGACTTGTCTGTCATTGGTTATGGAATTTTGCTGTTGCTCAATTCTTAGGTTCCAATTTCGGCATTTGATTACCAACTCTGATTCATATTGATATGGTCGATTTTTTTGTATGATACTTATTATGGTTTGAATTAGACTCTTTTATAGTCATATGATATTTTGGATTATTCCTTTCGTGCCACTATGTTTGTTTCTGTGAACTCATTTTCTCTGTGGTTTGTTTCTCTGTTTATTCAGCAAGAGGCTGTGTATGGTTTGACTGAAGTTCTTCGAGATGAAATAAGAAATGCACGGCTTGTTGCAAATCCAGGATGTTATCCCACGTCTATTCAGCTTCCTCTTGTTCCTCTAATAAAGGTAAGGATCAATAGATGTTCTTGGTCATCCTGGTCCATGATCAAATCAACAAAACTTACACATAATAGCCCTCAGTTGTGCCATATATTTGCAAATGTACAAAATCTCTATTTTCTGTAGCAGAGAAAGTATATTTGGCAAAATATTGTGCTTTTGAGTCATGCTCCTTTCAAATTTTAAAAATGTCATCAGTTGATTAATGTTCTTAGTATCTATGTTTTTCATAGCATATTTTATTTTACCTTGCAGGCAAAACTGATCAAACTGAGCAACATTATCATTGATGCAAAATCTGGGGTTAGCGGGGCAGGTCCATATTTTACTTGAGTTTCTATGACTTATGTATTTATCTAATCAATAGCTGACCTGTTCTCTAACAAATGCATTTTGTAGGACGTGGAGCCAAGGAAGCAAATCTTTACACTGAGATAGCTGAAGGCATCCATGCTTATGGAATAAAAGGCCATCGGCATGGTAATCCTTACTTTCCAAGCAGTTGAAATCAACATTAGTTTTGTAACTGTTGCATTGCACTTTAACAAACTTATTTATTCCTGTTTGGTAAATGGATAGCCTGGTTACAAAATCTTTGTTTATATATATCCTGTTAGTTGCTTTAACGGGGCCTTACTGGTAAATGGATAGCCTGGTTACAAAATCTTTGTTTATATATATCCTGTTAGTTGATTTAACGTGGCCTTACTGACACAATGAGATAAAACCATGTCAGTTCCCGAGATTGAACAAGGACTTTCAGATGCTGCTGAATCCAAAGTTACTATCAGCTTTACTCCAAATCTGATATGTATGGTAAGCACATACTCACTTTAAGACTGTATAACTCCAGATTCTGCAGTTTCTTCTGTCCTGCACTGCAGGCACCAAGAATGTGTAGAAGTCAGTTGCTAAATCAAATGCTGTATCTATGTGTTGAACAGAAACGTGGGATGCAATCTACTATGTTTGTTGAAATGGCACCCGGAGTGACTGTCAATGATTTGTATCAGCATCTCAAGTCTACTTATGAGGTTTGTTTGTCTGACCATGTGGGCTAAATTATCTATCTGCATTGTTGTTTGACAGAGCCAAAATTTTCCATTTAAGTGAATTCGCCAAAATGTTTATGATTTTTCAACGTAAAGAGAAATATCTTTACTCTTGTTGCAATTAGAGTTTATTCTGTGCGTGAATCTTTTCAGGGTGAAGAATTTGTCAAGCTGTTGCATGGTAGCAGCGTTCCTCACACACGCCATGTTGTGGGATCAAATTACTGCTTCATGAATGTCTTCGAGGACAGAATTCCTGGAAGGGCCATCATCATCTCTGTCGTAAGTGTCTTCAATCAATTTATATGTTGCTCAAGCATTTAGCAAACTAATGTCACAGACTTAGAGATGCAGATTCCTTTTTTCTTGTGCTTCAACTCTGCAGATAGATAATCTTGTGAAGGGAGCATCTGGTCAGGCCGTGCAGAACCTCAATCTGATGATGGGACTGCCTGAGAACACGGGGCTGCAATATCAACCTCTATTTCCTTGATCCTTTGTGTCAGTATTTCGTGTGTTCTGTCAGTATTTCAGCTGCCCATCTCCCTCATGTTTACTGTTGAGAGGCAAGGAGCTCAACATTGGATTGTAACAAAGCCAAACTTATTCAAAACCATAGCTTGGTTTGTGATGTTGTAGTTTTAGAGATGATCAGCAGTTTAGCAGTGTAATGAGAGTATGATATGAGTGGCTTGGTGCCATGGAAATCCTAAGGCTATGTATCCTGTATTGCCTTGTTGTTTTGAGATCAAATAAATTTGGGCCTGTTCTTTTGGGCTGCGGCTTATGGTTTATGGCTGAAATTTTTGAATTTTAGCTGTTTGCGACAGATATTACGGAGAGATACTCGCTTGCGATATTGGATGGTACAGATATTAAGTTTTTAACATGTACTATAATTAACTTGTAGATTCTATCTTAAAAAAATACTCCGTTTGAAAATTAGGTATTGTAGCAAAAGCGAAAAGCCGTTTTGAGAAGCTGAAAAGAAAATATCCAAAACAGTGTAAAACTCAAATTCAGAGACATCAACGACCGCAGCATCATTGGATATAGTTAGGGGTCTCTTATTTATTTCTTACAATGTTTCAAGCTCTCTACCGCTGTAAATTGTTAAGATTTGAAGCATCAACTACTTTTAAAGCTTTTCATCAAATTTTATCTTGTGTGAAGTGCCCAGATCGTAAACTCTGCCACAATAATGCAAGTGACTGGTTATAGTCTTTTTGTCTTTTCTAGCAAATATAATGAGTTTTGTTTAGGTCAACTTTGAATTTCTCTACTTAGGTCCCATATTTTTTTGAATGCTTTGATAAAGTGCCAATGGTTAGTTTTGTTAATGTAAATGTGCCAATTATATAACCGTCTATGGTAGTAATATCGCAGATGGTTCTATTATAGGACCGTCTGTGGTACATATATTACAGACGGTTTGTTCCACTAAACCGTCTGTGAAAGTTCCTTCGCTATCTACAACAAATCTTGTTTTTCAACTAGCCTAAGGAAATATTAGTCATGCCTTATGAAAAAAAGCAAGCATAATTACAGATGTAATTATTTCTTAATTATTGAATCAATTAAAATAGAATAGTTCTATAATTACATACCGAGTTTCTTTTCTTATGATTACATTGCAATAATTTTCAAATAGGTGTTCACCATATGGGATCATTGATTACACTTGGTTATTTCGTTTTAAATAAAGCCATTCACGATATCGACACACATATAGCTTGATTCATCATCTTGTTTTTTGTAGAACCTGATGTCGTTCCTGAATGGAGGCAAGTCGTCAAATTAATTGTACTCTTCCTTATCTAAGATATTCTCAACTTCGAGAATCCTTTTTCCATGAAGAACTACGTGGCACTTCTTATTTGCTAGGTTGGATACATAAAAAACTTAAACAACTTGCCTCACGAGTACGAATGGTTCATCATTGTATCCTACACATTTGAAGTCCATAGCAGTGACGCTATATTTGTCGACTTTTACACTCCGTAGGAGTTGGATCCAATGGCATCGAAATAGAGAGATCTTAAAAATTATGTAGTCAAGCTCCCAAATCTCCTCTACAAGCTTGTAGTACGAGCTTGGGCTAACGGTACTAAAGTGCACATGAAATGCATCTATACAGACACTTGAGTTCTGCATTATGCTCTTTCTATCCTGATCTGTTAATAGTGCCCACCGGTGTAACACCCTGACCCTCCATAGGGCCCAAGATGCTACCACCATTCTGTTACTGTCTCACATAGACGTGTTATAAACAGAGTTAACGCACAAGAACTGTATTAATAAAAGAACCTATTCTCTCTAAACATACTGTAACTATAAAATTTTGCATAAACTTCTTAACAAAGAATTAATCATAATGCTCAGTACGTGACTAAGCAGTTATCTCACATGTGCGTGCACAAGGAACTACTTCCATTCCATGCATGCCATCATTCCGAATCACCCTAAAAAAACAACAAAGCAAGGGTGAGCCCGAAGACTCAGCAAGCACACGATAAAACAGTACATCAATCCATATCTGTAAACTATAATCCAACTCTACGGCTGTAAGCTGTAAAACACATCTACTGTGAATTGGGAAGCCAATCGATTGTAAACTGTGGAGCACCTCTACTGTGAACTATAAAATCAATCTCATCGTGAATCAGAATTAACATCTACGTGGATGTGAATCAATCCATCATGTAGTCAGTGAATCTACTATGAATGTAAATCAATCTCATCAGAATCGTAAATCCAATCTATTGTCACTTGTAAATCTCCTGTAAACTGTAAATCCAATCTACTGTGGTCTGTAAATCTTACTGTGAACTATAAACAATCCACTGTAATTTGTAAATCCAATCTATTGTAACCTATAAATCTTACTGTGAGCTATAAATCAATCCACTGTAGTTTGTAAATCCAATCTATCGTAAATTGTAAATCACCTCTACTGTAAAGTGTAAAACTAATCTACTGTAAACTATAAATCACATCCTCTGTGAACCGTAAATCAATTATGTGACTCTGATCTGTAAATTATATCTACTATAACTGTAAACTGTAAATTAATTCTGTGACTGTATTCTGTAAATCACATATACTGTGGTCTGTAAAGCTAATTGATTATAAGCTGTAAATCACGCTCATCGTGGATCGTAAAGCCAATCCATCAGTAATCGGTAAATCACGCTCATCAGGAACTGTTGAGCCAATCTCTCGTAAGCTAGAAATCAGTGCTGTGGATGTGAACTACAAATCACATCTATCAGAATCAAATCGCACTCGTGTGTGGATCGTAAATCAAATCTCACTGTAATATGTAAATTAATGACTATGTACTGTTAAGTGATAATTCAATTCTATGTCTATAATCTGTAACTGTCACTGTCCGTCACATCTGTATCATTTGCATGCAATGCAGTGCCATGCGATGCATCTGTAACTGTAGCTTATACCGGTATAGCGGAGTGTCCACCCATCGATGGACCACTCAATTGCCCCGCCCTCTTTCATACGGGGGTTCTATCTCCATGGGAAGTAGGCACTGTTTCACTGTGTATGAGTGCAATGCAGGATGCACATGCTTTCACTGTTGGCACTTAATTATAATTTCCACTCATCTGTATTCACCTAACTAGTAATCCTGTATCTTAGTCTATAAACACTGTAAATCATATATCTCAGGCTAGAACCACCGTAAATCATGTTGTAAACACTGTAAATCATATAACTCAAGCTGTAAACATTGAAAATTAGGCTGTAAACAGGAATAGCAATCATTAACCACACTGTACTGTTCTACCATGCACTTGCCTCTCAACGTGACGGAGGATGCGCGAATAGCACCAAGCTCGAACCGCCACCTAAGCAAGTAACAATCATTTAAATCATTGCTAAAGCAGCACATATACATGCAAGCAGATTACGCCGTTCTTATGCACAAACCTAGGATAGCCGACCTCTCACTCACCGGACATCGTCTCGCTATCCCGAGTTTAATTGGTGCACTATTTTACACGAGAATCTGTAAATAGCGGAGGTGGGTTTTCGAACCGTTACCCGAACTCGACGACTGGATCATACCACGATCGGTCATCCCTAGACCGGATCTAGCAGATCTAGCAGCGGACCAGGCAATCCCCCTTTTTTTCTTTTCTTTCCTCTTCTTTCTTTTCTTTCTCTTCCTTTCTCTTTCCTTCTCTTTCTTTTTCTTTTACTTCCCTCTCCTTTTCTTTTCACCTGGCCGCACCTCTCCCCTTTTCTTTCTTCCTCTCTCCTCTCTTTTTCTCACGCCGTCGCCCAGACTGCCGCCTCCTCCCTTGGCCTCCTTCTCTCCCCTCTCCTTTTTCTTCACGCCAGCCCCACCCCTCCTCCTCTCTCACTCCGGCGCCGGCCTCCTCCTCCTTCCCCTCACTCGGCACCTCCCTGCCCCTTCCCCCATGCCGGCCCCTGGGCCCTCCCTTGGCCTCCACACGCGGCATGCGCCAGCGAGCAGAGGCAGCAGCAGGGGAAGCGAGGCGGTGAGGTGCACGGTGGCAGCAAGGCGAGGCGGGGACGGCGGCTGCTGGAGGATGGCGAGCGACGGCGCGGGCAACGGAGCGAGCGACGACCGCAAGTGTGTGCGCTGGCAACACCGAGAGCACGGGGAGAGTGGAGAGAGCACGGAAGGAAGCGAAAGACAATTTGGCTTTCTCTCCCTTGGCTCCCTTTCTTATATGGGCGTGATCTGGGCTGGGCCGAGCTTCTGTTGGGCCAGGTATGACAACCGGCCCTCCCACACCCGACACAGCACCGCCCCCCTCCTAGCTCGTCTTCATTCTTCAACTTCATCATGGCCGAATCGTCCAGGTGTTAGCTACTTATGCAACTATTATTTCGTCTTTTCTGCTTTTTCTTGATATGAGTATTCAGATACGAATGGTTCTGTTGCCAATTAATTGTGAAGTAGAAATAAGTTAGTTGTAGTTGTTCTTTACCTTCCCCTATTTGTTGATCTCTGATTGCTTGCAAATTCCACAAATTTGCTATGAAATCGAGTTGGTTTCTTAAATTTGCGTCTTGCTGCTGCATTTAGGTACTTATAACTGCTTGTAATCATATGGGATCCATAGGTCACTACTACAGAAATCATTATCATAGACGGTTCTAAAACGTCATCACAAACGGTTTTTTGAACCGTTTGAATTTATGGGTCAGTGATAATCGAAAGTTATCACAGACAGTTTGTGAGCCGTCTGTGATAAATACAATACAGACGGTTTGTAACTAGAACCGTCTGCGAAAAACACTATCACAGACGGTTCTATATATAGAACCGTTTGCGATACTCCCACATCACAGACGGTTCTAAGTTTAGAACCGTCTGTGATGCTCACACATCACAGACGGTTCTAAACTAGAACCGTCTGTGATACTCACACATCACAGACGGTTTTAGTTTTAGAACCGTCTGTGATGTGTGATCACAGACGGTTTATACTACAAAACCGTCTATGATATTTCATTCTATACCTAAATTTTTTTTCTATTTTTCAGTTAGCCTCAGAAATGTTAGCTATACTTTTTGAAAACAAGCAAATACGATATCAAACATAGCAGAGAACATTTTATTTCCATTATAATCCACCATTACAACATCACAAGATTACAATCGACCATTACAACATCATAAGATTACAGTCCACCATTACAATAGCAGAGAACATAGCAGAAAACATTGGAAGTAAGACTACGTTGAAGAGAACAATGAAAGTAACATAGCAGAGAACAATCCACCATCACAAGCTTGGGTAGGCCTTCTTAGCAGCTATCTCACTGTAAGCTCCCAAGCAACCCTAAACCCAACAAACTAGCAACAATGGAGGCTACGATGGAGAATTAAACCCCACAGAATCAAATACTTGAAGAAACAATGGAGGGAGGAAGCGGGAAACAATGGAGACCTAAACCACATAGACGCATTTGAAGGGAGTGGGTGGATGGGTTCAAGTGAGTATTTATAGAGGAGTTCTACTCGAACTCAGGCGGGAAATTATAAAATTTTAGAGATACGCGAAGCGGGAAACATATTATAGATGGTTCTTAATTAAGAGCCGTCTGTGATATCCAATATCATAGACGGTTCTTAATTAAGAACCGTCTGTGATATTTGCTATATATATATACCGATACAATATAAACAACTAGTCTCAAAGTATGAAATAGCAAAGTTCTGTATGGCTTATATATACTCATTTGAAAGGTTTCGACGAGATCTACAACTTTGCAGTTGAGACAAACCCCAAATTTCGAAGGGAAAATCGAAAATTTTGGCAAAACCAGAATTCAAAAACTTCTACTTCGAATTTGAGGCTACAAATGGCCGATTTTGAGGGTCCTCGAGGTTGACTAGCGCAAGCTGGTTGTTTTTTTGGATCGGGCTCATCGTTAGCTTTCCAACGAGTACAAGAACGTCGAAAACGGACACCGTATGCAAAAGTTATGTCTGTTTTACTGAAGGTGTGTCAAAACGGAATTCTACTCGAACTCATGCGGGAAATTATGAAATTTTAGGAATGTGTGAGGTGGGAAACCTATCACAGATGGTTTGTAATTAAAAATCGTCTGTGATAGTCAAGTATCACAGACGGTTTTTCAGTAAAAATCGTCTGTGATATTCTAGATTATCACAGACGGTTTTTAACTAAAAACCATCTGTGATAATCTAGTATCACAAACGGTTTTTCAGTAAAAACCGTCTATGATACTCCTTCAGCAGCACAGACGGTCTCCAAATTAAAACCGTCTATGATAGTGTATATCACAGACGGTTTCATAAAATCGTCTGTAATTTGGCGTCTAGTATTAGACTTTTTGTAGTAGTGGGTACATTTGTCACGGATCGACTCGATGTTTTCTGATTTTTTTTCTTAGCATTGAACGCGTAGAGCATTTAAGATGGAGATATATGTTGAAGCATTTAGCAGAATAGAAGCAAATGGTAGAAAAATGTATAGCAATGGGAGAATAGTAGAGTGGGTGGTTGATTCCAATAATTTCACTATGGACAGCTTCATGAAGCGTTTAGCCGATGAGATAACCTAGGGTTGTACACAAACACCAGCAGTTTGGGTTTTCGACAAAAATCAAGAGGAAGATGTTAGGTTGATGGACAATTCACAAATTCGCGATATGTTCAACATGTACCGAGGTGAGATAACAGTTTCACTAATTGTCCATGTGTTTGATTCCAGCGAACCATTATCTCAGTAGCATATAAATGATTGCCCAATTCAAGCATGTCCTGGCACTCCAATTCAAGCAAACCCAATGCATGAGTCGTGACCTAGTAAGCTCAAAAACTCAAAAGCTCATGCAGGTATCACAATGCCAAATGATCCTTTTGATGACCCTTATGAGTACATAGGCGTCAATGATGAGTACTATATGGTGAGGGTGATCCTCCTGTTCCACATGATACTGATTCAGTTGATGCATGCGTTACTTGAAGAGCCTAATGTTACTGCTAATCCTAGTGTTGTTGTTGATGAAATAGAGATTAATGATGAGGTCGATTGTGAGCGAGTGATTGCAAATGACGATGCCAATCCTGTTATAGAGAAGGGTGCTTTATTTGCAAATATTAAATCTTCCAGGAGGGCACTTAGAGATCATGCAAGGAACAATTTGAATATATCACTTGTAAGACTGATCCGATAACGTTCATTGGAAAATGTAAATTTGAGAAGTGTAAATGGAGAATTCATGCCTCGAGGCTTCAGGACAATAAAACAATCATGGTATAATATTTCTAACATTTTTGAACTCGATAATACTTTTGACTTCTAACTAGTCATATATCTAACACTTTGATGTTTCTTTGGCAGATCAAGACATTACATGCCGAGCACACTTGTCCGACAACTTAGATGGTAGAAGGAAAAATGGCCTCTCAGGATAGGGTTGCACATAGAGTCAAATCTTGGCTAAGGAAGAATCCCTCATGTGGTGCTAAGGAGCTGCAGGACAAGCTCAAGGATGAGTACAACATAAAACTGAAATATGGAAAGGCATGGGCTAGGAGGAGATTAGTGAAACAACTCAAAATTTCAAAGCTAAACTTGAATTTCATTGCTTTCCCTTTGTTTGTTTTTGGTTGCAATCCTGGCCCTTGATCCTTGCCTTGAGATTTGTGCTTGCCCTCCCTTTGCTTTCCCCGTTTCTCCCTCCCCTTTGGCGCCACGGCCAAAGCCGCCTCCTCCCCTCTCCCTGCGCCATGCACCACCCGTGCCCACGCCGTGCGCCCGTGCCCGTGCCCATGCCCCTGCCACCTCCCCCTCGCGTCAGCCCTACCTGGTGGTCCCCGCGCCTCAACGACGCCGCCCCAACCGCCCCTCACTTCTTCCTCACATCCAGCGAACGCAGCACCCCCCCTCTTCGTGCGGTACTCCCCGGACCGGTTATACGTCATCGCAGCTTCCCAAGGCTACCCCTCCCCGCCAATCCCCTGGAGACAACGCCCAACAACTCGGCATGGACCTCCTCACCTCCGGGCGAAGTCTCCCGCCTCCATTTCCGTGCGCCATGGCCGCCTTTCCCCTCTGCAGCTCCCTTTGCCTCTCTTGACTATTAAAGCCCAATTGCGTTCGCCAGCGAGCTCCTACCATTCTCCTCTCCCTCCCCGAGCTGCTAATTGAGCTCTCGCCCTCCCTAGCGCCACCGCCGCTTCTCCCTGAGCCCAGTAAGCTCCGAGCACAATCCGCCGCTCCAACCAACCAAAATCCAATTACTCGCGCTCAAAGCACCACCAAACCGTCGCATTTCCAAAGCCCAACTCAATTTTGAAAATGCATTCACCCTCCGACCCGCACCGTACGCACCCCTCCGCCCACCACCACCTCTCGTGGACAGCCCATTTGGGGCATCCCCGTGCTAGCCCAGTACCTCCCCTGTGATTCCCACCTCCCGTGGATGGTGAATCCGAAGCCCAATCTTTAGGAGCGTTTCCAGACCCTCCTCAAGCCGCTGATACCTCCATTTTCTTCTTCCCCGCCGGCGACGACCACCACCAACCCTCACCTCGGTCCAAGCTCAAAATCGGAACCCCCGCACTCTCCTGAACATTCTGATACCGGTCTTGCACCATGAGACTCCCCGCCGAGGCTAGACCGTCGGTGGGAGCGCCCTGTTCATTCCCCTTCACGACCGGTCGGAGGAGGAAGACGACTCCCCCCTGAGCGACGTGGCCTCTCCTCGACCCTCCGATCTCAATCCAGCGGCGCCAAGTTAATCAAGTCACCCCTCCTGCGTACCGGTTCGCTAGCGCCGCGACGTGGCTTCGTCTCGGCCCTCCATCCCCGATCCTGCGGCGCCGAGCTACGACGTGAGATTTAAAACGAAATGGTTCGCTTTCGGGGTGACGTGGCTGCATCGTCCCCTCCGCGGTTCATCCGATGGCTCCCGCCGTCACTGCCGTTTCCAGGCCCCGCGCGCGCGCGTGTGTGTTTGGTGGGCCGCGCCCGACGGCCCACTCTGCGTTTGAACCGCGCCCTCGCGCGTTCCCGCGTGTTCTCCAGGGCCGGCCCAACACTGTGCAATGAACAGTGCTCCTTGTGTTTTTCCAGAGCTGATTTTTGTGATTTATGCCTCATTTGATTCATTTCGTCACTCCAAATCCAATTCCGATGTCCATTAACCCCTATTCCACTCCCAAAAATTCAAGTCCAAGCCCCTCAACTATTTTTGCAATTATTTAATTTATTCTTTTCTAGTTTATTTAAAAACAAGCATTCTTATTTGTTTCTTTTCCGTGTGCTTTCTTTGCGGTAGCTTGCGAGGAGCCCGAGGCGACGGTGCAAGGTTCGGAGCAAGCTTCCACGCATTACGAGATCGTCGAAGTGATCGACACGCAAGGCAAGTTACAAATTTTTGACGTATATTGCACTGCTAAATTCCAATATTTATTACATACGCTATTTGCATTGTTGTTATTTACGCAAAGTAATTGATTAAAATAAATTGCTTCGAATGACATGTATAATTTGTAGTTACGACCTACCACTGTATAAATGCCCTATTTACTTTGAAGCCACATTCACTTTGACAAACTTAGTAATATGTAATTAATGTATAACTAAACCTCGCTTATTCATCACATGAAATGACGAGCTATCGAATAAATTTGATAGTTCGCAGGATTTCCAAATAATTTAAAATTTGTCTAGAGTAAGGCGGTAACTGTGGAGTGCCCAGTAGTGGACGAGCTCACAACCTTACCCTAGGGTGGAGGGTGCAACAGACTGGTGTCGATCCAGTGTGTATCGGTTACTAATTGTGGTTGGCAGTCTCAGGAGCAAAAATTAGGATGAGACCCTTATGCTGAGTATAGAGTACAAAACCCGCTCAACCACAAGTGTTGAACTGTAAATCCTGGTCCGGTAGCTGCTCATTTTAAATGAACCCCTACATGAGTTTGGAGAGGTGGTACAGGTGGGTGTGGACACCTTATACACAACGATGTGTCTTTATGAATTTGGGCGATCGTGTTCCGTATTGGCCCGTGGATACCCAATTCAGTAAAGATTGCAACTTGTCGGGTAGGGTCTATATAGTAATTTGAGCAGTGAAAGGTCTTGCTTTCTCAATTCAGTCGCACACTAAGCGAGTGTGTGTATAATTTGACATTAGAAATTGAGAATGCTTGTGGGTAAAGCTGAGCAACTCTGCAGAGTGAAAATAATGGTATTCGAATACGCCGTGCTTCCGGTTAATGGAGCTGTGCTTGATGGGTGAATCTAGTAACGCAGTATAAGTAGTGGAGGGGGATGCCGACCGGGAGGGGGATGCCGGGAGAAGGGTGGAGGTCGGCCGGGAGGGGGAGATCGAGAGGGTGAGGGAGCCGGGGAGGGAGGCGGAGCCGTCGAGGATGGAGGGGGAGGCGGAGCCGTCGAGGCTGGGAGGGGGGAGGCGGGAGAAGGGAGGGAGGTGGAGGACGACAGGGAGGGGGGAGCCGGGGAGGTAGAGGGAGGAGGTGGAGGCCGGGAAGGAGGGGATGGGGGCATGGGGCAAACCTGGAGTGGAGAGGGCGACGGCGATGGAGGCGGGACGGTGGCGCCGGCGCGCAGCACGGCAGCGGTACTACAGCAGATGGTCGTCGGTGCGCCGCTTCAAGGATGGAGGCGGTGCTAGGGTTGGGCTTCACGGCTTCACGCGACAGGTTCCTCTCTGGCCCCCTCTCATCCCTCTCTTTATACTTCAGCAGATGGCTTTGGGGCGTCCGCCTCGGCCGTCCGGTCGCCTTGCGTCGCCTCACCGACGCCATGGCCGTGAGGCGGACGCCATACAGCCTCCTTGCAAGGCGACGCCGACGCCTTACTGCTCCTCACCGCCTTACCGCCTAAGCGACGCTTAGGCGACGCCTTAATAAGCTTGATGACTACAACCGTATAACATGCTACATCGACTCTGCTTCTGCTACGAGTTTGTGTATCTAGTAGTAATCTTATGATCTATTACTAGTGGAGGTTCCTTGTTTACACGGTAGATTTTTGAAATTGTGCTTGCATAGCCTACCCGTAGCGCATCACTGCAAACTCCCGTTACCGGATCATGTACAGCACAAAAATTCAGTTATTAGCCGATAGCTCCAAATATTCAGAGTCCCGTGCGTTGCTGATTCTAACTCTGATCCCAACAGCGTTGTAGATTCTAATTCCGAATCTCAACTAATTTCAACAGTCCCCCTCAATCACAACTATTATTTATGTTGAGATTCTTAATCAGCCTGCTGAATGCAGGTCTCGACAAGGCCTTAGTGAGGACATCTGCAATTTGATCTCGCGATGAAATAAAATAAACTTCCAGGGCTTTGCATCCTACACATTCACGAACAAAATGGAAATCCACCTCTGTATGTTTTGTGCGTGTATGAAAGATTGGAGTGGCTGTCAAATAGGTTGCGCTGTCCCATGGTCACAGTCCCTTTGACATAACGAAGTATTCTTTAAACAGCAGCCCAATGTTGATCTATGGGAGCATGGAGAAACTGACACACTTTGTCAACCGAAAAAGAAATGTTGGGTCTAGTGAGTGTCAAGTATTGTAGTGCTCCTACTGTAGTGTGGTATAGAGTAGCTTCAGAATCACTGAAAGAAGTTCCATCTTCCTTTGACAGCTTCTCAGACGCCACCATGGGAGTTGCAACAGACTTACAATCATTCATATTCGTCTTCTGTAGCAAATCAAGCATGTATTTCTTCTATGTCAACAATAGCCCTTCCTTGTGTGACAACGCTTCTATCCCAAGGAAGTATTGCAGCTTGCCAAGATATTTCACAGGGAAATTTGAGGACAGCTTATGAATAAGTTTATCTGTAGCTACTGAAGAAGAACTAGTAATTATGATGTCATCTACATAAATCAACATATAGATGACAAGCTTATCTCTATTGAGAATGAACAAGGAGGTGTTTGCCTTTGAAGAAACAAAACCCAGTTCATGTAATCTGGTGCTCAACTTTGGTCATTGTGATTAGTAACTATAAATACAAAAGAAAGCCGACAACTCAAACAACCACATTTGTGTTTTCTTGCAGGTAGATATCAGCACTATGCTTGAAGAGGCAATGCATTATGTGAAGTTCTTGCAGCTTCAAATCAAGGTGAGACTTTTTGCAGTTCAGTTCAGAACCTCAGATCATTCCAAATGCTGTGTGTCAATGTCACTTAACAGTTGTTGGTTTTAACCATTCACAGCTGCTCAGCTCTGATGAAATGTGGATGTATGCACCAATTGCATATAACGGGATGAACATCGGAATCGATTTGAACCTCTCTCAGCATTGATAGACACTTCTAACAGTCTCAGGTTGCTGAAAAAGCAGCCGTTCTACTTACAACATGATTTGGGTTAATTAGCTCAAAGGGTTTATTACTAACATGCAATCGGTTTCTGAACAATAAGCTATTATGGGCAGTATATTCTTTCAGACATAAATAAAGGCTGAATACAATGTTCTTCAAAAGTTTTTTTTTTTTGGTAACTAGTCAGAAGTTACTGAAGGAATGGCTTGTACGGCCGAAAGGATACGGGAAAGATATGGATACTGAATACTGGAAACTTTTGAAACTTGTGAAGACAAGAAAGGGCAACATGTTCTTCTTCTTGAGAAGCAACTTCACATAAGAAGACAGTATCATTTTCTTTTTATTTTCTTTCCCCGCATTTTTGAAATTTGCTCTGGGAGTAAATTTTTGTCTTCACTGAAATACAGCGCATGAGGTTAGTAAAATATAATGTGGTCCGCTGGAACTTGGCAATTGGCATATAATGCATTGCAAGATCGTGAAATGTTGTGCAAGTCTCACGTTTTCTATTCGCAGCCATCTTCTGCCATTACGTTCTTTTGAAACCTCAATTCTTGACTTCATATCATGATTCATGCTAAAGCGTGGCGATGTTATTGGAATGCTACTATATTACCTCCATTATTGATATTATGTTGGTGTCATCAAATCATTGCTCCAGCGATGTTTAGTCCTCAAGTAACCACCGTAGCCAAGTAATCTCTGTGTCAAGAGAGCCATAGCTCGCAACTCGGCCTCTGCACTCGAGCGGGACACTGCGATCTGTTTCTTCGTCTTCGGGCAATAAGAGAACCACCAAGAAAAACCACGAGGGCGAGAGAGAAACCGGCGTCGGAGGATCGGCCCCAAGTAGCATCCGAATAGGCTCAAGTCAGAACGAATCGAACGTGGAAAGAAGAGGCGGCGAGAGATAGTCCCACGAAGGTATCGCAGAACTCGAAGAAGGTGGTCGTGGACACAGTGGGAGCTGAAACAAGCGACTCGGAATATGAGCGGGATAAGTGATATCCGGACGAGTAACAAAGCAAGATAAACAAGACTCCCAACAAGGTGACGATGGCGAGTCGGATCGTAAAGAGGCTCGCCATCCGAGGTCGGAGGTGGACATTGAGCTCCATGGGAGTCTCAACGATCTGTTGATCGATGAGAGAGCGCGATCAAGAAGATCCACGAATATATTTCTCTTGGGACATAAAGAAACCATCCGAGTGGAAGTAACCTCAATCCCAAGGAAATAAGCGAGAGGACCAAGATCCGACATAAGGAGGCTGCTCACTAAGGCGAGCCTTGACAAAGGCAATGTACTCAGAATCATCTCCGTGAATGATCATATCATCAACATACGTAAGAAGAAGAGTCCGACCACGAGACGAAGTGTGGACAAAGAGCGCGAGGATCATGATCACTAGCTGAAAAGCCAGCGGCGGTGACCACGAGGAGAAGCGCTCAAACCAAGCACGAGGGGCTTGCTTAAGGCCATAGAGAGCGGCGAGGCGCACGGACCATGCCCTCGGGAGCAGAATACCCGGTGGCGGATGCATGTAGACCTCCTCACGCAACTCACCATTAAGAAAGGCATTCTTGACATCAAGGCGAAAAGACCCGTTGGCGAGCGGATGCCACCGGCGTAAGAGTGCGAGCGGTGGTCATGTGGGCCACGGAGCAAAAGTCTCGTCGTAGTCAACGCCATGCTCTGCTGGAAGCCACGAGCAACAAGGCGCGCCTTGTAGCGCTCAGAGAGCCATCGAGCGAGTCTTAATTTTATAGACCCACTTACACGTGATGGGGCGAGAATGAGATGGCAAAGGAACAAGATCCCAAGTACCAATGCGCTCGAGGGCAGCAATCTCCTCGGCCATGGCAAGCTGCCACTCGGGGTGAAGTAACGACATCCCGGTGAGAGACAGGCTCACGAGTAGCTGCGCCGCAAAGGCAAAGCGGGCGGGAGGCCGAATCGGCCGGCGATCGCGGAGGCGTAGCGAGGAAGATGACCCATCGGGACGATGGAGCATCGAAGAAGGTGGATCATCGGAGAAGATGACTCACCGGAAGAGCCTCAATCGAGGTCGACGAGTGTAAAAGAGAAGGGGAGGTAATCTGTAGTGAGAGGAGCACAGGGAGTCGGAGGAGACGACGCAGCGGTGACAACGGCGGAGAGGCCACAAGGGAATATGTGGAGACTCGGTGGGACAAGTGGACGAGGCAAAAGCAGATATAGGTGTATCCGAAAGGTCAAGAAAGACAGAGACTCCGCGAGGGAGTCGAAGGAGGCGGGGCGTGGGTAGAATGGACGAGACTCGTCGAAAGTCACATCCCGAGAAACCCGCATCCTTCGACCAACCGGATCCCAGCACCGATAGCCCTTGTGCTCGGCACTGTATCCCAAAAAGACACACTCAACAGACTGAGCGGTCAGTTTGGTGCGTTCGCGAGGGGCGAGGAGAACGTAGCAAACGCAGCCAAACATATGAAGGGCGAGTAGTCGGAAGACCACGAGACGCTCAACGGGATCGCACCCGAAGAAGCGTAAGAGGGCGGATGTTGATGAGATAGGTGGCGATGAAACGACCTCGGCCCAAAAGTGAGGTGGGGTAGAGGCGGCGATCATCAGAGTACGAGCCGTCTCAAGGAGGTGACGATGCTTGCGCTCAGCGACACCATTCTGAGCATGAGCACCAGGACAAGAGAACTGAGCGAGAGTCCCCTGCGCAGCAAGGAAACTGCGCAGGTAACGAGAGAGGTACTCGCCAGCAGAATCGATCTGAAAGACACGAATAGGAGTGGAGAACTGTGTGTGGATCATAGTGGCAAATTGTTTATAGATAGACAAGACCTCACTACGAGAAGACATGAAATATATCCAAGTGTGGCGAGAGAAATCATCTATAAATATGATATAATATCGATGACCCCTTTCAAGCGAAGGGGCGGACCCCAAACATCCGAATGAACAAGATCAAAAGGACGCCCGAGACACGAGACTCACTATGAGGATAAGGAAGTGAAGTTGTTTACCTAACTTACACCCACGGCGGTCTAAAGACACGTCTCCGAGACGGACCCGAAGACCACGGCGAACTAAGGATGACAGGCGAGATCCACACGATGACCAAGACGGTGATGCCACTGCTGAAAAGAGCCGGTAGGTGAAGTGGCGAAGCGGAGAGGCGGCGCGATGGTGGCGGCGGAAGGAAGGTGAAGCCAGATCAAGCTCCCAAAGACGCCGAGTCACGGCGCAGAGGCCGAACCAACCGAGCTCCGTGTGGCGGTCCGAACACAACAAGAGTCGAGTCGAGAATGACACGATAACCAAGGTCGATGATGATCCCGTCCCAGAAGAAGCGCATAGTGAGGCGAGGAATATGAGCAATGAAGGAACATGAAAGGATGAGTTGCTAAGAGATTCTCGACCAGAGAGAGAAAGAGATGTACCATCAGCGGTAAGAACAGCGGGAGAATCAAGAGGTGTAATAAAAGGCAGTGGAAGAATCGGGGTCATGTGAAAAGATGCTCGAATCAGAATCCACGGGAGGTACTGATGTGTAGGGTGGTTTCTCGGTGCACGAAGAGTCGATGGCGAACTGCGAGAACACATCGAGGAGAACACAGGCGGCAAGCAGGCGTCGAAGTCTGGCTATCTCTTGCTCGGTGAGAGAAAGCTCTTGAAGAGGTCGATGCGACGGCGGCGTAAAGCACTAGTGCGAGAAGAAGAACGGCGTGATGATGCGCTTCTTCTTATAGCACTGAGACTCAATGTGGCCGGCCTTGTCGCGGTGAGAGCAGTGAGGCGGCCACCTCGAGCGAGGCGGCCACCACCACCGTGGCGGCGTGAAGAAGCGATGTAGCGGTAGACGAGCGGCGAGCACAGAGGGGAGTGGCATCAGACCAGCACCACTCAGGCGAGTCTCCTCTGCGCGTATCTCGGTGAGAGCCTCCAGGAGAGTGACACGAGGGTGGCGTGCAAGAAGCTGAGCACGCCTTTGCTCGAACTTCGGGGCGAAGGCGAGTAAGGAACTCGTAGACCCGCTGAAACTCCAAGTCAGCACGTATATCCGAGCGTACGGACGAGGCAGCGACCCGCGATGCGGAGAGTCCAAGCGACGCCCGGACAACGAGCTCGGCGTAAAGGCATCAACGGTAGCATCACCTGCTGAAGAGAGTGCTCTTGGCGAACCACGGACCCCTGTTGGTTCTTGTTTCTTTATTCCATCCAATCTCCTAGTCTTTGTACCCTATTTTGATTGGCTACAACCACACAAGCTTAGGGAGCCAATGCAATTTAATCAAAATAAAAAGAGGCTATCCAGCTTGGAGCATTCTTAAGAGCCAGGAGGATCTCCCCTGGCTTGCTTTTATAGAAATCATAATAAAAACATTAGAGTTTTACATAGAACTGAAAATATAAAGGAGCCGCTGCACAACACACAACAGCTCGAGCAAAGTAGCAGAAACAGGTTTTGCATGGTACCATCAGAGAGCAAAACCCGCTGAAAAACACTAACGTAACAAAGGATCTAAAACCTGGCAACAACATAGAAACAAAGGTCTTCATTCACACGGAAGATTCAACCAAAACATGCAGACATTAGTTGGCAAAGAAGACAATCCAAAAGCAAAAGCCATCAGATATTATTGCAGCGTTCTGACCATCGCAATTGTTCAGCACCTTTGCGTAACACTTCTCGGTCCTCCTTTCTCTGCAAAACAGTCTCTCTATTTAATTATATGCAGTCTTGTCAAAATTGCCCTCTAAAGTCTAAACTAGTAAATCCACTTCGCTTGTTTTTCTTCACTTAATATTCTCTTGACCAGGACTATCCCTTTGCTTCTTTTAATAACAATGAATACACTGCTAGTAGTGAAAAAAGAGGAAAACCGTGAACAAGGAGCCTAATATATCCATTTTGATGTGCCATAAACAAATATTTACTTTGACCTAACATTGCCTGTGGTTCATTGCCAATGCAGTAAGAAAAAAAAGGTACAGAATTGGAGGTATGAAAGGCATCTGTGAAGAATTCCACACCTTGTACAATGAGTCTGTGGGCCATCCAGGATCTAACATCATGAACAGATGAATTGGGGAGCAAACTAAATAGTGCTGTCATTCTTATGAGCAAGGCTAGTAGTCTTTATATCAATAATAAGGATAGTTTCAAACAATTTAGTCTTTATTTCAGAAACCATTTCATGGACAGTGTACCACTGAAATGATTTTAAGGCCAACATTTGAGTGCTTTGAACCTTTGGGAAGAGATTGAATTGATCAACAGTGTTAATTCCGAATTTTTTCTGCTAGCATAGATGCTTCCTGGTCTTGTGTCCCACGGTACTACTTCGTGCTCATAGTCCTGTACTTATCTCCTCCATTATAAAGTAGTAACTTTTTATATTAGCCTGATGTGGATCTGAGCAATTTGATGCTACGGTTATTTCCAATTACATTTCTTACTTGAATGCAGTTCCAAGATCAAAAGGAAAATAAGGACTTTGCATGATCAGAATAGGTATAGCATGGTAAAGGTTTCGCTGCAACTATCTACCAGTATAAAGAACCAACTTGAGATTACAAATCGTTGGATGTTTCCTTGCTGCTAATCTTGAAGTGTGAGGTAGACATGGGATTGGTAAACTTGACTTAAATAAAGGAAGACCTAGAAAAAATTAGGACTAGACCTAATGTAGTTTGTATCGTTCTGTGAGAAAGCTAAGAGGAGGTTTTTTTGTATTAATTGTGGAATGTATTTTTTTCTAGAATTAAATGAACTGTTATCTCCAAAACATCTGTGTAATATCATCCGGTTCTTATTGAGTTGGCTTTCAAATTTACCTTTTTCCCTTGTTTTTCAACAGATGTAATTTTAGTGTTTCTCTAGAGTTTGTTAGACGATGGGCATATCCAGAGTGTTACATTTAAATTCATTCTGATATGTTTTGCAAGGAGCAAAACTGTCGAGCAGCATATAGTTCTTGAAACATTGATCTTTAGGCATCTTTAATATTCCCTCCATTCAGAAAAATATGACATTTTAGAAAGCATGCAGTCAAACTTAACTATTTTTAGCTACTAATATACAGAAAAATATTTGGATTGGTTATATGAAAATGGTATAATGAGATTTTTATGAAAAATTCTTTCATAATATGATAAATATACATTTGTTCACTAACATATTCATAAAAAAGTGATGGTCAAAGTTGCATGTTCACTAACATAATAAAAAAAGTGATGATCAAAGTTGTATATTAGAGACTATGTCGATGTCCAAAATATCATATTGAGTAGAGGGAGTCGTGATTCTCAACCTCCACAGATGACATGCAGAGAGAATGAATGAGGTTGAACCAAATAAACTTGTTTTATTTCTCTTTTGCAGTGCCACCGCACCACAAATCTAACGTACATCCAGAATGATTGCGTCAAAAACACCCCATTATACCTGGACACCAAGTAGGACCGAGCATGGTGGTGCGACGTAGTTTGCAGCTCTCCCCCTATTATGGTTACAGACCAAACAGTAGAGGATAGTAGAACTAACGAAAATATTTTTATGAAGAAGAAGAAAATCCCCTCCTTTGGATCACCCCAAGGGCCTTTTATTTATAGCATTCAGAAGCTCAGTTACAAGGGCCGACATCTCCTCTTCTTAGGCATATGTGTCCCCTTACATGTGCTTTTTGGGCCTCCTTGCCCTTCTTGGGCTCGCATACTTTTTTACATGACACTTGGGCCGATATGTTGGGCTGACCGGCAGGACGAAGGGGCTTAGGCGAGGGCCATCCCACAACAATAGCCTCTCTGAGCGAGGTCTTCCGTCTCCGGCAGTTTGAGACCATGCCTCCGATCTTTTGGCCCTCTCCATCCCTTCGGCCTCCTGTCAGGCAGATATATAGATCGTATGGCTCGGGTTGCTTTGAGTGTCCCGTCCCCTCCAATCACATGTCCGCCTTCCGTAGGCACGGGTATGACTTGTCGTTTCGTGTGCTCCCTTGAGGTAGCCAGTGAGACACTTGACGCATAATTGACGGAGCTTTATGCGCCCCCGAGGCACAGTTGATGAAACACCTGTCCGAGATGGTGTGCTTGCTGCATATCCCGACACTAACCTCTGGTGTCCTCGACGAGGCTCTCCAGCTACTCAGGCTGGCGTCGGTGGAGCTGGCGTCTAGAATGGTCGCCCGTTGTGGGGTGTACCAGGCGAATGGTTCCCCAGTTCCAGGGAGAAGGTTTAACCTTCCCGCAATAGGACTACCCCCCTCTAGAGGTGCTCCCCACGATCACCCCATAACTCTTCCTCAAAGGTGTAAGCTCTGGATTGAGTCTTGTGCCATCCTTATGGTTGGCATGGTGTACTGCGACACGAGCTCGGATGCTCATGGCTCCCCAGGATCCTCGCTCGGATGTCCGTGCATCTTGATATCCTCTTATATAATACCAAGACCCAGGCTCAGTTCTTCTAGGTAATCAACTTTCTCGGTCTATTGGTAAGTGTCTCCTTCCATATCAGCGCAAACACTCTCGATATCATCTATGAGGTGTTAAGCTCGTCTTGCAAGAAGATGTTGGGTGGCATTGTGAAGGCTTACGCCAACCAAGTATTCGACGGAAGCATGTTTCCTGTCTTGGGTCACTTTGTGCTCCTCTGACTTCAACGCCAGAGTCTTTCATGAGATTTGCGGCGCTTCCAGGCGAGGAGGTCCTGTAGCATCGAGGTCTCCACCCGGACATGTCGAGATGGAGGCCCTAGAAAAACTATCCACCCAGGGTGCTCCATACTTGTAACTATCCTTTGTACTACTACATGAACAATAAGGGAATACTTCACGGAATTTGTACGGAGCTTCGAACCTCCCAACGTCTTTAACTCGGTCCATTCAGTGCACACGTAGCCCCTAGACTTTGCACTTCTTATAGGGGCCATGGAATGTGCAGGAAACCTCTGGCCCCCACACGCCTTTGATGTACTTTGTGGAAAGAGCTCACGGAGTCTCAGGTCTTCGGAGTACGCGCGAAGCCTCCAACCCTCGCGCTTCTTCGTCGTACTTCGCGGAGAGTGCTTGCGAAGCCTCTGGTCTCTAGAGTACGCGTGAAGCCTCTGACCCTCGCACGTCCTCGACGTACTTCACGGAGAGTGCTCACGAAGCCTCTGGTCTCCGGAGTACGCGCGAAGCCTCCGACCCTTGCGCGTCTTTGACGTACTTCGTGGAGAATGCTTGCAAAGCCTCTGGTCTTCAAATAGCTCGGTGATCGAGGGCCACGACCATGCCTTAGGCCGTCAGGTGTCGTCTGGACACTGACGTTAATGCCATATGCTCGCTTATTTCAAAACTAACAGGTGCACTCCCTAGGTAAGTAGGTAGCCGAGCGGCCACCTGTCCTCAAGGCCGCTCAGCTCCCCATCAGATGTCATAAATACTGCTCTATTGAACACACATCACCTAGTAGTTGAAGCGAGGGAACTGCTCACCAGTTGATAGGATTGGGCCTAGCTAAGTGTCATGCGGCCATTGGAGACTAGCGCCTATGCAGTACTTGCACTTCGCATGATCCCGACGTTTCTCATGTTCTCAAGACACAATGGTCGGGACTTTGCAGCCTTGCCAGGTACAGTATGCTTCACAAGTGCAGTTGGTGGGGCCTTCCCGGTAATGTGTCCCGCAATAGTTGGATCGCCGCACCCGCGCCGGTTGACCTTTCGCATACTTCCACGGCATGACACTTGGTGATCGACGCCTACGTTAGCCCTGTCGCTTCGGGCATCTTTAGTGTGCAACTTGTTTCCCGGGCCGTTATTGACGGACTCGAAGAGGCACCATTAAGGACACCTTGCTATCGCTTCCGGCTTTTAAAACGCGAGCACCCGGTCCATATCTTTAACCTGCATGCAAGACATTCTGCTGCCGTATTCTCTTCACGCTGATCCTCTTCCCCATTTTCTGCTCTCCACCTTCACGATGACTCGCTCTCGCCGTCCTGTTGAGATAGAGTTCAAGCTTGTCGAGCGGGAAGCATCCGCCGCCGACAAATGGTGGTGCACGGTCAAGAAAATGGACGGCCACTACTCCAATGTTCTGGGCGCAAGCCTGGCTGACGAAGAACTGATTTGCAACCTAGTCTAGAGCGGCAAGATCTCCAGTCGGAGGGTGGTCCGACTCCCCTCTCGCGATGAAAAAGAGCCCCATCCCTCGGAGTCTGAAGCCGTAGTGTTTGGCGCGTACTTCAACGCTGGCTTGAGTTTCCCTCCGTCGATGTTCGTAGGCGAGGCACTCCGACGGTACGAGCTAGAACTAGCGCAGCTAACTCCAAATGTTCTTGGGGGACTCTTCTTCATCAGAGTCGGAATCCAAATAATCCTCATCGGAGTTCCATTCTCTAATATGGGTTTCATTCTTCCCGTCTTTGTGAAGCTTCTTGAAAAGCTTCTTCTTGAGGTTGAAGTCCTTCTTTTTGGATGACTTGCCCTTGTCATCCTTTCTTATGGGGTATTGAGAGGCAATGTGCCCTTTCTCATCGCACTCATAGCAACGGATGTTGCTATAGCACTTGTTGTTGTTGATTGATCGCTCCTTCTTCCTTGATCCTTAGCCTCCACTTCGGTGTGGTTGCCTCCTCATGAATTTTTTCATTCTTCTCACGAGGAGTGTCATCTCCTCCTCGGAGTCGTCTTCCTCATCCTCGAACTCTTTGCTTGATACCGCTTTGGTCTTGAAAGCGGTGATCTTCTTGCCTTTGGAGGAGGATTGGTCCAAGAGCTCCTCATTGTCCTTCTTGTACAACTCATTGGTAATTAAATTACCCAAAACTTGTGTTGGGGTCATCCTCACCAACTCGGGTGAATTGAGGAAGAGAGTCACCAACATCTCGTACTTTTTCAGCAACACTCTAAGTATTTTTCTCACAACATGAAGATCCGTTAGAGACGTGCCAAGGCCTTTAAGCTCAATTACAATGTCGTTCAAGCGAGAATACATCTCATTAATGCCTTTGTATGGCAACATTGTAAATGTCACATATTTTATTTGAATCCTATGCAATTTGGCTTCCTTAATCGTGGATGTTCTCTCATAAATTTCTAAGAGAGTTGTCCAAATAGCATGAACGGTTTCTAAATTGCTCACTCTATTGAACTCATCCGTGTTTAAGGCTCCAAATAGAGCATTCATGGCTTGAGCATCTAAATGAGCATTATGCCCATCTTGATTCGTGAGGTGTGATGGATTAAGAGGTATGACATAACGCTCATTTACAATTTTTCAAATGCTTGGACTTATGACCTTAAGATAAATGGATATTCTAATTTTGCAATAAACATAATTTGTGCCATCAAATTGAGGTGCCTTCCCTATAACAATCCCCTCACTAGCCATCTTTTTATCTCTAGACGGTTAAGTCTAATAAATAAGAGTCCAAGCTCTTATACCACTTGTAAGATTAAGGATAATCGACTAGAAGGGGGTGAATAGGAGGTTACAAAAATTCTCGCCTAATTAAGCAAATATTGATAATTGAATACTAGGCAAGTACTTTAGATAAACCAAACCTATTCAATTCTAGTCAATTTAAGCAATTGATATAGCAATTAAGTCACAAGCACAAGTAAATGATGAATATATCAAATTGCTCAACTAATAATGTAAAAACTAAAGGAAGGTAAAGAAATGATCACAATGAGACACGCGATGTTTTCCCGTGGTATCGAAGACTTACCGGTCTTCACTAGTCCACGTTGAGGATAGCCCAAGCACACTTGGACTGGCTCCACGAATTAAGCCTTAGCTCCTCGATCACTAGTGGTTGCTCTTCCTTCCCTCCGGAGATGGCGAGCACCAAACCACTCACAATTTGCTCGGACCTCTTCACAATCTTCTTAAAGAGATCACCTCGCAATCGACCTCCAAGCCGTCTAGGTGCCAGTAAGCATCAAGAGAATAGACCAATGATTCGCTTGACGGCGCTCAAGTGCAAATAGATCAATCTACAGAACTAGTCGTTTTAAATTCAGTGTGGAACTACCGCTGTTGATCATGCGGTACTACCGCACTGTGGTAGTTCCACATGTCGGTGCGGTATTACCACACTGCGATTATTCCACTGTGTTAAGTCCGGTACTTCTGATTTCTGGCCATTAAGTTTTTTGAGGGGTACTTTCTAGAAAAAACGTACCGCATGTCAAGTCAGTACTACCAAAAATCGGTAGTTCCGCAGTACCGTACGGTACTGCCGCACTGCGGTAGTTCCACCGTTAAAATTTTGGTACTACCGATTTCTGTGAGTCAAAATCCCCGCGAGGGTGCTCTCTGGAAAAATTGTACCGCTAAAAATCCGGTACTACCGAAGTCCGGTAGTTACACAATTTGCATGCCAGAACTACCGCCCTCTGATAGTTTCGTAGTTACACCAGCGGTACTACCAATTTTACTGAGAGAGCACAGTTTTTTTAAACATAATTTCATGTGTATGCATGATCATAAATTGATCCAAATGACACATAAGCATGCTATCAAGCTACTTTCAATGATCCCTCTTAATAGTACGGCATCTAACCTATAATCTGGTCTTTCACCTTTTCACCTAAGATCGGTAAAATCAAAAAGAGATCCTATATTTCATGTAACTTAATTTTGATCCTTTTCAATGTCCATTTTTCATGCAACTTGTTCTTGTCCACTGCTCACATATGAGACTTTGTCTATACAATTCTAAACAAACACATTAGTCTCATATTCATAAATTGTCATTAATTACCAAAACCCGATTTTAGGGGCCTAGATGCTTTCAGCGCCCTAGGCAGCACCGACGATTTTGGCCTGGGACAGCAAAGTTCCCAGCACTTTATACTCCGTAGAGTACGTCGGGCGCCCCAAGCAGCACTGATGATTTTGGCCTAGGACATCACATTTCCCAGCGCTTTATACTCTGCAGAGTACGCTGGACACCCAAGGCAGCTTCGATGATTTTGGCCTAGGACAGCGAAGTTTCCAGCGCTTTATACTCCATAGAGTACGCTGGACGCCCAAGGCAGCTCCGATGATTTTTAAATAGAGAAGTGCACGATGGCCATCAAGAAAATGCACAAGGACTTATATATGCTAAAGGGTTTACGTCTGTTCGGAGAATCTTCGAAAAGTACATCGGTAAGATCAAAAACATGACGTAAGCATCATACCTTCGAAGGTTGTCCGTGTTCCATGTATGGTTTAAAATATGTCCGTTGAGGGTGGATAAGCAGTATGCACCTTGTGGTAATCTGGCGACGGTGAGGTACGGACCTTCCCACTTGGGGTCGAGCTTCCCAACCACCGCAGCATGTAGCGCCTTGCGCAACACGAGGTCGCCCTCGTGGAAGCTTCGCTAGCAAACGAACTTATTGTAGTTCCCTACCGTCATCCGCATATACTTGGAGATGTGCTCCTCTGCGCTGGAACGGATCCCGTCGAGGAGGACAGGGGAGATTGCTCGCTCGCTAGATGGGGCTAGAGCGGTAACTCATCTAACACGTTGATTACCGTTGACCCCGAAGCCATCTCCCAGAGCCCCAAGTGGATCGACGGCAGCAGCTGCTTGCTTCCCCTTAGAATCCTCCTACCTAGAAGTGATGTTGGCACATACCTTGCCTTCATCCATCACTTCATCACCCTCTCCAGCACCAACTCGGTGTGCCGATGCCGACCAGTCATCAATTCTGACCCTAGCCCGCGTGACTACCACCGTCGTACTCCATTTCCTCTTCGTCGCTACCTTCGGTGCCATCTTCAGATTGTGGCTACTTGATGTCCGTGTCCCCATAGACGGTGCCAACTGTTGTGGTTACAGACCAAACAGTAGAGGATACTAGAACTAACAAAAATGTTTTTATGAAGAAGAAAATCCCCCCCTTTGGATCACCCCAGGGGCCTTTTATTTATAGCACTCAAGAAGTTCGGTTACAAGGGCCGGCCTCTCCTCTTCTTAGGGCATACATGTTCCTTTACACGTGCTTTTTGGGTCTCCTTGCTCTTCTTGGGCTCGCATACTTTTTTACATGACACTTAGGCCGATATGTTGGGCTGACCGGCAAGACGAAGGGGCTTAGGCGAGGGCCATCCCACAACACCCCTGTATTGTACTTAAGAGTCCAAATATGGTGACATGGGGCGTCCTTCCTTTCCACTCCTTGGCGGGTTGCGCACTCGACGAGGCAGAGCTTGGTGTCGCCCATGTATGTGAGTGTGGCACCCGGCTGCCCTACGTGCCTCCTTGGGTCCTCGCAAAACAACCTCTCGTTCCTGACCTTGCAATCCGGTGGCCAGGCTATGACTTCACAAGAGTCAAGGCCCAACCCAAGCTGGAAGCTCGGTAGCCCTTGCCATGGAAAGGCAGCATCCACCCGCCACGCTAAGACCACACCGAACACCTAGGGTCAAACGAGTAGGTGCCTTTCTTCCTCAGCTCGTCAGGGCAAGTGCTGTTTTGCGAAGACACGAAGATGGCACGCCCGTCCAGGTGCACGGCATAGGCAGTGTTGATCTCATCATGACCGAATGGCAGCGGGGAGGAGACGGTTTCCCAGGACCACCGCTCACTGCGCTGGGACAACCGGAACTCATCCACCGTGTCACAGGCACCAACTCAAAGGAGTTGTGCAGGTCCCCTCTGCGTGGATTCAGTGCATAGAGCAGTTGGCCGACAGGCACAATGAACCTGAAGCTTCCTAGGAGCAGCACTGGCGGGGGGCGAAGGCCAATGGCCAGTGCCGCGGTCTCTATGTCGTAGATGAGGATGGGAGTCTCTTCACGAGTGTGTCCGTCACCATGGAAATCTTGCTACCCAGGCGGTTAAGACGGCAGTGGAACGGTCCACTGGGGCATCGAGGCGGAGGGACCCCAGGGGAGCGCCGGCATCAGAGTTGAACACATCAGCGTCCAACTTGTAGATGTTGTGTCCCAGTCATCCACCACGACAAAGAGGTGCTTCTGCCCCAGCTGCGGCCACCGTGTTGCAATGGCAGTGCTGATCCTGCCCCGCCGCTTGTAGCTGGACATCTCTCTCCTTTTCACGCCCACCACGCTCTTGTATTATTCTCTTTGTAGATGCCCAAATCCAACAGCCTAGACGTACACACACATATATAGGCTTTCCTGTTGGAACCGGCGAGCACCTTGATCTCACCGAATCCATTCCTCGATCTCTTCTTTCTTAAATGGGTTGCGCTCTCTGCGCACTAAATCCGCAGGCTGCCCACTAGCAAACCCTCCAAGCAACAACCTTATAAGTGGTATTGAGCCTCCTCCCCCCCCAAAAGACTAGTCTAATGGGTGGAGATCCCCTCACACTTATAAGTTGTGCTTTTTTCTCTCCCATAATCCATATGGGACTATTATTTTCCTAACAATCTCCCCCTCACATATGGATTGTGCACACCGCACTCCTGAGAAACTCCCCCTCCATGTGGATTTGTGCACACCGCACCCTGGGAGATGTTAGGTCTCTGGCTCTAATACTAAATGTTGGAACTTTTCTTGATTTCTTCGCTTTTGGACATGATGAGCCTTGCCTGACGCCCGATGTGATGAAGCAGCCATGTGCTTCCTTTCCTCCTTGCAGCGCCTCTGCTCTGCTTCTCCTTGTACGCAGCACGCACTGCACGTCTCCTTGCTTTGGTTCCTGGACGTTAAGAAACAACGCCTGGACGCCTGCTCCTTCTTTCTTACGCGTTGTCTGCCTTCTGCCTGGGAGCCAACAGCCAGCCTTCTTTCTTCTTTCTTGCTCCCTATTGCTTCCTTACAAACTGCTTGTTTCTTCTTCGTTTTTCTTCGTTGCTTTACAATGTTCTGCCGTGTCTTATTTATAGTCTAGCTCTATGACTCATAAACGGAAACATAGCTTATTGTATTTCCTACTCGGATACAAACTCATCTTGTATACATATACGCGGCAATACGGACTCGGATACGTAAAGCAAACGAAAAACAAGATTTAATCTCTAACAATCACCCTCTTGATCTTGTTTTTCCATTTTGATCACGCCGATCTTCTCTCTCTCCCGTACCTGAACTGAGTCCATCCTTCCTTGCACGCCTGCCTGGGTTGGAGCATCTGCTCCTCTCTCTTGGACCAAAATCCGTCTGCTTCTCATGCATATCTTAGCTGATGCTACACTGCCTCTCACTCCCGTGCTCATGCATCCTGTCTCCAACGCTGACCGCGTTCCATCTGCATAACCACAAAAAATTGCAACAACTTGTACTCCAAGTCTTCCTTTTAGAACTTGTGAATTTTTTTCACCTACAAGCCCACCGCCCGCATGAAGTCTACTGTCCGTAGCTGTATGCGCGCTACCTTCAATTGCGCACGTACCTGCTCTAACCTTGCGGCCGCCACCTTGTGCGCTCGAGCTGTTCTCCATGCGCACCCCCTGAGCGTGCATAGGTCGCACCTGAGTCTCGCCATCTTGGCCGTTGGTCTCGTCATCTCCTGACTCTTCCAAGCCGCTCTTTAGACAAACCTGCTTACAAGTTTTCAAGAAAATCTTGTACAACCGGTTTGGAGATCTTTTCACCTTCATCAACAGATCATCATTCTTGGTATAGACACGCAAGAACTCATCCTGCAGCACCACCCTGCACCCTATTTCTGTCATCTGTCCAAGACTAAGTATGTTGTTGCACAGACTTGGTATATAGTAAATTCCTGTCAACAACTTCTTATCTTCGTTCTTGTATTGCAGCATTATCGTCCATTTGCCTCTTATCTCTACCATGGAGCCGTCGCCAAACTTGACCTTGCCCCAAATCTTCTCATCAAGTTCATGGAACATGGAGCGATCTCCCGTCACGTGATTGCTTGCTCCATTGTCCAAGTACCACTGATCTGAGTGATCGTGGTTACCTTCCTTCATGCGTAGTTTTAGAACTACGTTCTCCTCGTTCAGCATCACCATGACCGGTGCCTTTTCAACATATGATGAGAGAAGTAGTGCTGGATTGTCATCTACTTCTTGGACGAGGTTTGCCTCCCCGTTCTTCCGTTTGCTTTGGCAATTCGAAGCATAATGCCCATACTCATTGCAGTTGAAGCACTTTGAAGCAATTTATGTTGTGTAGTGACGCGTAGTGCCCGTATTCACCACATTCAAAACACTTGATATGTGACTTATCACGGAATCTGTCACCACCGTCTTGCCAAGTGTTATCTCCACGGCTACTTCTGCCACCTCGACCACTCTAGCCACCTCGCTCGTGCCTGCTTGATGAGCCACCGCTCCTTGTATCTTCCTTTGTCAGCAACACCTGCTGATTATCATACTGGAATCTATGTTCAGTACGAGACTGAAACCCCTTCAGTAACTCCTCGTGCACCTTGAGAGAGCCGGTGATCTTCTCGATCTTCTTTTTTCCAAGTCAGGAGAGTACATGAGTGTGGTGACGACAGGCACGTACTTTTTTGGTAGCACGCGTAGGTATTTCTTTACGGCTACATATTCCTCCATCTTGTCGCCAAGAGAAACCATCTGATTGTATAATGAAGTCAACTTACCAGTGAATTTGTCCACCGACTGGTTCTCTCCCATCTGGAGATTCTTGAACTCGCTCCGTAAATTCTGGAGCCGCACCTCCTTCACACGATCAACTCCCTCGTGCATCTTTTGAAGCGTCTCCCATGCCTCTCGTGTCGTCTTCTTCCCGACGAGTTGAAGCATCATCGAGTCTGGTACGGCTTGGTAGATGATAGCCAAAGCCGCCTGATCCATTTTGTCTTCCAACTTCTTGTCCTTCTCCTTCGGATCGACTGCACCCCAAACTCTCTGGGTGCGCATGTTCGCCTTCATCTTCTTTGCCCACACCGGGTAATTGTCGGTCGTCAGGAGAGGCTACTGAAGGAGATCAGCCCACCCTGGGCCTTCACCTTCTCGCCCATGATCTTCAGGCACCTCCAAGATCAACACGCTCTGATACCAACTGTTGGAACCGGCGACCACCCTAGTCTCACCGGATCCATTCATCGGTCTCTTCTTTCTTAAATGGACTGCGATCTATGCGCACTAAACCCACGGGCTGCCCATTAGCAAGCCCTCCAAGCAACAACCTTATAAGTGGTATTGTGCCTTCTCCCCAAAAGACTAGTCTAATGGGTGGAGATCCTCACACTTATAAGTTGTGCTTTTTTCTCACCCACAATCCATATGGGACTATTATTTTTCGAACATTTCTGGCGAAGGAGTTATACTAAAAAATTCCGAAATCGATTTGCACTTGTAATTCCGAAACCGAGTCGCAGTCGGGCAGAAAGATTTGAGTTGAATGCCTGAGCTACCTCTTCACCTTGCTGCAAACCCTGCAGCCTTGAGAGGATGCGCTGGCGGCGACAAGATGATTCCGGGTGCCAAGTGGGTGTTGAAGGCGTCGGTCTAGTGGAGGAGGACCGGGCCGGCATGGCATGGGCGTAGTCCAGGCATAATCTATTTAGGCATGATAAATAAACGGGCCGTATGGGTCGTAGTCCAAGCCCAGGTATGACCCATGACTGTGCCATGCTGGCATAGACACAGTTAAGGCATAACGGGCTGTGCCAGCACGATTGGCCCATTATAATGGGAAAAAGGTGGAATTCAAGAAATTTGTAGAAAATTTCAGAAAAATTGTAGAAAATTTTAGACATTGTTAATCATCAATATAATAAATATTGGCAATATCACGTAATGAGCTTTATTAACTTGTAGAATATCAATATGGAATTATGGATTATAGAATGATACATGATTAGAAAATTACGAAGAAATGGTGGAAAATTATAGACATTGATAAGTATTGTCAATGACATAATGAACTATATTAACTTGTAGAATATCAATATAGATTATTTCATAGCATGGCTGCATCGTTAAAAACTTTACCAAGTAAAAATTTAACTTGAAAAAACCTTGGTACAGAAAAAAGAGTACAACCTATAAAGCTCACTAGTCATTACATCTGAAGAAAAAAGAGCAAAGCCAAGGCATAACACCACCACCCCACAGCCAAGCAAAAAAGAGGTGAGGAAGAGGAAGCCTGGAGGAGAGGAGCTATCGAGACCCAAATATGCTAATCCGGACTCTCTGTGTATACCGCACTAATCCAAGATCATGCTAATACATACAGTGTAAACATAAATAAAATATCGATCATATGCACGATTAACAAAGAAAACCAAGACTCAAATATTAATAATTATCAGAGTACGACCTGATGGCTAAGCTTATAACTTACTAGCCTGAAGGGCTTACGAAACTAGCAGCGAAAAAAATAAGCGTAGTAACCATTCGACATGCCCGCAGACAATCGATTGAGAAGCGAAGTCCTAATCCGCGAAGTCGTCGAAGTATCATCCTTTGGTATCTCCTACTGATATAACTCCTATTCTTCAACTGAGCAACAGTGGGCATAAAGTCGTGAGTACATTGGTACTCAGCAAGTCATTTATAACAAATAAGCAATATAATATGCAAGTCTTACCAATGGATGACTGAAAAGTTAATTTGCATAAAGTAACAATTTAAAGTAAATACAGTAAATAGATTGAAAACGAACTTTAAAAAAATAATAATAAGTAAATAATCAACGAAATTGAATAAACCACTTGTAAACTACCCATTCACGAGCTAAACCAAAGATAGCCAACCAAGTTTTTGTGAAAACTCTACTCCTCATGTGAAGTCACCGAGTATTATCCATAACCAAGACATGGCTATTCAAATAGTTTTACACTCTACAGAGATTGCACAACTGTACCTACATGATGTAATTAGCTTCGTGCAAAGAAATCACAATAAGGCCTTTACAAAGTTCAACCTCAACTCAATCCAGCCCGCTAGGGTTTCGCATCACACCTCCCTTGCATCACTTGAAAATCAACAACCATGTTCATCACAATGACAAAATTAAAATTAAAATATCCTAAATTAATCAGCAGATCTATCCCATAATAGACATGTGGTTTATACGATGAGGCTCAGATCAATAGCGCACAAAATTAAGTCCTTGATATTACTCAGGCGATACTTCAACATCCCTCGGAGTGAATCCACACTTCCCCCTTTACTGCATGATCACTCGCCCAAGTAAAAACTAATTTTGTATAACCAACACCAATGACACACCAATGTCATGGTATATAAATTTTATAACTATGGCTCCAACCACGATTCAATATCTCATTAAGTTAAATTAATTAATTGATCACATGTAGAGATGAACCCATCGAGACTATAAGTATAACTAAGCAAATTTTATCGTATAACACATGTGACAACTAGTATGGTATTATTAAATAATTTTTTAACCTATGGTGACAATGAAATCATGGTATTCAACTTATCAAGTGAGAGATTAATCAAGTATGACAATAACTACCACATACAAAGGTTTGTAATAAAATAGCGATGCATGATAGTTTAAAATAAAATAGATAATTAATTGATTGAAAATAGAGTTCAATATGAGCAAAGAATATGACTTACTTTGCCCTTGCTCAGTTATCAACTCTTAATCTTTTGGCGGTGCTCTCGCTCCTTCGAAGGCGCGATCTAACGAGGGAGAAAATGAATGATGTATAAAATAAAATTAAATAAAATTCAAATGAACATAGAAAAACTTCAAAACAAGAACCAAAAGATAGAGCTTGATTTTAGATGAATTTAGAAAAAGAACAGGGTCAATCGGAGTTAGGACGAATGAGAACAAGCACTTGAAAAATTAATCCTATAGAAAAATACTAGAAATTTGGAAAATATATTGTGCTATGGACTCAACTCACGGGAAGACTAGTCTATAGTAGACTCAGCACGGAATAGTGCTTGGTTGACCAGGCTGGCTAACGTGGCAGACACGTGGCAATAAGTGGCATGTAGGGCTAACATGGCAGCGAGCCGCAGGGTGATGTGGCATCCGAGACTGCTTGGGTGCTGACGTGGCACTAACACATGGTGATACGTTTGACCTAGGGCTGAGCTGGCTGCTGACCTATCAATGCTGATGTGGCACTAACATAGCGAGGTTGGGGCGACGGTGACTCATCGGCAGTGGGGCAGACAACGACGGTGACTGGACGATTGATGGCATAGACAAAAACATCGGCGACACGTGCTCTGGTGAGAATGGTAGCGCACAAACGAGGGCGAGCAACGGCTCTAGGATGTGGGAACGAGGTAGCGGCTCGGCCTTTTAAGCATGGAGAGGTCGAGGTGACTCACATGCAGACGACACGGAGTCCATCTCGGCCACAGACGCAAAGACGGAGGCGGCGAGAGCACGAGTGAAACACGGAGTGGTGAGATCAGCTCGGAGACGATGATGAATAGTGCGCACACCGTTGGGTGAGCGACACGTAGCTCAGGGTAGGATCGGAAGGTCGATCGAGAAAGCACAGATGAACAGTGCTTGGTCCTTCTGATGGTTGCTGCGTGTCATCGGATGAGATCTGACAGCTGCTTTTGGGGGACATCTAGATGGGTCACATGTGGCCAAAAGGGGATCAAACGGCTAAGGCTAATTGGGCTGGGATGAATAGTAATTGGGCTCGGCCTAGCACTATTTACGATTTTTGGGAATTTTCTTATTTTAGAAATTTAAATAAAATAGACTGAGCTCTAGAAAATAGCAAATAAAGTCAAAAACATAGAAAATTCCAAAAATTTCTTGAGACACAATGAACCCAAATAAAATACTTCCAGCAAATGTTAATATTTATTTTAGTTATATTAAATCCTTTTAATTATTAAAACTTTATTTTAATCTTTAATTAATTGTAGAAAATCTAAATAGTGAATTTTATTTTAAAAACCTCAAATAACCTCTGAAAAACAGGATGTTACAAGCCTCTCTCCCTTAAACGGGATCTCGACCCCGAGATTCGGGCTCACTCAAAGAATAGGTTTGGGTACTCCACTTTGAGATCCTCCTCGCGCTCCTAGGTGGCTTCCTCCTTAGAATGGTTACTCCACTAGGCTTTGCAAAAGTGAACGACTTTACTCTTGGTCACACGCTAGGACACTTTCAAGATTTTGACAGGATGCTCCTTGTATAATAGATTCTTCTGAAGATCAACGGCTTTCACTGATACTGCTTTATCTAGCACACGCAGATACTTCTTCAATTGGGACACATAGAAGACGTCATGTATCCCACTGAACAACACAAATAGCTCCAACTGAAACAACCCAACATACCTTGGTGCAAGTTTTCCTTTCATCCAGAATCTCTTAACACCTTCGAATGGTGTAATTCTTATATACACGTGGTCATTGGGCTCAAAACTCAACTCTCGATGATAAGTATCCGCATAACTTGTTTGCCTGACCTGGATAGTTCTTAGTCTCTCCTGGATTAATTGAACTTTTTCCTTAGCTTCTTTTAGACAATCTGGCATAAACACTTGGCCTTCCCCTGTCTCTTTCTAATTAAGAGGGGTTATGCACTTTCTGCTATACAGAGCTTCAAATGGTGATATTTGCAAACTGATCTAATAACAATTGTCCCACTTGGCTCCATGATCTAGCACACAAGCTCTCAACATGTCCTCGAGAATCTGATTCACACGCTCAGATATCCCTTAGTCTGGGGACGATACACTGTATTGAAATTTAAAATAAGTGTCCATAGCTTCATGGAAACTTCCCCAAAATCATGAAATAAACTACGATCCACAATCTGATACTATTTTCTCAGGTACTCCATGGAGACTCATAATTCTCGACATGTATAACTTTGCTAATTTATCACATGCATAGGTTGTTCTAACTGGAAAAAAATGAGCAATCTTTGTCAAACAATCCATAATTACCAAAATTGAATCATAACCATCCTTGGTCTTTGGCAATCCTATAATAAAATCCATACCAACCTCTTCCCACTTCTACTCAAGAATTTTTAACTGTTGTAGCAAACCTGCTGGTCTCTGATGCTCAGCTTTCACCACATACTCTGCTATCTTATGCTTTATGCTTGGCCACCAATATTTGTCCTTAATATCTTGGTACATCTTGGTGTTGCTCGGATGAATCGAATACAACGACTCATGAGTTTCCTTGAGTAACAACTCCTTTAACTCTTTTATATTTAGTACACACAACTGCTACTTAAACCACAAGGTTCATTTGTCATCCTCTATAAAACCTACTGCTTTTACCCTTTCTTATGTTAAATTTGATATGCTGAATATTCTCGTTCCCAGACTGAACTTGGTGGATTTGACCATCCAAGGTCAGTTGCAATTCCTTGTGGGTAAAAATCCTTCGTCGACCAACTCCAAGCTAAACTTCTGAAATTCCTCATGAAAAGCTGGCTGACTTTCCTTGATCATCACTATATTGGAATAAACTTTTCTGCTCAAAGCATCTGCTACTACATTGGCCTTTCCTGTGTGATAATGTATTCTAACATTATAATCCTTTATTAGCTCCTATCATTTCTTTTACCTGAGATTAAGGTCGGTTTGAGTGAAAATATACTTTAAACTCTTATGATCTATGTAAATCTCACATCGATTACCTATGAGATAATGAAGCCAAAATTTTAAAGCATGCACTATGGCTGTTAACTCCAAATCACGCGTGAGATAATTTTTCTCATGTGGTCTCAACTGACGCGAAGAATAAGCTACTACTCTTTTGTCTGGCATCAACACACATCTCAAAGCATCTTAATACATCTCAAAGTCCTTATTTATATCTGGCAATACTAGCACTGGGGCTGTGGTCAAACACTTCTTGAGATTCTGAAAACTCTTTTCGCACTCTGGCGCCTAAATAAATTTCTTTTCCTTTTTAAACAACTGTATAAGCGACCTGGTTATACTAGAGAATCCTTCAATGAAGCGACAGTAATACCCCGCCATCCCAAGAAAACTCATGACCTACGTCACTTACGACGGTGACTTCCAATCCAACACATCCTTTACTTTTCTGGAATCAACTGCAACTCACTCTGCTAACATAACATGGCCTAAGAAAGCAACTTCCTTCACCCAAAACACACACTTGGTGAACTTGACATATAACTGATGCTCTTTTAGTTTCAGCAAAACCATCCTCAAATGGTTCTCATGTTCTTTCCCATCTTTGGAGTAAATCAGAATGTCGTCGATGAACATAATGACGAACTTGTCTAAATACTCCATGAACACCTTATTCATCAGGTACATGAAACAAGCTGGGGCATTGGTCAAACCAAAGGACATCATTGTGAACTCGTACAGAACATAACGAGTTGAGAAATCTGTCTTGAATATATCTTTCATTTAATCTTCATCCGATGGTACATCATTGTGAACTCGACAAAGGATACATGATAACATAACGAATATGTTGAGAAATCACGCTAGTGCTTGAATATATCTTTCGATAAAATATCAATCTTCATCAATATTTCTAGATGGTATTCGATTTCAAATCAATCTTGAAGAATACTCATGCTCCTTTAAGCTGATCGAACAAATCATCAATCCTAGACAAAGGATACTTATTCTTGATAGTGACCTCATTAAGTGCTTGGTTGTCGAGAAATCACAACAAGGCCTTTACAATGCTCTACCTCAACACAATCCTCGCCCGCTAGGGTTTCGTGATCACACCCTCTTGCGCCACATGGAAATCAGCAACCATGTCCATCACAATGGCAGAATTGAGTTGAAATATTACAAATTATTCAGCCAGGTCCATCCCATAATAGACATGTGGTTTGCACGATTAAGCTCAGATCAATGGCGCACAAAGTTAAGTCCTTAACATTACCCGGGCGAGGCTACCACATCCCCGAAGTGCAACTGCACCTCCCCCTTTACTGCACGATCACTCGCCCGAGTGAAAACCAATTTGTAAACCAAGCCAACATCACACCAATGACGTGGCACAAATTTTAATACACGTGGCACCAACCACAGTTCCATATGTCATTAAGTCAAATTAATAATTTAACATGTGCTGATGAGATCAATCGTAAATATAAGTCAGCTAAGCAGTCTAATCGTACCCACCCATGTGACAAATAATCTAGCATCACTAAATAATTACCCAACCTATGGTGACAATGGCATCATGGTATTCCAAAGTATCAAGGAGAAAATAATCTCAATTGGGACGAGAACTACCAGTGCAAAGGTTTGAATAAAAATAGCAATGCGATGTAATTTAAAACAAAATAATTAAATAATAGATTGCAAAACTGGGTTCAACATAATCAAAGCACACGACTTGCCATCGTTATGCTCAGCGGGGTACTCCTGGTCTTCGGGCGCGAAACCTGCTCCTCCGGAATCCGAATCTAACGAGAGAGAAAACGATTGAAAATAAAGAAACACATAAAATGATAAGCAAATGAACTCCAAAATTCACAAAACCAGAACCAACAGCTAGAGCTCAATTTTAGATGAATTTAGAAAAAAAGAACGGGGTCAATCGGAGCTAGGACGGAGGAGAACGGGCTCGGAAAATTAATCCTAAAATTAAATCGAAATTCGAAAGTTATCGTGCGGTGGACCCGGTCCACGAAATTCGAGTCCACCGTGGACTCGGTCCACGAAACAGGCACGGGGCGCGGGTCGACGCGCGGGATGCGCGGACGGGCAAGAAAGATATGCTCGCCACGTGTCACCCGGCCGACGCGGTACCGACGCTGGGACGGCTTTCGGGCCGACGTGGCGGCGACACGCGGCATGCCATGTCAGGGCCGACGGGCATACCGACGCGCACGGCGCGGCGCGGGGCGGCGCGCCGATGCGACGGCCGCGAGGGCGAAGACGCGGCGAGATCCGGATCCTGATCCGCATCCGGGCGACGGCGGGATGGAGCGGCGCGGCGCGGCAACGGCCGGATCACCGACGCAGGACGGCCGCTGCGCGGCGCCGCAAGCGCGCGGCGAAAAGCGGGATCCGGCGACGAGGGCGACGCGAGGCGACTCGGCGGCGGGGCGGCGAGGCGACTCACCGCGGGGCGGGACGGCAGCCGGGCGGGCGCAACGCTCGCAGCGCGAAGACACCGGCGACGCTCGGCTCCGCCAAGGCGCGGGCGCGAGGGCGAGCGAGGCGGCGACGCGAGGGTTCGCGGAGCGGCACGCCAACCGAGGCGAGGCGGCGGGTTTTATCATGCGAACCGAGGCAATCCAATCCGTTACGCGACGGTCGCAACGCGACAAGTTTGGACGGCGGATTCAACGCAAGAGAGATCGGACAGCCTGACGCACGCGGAGGTTAGGTTAAGGTTCGACGCGGGCGGAACGACAACGAGACGCGCGCGGCGCGACGGCGGCCGAGGGCGCCGGTGGCGCGGCGGGAGACGCGAAAGCCGCCGCTGCTTCGCCACAGATGCGCGACGCGTGGCTACGGATCGGCACATGCGGCGCGAGCGGGAAGGGAGAGACGGCGCGCGCGCGAGCGCGGATGGGCGACGCGAGGAGGAGAGGGAGATCGGTATGGGGGTTTATTTCTTTTCTTTTTTCCGTAAATTCAAATAAACTTCTAAAAGCTCTAGAAAATAGCAAATAAATCCCAAAATTCACCAAAAATACCAGAAAATTCCTTGAGACCAAGAACACAAATAAAATATTTCCAGCTTATGTTAATGTTTATTTTATTCATATTAAATCTTTGAAAATTCTAAAATTCATTTGAAGCTTCAATTAAATTCAGAAAATTCCGAAAATACATTTTTAAATTCCAGCTTTAAAAATCTTAGAAAACAGGATGTTACAAACCTTACCCTTAAACGAGATCTCAATTCGAGATCTCGGGCCAACTAAGAGAATAGGTTTGGGAACTCTCGCTCGAGATCCTCCTCGCGCCCCGTGGCTCGCTCGACACTTCTAAGATTTTGATCGATGCTCTTTGTAACGATAGATTCTCCGTAGGTCAACGGCCTCAATCGGCACAACCTCCTCTCGACACACAGCACTTCTTCACTGGGACATGAAAGACGCCATGTACCCCATCAAGGACGCAGTAGCTCCAATCGAAAGCAACCTCCCCGCGCTTTAATCTCGAACGAACCAACATACCCTGCAAGCTTCCTTTAATCAAACCTCTTCACACCTTTGAATGGTGTGATCTCGAGATATACAAAATCATCCGCTCAAAACTCGCTCTCGACGCCTGTATCTCGTGATAGCTTTTCTGTCGCCCGGGCGCTTAACCTTTCTCGTATCAAGCGGACCTTATCTCGCCTTTCTTTCAAACATCCCGACTAAAACCTGACCTTCCCCGCCTCTTTCCAATTGAGAGGGGTCCTCGCATTTCCGCCATATAATGCCTCAAACGGTGACATCCGCAAATTGGCCTCGTAATCGTTGTTGTACGAGAACTCTACAAAAGGCAAGCAATCGTCCCACTTGGAACCATGATCAAGCACAAAGCTCTCAACATGTCCTCCAAAATCTGATTTACTCGCCTGTCCCACTCATCCGTCTGGGGGTGATATGTCTGATCGAAGTTCAGTGAGTTCCCATAGCCTTATGGAAACTAACCCAAAACGAGAGGTAAATCGCGATCCACGATCCGACACGATTTTCTTGGGCACACCATGCAAATCGATACCCGACATATATAGCTCGCTAACTCATTACCATCAGAGGTTGTCTTAACTCGAATGAAATGAGCAACCTTGGTCAATCGGTCCACAATGACCCAAATCGAATCATAGCCCTCTTTGGTCTTAGGCGCACTGACTATGAAGTCCATACCAATTTCTTCCCACTTCCACTTGGGAACTCTCAATGGTCAGAGCAAACCTGCAGTCTCTGATGCTCGCCTTTACTCTCGACAAACATCACAAAGGGCTACATACTCACGATCTCACGCTCATGCTTGGCCACCAATATTTATCCTTAATGTCCGGTACATTTTGGTACCGCTTGGATGAATCGAATACAATGACTCATGAGCCTCTTTTAACAACACATCCTTTAGCTCTTGCTTATTGGGCACACACAAACGCCGCGAACCACAAGGTTCCTCGGTCATCCACCAAAATCCTCGACTCTTTACCTTCACTTAAGTTCTTTCGATCCACTAAATGCCTCATCATCCGACGAGCCTGACGAATCTAACCATCCAAAGTAGGCCGACGCACCACCGCTCACCTCACCGCAGACCACCGCATTGTGTCCCTCCACCGGATCTAAGCCACTAGATTAGTTCACCTCGACATTAGGAAGCTCATGGTGGTCACACTGACCTGCTGCTCACCGTCGTTTGCCATCGCTAGAGACGAGAAACCATGTTAGCCCAGTCTACCACCTCACCTCACTGTAACATTACCACATCAGCATACCATGTCATTGGCCACGTCACTACCACGTAGGTGCCACATCATCGATTTCAGCATACCTGCTCGCCCAGTCACCATCCCACGTTAGCCAAACCCCTGGATTGGTTTGGTGGACTCAGTTCACTATCGACCAAACCACTAACATGTGGACCCCACTGTCAGATTTCCTTTTCCTTTTATTTTGAAGGGAATATTCAAGAGAATATTCTTCTTTATATCTCAATTTTCAGTATTTCCCTTTCCATCAAATCTTTCAAGAGTCTGTTCTCTTTCATACGAACTCTGATTGACTTGAATCTACTTCTTAAATTCATCTAAAGTTAAATTCTATCTTTTAATTTTAGTTTAGTTAGTTTTCTTTGGATTTATTTGTATTTCATTTGCTTTCTCTCTCTTTTAGATAATAACTTGAAGAAGCAGAAGCAGGATTTGAAGATCAAGTTGTAGTAACTGAGCAAGACCAAGGCAAGTCATGACCTTTAATCATGTTAAACCTATTATTCTAAAATTAAATACTTTATTATTTTTAACTATTATACATTGCTAATTTATTACAAATCATTATAGTTGGTAGTTATCAACCAAGAGGCTTGTTCTTTTTGGCTTTGGCGTATGGCTTTGGCTACGACTTATGGCTTTTGAGCTATTCGTGATAGAGTAAAGAGTAATAGAAACTCACGTATGAATTTGGCCAATATAAATAAAGTTATTATAGTGTGTACTATAATTAACTTGTAAACCGTAATTTAAAAAGACACTCTATTTGAAAGCTAGTTACTGTAGAAAAGCCAAAAATCAGCTTTTATAAACTGAAAAGAAGAGCCCTAATTTTGATTAAATCCCTCCTTTGATAATTTGAGTTTCATAATTCTATTGTCACCAAAGAATAATTAATTATCTAGTGATATAATATTAGTATCAACTTGAGTTGTACATCTAGTATGCTTAATCATACTTATTGATACGTCGGGCTCATTATCACAATGATCAATTAATTAATTTTGACTTAATAAGATATTAAGTCATGGTGGTTAGCCACAATTATAAAATTTATATATCATGACATAGATAGTGTCATTGGTTTTGGTTAAACAAAATGGTTTTCACTCAGATGAGTGATCATGCAGTAAAGGGGGTGTCGTTAGCACATTGGAATGTGGATGCCTCACCTGAGTAATGATTAACGATTTAACGTTGTGTGCTATTGATTTAAGCCTTATTGTGTAACCACAAGTCTATTATAGGATGGATCTGGCTAATTAATTTGTAATATTTTAACTTTGATTTCGCCATTGTGATGAATGTGGGTGGCTAGTTCACTTTTGGCTAACCTTCTACATGATGCAAGAAGGGACTTTTCGACTAGGTGGTTAGCCTACTTGACGGTGAAACCTTAGCAGATGGAATAGGGTTGAGATTGAGCAAGGATTTGTTGTGGTCTTCTTGGTCTGCACACCTAAGGAAGCGTGTTATACCGGTGACACTACAAGTTGATTATGTCTTATGGGTAAAGTTGTACAACCGCTGCAGAGTGTAAATCTATTCGAATAGCCGTGTTTTCGGTTATGGGCAATGCTCGGTGATTTCACACAAAGGATATATTTTCTTAAAATTTTGGTTTGGTTAGGAAGTAAATAGTGAGTTTACTTTTAGTTTATTCAATTCCTTTGAATTCGTTAATTATTTACTTATTCATTTTCAAATTGCACTTTTGATCTATTTATTGTATTTACTCTAAATTGTTAAGCCTTACAATTATATATATTTACTTTCACGCTCAGCTATCATTTGTTAAGCCTTACATAATTATATATATTGCACCTTGTTACATATGACTTGTTGAGTACTCTATGTATTCACAGTTATATACTTAATTGCTCAGTTGCCAAAGAATATTCATATCAGATAGAGGTATTTGAGGATAAATGTTTCAATGACTTCACGGTTTATGACTTCGTTTACCAGTCGATTGCTTGCGGCATGTCGATTGGCTATAATATTTATTCTTTGCTTCTACTACTAGTTTTTGTTAGGCTCTTCAAACTATTATTTGTAAGTTTGACTGTAAGGTCGCCACTATGATAATTAATATAATTGTGTCTTTCATAGTTATTTATGATTATAGTTGATATTTCATCTATGTTGTAACTGTGTGCACTAGTGTGATACTATATTAGTGTAGAATACACAGATAGTCTAGATTTGCATATTTGGACCTCAGCATCATTTTTAAAAAAGTTTATGAATTAATTTTGTGCTTTATGCTGAGATCATGAGCCATTGCCCCTGTTACATTATATATGTTGCTTCCATTTGTCATAGTTCATATGCCCGATACGTTCATAAAACTGAAGTTCATGGAATCAATTCTTGAGACAAACTGAACTTTTCTACTCATGCATAAAAGTGGTATAGGTATGACGCATGTTGATCCTGTCACCCGTACTCACATGCTACATTCCAAGGATCCGTATACACATGTATAGATACATACAAATACATCACATTGGCATCTGTGGCAAAAGCTGATAGGCCTTCGCCAAAATAGTGTTCTTGGTGCTGTCCAATTCCGGTATCCACTTCAGCTAAGCAAATGAGGCAGTGGTCCCTTCGCTTGCACTGATAATTCTACTCCTAAATATAGCAAATTAATTACCCTGTGTATTAACTATCTTATCAGCATGTATTTACAACATTATCTTGCAGTAGCACTGACACAGTGATACCTTACCGTGAACATTAGTTTGGTTTTGTGAGACCAAAGACACACAGATCATTTGCCGTAGCACTGACACAGTGATACCTTACCGTGAACATTAGTTTGGTTTTGTGAGACCAAAGACACAGATCATTTGCAGTAGCACTGACACAGTGATACCTTACCGTGAACAGTAGCACTGACTCAGTGATACCTTACCTACAAGGGGAGAAGAGAACAACAAGAGCTTGGAGGAAGAAAAGGCAAACGAATCCCATTTCTCATGTGCACGTGCTCCTCTCTTCTTTGCTAGCTGCAGTCACTTAGCCACATGCCGGTCAAACGTTGGAAACCCAAAACCCATCCATTGTGGCTCCAGTAGTTTAATGGAGAAGAAGAAAGGTAAGGATTAGGCTTTTCGAATAGCCGCCTTAGTTAGCACTGTTGGGGTCGGCATATACATATTGAACGCATGTAAAATGTAAAGCCTGCCTGGCTGCTTTGTGCTTGCAATCTTTAGTAGGGGTGGAAAATAATAATAGATAATATGTTTTATCCGATATTCGTATCTGAGAAAACACAAATATGATAAGCAAAGTCCGTATTAAAAAATATTCGTATTTGTATTCGATAATATTTATATCCGTATTTGAGAATGTTAGTATTCGTATTCGAGACTATTCGATTCGTATTCGATCCATTTTCTATGTAGATGTGTAGTGTAGTGTAGTGTAGATGTATGTAGTTATGTAATTATGTTACATAAATTTATTCTACCAAGATTTATTATAGAAGTTGTAGGAGAATATTCGTATTCAACTGAATTAAGTACATATTTAATTCGAATTTGTATTCATTACGACATTCGATTCATATTCGTATTCAAAAATATTTGAATTTATATTTATATTCATTTTAAAATATCGATTCGTATTCATATTTGAGATTATTCGATCGTATCCTATCTGTTTCCATCCCTAATCTTCAGTCACCCAACAGCTTTTCAGCACGCCATGGGGGTCAAGGCTCAAAGGATACCCAAGAGATCAAGGTGTATTTATCATATTCTAAAAACCAATGCACGCATATTTTGGCTGCTTTGTATTTATCAAGGCTGCCTTTTGTATTTATCATTTGAGCTTAAAGCTGTATTTATCAAGGCTGCTTTGTATTCTAAAAACCAAGGCTGCTTTGTATTTATCATTTGAGTCTACTTAACATATACTACATATACGTATAATACATATTTACCAAAGTATACTTTTTATAGTTTTAGCTTCTAACTTGTACTAGTTCGGTTTTTTCGTTTTTAGCGTTTTTTCCAACTATTCTAAAATCGATAATTCATCTTTTTCTAAATTTTTTAGATATTTTAGGCTTTTTTTTGTATTTTTCTTTTTTCCCGTGTTCCTTTGCATTGTTCGTGATGGGCTAATATATTTTTTTATTTTTACATTTTTTAAAATTTAATTATACCCAAAAAGCCAAATCAGCTACACTAAAAAAAAGCCAGCTACAGTAAAATTTCATCCAAAAGTCAGAAACTATCGCTAAAACGAATACCCTTAAAGCTTTTTTTAGCACTGTTTAGCACTGTTCCAGGTTTATTTTAGTTGCTATAAGCTTTTTTATCATAATTAAATAAAAAATAAAAAAGATTACATCATCACAGACAATGTAAAAAATAAAGAAAAATAAAAAAATCCAAAAACAACTAAAAAATCAAAAAAAAGATGAAACTAAAAAACTAGAAGTTAGAAGTTTTGAAACTAAAAACTTAAAGCCTAACAAAGCAGTCCTAGTCCGAAGTAGGAGGCTTGTACTACACATAATTTAATAGTGGTCCAGCCCTTATATTCCTTATAATAGCGTTTTTAGGTCCGATTCCATTGTGATCCTACGATCCGATATTATGATCCTAATCCTATCAGTACGAAAGTGTAATCCTAACAACCTCGGACCTAGCAATTACCAGGATGAGGCGGACACGGCGACGCTACCGTACTCGTCTTGGATGGATCGTTACCTGGTTGGCTTGGAGCGAAATGAAGCATGGGAGATCGCTGTAGCTTGGCCTGTCCTGTGACGTTCCGATCGGTGTCCAGTGCACTGTGCACTGTGGGAGAATTTCTGACTTTGTGTGATGCACTGATGCAATGCCATCTTGGCTGTATTTTGCTTCCTTTTGGTTGTTTCCTCACTCCTGCCTTTGCCATCTCGGCTCTATTTTGCTCTGTCTCTCTATGGGATCCATGATCTACATCAAGAAAAATGTCAGAAGACAAATCATGTCGTCAAGGTAAACCCATAAGGTAGAAATGGACTGCGTACATACCAGCAGAAGTATTTCTGGATATTTCTCAGCTTACCCGCCTGTCAAGAAGGTGGCTAATTCAGATCTCAGAACCAAAGCTGGGCTCCAATCAGACCATTTATTCGGATAAACAAGAACGTTGCAGTCAGATGATGACATTGAGGGCAAAAGCGACTGCCAGCACCATGGACTGACCGGTTCACGTTTGGAACTATTCGGGAGTTCGGCGCCCATGACTTGAGAGATGAGTGCTGGTGACGGACAGGGCTTGCTCCAGTGCCAGCGTGCCGCCTTCGCTCACTTCATTCTCACAAGCAAAAGTCAAAAAATCAAACATCGAAACAGGTAATCTTTTAAAACAAATTCTCTAAATAGTTTTTCAATCTAAAACTGTATGAGTTATTCACGTGGACGTCTCCGCCGTCCGCTGTCGTGTTAAAAAGCGTAAATAAAAATCATCAGCCATAGCCAAAAGTTATTAACCATAGCCCAAAAAAACCCCTTAATACCATTGATAGTTTGATCCTAGATCAAGCCATGAAGATGGTTTAGTGGGCCGTATTAATTTTACTACAAATCAAATGTCACTTACGCACGAAAGGATGCTCCGGTCTTTATTGGAACGTAGGAATTTTACATTTTTTTAAGAATTATAATATTTCTTGCAAAGTTCTTGTGAAATCTCGCGTCCCAAACAGGCTCTAAGTATAATTCTTGCATTAGTAATGTTGTTGGGTTCAGGATTTTAGTGTGTGTTAGGTTTGGAGAATTTTCGAAGAAAGCTAACTCCAACTATCTTGTTTGTGTGTTATAAAAGTTATCATGCATGATCATGATGATATTGGCAAAGAAAATGGTACATGCTGAGGAAATGAAGCAAAAATATTTTGTTTTGAAAGATCGTATGAGGAACTTGTGTATGTGATGGTGGATTTTTGGTCGCTAACAAGGCTTGGTCGATTACGTATATACCCCAGGACTGGAAATCGAAAAGCGATGATTGATAACATTGCTTAGCCGCGCTCAATATGGCCGCGCGTTAGGTGTTCGGCTTCTGCGATAACTTTTTTCACTGTTTGTTTTTTTATTTTTGGTTTTTATATTTTTTGTATTTTTATGATAGGTTAATATATTTTTATTTTTAATTTTTTTAAATTAATTATATCAAATGAGTCAACTCAATTACAATAAAAAATAACTAGCTATAAAAATAATAATAATCCACTATCATTCTCAACACCGCTTAGTTTTCAAAGTCTTGCTTCACAACCGGGTCACTCGTAGATACCACTGTTTAGTATAGAGCTACTTTTCCACATTAGTCTGCCGCGCTCGACTTCGCTTATTTGCCAGCGTTAGCGTTAACGTTTGCTTTTAGTTTCCTGCAGCAAATTTGTTTTTTCTTTTTTTTTTTTTGTTTTTTTGTGTTTATTTTTTTTCGTATTCCTTTGTATTATCTGCTCTAAGTTAGCATACTATTTTTATTTTTATATTTTTTAAATTTAATTATGTTCAATAAGTTAACTTAGCTAAGTAAAAAATAAACTAATTATAATAAAATTATAACTAAAAGTCAGAAACATGCTATTTCAAACGCTACTGTCAGCATTCGCATTGGGACTAACAAATATAGTACTAAGCTATCCGAGTGAAAAAGTACCGTAGAGATTTATGAATAAGAAAACATCCGGTTGTTGTGAGAAATCGAAATACAAACCTCTATCATTAGATAAACTAGTGAAATTACCTATACAATTACATAAATAAATATTAAAATACGGTTGTTAAAGGATTATATAAGAAAGTCTAGAGTTTTGTTGTAATAAAATGTTGTTGTTTTGGATGATTAGAAATTTGGAATTGGTAAATTTGCAGATTTTTCTAGACAACTTATAGATTTTGTTGTAATAAGATTTTCTGGAATTGGTAAATGTTGTTAGCTTATCACGGACAATGCAAAGGAATACAAGAAAAAAAAGAAAACAAAAAAACAAAAAACAAACAGAAAAAACAAAAAGTGAATAGAAAAAAAAAAGCAAAAGCCTAATGCCCAATGCCAGCAGTAGCTGACGCTGAGCGCGACCTTATAGAAATGAATGCTTTTGAGAAATTTGAGTTATAAGATGATTTGGTTTAATCTAGGTTATTGCATATGTATGACATGATGCATGTTTCAACTTACATAGGTCAAGTTATGAAGACCTTGTGCCTGAAAATAATTTTTTGGTCTTTCAATGTCAGGGATATTTTGAGTCAAATATGATCAACGACGAGAATTAGGGCTATACTCATAGAGGAGTCGAAACTCAGAATAATCAAAGATGCCAAGTGGAAGCATAACATAAGGAATGTAGGAAATATTGAAGAGAAGTTCGAGCGATGAGTTGTACATGTGACTTGGTCGGTCCAAGAGATGTGTGATTCGGTGGAACTAGAATAGAAGAGACTTGCCGACGCGTGGCAAGCCAGTAGTGTATCAACATGTGGCAAGCATGGTGATTGCTTGTAATGAAAGATGAAGACCGGGTCAAGAAGAGTATGTTGGTAAGTTGACTAAACTACGGAAACTATTTTAGATCAAAACTGCAACGCTTAGAAAAGCAGTTTATGTCAAGGTATAGCCGAGAAGATCGAGCTGAATCGAATACCAAGGACTTAGCGGATTTGGGTTTATATACTTTAAAAAGCGTGTATAAATATAGTATGTGAGTAAAACCTGTGTTATGTTGGGTTAATGGGTTTTTCTCATATATGCTAAGTGAATAGTATCTATTAAGGTCATATATGCATTGGTTGCATATTTATTTAATAGATTGGGATATAGATTTACTAGTTAATCATTCATACCATCTAATCCTTGCAATTGAAGTTAAGTGTTTTAGGGTTAGATTTTGAGAAGTGTGAATGTTGTGGTGTGCTCTCTTTGTTAATGATATGCACTAGAGGTAATTATAGAGATGATTGTATCACTTCTATATTTATAATCTTTTGAATAATATAGTATTTTGTCTCTTGAATAAATATCTTTCATATTGATCAACAAGTATATGACTTATTCGTGAAACTCTTTATTTATGTTTTTGATATTATTCTAAATTATCCCTGATCTTATATCATTATGTGGGACAATTATGATTTACAAATTAGCACATGTATTGATTGATGATCATATTTCACGGATCATGGATATAGGATATCAAATCAATAATGTGGACATATGTTAGAGAATATGGTGTTGGATTGACCCACTATGAGACACTGCGGGAATTGTTATATTCTTAAGTGTTATCGGTTTTTCTCATATATAGTGTATGTACGATTTTTAGACCTGAGATCGTTATTGTTTCCTACATGCATAATAGTTTGATTAGGGATTACCAAACACTACTCCGTGACTGGGTGGTTATAAAGGTAGTTTTTGAGTTTACTATGAAATATGCAGAGGAACATGAGCGATCAAAATGGAATTTGCCCCTCATATATAACAAGAGAGATATCTCTAGGCCCCTTGATATGGTTGGATTAATAAAGTGTATGGCCATACCGAATGTGGTTGAATAGTCAATTACAACTGAGTAATCCATCACAGGTTCGAGTAAAGGATCAAGTTATCATAGGATAGGATGGTACGCTTCGCCTTGAGTTTGATCTAATATCATGAGGCAAAGGGTTAGTACATAAACATTATATAGATTCGTCCGATATGATCTTTATGTATATTTTGGGGTCGTTATGTCCTGCTAGGGACCGCTACCGACCTATAGACCGAAGAGAAGTTTTTGGCCCATGGCCAAATGTACATGAACCTATAAAGTCACACACTTAATGGCTGGAACGATAAGGATCCGGATAATAGTTTTTGAGTGGGATTCGATCTCCACTCGTATTGAATATGGATTCGATTGGAGACTATATAATGAGAGATGTGAGGGCTGAGGGTGACATCCCAAAAAACCCTAGCCGCCACCTCTTATAACCCCTACCGTGCTGCCTGGTACTAGCATACTAACGCACGGTGTTTCCTCCTAGACGTGTGGACCTCGGTAGAGGTGCTGCTACGATTGCGGCACTGATCGGGACGATCGCAAGAAGGAGACGATTGGCCGGAGGACGATAGACTACTTTCGCCTACACCGACACGCTCTTCGTTGAATCAGCTACTTCAACTCTACTTCCACTGCACTACGCGTCTAGTGGTAACGATCTATGATCTCTTACTCGCATGGCTTCCTAGTTTACGCGCTAGAAATTTTAACTTGCGCTAGTGTAGCCTACTCGTATCCCAGCACTCTTGTCCTTCAAATGAAGTGACTATAAAACTTTTATTCTCAAATAGCAAGCTTTTAATTTTGTTCATCTCTCATATATTCTCTTATTTTGATTTATTTACTCGTTTTGATTGGTTTTGATCTTACATTTTTCCTTTATTGATCTTGCTGAATGTCAAGAATAAGTAAATGATGGAGATATATCTTGAAAATTAATCCCCATTCATCTAACCATTAGGTTTGGCAAGCTCTTAAAGTTGCTCTTTTTTTTGCTTGTTTGGTCTCTCCGAATGATTTCTTGATCCAATTATTTTTGCTTGGATTCCTTAGGTGTTCTAATTTATTGTAATATGTGGGAATATATCTAAAATTATCTTGATCATCATTCAAACATAAGCAAGTCATATTCATCAGTTTTGGTTTTTTTTGACCGGTTTTAGTGTAACATGTTAGGAATGTGATCTCAGGCCAATCAGCCAAAACGAGAAAGAGTGTTTTCAGCGCCCTGATCGGGGGAGCTTTCCATATTTTTGGTTACGGTCCCCCGTTGCAACAGCGCAATATAAAGAAGGGGTTTCCGGCCTCTCATGAGCACACGTACGTTTTCCCGTGAGACCAAGAAACCCCGTACACACCCAAAACGAAAACCGATCATCGCAATACCGTTGAGCAACGGAAGACCATCGCCGCCGCCGCACAGACGCCACGGCGACCGGGACGATCTCCACCGACTCTTCCTCACGCCCGCATCACGCAGCACCGGTTCGCCATGGCGCTCATCGCGATCGTAAGTCACACGATCCTCCTCCCTAGGTGTTCTAGAGATAGACTAGCGTATAATGTAACATGCATAAGGATCAAGAACCAACATTTGTATCGAGCCGCTAGTTTTCCTAGAATCCGTAGTCTCTGATCTCGATGTTTAATGGCTTGGGTAGCATGTAGAAGAAGGGATTTGTGTCAAAACTCGATCGGCAAAGGAACAAAAACAAAAATTTACTCGTCCGCCGCCGTCGGCGACTTGCGCCGCGGCGCTTGGCGCCGTGCCGCCCGCTGCCGCGCGCTCTCAGGCGCGAGCCCGCCGGCTTAGCAGGTGCTGCGCGTCGCCACAAGATGCGCCGCCGTCAAGGCTGCGCCGCTGGCGCTGGCCTCCCGCTGCCGCCTCCTTACACGCCCCGCGCTGCCCGCGCTCTCGGCGGCCGCCGCCGCGCGCTACTGCGCTGGGCTGGCCTGCTACGCGCTCGCTCGGCGCTCGATCGCGCATGCCTCGCTGCCCGCCCGCCGGCCAGATCCTCGAAGCAGGCCAGAAGCTCCCACGCCAGCAAAGAAGGCAAAGCCGCGGCCGCCGCGATCTCGCACCGAAAGCAGCCGCCTAGGCACCTCGCGCTCCTCGCCGCAGACGAGCTCGGCCGGCCGGGCCATGACGCGACGAGGTCCTCCGCGCCTCCTTACACGCGCAGGCCCTCGCGCTCGTGCCACTCCCCGATCCGATTTTTGGGAAGGGAGCAGCTGGAGCCGCATTTTTGGGGAAGATGGAGTGTTTTTTGACCAGAGGCATGAGGTGGAGAAATATCTTTGACCGGTCACTGGTAGAGATAATGTTGGAATTTTCAAAGGGGCCCTCAAACCTCTCGTAAATTATGTATCCTTTTACATTTGAGCCCCAACTAATAATTCATGATTTTAGTGTATATATATTTTTTATGCATATTTTTCAGATATATATATATACATGAAATTGTTTTATGGTGTATTTTCTCACGTTATTAGGTTTTATTTCAAGATATATATATTTTATGAATTATGATATGCCTCATGTTATTTAATTGTTACTTGATGTCTCTCATGCAATATATTATCGATAATGTCTTTAAATCATTGAAATTTTATGCTATCTTTTCCACAGATGATGTTCTCCCTAATTGAATGGAACCAACGAAATTCAATTAGAGGGCATAATTAATTTTACGTGCTATTACTTTGGACCAACGTTAATTGTAATAGCATGTTATCGATTATGTTTCTTTTGATATAAAGAGTTTTGGCCATACTATTACTCTTGACCAACGCCAATTGTAATAGCATGCCCTAATTATGTTAAATTTTTCGCCATCCGCCAACGGTGATACTTTAAAATTATTATGAGCATGTTGTTAATCATACCAACGTAAGATTAATTTTCATGCAAATCAATTATGTATTTTCCTAATGTAAAATTTTTAAATTTTTTCACCGATGTTCTCATTTACTCAAGTTAATGCAATTGAGCCACTTAATGGCAAGAACTTCGGAAATGGAAGTTCACCCTTATGACGACTTTCCGCCTTTTGGACCGGACTATGCGCTTAGGTTCGATGAGCCCGTCACTCCTAATGAAGGAGATGACAATTTTGATGATAAAATGAAGGAATACAAACTTAATGTTGAAAAGTGGAGCGGTCTAACCGTGTTTCACTTGTTTGCCATGAAAAACTCCATCGCGAGGCTATTAGGGAGCAACTCAAAAGGAAAGGGTGAAGGACTACTTGTCCTCCATCGAGGATCATTTTAAAGGATCCTCTAAGGTTTATATCGCCACACCGATGCACGTGCTCATGAACACAAAGTACAATGGTACAGAAATGTCCGTGAGCACATCATGACCATAATCAATATTGTCGCTGACTTAAGACAATGGACATGGCAATTTCGACGGCTTTTGTTGTCCATTATATTATGATGTCTCTTCCTAAACAATTTGAAGCTTTCAAGGTGAACTATAACACCATTAAAGACAAGTGGACAATGAGCGAATTAATCGCCAATGTTTCACAAGAGGAAGAGAGGCTCAAGGTCAAGGGGGTGATGATGTTGTGAATCACATCGACTCCTCAACAGAGCCGGCCTCTAGAAATAGAGGAGGCTATAAAGGAAAGGGCAAGAAGGAGCAAACATACTCCTTATAAAGGCCACAAAGATCCACAGCGTGCCTCAAGCGCCTAAACACGCTCAGTCCCGGGAGCTCAAATGGACAAAAGAAAATGATGAGTGTCATTTTGTCACCCAAGGACCATTTCAAGGATAACGCTCTCGATGGTTAAATGGCTCGCCAAGAAAGGTACTTATGAAATTACTTTCGTTGATGAAGCATTTTATGCTGATTTTCCTATAAATTCTTGGTGGATTGATTACGTGCCACTGCACGTTATTTAATTCCTTGCAGAGATTCCATATGTTGAGAAATCTCAGAGGAAAGAAGCCTAAGAGTGGCTAATGGAATGGAAGTCGAAATTAAAACTATTGGATCAGCTTTTCTTAGTTTTGAATAATGGTTTTGTAATGAAACTTCATGATGTTCTTTATATTCCTCGATGAGAGAAACTTAATTTCTGCTTCATTATTAGATAATGATGGATATTCATGTAATTTTTGGACACAGATGTTGTCTTATTTATTTCAATAATGATATTATTGGTCGCCATCCGACACGACAAGCTTTATATGTTATCCTTGCAAGATTCTCCTATATCCATGAATGTATGTGATGTGAATAAAAGTGCAAGCGAATTGATGAGACTCGTCGAAATTGTGGCACCGCTATTTGGGCCATATTTCGAGGGGAGAATTGAACGCCTCATTAAAGATGAAATTCTCCACCCTTAGACTTCAACGATTCGGATGATCATTGTCTTGATTGTATCAAAGGCAAGTATGTAAAGCAAATAAAGAAAGGTGCTACTCAAAGCAGTGGATTTTGGAATTAATCCACACCGACATATGTGGTCCTTTCCCGTGACATCGTGGATGGTTATAATTCTTTCATTACATTCATTGATGATTACTCACGTTATAGCTACATCTATCCCATTAAAGAGAGATCGGAAGCACTAGACAAATTTAAGATATTTAAGGTCAAGTTGAAAATCAACATAATCTAAAGTTTAAAGTAGTGCGCTCGATCGCGGGGAGAGTATTATGGGCGACACGCAACTTATGGGCGTTCCCGTCCTTTGCCAGTTCCTACAAGAAAATGGTATAGTCGCCAAGACTAATGCCCGTGATCTCCAAAGAAATGGAGTAACGGAAGAAGAAATCGCACACTTATGGCTATGGTTCAAGTATGTTGAGCTACTCCACTTTGCCAAAGTTATGGATGGAAGCATTAAAGACCACCAGACACATACTCAATCGGGTTCCCAAGAAATCGGCTCAAAACACCATATGAATTATGGATCGAGAAAACCAAATTTGAACTACCTACATGTGTGGGGTTGTGCAGCCTAAGTTAATTATTTAACCCACAGATTGGGAAATTAGACCCCAAGATCGTGAGTTGTCATTTTATTGGCTACCCTGACAGTCTAAAGGGTACCGATTCTATTGTCCAGATCGCACTCACAAAATTTGTAGAAACAAGACACACAGTTGCTCTTTGAAAATGATGGGATGAGTGGGGACTTGGAGCCTAGGAAAATTGATCTTGAGGAGAAGCGATTTATGTTTGGTTCATGTCCCTTCACCACTAATCCGACATGATGATTTCTATACCCCAAATGGTTGTACCTCAAACGGTTGTACCTCAAGTGGTTGTGCCCACAGTTGATCCTGTTGTTGCAACTCCTGTTGCATCTCCAGTTAATCCTATGGCCACTCCTCCTGTTGAGGGCTCTGAAAATGCTAGTGCTGTACCTAATGATGAGCTTTCACAGCCCTCTGTGACAATTAATGAACAGCCTAATGAGCTTACTATTGTACCTGTCAGGAGATCAGAACGAGTGAGGAGATCTGCTATCCCAAGTGATTATGAGGTTTACTTAAATGAAGATGATCTTGGGAAGATGGATGATCCTAACTCTTATAAAGAAGCTATAAAGAGTAAGGATTCATCTAAGTGGCTAGATGCTATGAAAGATGAAATTAAGTCTATGGGCGATAATGATGTATGGGATTTAGTAGAAATTCCTAATGGAGCCAAAACAGTAGGCTGCAAATGGGTCTACAAAAGCAAACGGGACTCCAAAGGGAATATCGAAAGGTTTAAGGGGAGACTTGTAGCAAAAGGGTTTACACAAAGAGAAGGCATTGACTATAATGAAACATTTTCTCCTGTCTCGACTAAAGATTCTTTTAGAATCATAATGGCGCTCACAGCACATTTTGATTTAGAGTTGCACCAAATGGATGTTAAGATCAGCATTCCTAAATAGAGACTTGTATGAGGATCGCTACATGACACAACCTAAGGTTTTGTTGTGAAAGGCGAGAGCATTTGAGATGCAAGTTAAAGAAATCCATATATGGCTCAAGCAAGCTTCTAGGCAATGGTACCTTAAATTGATGAAGTCATAAGGAATTTTGGATTTAAGGAGAATGATGTCGATAATTGTACATATGTTAAGTTCTGGGGAGTAATTACACCTTCTTAATCCTTTATGTGGACGATATATTATTGGCCAGAGTAGGTGTGGACATGTCATGGGAAACTAAAAGATTTCTTTCGTCCAATTTTGATATGAAGGATCTCGTAAAGTATCTTATGTTCTTGGTATTGAAATTCACCGAGATAGGTCCAAAGGAACATTAGGTTTATCACAAAAGGCGACATTGACAGAGTACTAAAGAGATATAATATGCATAAATGCTCGCTCGCCTGCTTCCTATTGTCAAGGGCTATAAGTTTGGGAAATTTCAATGCCCAAAGAATGACTATGAATCTGATCGATGAAGGCTATACCTTACGCTCGCTGGCTGGAAGTATTATGTATGCTCAAGTATGTACACGCCCGATTTAGCTTTTGTTACCGGATGCTTGGCGATATCAATCAAATCTAGGACCGACCACCGAAAGCCGTTAAGAAAGTCCTACGCTATATGCAAGGCACTAAAGGTCACATGCTCACATATAGAAAATGCGATAACCTTGAGGTTGTCTGCTATTCTCGATGCTGATTTTATGGGTAAAGACACTAAGAAGTCCACATCAAAGTTATATTTTCACTCGCAGAGCAAAGAATATCATGGAAAAGTGTAAAGCAAACACTTACATCGATCGTCGATAATGCAGCTGAATTTGTGGCATGTTATGAGGCTATCGGGCAGGTTGTATGGCTTAAGAACTTTATCCCGGGATTAAGAGTGGTAGACAAGATTTCTAGACCACTCAATCTATATCGCGATAATCAACCCGCAGCTTTCTATTCGAGTAACAACAAGTCGAGTGTGCTGCCAAGCACATTGACATAAAGTATCATGTTGTGAAAGATAGAGTCCAAGATCAAACAATTAAGATTGAGCATATTGAACTAAATTTATGCTCATGATCCGCTCACAAAAGGCTTACCACCCAATATTTTTCGTGATCATGTTGCCGCATGGGTTTATTGAGAGCCTCGTGATCTCGAATAAGGGACCAAACAAAGTAACCAACCCCATGAAGTATTATGTTATCCGATCGAGATAGAATGGGATTCCTTAGGTGTTCTAATTTATTGTGATATGTGGGAATATATCTAAAATTATCTTGATCATCATTCAAACATAAGCAAGTCATATTCATCAGTTTTGGTTTTTTTTACCGGTTTTAGTGTAACATTCTTTCAAATGGCAAAAGGTTGCAGTTCTTTTAAATTCTTCTAAGATTTTTGATTGCGATATGTTCTTAAGATCATGATTTAGTTTTTGTTCAAGTTTTAAGTTTTTTTTGATCTATGGATCAAAGTTTTACTTATTTTTTTGACTTAATATGGCTGTTTTTTTTACTATTTAGGGGCTGAAGTTACTGTAGCTTAGTAATTTTCAAACTTTTAAGTTCTTGATCTTGAAACAAGGAGACGGATGGTCTTTCCCTATCTTGGCACTAGCCACGGGCTAGCTAGGTAATCGACCTGAATTCAAAGCTGAGTTCCAATCAAAATTTAACTTGATTTGATGCATGCCCCTCTCTTTCTAGAACATGATGATATTACTCCTTGATTTGTGATGCACATCAAACTCTTGCAGCTTATCACCGAGATTACTTGTACGTGGAAGAAGACGATTGAAACTGGGGAAGTGGGGAGCAGGCCCGTCGCTGGGGCTAGGCGGCAGGGGCGCCGGCCAAGGGCCCAAGCAAGAGGGGGGCCTAAGCAAGAGGGGGGCCATGAGCCCATGAGCAAATATAGGATAGATCTGTATATGTGTTCCTTCATCATAGTATATGTGTTCCAGCCCATCTGAAAGCGTAGAATACGCAATTGATTGATTAACATCTTAAATTGAGGTAACCATAATAGTTATTTTGTTATTCCTTAGTTTTTCTTCTATTGTTATATTGACATTGTCTTTTATGAACCAAATACATGCTGCAAGTTAATTTTACTAGTACTATAATACATGTTTTATCAATTATTATGTTAGCCTATAGGGCCTATAGTATTGCGCTCGTCCAAAGGTCTCTATAACTATAGAGACGGGCCTGGTGGGGAGACGTGGAAGAAGCTTGCGTGAGCTTCTGTCCGGCACAGGGAGATTGATTGGACGGAATGCGAGGTTTCTTTTCTTGCGGTATTTAATGCGTTCGTCGTCGGTCACAGTGGATCGACATGACCGCTCTCAAGTCCCCGCTCAGCAAAATTTCTTCAGTGATGAAAGACGGGAGGAAAGTCTGCTTGTCACAGCCTGCACGAGTAAAGGTTCTTCAGGTTTGTTGGAGACCAAAGTTATTGCGCCAGCAAACTGTCGATCTTGATCTGAGTTCTGAACTCCTGTGATGATGATCTGGCCGGTCTTTTCAGCACTGGTTTAATTGAGTTGCTCGATCCAGAGACGAAATCTTGAGTACTGTAAGTCTGTAACTACTGTTACGTGTGTTGTGTTAATCACGGTTTGATATTTTTGAGTTGGAAGGATTCATTAGAGCATATACTTAACTATCGTCAATTTTAATCTACAGCGAGGTAGCTGGACAACAGTATCGCCAAATAAACTACACAGCTTGCATTTGAAAGGTCTTAAACCCTAACATTAACCAGATAGGCGATAGTTAGACTACCTACTTTTGGCATCACATCGTTCTCTTAATTTTTCCCTCTCTTTTCTTTGCACTAGCTAGCCAGACAAAACAAATGGATTTTCCATGTCCAATTGTCCGTTTGTCTGAATCAGTGTGGTCACGCTTAAAACTACGGTCGTTTAAAACAGCATTTAGCTTCTAATTTTTAGAATCTAAAGCTGTTTTAAATATATTGGTTTTTTAACGTAGCTTTTTTCTTTATATTATCTATAGAGAAATAATAATTTTTTTATTTTTTAATTAAATACCTTAGTCAAAAGCTGTCAAGAAAGATGGCAAGTGTGGTCCCGGCGATCCTGACTGAATTCTTCGTGTGTTCCGGCCCAAGTCTCCCTATTCAAATGTCATTTCAGTGCATCAGTGTCGTAAGTTCTGCACCCTGTTCATCGCAGTACCAATATATTCTCTACATGTACTGTGCCTTCAAATCTGGTGTTCCAGATCTTAAGGCACAGTACATACTGCACCTGTTTGTTGTATTCTCCGGGCTACAGTGCCCGACTGACTCTGCTACAGGCAGCACCATACTGCACGCAACTGTCGGCAATATGGTGTGGGAGAAGAGACACCGCGATGTGCTGTATCAACATAAATTTGCTCTGCAAAACCTACTCTTCAAAGGGCTGTTTGCTTAAACACAGGGATTTCATAAGAAACGGCTTAATTTCTATTGTAATTGCTGCTTGTGCTCCAAAAAGGGCCTGCATCCTGCACCATGACCAACTTCTCCAAGTCCCAACGTTGTGAACAGTACTAGGACTACTGCTACTATTACTTCACGGGTGCCGTGTGCAGACTGTACAGTGTTCGTAGCGCAAACGGACGGTGGGGGAGGGGATAGGCCGCGGGAGGACGCCGGACTCGAGCAGCGACGGTGAGCGGCTAGAGTCGAGCGGCGGAGGGCAGTAGGCACGAGTTTGTCGGAGGGAGGGAAGCCGAGTGGCGCTAACGGCGAGTCGTAGGAGCGGGGGAGGCAGGGATTTGCTTGGAATTGTCAATTCCGATAATAGGTGGCAACCAAACGGCTTGATCTCTGGAATCCGATTCCAATGCCAATTAAAACTCATGGAGCTGTACCATCGCCTGCTAGCTTGATCGAACGGTGCAGGTAAGGGAGTGTCTGGCATAGCTCTAACTTGTAAATTCTCACTGGATTCACTCCTCTAATAATCAAAAGCTGTCATAAAGTTAGTTTAGCTAGCAGATTGACTCTTGATCGAAGAATGAGATGATTGTATGCGAAATATCCATACTACCCAAGGTTTTTACACTTGTACATTGTTTTGTACATATTACTAACTTATTTAGTGGATTTTTTATATTGCTATCACTACTACAAAAAGTTTAATACTAGACGCCAAATCGCAGACGGTTTTGTAAAAAACCGTCTCTGATGTACACTATCACAGACGATTTTAATTTGGAGACCGTCTGTGTTGCTGTAGGAGTATCACAGACGGTTCTTACCGTTGAACCGTTTGTGATATTGAAATATCACAGACAGTTTTTAATTAAAAACCATCTGTGATATTCCAGTATCACAGACGGTTTTTAGTTATAAACCGTCTATGATAATCCAGTATCACAGACGGTTTTTAGTTAAAAACTGTTTGTGATATTCCAGATTATCACAGACGGTTTTTAATTAAAAACCGTCTGTGATATTCTAGTATCATGTGATATTCTAGTATCATAGACGGTTTTTGTTAAAAGTCATCTGTGATAATCCTGCTATATATTTATTGCGCCGCTCAGACCGTATCTGTCTTTATTTCGATCTAGATCTAGCCGGTGCTGCAGTTGCAGGCGGCAAGGCTTTCAGGCCATTTTATTTGGTGGAAGGAGGCATATTTGGCAAGAGAGCTTTGAAAATTCATTAAGTTCTTAGTTGTCCTAGATATGATTAGTAATGAAATTTATTTTTCGTTACATCAAAATTTAGATATAGCTAGTTTTCGGTGACTGTTATATATATATATACTTTGAAGATCTAGTAAATTTAGATTTAGCTAGCCTCAATGCATGTGGTATATATGTAGTAATAATTAATTAAATTAATTTTAATACTAAGTTGTTATATATGTGTATAATATAGGACCGAAGCTGGATGTATAACGCAAACCATGTGAGTAAAGAGTACATTAATGGCGTGTCTGCTTTTACAAGAGCTGCCGAGGAGGATATGTTGAATAAAGGGGTGGAATATATGTGTTGTCCATACACTGACTGCGAGAATTCAAAGATGTTTAAGAATCGTGAGCAGATTGAAGCGCACTTGATTCGGAGGGGTTTTAAAAAAGGGGTATACATATTGGACCAGTCATGGCGAAGTCAATAATATACCGCCGGATGACATCGCCGGTGAAGTAAATGATATGCTGCCGGATGATGATTGTGGTTTGGATTCGGATAAGTTGCACGATGATAATTTGGATCAAATGCTTCATGATGTAGACGAGAACTATGATGAGAGAGAGTATATTAAATTCCGAGGCTTGATGGAGAACTCAGAGAAACCTTTATTCACGTGCTGTAGGTCAAAGTACATGAAGTTGTCAACTGTGCTTGAACTGTTGAAATTGAAGGCAAGCAATGGTTGGTCCGACAAGAGTTTCACGGTGCTGCTAGGTCTTTTAACGGACATACTTCCGGAGGGAAATGAGTTGCCTAAAACCACGTATAATACCAAGAAGATTCTTTGTCCCTTGGGAATGGAAATAGAAAGAATACATGTATGTCCGAACAATTGTATCCTCTACCGTAAAGTATGCAAACATGCATGTCTATCCGATGTGCAACGCATCCCGATACAAATGTAACAATCAATCAGATGATGATGGCGAGGGAACAGAGGTGAAGAAAGGACCTCCTGCAAAGGTAGTATGGTATCTTCCTATAATTCTCCGTTTGAAGTGGTTTTTTGCGAATCCAAAGAAGGCAAAACTGCTGCGTTGGCACTCGGAGGAGCGCAAGAAAGATGGAATGCTGAGACACCTTGCTGATTCTAGCCAGTGGAGAAACATCGATAGGACACAGATGCTCCCTATTGCAATTAGATATATTTTATCGATCAAAGTCCGAGAGACAATCATGAGGCTATGTTATTTCTTTAACGTAATTGCTCAGAAGGTCATCGATCCGATGGACTAGATGCCCTGCAGGACGAGGTCATGATGACTTTATGTCATCTTGAGATATATTTTCCTCCTTTGTTTTTTGATATCATGGTCTATCTCATTGTTCACGTTGTGTGGGAGATAAAAATATGCGGGCCCGTATTCCTACGTAGCATGTACTGGTTTGAGAGGTTCATGGGAATTCTCAAGTCCTATGTACAGAATCGATCTCGGTCGGAGGGCAGCATCGTCGAAGGTTATGCAAGCGAAGAGGTCATTGAGTTTTGTGTCGATTATATGGCTTAGATTTAACCGATAGGTGTGTCTCAATCTCGTCATGAGGGGAGGCTCAATGGTATCGGAACTATTGGAAGGAAAGCAATCACTCTAGAAATGGACGCGTATGCTCAAACCCATTTCACAGTCTTGCAATACATAACTGAAGTGGCCCCTTATGTCAACCAGCACAAGGATGTGCTTCGGTAACAGAATCCGGAGCGATTGGATGTTTGGATCATGAGACAACACAATAGTCGGTTCAACCAATGGTTGAAGGAGCAAATCGTTCGGAGCTCATCAAGTGAGATGCTGACATGGTTGGTAAAAGGGCCAACATTTACAATTGTGACATAATAAGGATATGACATAAATGGGTACACATTCTATACACAGACTCAGGATGTAAAGAGCACTAACCAGAACAACGGTGTCCGTATAGATGCGTTCAGTACCGATGGGTTGAGAAACTCATACTATAGGTTCATAGAAGAGATTTAGGAGCTCGACTGCGTGGTTTTCAAGATCTCCTTATTTTGCTGCCGTTGGGTGCATCTCCCATAGGTGAAGGTTGACAAGTACGGTGTCACTGCCGTGGACCTCCAACGTATCGGGTATAAAGACGAATCATTCATACTCATCAACCAAGTTGTTCAAGTTTTCTATGTAACCGACCTAGCAAATAAGAAACGCCATGTAATTCTTCATGGAAAAAGGAGAATTGTCGGAGTATAGAATGTACTAGACGAGGAAAAATACAATCAATTTGACAAGTTACCTCCTTTTGAAAATGGCATAAGGGTCGAATAAAGGCATAAGGGCTAATTTTAAAAGGAAATAAGCAAGTAGAATGAGAATGTGCGACATATATGTGGGCATTTGCATTTATGTATATAACAATGTATGTATGTGATGTATATGTGAATATGCATTTATGTATACAACAATCTATGTGTGTGATGTATTTGTGAATTTGCATTTATGTATATGTGAAAATGTATGATATATAGGTGAATTTTGAGAATGAGTCATACAAATGTATCTCTATGTTCATTGGGCTGTTGTAAAGAAATACACCTAGCTGTTGTAAAGAAATACACTCTGTGATGTCTTATTGAATGCTGGTTGGTGTAGTTATATTAATAACTACAATAGGGGGCAAAGGCTTATTACAGACGGTTCTAAGTTTTAGAACCGTCTGTGATTATTATCACAAATGATTCTAAACTTAGAACCATATGTGATAATAAATATCACAGACGGTTCTATATTAGAACCGTCTGTGATAAACATCTGTATATAACCCTCAGCTAGGGTTTTGCACGTACACTGCAGTTATTAGCAATACCAACCAATCACAAAGACTTAGTCGCTCTCCCGATCGAGCCCGTCGCCGCCGCCATCCCTCGAGTCCATCGTCGGCCGCCTCCGTCCCCTCGAGACCGTCGCCGTCCCTCGAGCCCATCGCCACAAGGCTTGTTAATGGGTTGAAACTTGACTCAAACCAGCTCCAAGCCACTCCAATGAGTCACATCATGCCAACCCAACCAAGCCCACTACTCTACCTCCAAAATCCAACCCAACCTACATGCAACTTGAACCCAAACCAATTTCCTCAGCTTGTGCTCAACCCATTTCCAACCGATCAGAGCTACCTACTCCTAAACAAAATCAGTAAAAAAATCAGCAAAAATAACATAAATACTAAAATTTGTGAAAATAAAATCACACACAAAAAGAAAAACACATAAAATTTAGGAAAAGTATTAAAGATTTATAAAAAAATACCCAGAGAGAGAAGAAAATTCACAAAAATATAGAATGAAAATACATAAAAATAATGAAAAAAAGATATGCTATAGATTGGAGATTTGGAGGAGGAGAAGGAGAAGGGACTTGGCAACGGTGATGATGGAGGCAGCGTCAAGCAAGCTGACATGGAGAGGGTGCGTCTGCCGCAAGCAAGCCGGCGAGGAGAGCTAGGAACCCTAGTGGTGGTGGAGTTATGGAGGAGCAGCACAACGCTAATGGTGAAGATCTAGAGGTGGAGAAGGAGGACAGTGGTGGCGGTGGAGATATGGACGTGGAGAGGGTAGTGGTGGTGGGGATCCAAAGGAGCAGCATGGCACCGCTAGTGGAGATCCGGAGGAGGAGGAGCACGACAGAGGGAGCCAGGGAGAAGGGGATTGGGGAGTTGGTAGCGTGTCGGTGGAGGGCGAAGGGAGAGCGGAGGAGTCGACGATGACTCCCACGAGGGAAAGCGGAGGGAGCAGTGGAGAGCAGAGGGTGTAGTGGTGACGGCGACGGTAGAGAGCAAAGGGAGAGTGGCAAGAGCAGAGAAAGCAGAGGGAGAGCGGTCGGGAGCGGTGGCAACTGTTGTGGAGAGCGAAGGGAGCCAGGGAGACTCCTTCGTGGTGGTGGCTCCCAGTCTCCTACGGAGCCAACCTTGCAACCCACGTGTGATCTCTATTGCAATGCCATGGGTTAAACCTGATATCTACCCAAAATTTTTGAACCCATCCCAATCCAACCCAACTCTTTCTATGAGATAACCCAACCTGGCCCAACTCATTCACCCTTCCAACCCGCTTACACCCATCCAAAGACAATCCGATCAAGGGCCTAACCCATTTTATCCGTTCGAGCCCAACCCATTAGCACCCCTAATTGGACCACAACATCCGTCACATGTGCTCTACCACCGAGCTGCACAAGCTGTTGTGAGCCATGCCTCAGGGCCTGTTCTTTTCAGTTTCTCAAAATAGTTTTTGGCTTTTGCTACAGTACCTAACTTTCAAACAGAGTATTTTTTTAAGATGGAGTCTACAAGTTAATTATAGTACACGTTAAAAGCCCAACATCCGTACGATCCAAAATCGCAAGCGAGTATCTCTCTCCGTAATCTTTGTTGTAAATAGCTAAAATTTAAAAATTTCAGCCAAAAGTCATAAGCCGCAGCAAAAAAGAACAGACCTCAATCCGTCGAGTATGAGTCTTTGCGAATTAACTGGTTTTTTTTATAGCAAATACGGCACTATTGTTAAAGGCCTATTTGGAGGCGAAATATCATAGGAAACACAACAAATTATCCAAAAATCCTTAACTTGGAATGACCCGGGTGCTCGATTGTGTCAAGTTTTGGTGCTGATGTTTTTGCCCATTCTTTTGGTCAGTAATCACATGGCTCGTAGTAATGGAATAGATTCGTAGGATGATTATTTTTTAGGCCCCGCTCAAGTTAGAGTTTTTTTTCACTGTTTAGCGACGAAATTATTGTAGCAGCGACGAAATCACTGTAGCATTTTTTGTCACGTAGTGAATTTTTTTGTTTTTTTTTACGTTTCGTTTTTTTCTCGTATTCTTTTGTATTGTCCGCTATAGACTAGCGAGCCGTTTTTATTTTTACTTTTTTTAAAAAAATTTAATTATGCCTAATATGTCATTCAACACTGATAAAAATAAGTCGATTCTGATAAAATTTCAGCAAAAATCAAAAATCATCGTTATTCCGAACGCCCCTAAGTACGTGCCAGCAGTGTACTTGCACACAAAAGGTAGTAAAATTTCAGCAAAAATAAAAAATCATTGTTATTCCGAACGCCCCTAAGTACGTGCCAGCAGTGTACTTGCACACAAAAGGTAATCGAGTTAGGGGGTGATCGGAATAGCGATGGCTTTTGGCTTTTGCTTGAAAAAACATCAGAATTGGATGAAAAACATCAGAATCGAGTTGGTTTATTGAGTATAATTAAATGTAAAAAAAATTTAAAAAAAACCAAAAACAAAAAACGAAAAAAAGTATAAGTAATTTAAAAAAACGGAAAAAAAATAATTTTATTGTAGCAGGTACTACTATAGTAAAAAAACGCCCAACGTTCATCGTCCACAGCCAAACTGAGCAGGGCGTTAGCACGGCCTCTGGTGATTAATGTGTAGATTTTGTAGGATTATAAAATGCTTCTGGACCAGAAACTAGATCTGCAAATCAGATGTCCTTCAGTACGAGTAATGGCTTGGTTTTTTGTGAGATCCCCAATAGTAATAACTTTGGCCCACCAAATGCAGGTGAAGAAGAGCCTTAGGTCATTTATATTTCACAAATTAACATGACCTCTGTAACCATCTGAAAAAAGTCACTAAACCATTGCTTAGGAAGTACCAGGAGGTACCACACTTAAATAGATGTGAACCATTGATCAACGAAAGGGAAATTAAGGTATGAAAAAGATTGTGATATTTGATTAACTTGGTCTATAACCATTTGAAGAAAGGGTTTACTTCAATACGTCACCCAAAAAAAAGTTTACGGACTTTAAAACAAATCAACGACCGAGATAAAAACAACCTTTACCATATAAAAGGACATTTAGTTAGTCTTTCAAAGGAGATCAGATTACTCCAGCCACCCACCGCATTAGGCTTGAAGTACCGAAGCGAAGTCCTTGAAAAAAATCAGTACTATTTGATGTTGGTCCATTCAAAACAGTTTTTAACTTCTAATATTTAGGAGCCGTTTTAAATACTTTGACTTTTTAATGTGTCTTTTTTCTCTTTTTTTTTCTTTTGCATTGCCAGTGGAGATATTACAGTCTTTGTCTTTATCATTCTCTCTTTTTTCTCATTTTCTTTTAATTGAATGTCTTAGACAAAAGCTAACAGTCGCTGTAGTACCTATTTTATCCAAAAGCCATTTTGAGCGAGGCCATTAACTTGATCTGTAACCACTTGATATTTCACTAATAGCATTTGCACTCGATGTAATATCAGAATTTGGACTAATCATATCTTACTAATAAGTCTAAAGCAAATGGTTGGGCACAATGGCCAAAGAATCGTGTAGACAAGCATGTTCATCTAAAGCCCTAATTCGATTGGGCAACAAAGCAGGCCTTGCGCTACTCGCTCTCTTGCAAGTAGAATTAATCTAATCTAATCTAATCTAATCCGATATACATAGTTCAATGAAATTTTGCACGATGACACAGCATATAAACACCAACTAGGTTTTGAAGATTTGCAATGTTGAGATGCTAGAGTTGCCTGCTGCATTATTTCAGGTCAGACACCAGGGTTGTCTGTATCATGTCCGGGCAGCCCAAAGTTTTTTCTCCTGGTCTGCTTTCAACTTTTTCCTGACAGGTTTTTTTTCCAACCCTGGGCCCACATGGATGACACACGGTAGGCAAGTGGCTTTTGTCTCACGCTAAGTACACTTGCACAAGAAATGTTGGAACGCTTGGCCGCATCAAGAGAATTTAAGAATCTAATGGGTGAAATGAAAGCGATGAATTGAATGGGAGATGCAAGAGGAGAGATGCTACAAGGTCGTTGGGATTGCGCTCTCAGTGATCCCATTTATATGCGCCTGCAGCCAGCTCCTCGATGGCGTATTGGATCACGTTCTCTTCTAGTGATTTAGATGCCGCTTAATTGAGCTAAAATTTAGTGATTTATAGCTAAAATTATACTATAATTGGTTAAGATTACACTGTGCTGACGGTGGTTTATTTGGTATAATTAATTTAAAAAATTTAAAAATAAAAAAATAGGCTAGCTCATCACATATAATATAAACGAATATGAGAAAAAACCGCTCAAAAAGCTAAAAAAAAATATAAAAATCAAAAATTACGAATAGTGAAAAATAAACCAGAAACTTAAACCTGAATAAGCGGGGCTTTTAACGTGTATGCCAATATACGTCGAGAGTACATAACTAAAGAAAACTCAACTGGACGCCGGTTTAGATAGGAGTTTTATCTAGGTTTTGACATCTGCTGATTTGAAATGTACAGCTTCTAGTTTTGTTGTTTTATTAAGTAGGAACGAGTCTTCAAAGTTTAGTGGCGACACCTTTCGAGCAATTTCTTTAGACAAGTAATCTGAGCGTTCTTTTCGTTTTAATCGAAATGGATATATTTTTGGAATGGGCATCATTCAACTTATTGACACCACTGCCTCGAAAGTAGGCCCAAGCAAAGTCCGGATAGCTCGGTTGGTCGAGCCTAGTTTCTACGGCAAATCTGAAGCTCCATTGCTAAGGGACTGTGGCAGCCGTGGGAGATTTTGATCAAGCTCGTCTAAATCAAGCGTTGCAAAGTGTGCTAGAATTTTGCCTCTAGCTAGGCAAGGGTTGGGCTTTTTTGGGCCGTTGCAAAGTGTGCTAGAATTTTGCCTCTAGCTAGGCAAGGGTTGGGCTTTTTTGGGCAGTTCTGTCTGTGATTTTTGAATTTTAATCTATTATGAGAGGTAGTATATAAAGAAAAATAGTTGTACAAGATTTTAGCCGATACAATTGAATTTGGTATAATTTATACTATAATTTATCTGTAAATCTTATCTTAAAAAATACACTGTAATAATAAACTACTATAAAAATAAAAATCAAAGACAAATAAACAAAAAACTGAGCGTCTAGGACCACTCGGCCAGTATTTATGGAGAGAGAGAGAGAGAGAGAGAGAGAGAGAGAGAGAGAGGAGGGGGTGGGAGGGGCAGAGATTCTATAGCGACAGTATGAATTTGCTCGAAGCGTAAGGAATACAGTTTGACGAAAGTATCCAAGACGAGAGTAGTGAAGTGGACCGCGAGAGCCACTTAAATGGACCGGGGTTTAAGGCCCAGCCACCTCGCTTGCCTTTCTCCCTCCTCTTCTCACTTCCATGGCCGGCTCCGGCGGCCTTACTCCGGCCGGATCGTAGCACTCATGGTACTTTGACTAACTCGCCGGTGCTGCTCGGTCAATAGTATATAACGGATCGAGAATGGAACAAGAGGACTACTCGGCCGCCGGTTGCTCCTTCTCGCTCATGTGCCAAGAGGACGGCACCGACCTCGACGACGGCTTCACCGACGGCGACGAGGGAAAGCTGCTCTTGCTATACAATGCGGCCGAGGAAGACGAGGAGTACATGGACCACCTGGTGTCCAAGGAGAGCAGCTTCTGCTGCTCATCGTCGTCCTCCTCGTCGTGCTTCTTCGACGCCGCCGCCGAGTCGTCGCGGTCGATGGCCTCCGAGGACTGGTTCCAGTGCGCGCGCCGCGCTACCGTCAAGTGGATCCTTGAGGTAACCGATCGAACAGACGCATCTATCCATTTGGTTTCTTGATGCAGCAGAGCCACTAATTAAACTTTTGATCTCTCGCCGGCTCGTCGCCATTGCAGACTCGTGGGTACTTCGGCTTCTGCCACCGCACGGCGTACCTGGCGATCGCCTACTTCGACCGCTTCTGCCTCCGGCGATGCATCGACGTGCGTAATAATCGGCATCCATGCATGAATCTCGTCTCGGATAGCTAGATAGCTTCCTCCTCTGTTTCTTGAACGGCGCGGCCATTGGTTGATGTGTTTGTGTGCGTGCAGAGGTCGGTGATGCCGTGGGCGGCGCGGCTGCTGGCCGTGGCTTGCGTGTCTCTGGCGGCGAAAATGGAGGAGTACCGCGTGCCGGCGCTGTCGGAGTTCCGCGCCGATGACGACTACGAGTTCAGCTGCGTTTCCATCCGGCGCATGGAGCTGCTCGTGCTCTCCACGCTCGGGTGGCGCTTGGGCGCCGTGACACCCTTCGACTACCTCCCGTGTCTCTCCTCCAGGCTCCGCCGAGGCTACGGCGGCGACGGCGGTGCCATCGTCGCCGTCAAGGCCGCCGCCCTCATCTTCTCCACCGCCGAAGGTTAGTTTCTTGACAACTGCATCGATCCATTGAGGCTATCGATGTTTTCTTGGATGTCTGAACTCTGAATCGATCTGTGCTCTGTTCCTGCAGCGGCGAGCGTACTCGACTACCGGTCGTCCACCGTGGCCACCGCCGCCGTCTTGGCGGCAACCCACGGCACGCTGACGAGAGAGGCACTGGAGTCCAAGATGAGCAATCTATCACCGTCGTGCCTCCTTGAGAAGGTCACTATCCAGCACTTGCTCATCCTATACAGTTTCAGACGCGTCTCGATGGATCAAACATTCCTTGTCTAACACGATCTTCTCGTTTGGTGATCGATGCTGTGTGACTGTGATCAGGAGGATGTATACGCCTGCTACATCTTGATGCTGAGCCATTCATCGTCGACGGAGAAGACGACCAAGAGATCGTTATCATCTTGCTCCGATTCCATCGACGCCGCCAGTACATACGATTCCGTTGACGCCGCCTCCTTCGCGGCGGCGGCGGCGAGCAATAACAGCAATAACAGTAAGAGGATGAGGCTGGAGCTGCCGGGCATCCACCGATGAGATGCGCCGCAGGGACACGCATGCTTTTTGTTAGTTGCCTTGGGCAGCTAATTTTCTTCACCACTTCTAACCTTTCTTTTCTTTTCTTTTCTTTCCGCCCTAGATTTTTTAGTTCTTTGATCGATGCATTGCCAAATAAATGGTTATTGGCAGTGCGGCCGGATTGGATTGGTTTGGTTCCCGTGTGAGATTTGAGAGGAGAAAACAAAACAAAACCCCAAAAAAAAGTAAAAAATATTGATCAAGAAAGTGGTGAGCTTGAGCATGAACTTTCCTGAGGAGAGCTCAACTCGATCTGAAGTGTGTGTTGTGTGTTTCAGTGTTTGCCCATAAAGCAGCATGAGCAGCACAAGATAGATCAAGACTTTGCTGCAAAGTTGCACGTTGCATTCCACTCCCCGGAAAGTTGTAGAATACTGCTAGTGGCTAGCTGATAATTGGGATTGTCCCTTTCAGCTGATGATTTATTACTGTGGTTGATAGTTTTTGCTCTTAGAGCGAGCGTTTATGTGAACAAATCGAATATCGATAAACTGTTTCGAAAAGGTTGTCACGGTAAACTACTTTGAAAAGGCAACAGAGAAGCTGATTCATGTATTTGTTCGGGGAACTATAAGTCATAGGCTGAAAACAATGGAGCTATTCTTCCCAGTGGTGGTGTTGTTGCTGTTGCAAGTACCATGGTCCATTGGCCTTAATTCTGATTTGATCAAAAGCTTCCCTTTCCTGATGAAGAAAGTGGTGCATGTGTACATGTATGTGATTTGAGTGGGTGGTGGCTCCTCACAGGGTTGCACTGCACTGCACTTGCATGTGACTCTTGCTCTTGCTGCTACCCGCTACTACTACTACTACTCTGGCTTGTAACCTGTAAGCTGTAAACTTACATGTTCTTCTGAAAGATGAATGGGAAGACGAGAGTTCTTCAGATTGCTTTTTTTTTGTGTGTAATGCGATGTGGTAGTCTTTGCCCTTTTTCCTCTCTCTCTCTCTGGGGCCTTGGAATCGAATCGATCGTGCTGCAGAGACTGTAGAGTGTGCATGCCATTGCCGTCCAGCTGAGGACCAATGTTCTTTGAGCTCCTCCCTCCTTTCGTTGGCAGGCAGAATCCGAGGCGACTTTTCCCTCTGATCCTCCACGTTTCTCCCCTCTGGCCTCTGCCTCTTCTTCCACCGATCCCTACTACTGCCGCTGGTACATGCGACCCGTTCCATGCATCATGGTCACTTGGTCGGTAGAACTGGCTTGATCATTTCTTGATATGATGGCTAAAAATTGTCTTTGTGATAGTTCGACTGATTTGAGTCGACTGTCTTAGCCCTGCATTGATTTGAGGTAAGAGACAAGGGAAAAGAGATACGGAGAACGGTTTTGCTATTTTGTGAGTTGACTGTTTCTTTTTTTTGTTTGGCTTCGGGGTAGCTTTGAGATATGTATGTGTGCGATTCTAATTTTTAATCCAATAGTTCAAAAATATGACTTATAGTGTACTGAAGAAAAAATCAATCAACTTATACATAGGCATTCGAGGAGATCAAGTGACTGTAAGGGAAGTGCAAGTTTCCAGTAATACACAGGGGACACACAAATGTGCAAAATAGGTGACCTGCAAAGACGGGGTGGAATAGGGACCATCTGTAGAACATCGATTGTTAGGTCAAGCGCACCTGTGTCCCCTTGGTAATTATTCTAGCATGTCGTCGTGTAAAAGAATACACACTTCAGTGCTTGCATTATAACCGGACAATGTACCATACACCTTAAAATAGGTAGTGAAGTACAAAAAATAGCGAAGCACTGTGGTTTTTCTAGTGTACATGGAAGCTGATAAGTACACACACTCATTTGTAAATAATCACAGGCATTGACATTTGGAGGCAGATTATGCTAGGTCAATAATTGGCAATAGATTAGCAGGGGAGGGTGTGACTTTTGACCGGTCTTTGCTTGCTTTTTCCCGCTTTGAGCCTGAGATTTCTAGCTCAGTGGAGCAGAAGCACAGATGGAGATTGGATGGACGGAACAAACAAATAGAGCGAGTGAAGTGTTGGATAACGAAAGACATGTTGGAGCGAGTCCATAGGCTGTGGTGAGGCTCAATAAGTCTTGTGCTTTGATTTGGGGGTACCATATGCTTTGAATTGTGGCCATCCCCGCTTTGGCGCATTTCAACCTTACACCATGGCCCCACTCAGAATCATGTATATTCCCATGAGCTAGCAAGTATACAAATCCGCTCGATGGAATTAGATTTGAGTCAATTGTTTGAGCTCCAATATTTCTTGAGAGTGGTTATAGAATTTCGAGGTAAAAAAAACATATTTAGTTGGAGTTAGGCCTTCAACCTTGAACAAGGGGTGAACAATGAAGAAGGTAAGTCGACAGCCTTCCAAAAAAAAAAAAATCAAGAATCACGATATTATTTGTAAACACCCATGACTAAGAGATGCGGGTATGTTACCTAATGTACGCTCAATTTTTTTCTTATATTACGTTTTTCTCCTCCCTCCTTATGTATCCATTTTCTACTTAAAGCAGGGACAACGACAATATTTGTGCCTAATGTTTAGATTCAATGTTGTCAGAATCGGGATCCTAAGTAGATCAATTTTGAGAGCGTAGAATATTTAGGGCAATCACGCAATGAAATATATTGATGCACCAAAGGTTACATACATACTGACGGTATGGAGAGCCTCAACCCAGAAAGAGGAAGGTAGGCTGGCCTGAAACATGAAAGACCAGGTAATGTTATTAGTGGAGCAAATAATGCGTTCATCCTTGCCATTCTACTGAGAGGTGTATGGACAAAACATGCGGAGTGTAACACCATAGGTGAGGAAAAACGTGATAGTGATGAAGTTGTCAAACTCACGGTCAAAATCACACTGAATGTTCTTGAACTTAGCGCCGAACTAAGTAGCAACATAAGAGAAAAAGTGCAAGATAGTGCCAAAGGTATCGGATTTCAATCATAGAGGAAATGTCCAAAGATAATGTGTGTAATCATCAAGAATAACCAAGTAGTATTTGTAACCGGATATACTACCAAGGACCACAATATACTAAATCAAAATACTTAAGAGCAGGAAACTAAGAAGTAGCCAAAGGTAGACGTACATGGAAAGCAAGCTGATATGCATGACAGATAGTATCTGTGGGTTCATTATTGCAAGCAGTGGCAGACGCACTAGCAAGGCGAGATAGGGACTCAAGGCCAAGGTGCCCGAGATGACAATGCCACAAGGTGGTGGAGGCGCTGGTGACGAGTGTGCACGAAGGGGAGGAAGATGCTAGCAGGCGCAAGGGGTAGAGAGGTTCGGAGCTATTGCACCTGGCAGTCATATTCTAGGAACGAAGTGCTTTACAGAAAAGCCAACAGGGTCAAACTCAATGGAACAATTGTTATCAATAGTGAATTGACTAACAGAAACGAGATTCTTGATAAGGTGCGGAGTGACTAGAACATTATTAAGATGAAGAGGGCCAAGACTAGTGGAACCAGTGGAGGGCCAAAAATGGTGGAAGGAGTGAGGGGGATGGGAACAGGAGAGTTACCTTCATCCGACGTCATGTGCGAGGTCACCAGAGTCCATATACCAGTCAGTGGTTAGCGAGGAAGCAAGAGTCATGGTGTTGAAAGTGTTCGCCAATGACTACCGATCCTATGGACCAAGACCAGGAGATGCAGGACCCGGACTAACCCAAGGAGGCCGTGGTGCGAGCGGTGGGTACGAGGGTAGCGGGTAGCTGGCTTGGAGTTGGCCGGCCGCCAGAGCATGTGGTTGGGGCGCACCATCGTGGCGTGGCTAGGTAGTTCGCTAGGGGCACGTGGGCCGAGGAGACCGGGGGCCTGGTTTGGATGGAGTTGCCTGGGCCACACCTAGATGGTGTCAGGCCAACCAGAGGTGTCACCTTCGGAGTGACCACCCGCGCCTCTACCATCTGTCTTGTTGTTACTACCGCTATTGCCACGACGACGACAGCGATTGGATCCACTCCCACTGCTATCGGTACCACCGGAGGGAGCATCCTGGGGTGTGCCAGTGGAGCGATGGTCGGACGCGCTACCACCGCCCCTGGAGACACCACCGCTGGGACCCCCATTGCTAGTAGGGGTCGTTGCGATGAGGGCTATGGAGGGAACAGAGGGACGCGATGACATTGTGATTTCTTCTAATAGCAGATCAGAGTGGGCCTCAATGAACGAGGGGAATGGCTTCTGTCGCGTTAGTAGGGCTGCCATATATACGAATTTCTCGTTCAAGCCGTGTAGAACGAATAAAATAAGGGTGAGATCGTGCACCGGTTCACCCAAGTCGCCGAGGGCGTCAGCCATACTCTTCAGCTTACGATAGTAGTTGAAGATGGAGAGGTCACCTTGGACAAAGTTGCAAAACTTTGCGTCCAGGTATAGGGCATGCATCTCCTTGTTGCTAATGAATTGTTGCTCAAGGCCCACCCATACGAGCCGCGCCGTGGAAGTAGAAGCCACCAGAGAACAAGATAATCAATCTAGGCCTAGTCAGCGATGTCGAGGTGGGCGTCGTCAGAGAGCACGTGGTCGGAGAGGGCGTACTTGCCGAGGGTGACAAGCAAGAGGCCACGCCATTTGTTGTAATTTGGAGAGGCGAGGTCGAGGATGACAGGGATGAGGACCTTGATGTTAGGAACACCATGCACCTAGGCATGGAGGAAAGCAACAACGGCGGCCTCGGAAAGGGCTAGTACGTCCATGGCCTCCTACGTGCGGCGCACGACAGCGGCGGCCTCCTGCTCACAGCGTGCGGCGGCGGTGGCGTCGTCTCTGCCGGCCATGGTGGCGGCCTTTTGGTTACGGTGCACGGTAGCAGTGACGGCAATCTCCTGTGCGTGGTGTGTGGCGACAATAGCCTCCTACACGAGACGAGTGGCGGTGGCCTCCTGCTTGCGGCGTGCATGAGGCGGCGGCATTGACTACGCCGTCCATGTCAGTGGAATTAGCGAAAGGGTGTGGTCGCAAGAGCGTTCGCGTCTGATACTATGAGAGCGTGGAATATTTAAGGTAATCACACTATGAAACATATTACACAATGAAATATATTGATGCACCAAAATTATATATATATATATATATATATATATATATATATATATATATATATATATGCCAAACCAGGAGGAAGTTGAGAGGTAGGAGCATTAATTGTAGACAGAACCGAGGCGCCTAACACATGACCGAAAGCATCTAACAAGTTTTACTTGACAGGATCAAAACCATAAGATCGGTAGAATTGCACCTCAAATATTTTTATTTTAAAGATTATAAGATCTCGAGCATTATTTTATTGGTTCTACCTAGTTTAAACTGACCGGAATAGTCTCATGGGGATGTGGCGTTGTTATCTGCAGTTAATGATCAGGGCGAGTTCGTCGTAGCCAGGTGGTATCCTCATGTCGGCAGTGCTACCATGGTGAAAGCACTCGCACGCAGGGATGGTGCTTCATGAACTGCTCATAGAAGGAAAATTGTAGCTTTTTTCTTTCAAAAATAGCCCTTGGACATCAGTTTTTGCAAAATAGCTCTTCCCGAGCTCAAAACCTGTCCATGATAGTACATGATAGTTATTTTATTATAAATCTTTGTACATGATAGTTAACGTCCAAATTGATTAATCCTTCCTTTGATAATTTGAATACCATAACTCCATTGTCACTATAGGATAGAAAATTATTTAGTGATATCATACTAGTTGTTACATAGATTGTACGGCTAATTTGCTTAGCCACGCTTATAATTCGATGGGTTCATCAACACATGTGGTTAATTAATTAATTTGACTTAAAGAGATATTGAATCATGGTTGATGCCATAGTTATAATTTTATGTGCCATGACATTGGTATGTCATTGGTATTGGTTATACAAAATTGATTTTCACTTGGATGAGTGATCGTGCAGTAAAGAGAGAAGTGTGGATTTACTTCGAGAGATGTGGAAGTATCACTTGAGTAATGTTTAAAAACTTAACTTTGTACGCTATTGATCTGAGCCATACTGTGCAAAACCACATATGTAGTATGAGATATACCTGACTGATTAATTTATGATGTTTTAATTTCAATTCCGTCATTGAGTTGAACATGATTATTGATTTTCATGAGGCGTAAGGGGGACAATTATCGACTAGGTTGGAGCCTACTCGACAGCGAAATCTTAGTGGGTGGAATTGAGATTGAACATTATAAAGGTTTTGTTGTGATTTTCTTTAACGTGAGTATGATCATATCATGTGGGTATAGTTGTGCAACCTCTATAGAGTGTAAAACTATTTGAATAGTCGTATCCCCAGTTATAGACAATACTCGGTGATTTCACATAAGAGGTAGATATTTTCTTAAAAATTTGGCTGGGAAAGCTGTGGAAAGTGAATGGTTAGTTCACTGTTAGTTTACTAAGTGAATGAGTAGTTCACTTATGGTTTGTTCAATTATTTTGATTATTTATGTAGTATCGTTTCCTTTAAAGTTCGTTTTTAATCTATTTATTTTATTTACTTTAAATCCTTACTTTATGCAAACTAACTTTTCAGCCATTCATTGGTAAGCCTTGCATGTTATATTGTATTCATTTGTTATAAATGAGTTGCTGAGTACCAATGTACTCACGACTTTATGCCCACTGTTGCTTTGTTGAAGAAGAAGAATCATATCAGCAGGAGGTACCTAAAGGAGGATATTTTGATGACTTCGCGAATTAGGACTTTACTTTTCAGTCGATTGCCTGTGGGCATGTCGAATGGCTTCTATGTTTATTGCTGTTTTGATGCTACTTTCATAAGCCCTTTAGGCTAATAATTGTAAGGTTGGTTATACGGTCGTACTATAATAATTACTAACAATTGAGTCTTTTTCTTTGTTTTATCGTGCATATGGTCGATATTTCATCTATGTTACACTGTGCGCACTAGTGTGATCCTGAACTAGTGTGGTATACACGGACAGTCCGAATTTGCATATTCGGGTCTCGACAAAGGTGGTATTAGAGCCATATCGACTGTAGGATAATGCTTAGTTAGAATGGTTGATTTAGCAAAAGTTTCAAAATCTATTTTCTAAAACAAGTCAACAAAATGAATATGTAGTAAGTATCTATTCTCTTACCTCATTATTAGGATTCTTACTCTTCGCCTTCTCTGGAAATTATTTTCAAAACTTAAATTGACTTTTTATCCCTATAATATCCATGGATGTCCCGAGTGTTCCATAATTAGAGAGGAGGTTGGCCTAAAATTCTTCGAGCTTTGCTATGAAGTTTGGATCAAGAAAGCACCTAGTATATTCCAAGACAAGATTGAAGACTACCTTAAAGATTGAGAGCCATCGAATTAGAACCCTGTTGTAGTTTTTGCATCATGTAGATCATTTTGCCTTTTCTTGCAGTTGTATGTGATGTGGGCTGCAATTTTGCCTCTAGCATTATGTTGCAATCATGTCAAAAAATCTATATTTGTGGAGTTTATTGCTTCTTTTGTTAGCTTTTCCAGCTAAGTCAGTGTTTTAGTTTAGGACTACCATTAGAGAATCCCTTAGATGAGTTTACCACCTTATCTATACTTTGCCCTCTCACCTTTTGAGCCTTGTAAAGTTAGTTCTTAGTAGTTGTATTTCTTTTCAGAGCAGTGAAAAGATGGTTGATACCAGGAACTCAACTGGTCGCAGTCAGGCGAACAAAGGCACAGAAAGTAGCAACACCAATCCTTCAACTCAAGTACCACAAGCAACCCCAATGAGAATAGATCCAACACTATGTTAGTTCATGGCAGCCCAGACTCAGTTGATACACACTATGATGCAGAGCATGAATACAATGATGAACAGACAGAATCTAAAAGCAATGGCGCCTTAGCCAACTCACCAGTAATCAAAGTTTGCAGAATTCATAAGGACAAGACCGCTCATCTATGCACGGTTTTCTGAGCCTTTAGAGGCAGATGATTGGATCCATTCAATTGAGAAAAAACTAAACCTTACTCAGTGCACCGATCAAGAGAAAGTGCTCTACACCGCCCATCAGCTAGTGGGAGTCACCGTAGAATGGTGGGAGAACCACTGTGCCGCTCATGAGGATCAGGACAATATCACTTGGGCAGAGTTTACAGCAGCGTTTTGTCACACCCATATCTTGGATGGGGTGATTGAGATGAAGAATGAAGAGTTCTGCAAATTGCAACAGAAGAACATGTCAATCAGTGAATATCTCAACAAATTCACTCAGTTAGCTCGCTATGCACCAGAGGATGTTGCAACTAATGATGCCCGTTAGAAGAGGTTCAAGAAAGGATTGAACCCAACGCTTAAAGTTCATATGGTGGGAAATGATTATGCCAGTTTTTAGAGTATGGTGGACAAAGCAATGCTCATTAAAGAAAGTCATCGTGAGCTAGAGGAGTCTCACGAGAGGAGGATGATGCAGCAAGAATCTTAGATGCTTCAAACCCAGAATGCTCATTTTACCAGCTAGCTCATGTGCCACAACAGTCAAGATTCAGAACTCTCGCACCAGCACCCCATCAGTTTCAGTTAGGACCTTGTCCTATTAGATCAAGCAATCAGCAATAGATGAATGGCAACCCTACAACATTAGTTACCTGTTTCAAGTGTCATGAGCTAGGATACTATGCCAGCAAGTATTCTCATAGACAAGCCCCGACGCTAGTTTGTTTTAACCTGGGAGCCACACCAGATCAGACCCCCACTTCAGGATCAGGACATGGAGCGCCCCAAATGTCAGGCCAGGCATGTCGAGCGTCGCCATCAGTCATACGAGGTCAAGTGAACTATGTCACCATAAAGGAGGCCCAAACAATGCCAGAGGTTGTGATTGATAAGTTTCTAGTCAATTCAATTCCTGCTACAATTTTGTTTGATTTGGGAGCTTCACATTTATTTGTTTATTAAATTTTTTCCTTAAAGCAACAGTTGAAAACTATTGTCCTTGGATCTATCATTTTGGTTCTATCCTGGAGCTCTAAGTTGAGTACAAATCTAGGTTGTCCAGAATCAAAATAGCCATTCAAAGAGTGGAGTTCTTAGCCGAACTTATCGTGTTGGATATCCAATATTTAGATGTGATCTTGGGAATAGATTGGCTTAAGAAGCATCAAGCAGTGTTGGATTATGGAAGCAGAGTCGTTACTTTGATCAGTTCAGATGGAAGAAATGTGAAATTTGAAGTTAGCATGAGTCAGTTAGAAAGGGTGATATTTTGTCAGAGTAAAGGGATCATGTTAGAGGATGTGCTAGTTATCGGAGAGTATCCTGATGTGCTAGTTTTTGGAATGCCACCTCACTGAGAGGTTGAGTTTTTGAGTGAGCTAGTACTCGGTACTTCACCGATATCCAAAAGACAGTATTGGATGCCTACCAATGAATTAGTAGAATTAAAGATGCAAATTCAAGAATTATTGGACAAATTTGTCAGACCTAGCTCATCTTCGTGAAGGGCACCAGTGTTGTTCATCAAGAAAAAGAATGGTAGTCAGCGTTTGTGTGTGAATTACTGAACACTCTATAAGGTTACTATTAAGAATACGTATCCTTTTCCTAGAATTGACAATTTGTTTAATCAGTTAAAAGGAGCTAGAGTGTTATCCAAGATTGAATTGAGGTCAGGATACCATCAAATAAAAAATTATCAGAAGAATATACCTAAGACAACTTTCTCAACTTGTTATGATCTTTACGAGTCTACAATGATGTTCTTTGGTTTAACAATTGCCCCAACTTATTTCATGTATCTCATGAACAATATGTTCATGGAGTATTTGGACGAGTTTGTCATCGTGTTTATTGATGATATTTTGATTTATTCTAAGTATGAGAAAAAGCATGAGGAATATTTGAGGCTAGTTTTGCAGAAGCTCAGGGAGCATAAGTTATACGCTAAGTTCAATAAGTGTGAGTTTTGAATGAAGAAAGTTGCTTTTCAAGACCATGTCATGTCAGTAGGGGGAGTTGTAGTTGATCCTAGAAAAGTTAAAGATGTGTTTGACAGAAAATCACCGTCGTCAGTGATGCAAGTCAGGAGTTTTATTGGAATGGCCGGTTATTACCGTCGCTTCATCGAAGGATTCTTCAGTGTAGCCTGGCTACTTACACAGCTGTTAAAGAAGAAAAAAATTGTTTAGATGTCAGAGTGCGAGAAGAGTTTCCAAAAGTTAAAGGCGTATTTGACCACAACCTCAGTGCTAGTATTGCTAGACAATAACAAGAATTTTGAGATCTATTGTGATGCTTCCCACAAAAGTTTGGGACGTGTGCTGATGCAAGACACAACAGAGTGGTAGCTTATGCTTCACATCAGTTGAGGCCACATTAAGATAATTACCCCACTCATGATTTGAAACTAGCAGGCGTAGTGCATGCTTTAAAGATTTGGCATCATTATCTCATGGGTAACCGTTGTAAGATCTGTATGGATCACGAAAGTTTGAAGTATATTTTCATCCAGGCTAACCTTAATCTCAAGCAAAGAAGGTGGTTGAAGTTGATAAACGACTATAATGTTGGAATACATTATGATCTACGAAAGGCCAAAATGGTAGCAGATGCTTTGAGCAGAAATGTTTATTATAATATGGTAATAACCAAGAAAGACCAGCCAATTTTATATGAGGAATTTTATAGGCTTAGCTTGGATTTGGTGGAGGAAGGATTCTTAGCCACGATGGAATTGTAACCGACTTTGGATGGTCAGATTCATCAAGCTCAAACAGGGGATGAAAATATCTAGTGGATCAAGACTAACATGAGTAAAGGTAAGGCATAAGGTTTTGCAGAGGATGACAAAGGAACCTTGTGGTTTAATGAGCATTTATATGTGCTAAACAAAAAATAAGTTAAAAGAGTTATTGCTCAAGAAAGCTCACGAGTCATTGTACTCGATTTACCCAAGCAACACCAAAATATATCAAGATATCAAAGACAAATATTAGTGACCAAGCTTGAAGCATGAGAGAGCAGAATATGTTACACTTTGTGATGTGTGTCAAAGAGTAAAGGTTGGGCATCAGAGACCAGTAGGTTTGCTACAACCTCTGAAAATTCCTGAGTGGAAGTGGGAGGAGGTTGATATGGATTTCATCATCGAATTACCCAAGATCAAGGATGGCTATGATTCAATCTGGGTAATTATGGATTGATTAACAAAGGTTGCTTATTTTATTCCAGTCAAAACAACCTATGTAGATGATAAATTGGTAGAATTATATATGTCGAGAATTATGAGTCTCCATAGAGTGCCTAAAAAGATAGTATCCGATCATAGATTACAGTGTACTTCATGATTTTGTGAAAGTTTTCATGATGCTATGGGTACCCATTTAAATTTTAGTACAACTTATCATCCTCAGACCGATGATCAAACTAAGCGTGTGAATCAGATTATTGAAGATATGTTAAGAGATTGTGTATTAGATCACGGAGCTAAGTGGGATAGATGTTTGCCTTTCATAGAGTTCTTTTACAACAATAGTTATCAAGCCAGTTTGCAAATATCACTGTTTGAAGCTCTATACGACTGAAAATGCAAAACCCCTCTCCATTGGAAAGAGACAGGTGAAGGTCAAGTCTTTGGATCAGGTTGTTTGAAGGGAGCTGAGGAAAAGGTTCGATTGATTTAGGAGAGATTAAGAACTGCACATGCTAGATAGAAAAGCTATGTGGATACTCATAATCGAGAGTTGAGTTTTGAGCCAAATGATTATGTGTATGTTAGGATTATAGCATTCAAAGGTGTTAAGAGGTTTTAAATGAAAGAAAAAATTGCGCCAAGGCCTGTCTTCCATGTGTCACAGTTGAAGAAGTGCCTACGTATACTAAAGGAAGCAGTGCTAGTGAAAGTTGTTGATCTCCAAGAGGATCTGTCTTACAAGGAGCACCCTGTCAGAATCTTGGAAGTGTCAGAACATGTGACCAGGAGCAAAGTCGTCCATTTTTGCAAAGATTAGTGGAGAAACCATTGTGAGGAAGAAGCTACCTAGGAGTGCGAGGAGGATCTCAGAGCAGAGTTTTCAAACCTATTCTCTTAGCAAGCTGGAATCTCAAGGTAGAGTTTCGTTTAAGGGTGGGAGGTTTGTAACATTCTGATTTTCAAAGTTTACTTGAAACTTTTAAAAGAAAAAAATGCCATTTGAATTTTTCTTGATTTAATACAACTTTAAAACAAATTTTTATTAATTAAAGGAATTAATATGAATAAAATAAACTTTAACATATGCTAAAAATATTTTATTTGGATTTCTTGTGTCTCAAGGAATTTTCTAAAAATTTTTATGATTTTTTTGAATTTATTTACTATTTTCTAGAACTTATTTTTTTATTTGAATTTCTAAAATTACAAAATCCCCAAAAAAAATCTTTGAACAATACAGGGCGAGCCCAATACTGTTCATCCTAGGCCGTCCGATCCTCTTCTTGCCGCGTGTCAGTCATCCGAGCCGAGTTTTCCAACGGCTGTTGGATCCCTCCGGTGACGCATGTCACTCATCCGAGCTAGCCCAACACTATTAATCTGTGTTTTCTACCACTGTCGTCCAATCTCTCTACTCCACCATGTGTCACTGATCCAATAGCCCCAACACTTTTCATCGCCTTCCCAAGAGTTGCTATCGTGTCCAAAGCGAACTCCGCGCCGCCGCCAACTGTGTCCGACCCAAACTCAGTGTCCGCATCGTGCACGCCATGGTCACCTTGTCCTCGGCGCCTATAAAGTCGTAGCCGCCTCGCTGTTCTTGCTGAGCTCCGCCGACGCCCTTGTCCGAGCCACCGCCGCTACCATCGTCGTCTTTAGCTTTGGCGGCCACCGCCTGCATGACCGAGGACATCGCCATCGTCTCCCTCTACATCGTCTGTCACTGCCGCCATTTGCCCTACCGCTGATCAGTCCCTGTTGCCGATGAACGTTCGCCTCACCTCGCTTCACCGGTCGTCCGTCGTGTCGCCCTTGGTCTGCGTGCACCACCGTTGCCTCGATTGACGCATGACACGCCCGTTTGCTCGCCGAAGGGTTGCCTCGTGTCTTGTGCCATGCCACGCGTCGACATCATGGCCTTCCAATCCGCCATCGCAACCGACCGTCCTGGTCCGCATTGGCCGATGGATCCAATCGACTAGATTCGGCCACGTGGCATGTCCGCCGCCGTTGGATTAGCTTCTCTGTTGATCCAGTCCACGATGCACCAAATCGTTGTCCATGGGTCCTGCATGTCAACGCCAACTGTACCATGAACCCATGAGCCAGCCAAGCCGATTTAGTCGCCAACTCAGACACCATGTTAGCTCTAGATCCGACGTGTCACCATGTGTCAGCCGTGTCAGCTCCCGAACCATCCCAGTGCCACATCAACATGCCATGTCACCCTGCCACATCAGCCCTATTAGCCACCTGTGAGCCTAGTCAGCTAACACAACAGCCTTAGCCTGCCACGTTAGCACACCCAGTCGCATGCACACTGCTCCATAAGCTGAGTCCACCGTAGACTAGCCTTTCTGTGCACCGAGTCCACATTACAATAGAATTTCTAAATATTCAGTATTTTCTTTAGATTATATTTTTGAAGAGCCCGTTCTCCTTCATTCTAACTCGATTGAACCCATTCATTTTTCTAAATTCATCTAAAATCGAGATTTATCTTTTAGTTCTAGTTTTGAAGCTTTTGGAGTTCATTTGAAGTTTATTTGATTTTATTTTATATCTCGTTCACATTGTTTCTCGTTAGATCGTATTTTCGAAAGAGCAGAAGCGCAACCAGAAAATCAAGATTTTCATAACTGAGCAAGACCAAGGCAAGTCGTGTCCTTTGATCATGTTGAGCCTAATTTGTAATCTATTTATTTATTTATTTTAAGTTATCTTGTATTGCTATTTTATTACAACCCTTGTACCTAGTAGTTATTGTGCTAATTATTTAAATCACTCACTTGATAATTTGAATGCCATATTTTCATTATCACCATGGGATGAAAAATTAATTAGTAATATAATACTGGTTGTCACATGGATTGTACAATCAATTTGCTTTGCCATGCCTATAGTTACGATGGGTTCATTATCACATGTGATTAATTAATTAATTTGACTTAATGAGATATTGAATCATGATTGGTGCCACACTTATAAAATTTGTGTACCATGATATTGGTGTATTATTGGTGTTGGTTATATAAAATTAGTTTTGACTTGAATAAGTGATCGTGTAGTAAAGGGGGAAGTATGGATTCACTTCGAGTGATGTAGAAGTCTCACTTGAGTAATGTTTAAGGACTTAACTTGGGTAGAACTGACTGATTAATTTATGATGTTTTAATTTCAATTTCATCGTTGAGTTGAACATGGTTGTTGATTTCTATGAGGCACAAGAGGGGGCAATTATCGACTAGATGGTTAACCTACTCAATGGTGAAATCTTAGCAGGCGAAATTGAGTTGTGATTGAGTATTGTAAAGGTCTTGTTGTGATTTTCTTTAGCGTAGGGATGATCACATCGTATAAGTATAGTTGTGCAATCTCTGTAGAGTGTAAAACTATTCGAATAGCCACATCCTTAGTTATGGACAATGCTCGGTGATTTCACACAAGGGATAGATATTTCTTATAAACTTGGCTGGGAAAGCTGTAGAAAATAAATGGTTAGTTAACTAGTGGTTTATTAAATGAATAGGTAGTTCATTTATAGTCTATTCAGTTTCTTTAGTTATTTGTTACCATTTTTCTGAAAGTTTGGTTTCAATCTATTTACCGTATTTACTTTCAATTATTGCTTTCTATAAAATAATCTTTCGGCTATCTATTGGTAAGTTTTGCTTATTATATTGCATCTTTGTTACAAATGACTTGCTGAGTATCAATGTGCTCACGACTTTATACCTACTGTTGCTCAATTGCCTGAAGGAGGATACTTCGATGACTTCACGGATTAGAACTTTGATTTTCAGTCGATTTCCTGTGGGCATATCGAATGACTACCTGCTTATTTATATTTTTCGCTGCTAGTTTCTTAAGCCCTTCAGGTTAATAATTGTAAACTTCGCCATAAGGTCGTACTCTGATAATTATTAATATTTAAGTTTGTTTCTTTATTAAGCATGCATATGGCTGATATTTCATTTATATTCCACCGTGTGCACTAGCGTGATCCTGTACTAGTGCGGTATACACAAAGAGTCCGAATTTGCATATTTAAGTCTCGACATACCGTTTGTGAGTAAAGGTATTATAAACACATGTAGAATTCTTGTTAGTACACAGTGGGTAGTAAATCTACATGTATTTGATAATAATTTCACTTATAAACGGTAGTAACTTCCCAGCACGTACACACATATTAGCACAACCATGTATGTATGTAGGGAAAATATATTTTACTCCTGGGTGTAATTACTCCCATATCTAATATACCACCTAAACAAACTTAAAATACTTTTTTATCACTTTAGGTATACTCATACACTAATTATAATATACTCCAATATGAACCACACTAAAAATTTGTAACATCCCAAAAATTTTTGTGCAGTTTATTTGATTTCCCTGGAGTTAATTTGAATTTTTCTGGACTTTATTTCAAGCCTGGGTGTGAGAAAATTAAATTATATCAAATTATAAAAGTCAAAAATAAGTTTATTTAATTTTCCTTAGTCACTTCTGCATTTATAAAGATTTTCAGGATTTTCTAGAATTTAAAATACTCCTTTTAAAGTTAAATTGTGTTTTTATAAAATCCAATTACCAAATTAAGTTCAAAATATTTTTATTAAGTCTAAATTAGTTCCAGATAATTCTCTGAATTTTTCTGAAATTTTTAAAGTTTATTTGGTATTTTTCTGAGCATTTTAAAGCCTCCTAACATTTCTGAAAAGTTTAAAAGAAATTTTAAACCGAAATCACCCCTAACCCGACAAGTGTCAGCCATCGGGACCAATCCGCACCGCCAGATTCAATCCACACAGTCCAATCCCACTTGAACCCCTTTCCCGCCTTCCTTCTCTCCCTGGCCGACGCGTGTCGTGCATCGGACCGGCCTCCTCCCTGCCCAATCTAATCTTGTCCACCCGATCTCACTTACCCCTTCAATCCGTCTCTCCTCTCCCCCGGGCTAACAAGTGGCTTGATCTGGGCCATTCGTCATTGTTGGATCAGATCCCACTCGTCCGCAGCCACTTACCCATTCGCCTATCTCTCGAACGGCCATGATCTAACTCACTTTGCCGGTTTAAATCTTACCAGCCCCCTCTCACTTACCACTTCACCCAAGATCTAACGGTCGATCTCTTTCCTCGCGCCAGGTGTCAATGATTCGACCGCCGCCTCCCCCTTTTCCTTTTGTTTTTCTCTCATCGACCGGTGGCGCCCTCTTGTCAGGTCCTTCGTCCCCGCCACCCTTCTTCTTCCTCGGCCGCAGACACCGCCGCCATTACCGCCCCCGCCAAGCTCTTTCCTTTTCCGCTCCCGACCGTTATCCCTTGCCATTGATGGCCCTTAAGTGCTCTTTCATCGCGCTTAATCAAATCCCGCTGTTTCCATTCAGCTTAAAAGCCCAATTCCACTGATTGGAAGCTAGTAACGACAGCCCTAATTTCCGACGAGCTATTACACCAGGCACCGCCCCCTTAGCCTATAAAACCCACTCCCCGAGCACTCTCTCCTCACATCGCCACCCCCTCGCTACTCAATTCGAGCTTTCGAGACTCGAAGCCTCCCCGTGCGCATTTTTCCCTCCGCTGGCCTCACTAGCTCCGACGAGCAATCGCTGCCGCCTCAAGCTTTCCCGTGCCTCATCGACCGCACCTACACCTTCCTCATTCCCCGGTGACCATCAGCCACCCCTTCACCGAGCATTTCCGCCATCGAATCACCCCGTCGCCATGAAGCCCATCCGACCGTCGCCCTTCACTGCCGACATGCCACACCAGCCATCCTCGGGGACCGTGACAAGTACCAATCGCCTCCCCTTCCCTCTATCTTGCATTTCCGCACCTCGGCCGGCACCGTCATCCACCAGAGCGCTGGTGGCCATCGGGCCCCGTGCGCCACCGTCGGCTGGTGTGCCACATCAGTTGGCCAACATGGGTGCCAGCTGGCCGCCGCCTCTGCACAGGCAAGCCACGCTAGCGCCACCTTGCCTTCCCGAGCGCCCGCATGCCACCTCAGCATCACTCTGGTCCACCGTAGACCGGCCCCACTTGTCAGTCACTCGTCCAATTATTTAATTCCCAGGGCTGACGTCATGCTGACATCATAATCTTGCTTTTCCTCCAGTAAAATAATTCTTGCTAACGTCATAATTCCTTTTTTAGTATAAAAATAATTCCAGAAAATAGTCTTTTTCTTTTTCCTTGTATTTAATCTTTGGAAGGCCATAACTTCTTCATTTTAACTCCAAATTGACCCATTCAAATTTCTAAATTTTTCTAAAATCATGAACTTGCCATTTCTGTACTTTTTTTTTGAATTTTTGAATTTTTTTTGAATTTGAATTTAGATCTTCATGTTTAGATTTCGACAATTCCAGAGAATTCGATTTCGACGACGATTCGCAGCAAAACTTCGAGCAGGGCAAGTTACACCTTTGACCATGTTGATCCTAATATTTTAAATTAAATTATATTGTTTTACTGTATATACATGCGTATCTTTATTCAAATATAATTTACCGATGTTTTAAAACTTTAGCTATGCCGATGATCCTTTGAATATTGCCAATTTGATCTCGAACTTACATGCCTTGTCACCTTAGCTGAAAACTAGTTGGTACAGTAGTATTAACTAGCAAATTTTTTGGAAAATTGCTTAGCCGAGCTTAGAATGATTTAGGTGGGATCAATTATTTCATATGAAATGGCGATTTCTGTTAATGAATTCTTGACTTCGGTGAGTCAAGAAAAATGTATGAAATTGTTTAAAATGAAAATAGAAAACTTGGTTTGGACTTAGGCTATTGGTTAGGTGGTGGGGTGCCGGCATGCTTCATGTTTGGTGACACGTAGTTGATTGTCGAGCATGTGGGTATGTGGTTGAGCCTAAGTCAATTTAAGGACCGTTTCTATGAAATATTTTACGAAGTCACTTCGTACTACCACAAGTCCGGTATGGGACGGATTTGACTAAGTAATTTGTGAAGTTCCAAATAAATTTCGCTATAGGCTGAATGTGAGCGTGGTGTAGGCCGCGAGAAGTCTCACATGGCACAAGAGGGGGCTCCAGCTCGTGGATTCGAGTTGTAGTGAAATCTTAGTGTCGGTGTGACTGTTTTGGCTATGGATCATTGTAACAGCTTTGTCGTGAACTCCCCGCCGCACACCTAAGGCAGTGTGTTGATCGCGTGGCTCAAGTTGGAGAACACGTCTTGTGGGTAAAGTTGTAAGACTTGGCCATAAGGCCTGTACATTTGTTTAATAATATTTGGTGGTTGTTTATGCATGATATTTATCGTTGTTGACCATGTGTGCACTAGCTTTTCCTATGATAGTGTGATTTACCTAGAGGGATTTGGAGTTGTTATTTCGGTCCCAACAAAATTAAAGGGGAGCCTATAATTTTTAGAATATTTTATAAGTAATTTCATATACGTATATAAAAAGGGGTATATCTAAAAAATATACATACCACTGCTGAAAAATTATATATACCACCTAGATAGTCTTAAATACTCTATACAACACATACATACCATCCGTTACGTGAGATAGGACATAAGGAGTAATTACACCCATAAATAAAATAGAGGCTTCATATATATATATATATATATATATATATATTATTTATATTATATATATATATATATATATAACATCTTATATCGCAGACCGTAAATATTCAAAAACTACGTATATTTATGGACGGAGGGAGTACAACCTAACTAATTCTCGAATGGAAGAGCATCTAATACATAATGCACAACCTTAAGATGATCAACTAAATATCGATAATGAATATATTATTGAATTAATCAAAGTACAGAAGGTACATGAAAGTGTGGAATATGTTACTGTATTCTTCGTGAGAATTGATCACGGGAGATGCATAGCATTTCTTTTAAAATAATATATTTTTATTATAAATTACAGTAATACACTTGTACGAATTTGTTTTATAAAAATGACCTCCACTCGTCCAACTGTTGAGCGACTGTAACATATCGCTCAACCGCCACGTGACACATAACCAGTCTGTGGACGGTTAAGCGGCAGGTTGCAGTCGTCCTATCGTTGGACGACTGGAGGTCTAGTCGCTAACCATTCGGTGACTGCAATTTTAGTCTATTTTTACACAAGTGACCCCCCTATCTGCGCATTGGTACTGTAAATGATAATTGTTGTTGGTAAGTAATATTGATCAAATTTTATGTATGTGTTGTATTTTTTTGGGAAAAAATAACGGAAGGCAATATCGATTGATCCATTTGTGATTTTGATAGATTATGAATGGTACAAAATTTGTTAGATTCGTAATAACATTTTGTGATCGTCGTATGTTATTACAATGCAATAAATTTTGTGAAAACTATTTTGAGAATGATTAAGATATCAATAATTGGTAAGTATAAACTTCATAATAAAGTTAGGAATAACACGGTGCGCAGGATTTGGTTACATGCATAAGAAAGAGCATCATGCACGATGCAATAAATCGAACTACTCCTACGATACATATACATCTTTTTGGAATAGAAATAAATTCGATGCCTCTCCCTCTCCCATCCTTTCCTTCCCTTCCTCTCTTTTCTTCTTCTTTCTTTCGCCTCTCCTTTTCTTTGTTCGGCGTCAGCGGCTCAAATGCTCTGTGTGGATAAGGGCTCGGCTGTGCGACCGGCTATATGCTGGGTGCAGTCGCCAAATGGTTGCGCGACTGGACTGCTAGTCGCCCAACGATTGAGCGATAGGTCTCAGTCGCCCCACCGTTAGGCGAGTTCAATTATATCGTCCAACGGTCCATTGAATGCATACGTGTCGAGTGGCCGTTGAACAACAGGATCCAATCGTCCAACGGTTGAACGACTGAAAGCTATTTCTGATAAAAAATTTTGCATGAGTATATTTCTATAATTTAGAATAAAAATATATTATTTTTTTAAAAAAATCGAGACGCATATGGTTGTTGAAGGAACCATAATCCAGCCATAAAAATATATGCAGCTGCTCGGTCACCAATGCAGTCAAACAATCTTGAAGACAGTTTGGTGAAATTTGTTGGTTCAAAGGTGTACCGTACCGCATCGAAGTGAGTGGCCGCCTCATTGGCCTGCAACTGCAGGTCTGCCTGGCCATAATAAAGCAGTGTAAGACTGAGCCACGGGATTAAACAATACAGCCTTCTCTCACAAATGCTTCGAAAGCATCTGCAATTTTGCTCACATAATCCCTTGTGAATGAAAAGTTTTGATGACACACTAGTGTAATCTCATCAACAACATTGGTGAAATGTCAGTATTTTCTTCCATCAGAGAATGTGTTAAAAGTATAATCCGAATTCATCGTCATATCCTTAGTAGACACTGCACTAGATGTGACTTTGGAATGATGCATACGACAAGCTATGTCGGACGTGACAACAGTTAGCATAGCTCTCTCTGATTCAGTTTTCTTCTCCATTTAAGTCTCATCTCTCTACGTCTATATATATACCCCGTAGTATATAGGAAAAGTAATAACTCCATTGTAAATATATTTTTATACAGTGATTTGCTTTTGTACATCTGTAACTATTTTCTGCAATAGTTTTTTATGTAAAAATTTATGTCACTCTGTTTTTCTATTTTATAATAATTGGTATAAAAGTTTTTGGGTCGAAATTGAAATTACCGCCCTCGGGAGGAGCCGACTTCTGGGGCGACGACCCGCATGCCATCGAGGCAGCCATCGCGCGATGCGACATCAAAGATAGTGTTGAAGGCAACTCAATACAGCTTCCATAAATCTTAAAACAAGAGAAGAGAGTAAATGATCATCCCCCACGTTTTATCTATGTTTTAATATTTTTGTAACTTTTACAATAGCGACGTCTAGAAGCGCCTCCCAAGACTGACTCATCACATCCCACAGAATTCACAATTGCCGATTGCCTCCGTAGGCTTCCATGAGTTGGCATGAAATTATTATGTATAACACGCAGTCTTCAGAAAAAAAAAAAGTGTAAAAGCAACTCTAGTAGGACCCCTACTTAAACCTCTAAACTCATATTTGAGAGCCAGAGTAAAAAATTGAACTCCAGCAGGGCCCCTACTTGAGTCCTCAAAAATAGGAGCCTCTCAAATGAGACCTCCAAACTCTCATTCCTAGGGGCTCTTACTTGAGCCCTCAAACTCAGATTATTCGTATTTGAATAAATACGTCCCTTATTCGGAATAAATTTGAATTTAAATTTGAATATTCGTATTTGAATTCATAAATTTAAATTTGGAACAAATTTGAATTTAAATTTGAATATTCGTATTTGAATTCATAAATTTAAATTCAGAACAAATTTGAATTTAAATTTGAATATTCGTATTTGAATTCATAAATTTACATATTGTCCCTCATTGTGAAATCATAAATATTTTATTGTGTATTGTGCTTTTGTCCCATACATATGCATATAGTGTGTGAGGAAATAGAGATAATTGAGAAGTAGGAGCTCTGTTTTGAGGGCTCCTGCTGGAGTACAGCCCAGAAAACAGGGCTCTCAAAAGTAGAGAGAGCTCTCAAACGAAAAGTAGAGACCCTGTTTTGAGAGCTACTGCTGAAGTTGCTCTAACACGAGATCCGAAGTTTCTTACTTTAGGTGGCACTGGTAACTTCCTCAGCGCCTTCCACCATGGCTTCTCATCTCCCAGTGAACTTGAGTTTGTTGACAACATCTCGCATCGCTTCTTTTGTCGCAGATCCTCTTCAAGCCGTTCTAGAGGAATAGCCAAAATTGCATCTGCATCTGCATCGGGCTGCATGACCTCGGTGCAAATAATCTCCTCATTCCATGACCTGACACCATCAAGCAAAAGGTCACTCACTCGACTCAGATTTGTGTTTTTAGGTTCGCTTCTAAAAGCTATTTTTCTTTTTTTATATATAATAATTAATTTTTAAATAAAATATCTTTTTAAGATAGAGACTATAAGTTGATTGTAACACACACTATAACAATTTCATTTATATTGGCCGAAATTGCACATAAGTTTCTCTTACTCCATACTCTCTCAAAGTAGCGAAAAAAACCATAAACCGCAACCTAAAAGAACATCCCCTATGTCTAGCCCGACGGTATCCAATTGTCATCCCATACATCTATGGATTCACCATTACTGACCCTCAGCGCTCATTTGGACTTAAAATAGTGGCTTATAACTAAATTTGTATCAGATCCGCTTATTTTATATCAGAATCGATGATAGCTTATTTGACATAATTAAATTTAAAAAAATCTAAAAATAAAAAAATAAGTTAGTCTATCACATATAATGCAAATGAGTACAAGAAAAAGAACCGCAAAACCTAAAAAAACTAAAAATAGAAAAACAAAATTTAAAAATAATAAAAATTCAGAAAGTAAGTCGAAATGAGGTACCCAAACCTAATGTACAACTTTAGCACGCTGGTACGCCTCGAGATCTGTCACAGTGACACGATAGTCACCGATTTTTTTATTATAGGAAAGTAACAAATGAAATTAAACATAACTAGGAAATAACCTGAATTCTAGTATAGGCAAACCGTTGCCATCGGCGACGTCGAAGAGAAGGCCCAGCAACAGCGCGAAAAGAAACCGACAAACTAACCACCAAGCCCATCTTTATTTCTTCCCTAAACCAGAACCCAAACAATGGCGTAGTGTCTCCGCGGCAGGCGCGCGGAGCCGCCGGGGCGCTCGCGCGGTGGCGCCGTGGCGTCGGGTAGCCTCGGCGTCGTACCACCACACGATCCAGTGTTGCCTCGAGACGACCGGCTCGCGCGCGGCGCGCGTGAGCGCTGCAACTCCGCATCCCGGCCGTGATGTTCACCCTCACCGGCGCCGTCGCCGGAGACGGGGTTGTAAGCGGAAAACTTTGATTTAAACGTAAGCGGAAAACTTTTCTTTTACAACACTATTTTGTTCAACCTCAAATATGTATGAACATACCTTGATCCATATTGTAATAAACTTGCTTTGCTTCCAATAAGCCTTTTTCTCTTGTCTCTTCCTTTACTTTAATAGTGTTCTCTTGATGATCAAAGAACTAGCGAAGTTGTATGTGTGTCTTTGCACTACCATTTGCTTTATCTGCACTCGTTCAAGTCTTTGGCTTAATGCAAACGTGACACTGCTTGCTACCTTTCTTTCTTTCACATTTTACTCTCCGAATGGAAAAGGACTATTTATAGCAGTGAACAGCCGTGCAGTGAACAGCCATGTCTGCTCTGTCTGCATGCGAACAGACGTATGTGTGAATAGCCGCATGAAGCAGCCACCTTTTTCACTTCTGTTCGAATCTCATTAACTGTTCTTTGAGATTCATTACTCCCACTGATTTGACCATTCTCAATGAATCGAGCATTTCCAGACTCAACTATTCTTGTACTATGGTTAGGACAATAAAATCTATATCCTTTAGATTTTTCAGGATAACCGATGAAATAACCGCTAATAGTTTTTGCATCAAGTTTCTTTTCATGTGGATTATATATCCTTACTTCTGCTGGACAACCCCAAACATGAAGATGTCTTAAACTAGGTTTCCTCCCTGTCCACAGTTCATAAGGAGTCTTAGGAACTGACTTACTAGGAACCCTATTTAGAATATATGCAGCAGTCTTTAATCCATACATCCACAAGGATATAGGTACATTTACATTACATATCATACTCCTAACCATATCCATAAGAGTACGATTTCTCCTTTCAGCTACACCATTTTGCTGAGGTGTTCGGCATTGTATACTGTGCACAAATACCCTTACTTTCAAGGAACTTAGCAAATGGACCTGGACATTGTCCATTTTCATTATATTTACCATAATATTCAGCACCTCTATCAGATCTCACAACTTTAACCTTTTTATCTTGCTGCCTTTCAACCTCATCAATGAATATCTTTAAGTAATCCACTGCTTGAGACTTTTCATGTAACAAGTATAAATAGAAATAACGTGAGTAATCATCAATGAAAGTGATAAAATACTTTTCATTTCCCCAGGAAGGAACATCAAAAGGACCACAGATATCAGTGTGTATTAACTCTAATGGTGCATTACTTCTTGTGGCAGGATGCTTTGATATATGCGAGGTTTGCTTTCCTTTAATGCATTCTATACATATGTTCTAGTCGACAAAATCCAATTGAGGTAAAATTTCACTATTCATTAACCTCATTATTCTTTCTTTGGATATGTGACCAAGTCTTTGATGCCATAGGAAAGCAGAACATTCACTATGTGCACTACGTTTATTGCCAACATAAAATTCAACATTAAACAGAGATTCAGCAAATCCATTATTAAGATTAAAGCGATACAATCCTTCAGATAAAGTACCACTACCATAATAGTACTCACACTTATACAAGGAAAATACACCACTTCCAATCTTAAACTTAAAACCTTTATTATCCAACTTAGCAACAGAAACTAAATTTCTAGCACATTCGGGAACATAAAGACACTTTTCAAGATCCAAGTGGCATCCAGAATCTAGAATTAAGCGATATGTCCCAATGCCTTCAATTTGTGCTTTCATTCTATTTCCCATGTACAGGAAATTTTTAGTTCCACTTATGGGTTGGATCGAAAGGAATCCCTGTAAAATATGCGACACATGAGTAGTTGCACCAGTATCTAACCACCAGGTATTATTGGGAACTTCAATAAGGTTTGATTCAAGGCATACAGAAACATAATATGTACCTTTCTTTTCGAACCAAGCTTTTCGTTTTGGGCAATCTTTCTTGAAGTGTCCAGATTTCTTGCAGAAATGACATTTCATATCTTTACGGATTTGACCCTCCTTAACAGCTCCAGGAGTCTTATCCTTCTTTTTACCCTTTTTCCCTGGTTTTCCCTTACTGCCGCTAGCACCCTCATGAACCGTGAGATGGACAGAATTTTCTCTATATTTCTTTAATCTCCCTTCCTCTTGAACTAACATGGCCTTTACTTCTTGAAAGTTCCATTTATCTTTAATGGTGTTATAATTCACCTGGAACTGGCCAAATTCAGGAGGTAGCGAGTTCATAATGAATTGAACCAAAAAAGATTCATTCAAGTCCATGCCCATGGATTTCAACTTTGCTGCAAGATTAGCCATGTTTGTCACATGATCATGAATGGGTTGCGACCAATCAAATTTCTTAGTCGTCAACTCACTCATGAGACTCCCCACAATGGACTTGTCCGTAATGTCCGATTGAGAGTATTCTTTAATCTTCAACATGAACTCTTTTGCATCTTCCGTTTTGGGCATTGATGGCTTAACATTTTCAGCCATCAACATACGCATTAGATTTAAACTCAATCTGTTGGACCTTTCCCAAGTCTCTAAAAGAGACAAATCATCATCTGTACTGTCCTCAGTAATGATTGGTTTATCCATAATCAATGCGTAATCTAAATTCATAACACCCAATTGGAAACGCACTTGCTCGGACCAATCATTATAATTCAGTCCATTAAACTTTACAAGCCCGCTGCTTTGAGCATACAGGTTTATGGTGGTTGCAGAAAAGAACATACTCAAAATAAATATTTTGACCAAAATAGATCCAGACAAAACTTTTAGATATGCATCTAAAACCATCTTTGGATGAATTTTAAATACAAACTTTAAAACTGTCAAAAGATAAACTTTAATAGATTTTTCAAACATACTCAGATCTTTACACATGCTATCTTTGGATATACATGTTACCAAAAATGTTTGATCAATCTCTTTCATGTTATTAATTATAAGCAATGATCCACCTTTGGGCGATCTCCAAGCTTTATAATTAATAAGTTTAATTGTACGATCATTGTAACAATATTCGATATGACCGGACAATTAAAAAAATACACAAATAAATGTCAATAACTTTCTAGTTATGCCACTTTGGTGACGAGTAACTTGTACTATACATTGATCATTTAATTGGTATTTCATTTCATAAGAAACAAATATAAGGATATGCTATTTCAATGTACTCGGACGAATACTATTATGTCCAGTACAAAATCCATACTAAATAGCATAAGCAAACTTTCATATGATCATCAAAAGACCATAAAAGAACATTAAGACAAAAATTTTCATGGTGAACAAAAGTGTTGTATCCTTGCTCTGATACCAAATGTAAGCGGAAAACTTTGATTTAAACGTAAGCGGAAAACTTTTCTTTTACAACACTATTTTGTTCAACCTCAAACATGTATGAACATACCTTGATCCATATTGTAATAAACTTGCTTTGCTTCCAATAAGCCTTTTTCTCTTGTCTCTTCCTTTACTTTAATAGTGTTCTCTTGATGATCAAAGAACTAGTAGTAAGTTGTATGTGTGTATTTGCACTACCATTTGCTTTATTCAGACTCCGTTCAAGTCTTTGGCTTAATGCAAACGTGACACTGCTTGCTACCTTTCTTTCTTTCACATTTTACTCTCTGAATGGAAAAGGACTATTTATAGCAGTGAACAGCCGTGCAGATGAATGTACATGTTCGCTGTCGCATGCGAACAGACGATGTGTGAATAGCCGCATGAAGCAGCCACCTTTTTCACTTTTGTTCTGCACAACTGCACGCAACCGCATGCTATTAAGCATGTCAATAGCACGTAGAGCCATGCATGATTTTAAGCAAATGAGACATGCAACTGCTGTACTAATACTACTCCATTTTAATACACATACAACATAATTAGTAAGAGAGACAAGAGGGATTTAAAACCCAACAATTCTAATACTTTAAATCTAGCAACCATCATACTAGATCTTTTATAATTAGAATTAAACCAATAAATTACATGGGGGCACTTTTATGTTAATTAAAATTAACAATCTCCCACTTGACCCATGTAATAACTTGATGATTCACATATAAACTTTAAGTGCACATTATATATGAATTTATCAAGTTATATTTTTTATTGAATTTAAATTGAAAGGATTATGGCGGTCTCAAATTTTTAGTCAACAAGATTCCTTCCATATATCACAATCAATTTAATCCAAAATTTATCTTTAATTAAGGAAAACATAATCCTTAATTAAAATATTTCACTAAACTCCATAATGTGAAACAAAGGACAAAAACAATTCTTTTATTGAATTCAAACTTGTCACAATAATATGAGCAACAGTTATTTGTACAAACTTGTACAAATCTTTACAAACACATTTCTATGATAACAAGGACTTCTCAATTAAACCCATACTTTCGACATGACCATTAAATGTCTTGGGCGGTAGACCTTTAGTTAACGGATCCGCTATCATAAGATCGATCGATATGCTCAAAAACACCTTCTGCTTTTGTACTTCTTCTTTAATCGACAAATACTTCAATTCCATGTGTTTTGCACCTTTCGAGTATTTGTCATTTCGGAGAAGAATACGGCTGTGAATTGTCACAATAAATTTTTAATGGTCTCTCTATTGAGTTAACAATATGGAGACTGTTATAAAATTCGTAACCATAATGCTTGAATAGTAGCTTCAAACAAGCCACAAATTCAGCCTCCATAGTAGAAGTAGCAATAATCGATCGCTTCACTCTTCCAAGAGATCGCTCCTCCAGCTAACATAAAAATATAGCCAAATGTAGATTTTCTTGAGTCTACACATCCAAAGATAGTCTGAATCGAGTAACCAATCACTTCAAGATTGTTTGATTTTCTGTAAGTGAGCATGTAATCCTTGGTGCCTTGTAAATACCGAAGAACTTTCTTCGCAGCTTTCCAATGATCCATCCCAAGATTACTTTGATATCGACCCAACATACCAACAGCAAAGCTAATATCTGGTCGAGTGCATGTTGATGCATACATTAAGCTCCCAACTACCGAAGCATATGGAATAGATTCCATTTCTTTTCGTTCCAAATCATTTTTCGGGCATTGCATATTGCTAAACTTGTCCCCTTTCTAAATTGGAATTATGCCGGCGGAGCATTTATCCATTCTAAACCTCTCCAAAACTTTATTGATATATCCTTTCTAAGACAAACTTAACAATCCTTGTTTTCTATCACGGAATATTTCTATTCCTATAACAAAGGATGCCTCACCCATATCCTTCATTTCGAAATTCGTAGAGAGGAATTTCTTTACATCATGTAACAATGATTTTTCATTAGCGGCTAACAGAATATCATCAACATATAGGACTAATATAATAAACTTGCTCCCACTGACTTTAAGATATATACATCGATCAACGGCATTTTCTGTAAATCCGTACGATGTAATGGTATTATTAAATTTAATATACCATTGGCGGGATGCTTGTTTAAGCCCATATATTGACTTCTTTAATTTACACACTAAATTTTCCTTTCCCTGAACTTTAAAACCTTCTGGTTGATCCATATAAACTTCCTCTTCAAGATCGCCATTCAGAAATGCGGTCTTTACATCCATTTGATGAAGTTCTAAATCATAATGTGTAACTAAAGTCATAATAATTCTTAGAGTCTTTCTTAGAAACCGGAGAGAAAGTCTCTTTATAATCAATGCCATCTTTCTGAGTATAACCTTTAGCAACAAGTCTGGCTTTGTACCTTTCAACATTGACTTTTGAGTTGCGTTTGGTCTTAAAAACCCATTTACAACCAACTTGCTTTGATCCTTTAGGCAACTCAACCAAATCCCAGACTTTGTTGTTATTCATTGATTTCAACTCATCTTCCATAGCATTAAACCATTTTTCTGAATTATTACTTTTCTTGGCTTGTGTAAATGAGACTGAATCTTCATCTATACTTAAGTCACATTCATGTTCTAAAGAGTATATCACATAATCATCCAAAATAGCTGATCTTTTCTATCTTACAGACCTTCTTAGTGCTATTTCTTGTGGTATATCTTTTTCCTTCATGGCTTGTATATCATCCATCGACTTTTCACCAACTAAATTTTCTCTTTCCGTGTTGTTAGGTAACTTTAACACAACATCCGGAGGAGAAATATTAGTTGAAGAAGTTTCTGTTCGAATCTCATTAACTGTTCTTTGAGATTCATTACTCCCACTGATTTGACCATTCTCAATGAATCGAGCATTTCCAGACTCAACTATTCTTGTACTATGGTTAGGACAATAAAATCTATATCCTTTAGATTTTTTAGGATAACCGATGAAATAACCGCTAATAGTTTTTGCATCAAGTTTCTTTTCATGTGGATTATATATCCTTACTTCTGCTGGACAACCCCAAACATGAAGATGTCTTAAACTAGGTTTCCTCCCTGTCCACAGTTCATAAGGAGTCTTAGGAACTGACTTACTAGGAACCCTATTTAGAATATATGCAACAGTCTTTAATCCATACATCCACAAGGATATAGGTACATTTACATTACATGCAATTGCTGTACTAATACTACTCCATTTTAATACACATACAACATAATTAGTAAGAGAGATAAGAGGGATTTAAAACCCAACAATTCTAATACTTTAAATCTAGCAACCATCATACTAGATCTTTTATAATTAGAATTAAACCAATAAATTACATAGGGCACTTTTATGTTAATTAAAATTAACAGGGGTCACCCACCGTCAGCTCCTCACCGCCGACAGGAAGCAGCTCGCAGAGATGGTGAAGCAGTCGCCGTACTTCCTCTCCACCCCTGTCCGCCTCCAGGTCCGCGCCGGCGAGCGATCCACCGCCGTCATGCACTCTGGCACCGTCCTCCCCATCAAGGTATTCCAGTGTTTCTCGCCTTTCCTTCAAAGACGGCATCCATTCGTTGAGGACGTATCGAAGAATTTCATCCTTGGGCACTTTTAGCGTGGGGGTGCTTTTCTTGCTCATCTTGTGTTCGACGCCACTGCATAGTTCTTATACTATCTTCGGAAAAAAAATTGCTCGGACATACCCATCCTCCTGATCATGTTTCTGTCCTTTATTTGTTCGGTAGACAAAAAACCAATCTTTTTTAACGTGCTTGTTTCCTGCTCATTGTGTGGTTCATCTGTGGGGCTCTATGTTGCAAAGTTCTGGGGAATCACTTGTGGAGAGTAGTTTTAGGCTTTTAGGAACTATATGTTGGCGCCTTTACAGAAATTGGTTGGATATGTTGTGAGTCGGGGAGGTCCGTACCACTTGGCATACCATGCGTTGAGGATGACCTGTGTGCTCTTGTGTGTGCAGGTGCATAGAGATGAAACAACAGGGAATATATTGAACTTGGTGATGGTGCAGGCAGATGCGGGCACAATGCTGAAGGTGAATTTGCCTGTAGAGTTCAAAGGGGAGGATGTCTGCCCTGGGTTGAAGAAAGGTATCATCTTGTTCTTTTCTTTTGGCAACATTCATTTGTTTTCTTTTGGCAACATTCATTTGGTATATTCTGTCGGACTCTTGACGGTATTTGGGTAATTTCCCAATTTAAAAAAAGAGTGAGAGAGAGATGGTCCCACCTGTCAGAGGAAGAGATAAGGCTGATGCCTTCTCTTGCATGCGCCTAGGGGAGCTCGGCTTGATCACTTCGGATAGCAGCCGGGTTGTGCGGAGATGGCGGAGGCGCCACCGGCCCGAGCATCCAGCCGTTGGCCGCAGCCCATCAGCTACTTCCTCGCCCCCCTATATAAGGCAGCTTCCCTCTCCTCTTTTTGGCACCGAGATCAGTGTGTCCCCTACTTCTGAATATCTTCCTCTTCCTTGGTTGGATCTCGATTTGGGCAGTGGAACTCTTCTCTGCCGTGTTCTTCACCGGCTCCAGCAAGAAGAGAAGTCCAGATTTTCCTCCCCTTGGGCATTTCCCGATCAGCTCCTTGCGCTATTTCTTCTTTGAAATAGCCGCGAGGAGATTAGGGCTTTCTTCTTGAGGATTAAATGTGGTCGGCTCTTGATCGGTTTGAGAACGAGGAAAGGTGAGCTTAGTTTGACAAGTAATCCCAGGTTTTGTTCACATATGTTATCTGCTGTTTCTTTGTTTGCAAGAGTCTGTCAGGTTTTTTGTTGTGAGCCCAAAGGTTATCTTGGGTAGTTCTTTCACCCGTGATGCACGGCACGCCCTGAGAGCTGTGGGATGGCACAGTTTGTAGTATGCCATGAAATGTGGATCGTGGACTCAGTTTCTTTTGCATGCTTTGTTACTTATATACATGAATGAACAACAGAAAAGCAGTTCAGTCGCTGCACCAAAATAGCATCTTCCAGTGTTCTTCTTTTTCGCCTGTGTGTGTGTGTGCTGGTAATTAGTTTCTTCTCCAATGAGGAGAAGCAACACCGGTGGCAACTGGAACAATTGGTATCAGAGTTACCGCACCTGGGAGTAGACGACCATGCCGCGCCGACGCTCTTCGTCGCCACCACGACGAACTCGGGAGGAGTCCACACCGCCATCGGGGAGCGGTGGAAACGGTGGTGGCAGTGCCGAGCGCAATCTGGTGATCCATCGAGTCACCAAGGAGATCAGCAGCAGCGGCTCGTTTCCAATCTTGTCGAAGACGAACTACTACGATTGGGCGGCTCTCATGCGCGTCATGCTACAGGCACGGGGCCTGTGGGTGGCGGCGAGTGTTGGCACCAACGACTTCGTTGAAGACCGGATGACCCTTGAAGCGATTGCGAAAGCCGTCCCGATGGAGATGATGGGGACCGTCGCAAGCAAGGCGACTGCCAAGGCAGCGTGGGATTCAATCAGAACCATGCATGTTGGTGTAGCGCGCGTGCGCAAGGCCAAAGCAAACACGCTCCGCCGTGAGTTCGACGGACTCAAATTCTGTGACGGCGAAAGCGTGGATGAATTCGGCATTCGCATCAACGAGATCGCACACCAACTTGCAGTCCTTGGCGAGGGCTACACGGAGGAGGAGATTGTCCGAAAGTTCCTTCAAGCGGTTCCTCCGAAGTATGAGCAGATCGCAATGTCGATCGAGACTCTCCTCGATCTCAGTGAGCTCTCCGTCGAGGAGCTGATAGGGTGGCTCAAGGCGACGGAGGAGCGCCGTAATCTTGGCGGGAGCAGTGGGACGTCCTCGGCAAGATTAAACCTCACGGAAGAGGAGTTGATTGCCCGAGTAACCTCACGGCTTTATTTGGCCGGAGAAGGACCCCCGAAGCGCGGAAGGGGGACCGCGCCAGGTCTAAGGAGAAGCTGTAGCCGTGGACGCGGAAGAGATATCGGAGGCCGAGGCGGCTTCAGACCACCGAAGACAAGCGGCGGCAACATCACCGATGGAAGCTCTGTCGCCGGCGACCAGTGCCGCTACTGCGGGAAGACGGGCCACTGGGCTCGAGAGTGTCGCAAGAAGAAGAGAGACGAACAAGCCCACACAGCCCAGGTGGAGGTGGAGAAAGAGACAACTTTATTACTTGCCACTGTTTCGGACCGCACCAACCACACTTTCCCCACTCCACCGACATTTTTTGCAAGTGCGCCGACACCAGCAATCCCAGATTCAGCGACTTGCTTGCCGTTCCCCTTGGCGATTTGCTCGGCATCTCCCTCGGTGATCTCCTTGTCGGCTCCTCCAGCGGATTGCTTGGCTCCTCCAGCGACAAGCTCGGCGGCCCCTCCAGCGGCTCGCTCGATTCCTTCGGCGGTGTGCTCGGCCGTTCGAGTGAAGGAAGTCGGCGCCTACGCACAGCCAGGTGGCAAGGAGGAAGGAGACCATGCGCACCCCACTCCACTGTCGAAGGGTGCGGATCCTGCACCGCCGGCATCCCCGTCGGAGATACACCTGGACGAAGAGAAGCTCTTCGTTCAGCTCGGCGGAAAGGAGGGGGACCACACGCGCTGGATCCTCGACACGGGCGCTACCAACCACATGACTGGTGAGCGCTTGGTTTTTGCCGATCTCGACTCCGGCGTGCGCGGCACCGTCCGGTTTGGGGATGGGTCTGTGGTCGAGATTGAAGGCTGCGGAACAGTCCTCTTCACATGCAAGAATGGGGAGCACCGGGCGCTCTCCAAGGTGTACCACATTCCACGCCTCACCGCCAACATCGTCAGCTTGGGGCAGCTAGATGAAGACGGGTACAAGACAATGATAGAAGGAGGAGTGCTCCGGATCTGGGACCAGCAGAGGCAACTATTGGCCAAGGTGTGTCGCTCGGCCAATCGCCTATATATCCTTATGCTGGATATCGGGCGGCCGGTCTGCTTGGCAGCACAAGGAACTAACGCGACGTGGAGATGGCATGCAAGATATGGTCATCTAAATTTCAGGGGGCTACGAAGACTAGCTCAGGAGCAGATGGTGCGAGGACTGCCACAAATTGATCATGTCGATCAAGTGTGTGACAGCTGCCTCGCCGGGAAGCAACGACGTCTGGCGTTCCCAAGTGAAGCTAAATATCGTGCAGCACACAAGTTGGAGTTGGTTCACGGCGACATATGTGGTCCAGTAACTCCACCAACACCGAGCGGCAACAAGATGTTCCTTCTTCTTGTTGATGACTTGAGCCGGTATATGTGGCTCATCTTGCTGAGCTCCAAGGATCAAGCAGCTGCAGCTATCATCAAATTCAAAGCTGGAGCCGAGGCATTGGCAGAGCGCAAGCTGGGTACATTGCGCACTGATCGGGGAGGCGAATTCACAGCGCGGGCGTTCAGTGATTACTGCTCCGAACAAGGCATCCAGAGGCACCTTACTGCGCCTTACACGCCCCAACAAAATGGCGTGGTAGAGAGAAGAAATCAGACGGTGATGGGGATGGCCAGAAGCATGATGAAGGCAATGTCGCTGCCAGGCTGGTTTTGGGGGGAGGCAGTAACCACTGCAGTGTTCATCTTGAACCGAGCCCCTACACAGAGTGTTGAAGGAAAAACCCACTACGAGGTCTAGCATGGGAGCAAACCCCCTGTGCATTTCCTGCGGACATTCGGGTGCGTGGCACATGTGAAGACAGTGGGAAGACATCTCAGCAAACTTGACAGCCGAAGCACACCTATGGTGTTTGTCGGTTATGAGCAAGGATCGAAGGCCTACTGATTCTACAACCCAGCTACACAGCGAGTACAAGTCTCACGGGATGCTGTGTTTGAGGAGGACCGTCCCTAGGACTGGGGAGCAGACAAGGGAGCTGGACCAGACGACGACAATGAGCCATTTTATTTTGAATTTGCCTCAGTTTCCAGGGAGCGTGGCAGCACCAGCAGGCCGGCAACATCATCCTCGCCAACTATGTCAACGGCATCACCATCAACACCAACTAGCGCTGCGATGCCCACGTGCGGGTCTGAGCCCCGCACACCGTCAACGCTGGTCACACCCAGCGTCGAGTTCGCGACGCCCCCGTCAGGGGAACTTGATCTAGACAACGACCACGACGATGCACCACTTCGATTCCGTACTATGGACAATGTACTCGGTGATGCTTCACTTCCTGGGTTGGCCAAACGTGAGCTGACCGAAGTGCTTATGATGGCAGTAGAGGATGAGCCAACGACGGTTGAAGAAGCAAAGGGGATCAAGGAATGGCGTATGGCAATGTTGGAGGAGATGGCCTCTATCAAAGAAAACAAGACTTGGTCTTTGGTGGATCTTCCCCCAGGACACCGTGCCATCGGCTTGAAGTGGGTGTTCAAACTTAAGCGCGATGAGCATGGTGAGGTTATAAAACACAAGGCTAGACTCGTCGCCAAGGGATATGTGCAACGTCAAGGCATCGATTACGAGGAAGTGTTTGCACCAGTTGCAAGGATGGAATCAGTGCGGGTGGTGCTAGCTGTCGCAGCAAACTGTGGCTGGTCAGTGCATCATATGGACGTCAAAATTGCATTTCTCAACGGTGAGTTGATGGAAGAAGTATATGTTGCACAGCCACCAGGCTTTACTGCTGCCGGCCATGAACAGATGGTTCTCAAGCTACATAAAGCTCTTTATGGCTACGCTAAGCTCATGGGCATGGAATGCCAAACTCGATGCGAGCCTAACTGCACTCGGCTTCAACAGGAGTGAGTGTGAGCATGGGCTATACACAGTGGCATCGAGAATACAAGGTTGGTGGTTGGAGTCTATGTGGATGATCTGGTTATCGCAGGGGAGTCCACAGCTGAGATCAACACGTTCAAGATGGAGATGAAGACACTCTTCCGAATGAGTGATCTGGGAATCTTGTCTTATTACCTCGGCATTGAGGTAAGGCAAGGGCGATTTTGCATAGAGTTGTGCCAGAAGAATTATGCTGTGAAAATGCTTGAGAAAGCAGGGATGAGCAGATGCAACGCTTGTGCTACACCGATGGAAACTCGATCAAATTGTCAAGGCAAAGTACTTCAAAGAAAGATAGATGCAACAACATACCGTAGCCTTATTGGCAAAATCACGGTATCTCGCCGCACACTCGACTGCACCTTGCTTTGCAAAGGGATACCCGAGTCGATTTATGGAAGAACCGCCAGAACACATGGCAGCAATGAAGCACTTGTTCGGTATGTGTTGCGTGCACAACCGACTATGGGCTGGTTTACACAAGGGGTGATATCGACTCACCTAGTTGGATACAATGGATGCTGACATGGCGGGTGATGTGGACGATCGGAAGAGCACGACGGCATTGTATTCTTCCTTGGCGGAAACCAGTGACTTGGCATCCTGCATAAACGGGTGGTCGCATTATCATCATGCGAAGCGGAGTATATCGCAGGAGCAGCGGCGACATGTCAAGGGGTCTGGCTCCGTCGACTACTCAGTGATATTCTTGGAGTCCAGGCGCCTCCACCACAACTGAAGATGGACAATATGTCCGCTATCGCTCTCAGCAAAAATCCCGTACTCCATGATAGGAGTAAGCACATTGACACAAAGTTTCACTATATTAGACAATGTGTTGACAACGGGGGGATTGAATTGGATTTTGTGAGAACGCAAGAGCAGCTGGCGGATGTCCTGACGAAATCACTTGGAAGGTCAAAGTTCCAGGAGCTTCGTGAACGGATAGGAGTCACCAAGCTCAAGTGAACAAACGCCGGAATTAGGAGGAGATTGACAAGTAATCCTAGGTTTTGTTCACATATGTTATCTGCTGTTTCTTTGTTTACAAGAATCTGTCAGGTTTTTTGTTGTGAGCCCAAAGGTTATCCTGGGCGCGTCAGTTTTGTTTTGTTGAATTGGTAGTTCTTTCACCCGTGATGCACGGCACGCCCTGAGAGCTGTGGGATGGCACAGTTTGTAGTATGCCGTGAAATGTGGATCGTGCACTCAGTTTCTTTTGCATGCTTTGTTACTTATATACATGAATGAACAACAGAAAAGCAGTTCAGTCGCTGCACCAAAATAGCATGTTCAAGTGTTCTTCTTTTTCGCCTGTGTGTGTGTGCTGGTAATCAGTTTCTTCTCCAACGAGGAGAAGCAACACCGGTGGCAACCGGAACATAGTGCTTGGTGTTCTTTTGTGCTCTTGGCTAGAGCATCATGGTTGGTCTTGTGTGGCATCTTCCCTGTACCTCAGTTTCATTCTTCAGTGTATCCCAAAGTGCGAAGATTGGCATTATATCTTTGTCAACCTTGCCTTCTTGCGTGACACAGCGAGGCGCTTGGTTTTTTGGTACAACACCTTTAGGTGTGCCTTCCCTAGATTTTTTCTCGGTGGCTTTGAGTGTCACCGATGTTGTGAATATTTCAGCATTTTATTAGTGTGCTTCATTTGTTCTTGTTAGATTACCATATTGTTAATATCTCTGTTGAAAGAATCGACAAAGTACTATTGTGGGCTGTGGGTTTGATACCTCTATGATGATAATGGTCTTATACTGAAATTGAATTGTTCATACTTGAGCTCTAAAGTATTGCTTTTGCTGTCATTTTGATCTTCAGTCTTGCAATCAATGACTTTTGAATGTGCTTAGATATTTTGAACTTTTATGTTCTGTGATCTTTGGTAATTCAGAATATATGCTCCTTTTGTTAGCCAATTAGGCTTATTGCTAAACTAGTTAATCTTTGATCTTTTATTCTGTGAATTAATCAAGTTTGTTGGTTAATTGGAGCGGTCTACTGATCACTTTGCTTTGATTCCCTATTGGCCGAAAGTATAAATTGTTGCCTTGAGTTTGAAATCAATTTTGACAGATTAGTAAAGCATTATTTAGAGCTCAAAGTTTGAATCTATATTGTCGTATTCAATTAGTGAAGAGTATAGACTATTGTAGCGAGAAGGTTGAGGTTATCTTGAGCAACTCTACATCTGAGAGCAATAATATAAATCTGAGCATTATGCTGATTTTAATAGCCTACATGTTCTATGTTTAAAACACATTATTCTGTTTAAATGACTTGGAGGATTTACATATCTATATGTTGATCTTTGTCATTTAAATGCTGCTGGAATTATGCTTTAAATCAATTATATTTTGCTGGACTTAAATCTGAATTCATGCTAAAACCGCATTATTTACAACATATTCAGCAGTGATGATGCTTAGAAGTTTAGATGGCATACCAACCTAGAAATGTGCATTTCTCAATACTGAAACACATGATAACAATTGCCTTGTGCGAAACATATTAGTCATGGTAGTAAGCACTTGGTCTAGTTTTAAAAAGGCACTCATTGTTGTGTGGTTACATTAATCAACTCTATGCCCTTTTTATGCTTCCTTGCTGAGGAGCAATGAAGAGTCAGGATGAGGGATATATCCAATGTTCAAGAAGGTGCTAGACGGGCGGCGAGGTGAGTCCTAGCGCCTAAGGGCCTAGGCAGCCGAATTAAAAATAAGGAAAGCATGCCAAAGATAAGCAATCATACATATATATTTGATATTTAGATAAAGAAAATTGTTCCCTTGAAGTAATATGCAAAGCAACTTCACTGTTTTAACTTGTAAGCAATCGGCAATACATGCAAAGCAAGTAAGCAACTGCCAACTAGCAAAGCATATTAGCATAATATGCAAAGGAAGTAAGCAATGAAACATTCAGTCATTCACTAATCAGTAATGACTAACATTGACTAATCAGTAAATAGTAATGACTAATGAAAGTAAACAGTAATGACTAATGACTAATGTAAGTAATCATATACTCCAGGTAATGAGCATATACTACAGTCTGCAAATGCTACTACAGTCTACAGTGAGCAATGAGCATATACTCCAAGTCTCCAAATGCTGCCTACCAGACAATCTCATCTCCCCAGTCCACAGTCAGCAGTCGCCCTAACCACACCCCCAGTCACTCCGGCTGATCTCCCCTTTCCTCAGTCATGGCCCCTACCCACTTCCCTAGTCACGTTGGCTGATCGAACCCCCCTCTCAGTTGCGCCGGCCAATGTCCCCTCTCTTCAGTCACGTTGGCCGATCTCCCCTCCCAATCGTGCCGACCAAGCAAGCAAGCAGATCAGCCATTGGCAAAGGGGAGGGGAGGTGGAGGAAGAAGCTCACCTAGGAATGAATCCGGTGAGGCGGAGGAAGAACCTCAGCCAAATCCGGCGAGGTGGACGGTGGACAACAGTTTGGCGGCGTGTGGGAATCCCTGGATGCAGAGGCTACCAAGCTCTATAAGTCTTTCGCAAGTCGCAATCCTAACATTGCCTCTTTATCTTGTCTTCCCCTTCTTTATTGCGCCTAGGCGCCGCGTCGCCACCACGAGCGCATGCCTGGCCGCCGTGCCTACCTGCTTTTGACCGCCCTGCCGCCTAGCCTCCCACCGAGGGACCATGGCGCGGCAGCCAGCTGCCGCCCAACGCCTAGGCGGCCGCTCACCTTTTGGAACACTGGATATAGCCACTCAACTATTCATATATCGAAGTAATATTGCATATGTGTTAAAATGTATGTTCCTCTAAAAAAGGATCATTTTGTAGCGAATATTGTATATTGAGCTTGAGAATATCCAAAACTTTTATCTTGAAATATACTGATGTAGGATTTCTCACCAAGTCATTTAAAGCTGAAGAGTTTCTGATTATAGCTTTTCACTCTACCTATCCACAGTTATTTGAAATTTGTGTGTCAGACCTCTGTAATGACATCAAAATCTATTTTTGCAGAGAGACAAGTATATCAGCTTGCTTATCGGTAGACAATAATTATAGATAAAAATGAGAGACAGGTTTTCGGCAAGGTTGCTTATCTTGCAGTCCACAGATGGGTAGGCCAAGTCTGGAGCATGGGGGCATAGCTGGGGTGCGTGACTGCGTGTTGGGCTGGGAAGTGGGTACCCAACAGGAAAATAGAGAAACATGGGCCCTTTTCGTTGAGGCTGGGCCTTGTGGACGAGCCCATAAATGAGTGAGGAAATGTGGGCTTCTTACCACGCAGTTGGACTAAGCTTATCTCAGTAGTCGCTCGAAAAACTTGTTTTGTGATGCTTAAGCTTGTGGAGGTTTTAAGCTGAAGCAGTTAGGTCCCTTCAAGCAAGTATAGTGCTCATGTATTTCATATGTGTGGTTTTACCTATACATCCGATAGTCTTAAATTAAGGCATAAAGCCACAAAACCAGCTAATAATGTTATTGTGAGACATTGCTAATTCATATGTTGAACCTACTTTGTTTTTCCGCCATAACCAGGCAAAGCTCAATCTCATTATATTTAGAATAATATAGATAGACTATTTCCCTTTATCTGGACAGGTGCACGTGCAAACCATTATTCCAATGTGAATTGCTCAAATTTAGATAAGTAAATAATATCAGGTATCCTTGACTCTATTTCTTTTTGTTTTTTTTAAGATGTTGGCCTTATACCAAATTACTCCCTATTTTTCTTCCAAATAGACGTCGTTTAGGACATCTACAGTCTCTGGTGCACACGTTTGACCTGTCACTTGTCATTGTTCGTATCGAACCCTCTCGTATAAGGAACTTCTGCAATATTGATAAATTGCAATCGATAGGTCCCGAATATGATTTTGATTAGGAAAGACGGGTGGATTTATGAGACGGACAAGTTCCGACACTTGCTAGTGGGCTAAATGCCGACTTCGACGAGCCTATCCTCTTTGAGAAGTCACATAAGCTGTCTTCTCGATAAAGCTGGGAGAGGGGGGCTTAGGCCCCGCTCAGTGATGGCGTCACTGGCGTTCAGCGATCGGCGTCAGTTTTTGTTTAATGTAGTTTTATTTATTTATTTTGATATTTTTGTGTTTTGTTTTTTCTGTATTATCCGTGATATGTTAACATGTCACTTTTATTTTTATATATTTTTTAAATTTAATTATAGTCAATAATTAAACTCAGCTATAGTAAAAAATCAGTCAGTTATAGTAAAATTTCAGCCAAAAATCATAAGCCATCACTATTCTGAACGCCCCCTTACCCTCAATACAAATGTGGTTTAAGATTTTATAAGAAGCCATTGCAATAGCACCCTGATATCATAAGCTTATGCTCGAGATCTAGTCTTGGTTCAAGTTTTAAATTTTTTATATCTATAGGTTAAAAGTTTATATGACTATTTTCTTAGCCTTCAAGGACTAAAATTACCGTGCCATGCATGCCCCTCCCTTCTAGATCTTGATGGGTATTACTCAGGGGTGAAGCCACTGGGTGGGCTTCATCAGGCTTGAGCCCACCCTCCCGCCTGCCCCGAACCCCCACCCCCTGGCATCTGGCAGCTGGCGCATGCAAGGGAGTCATAGAGATAACGTGTGACGGCGCAATGGTTAGCTGCCTGCGCGGTGGTTGAGCTACGGAGGCATCCCAGCCAGCGAGGAGCAGGCGCGGCCAGGAGTGACTTAGGCGAGGAGGAGGTGAGCAAGAGAGGAGCTGGGCAGGGGGCTGGGGTGGTCAACGCCTTCACCATGCCGCAGAGCAGCATTGGGTTTGTGGGTCTAGCGGTGACGTTGGGGTCCCATCCTGCCTCCCCCGAGCGAGATGGCACACAAAGAGGGCTTCCTGCTGCGTGAGTGGCGCCAGCGAGCGGCTCTTCCTCCATGCTCGCCCCACTCTTTCATTTTACTAATTGAAATCTAGTTGCGTCGGTTGATCTATGTGTCAAGTGCTTAGTAACCACTCTTGCTCGCCAGTGTTGGATCCATTGGTTCTCTTCGTGCTAGGTACATTGTGCTTAAAATGCAAGGAGGAAGATTTCGGTAGCTATATAGTGGAAAATAATCCTGTCCCCTTGGCCTTGGTGGACAAATTGATCAAGCTACTCGAAGTTCAAGGAATGTCGGAATCGCAAACGGCTGTGATGTTTTGATGAGGTCGCAACATAGACAGTTTTACAATATCATTACAAAATGATTGTTGAAATTTTTAGGTCAGTTTCTAATATGGATCAGCTAGAACTCAATTCTTGCTTAATATGGCTTGTGCTTTAGTTTGGTAATGCTAGTCATGAGTTGCAACTGGATCGAACAAAATATGGACAGCTTAAGCTCCATGGGTGAACTATACCCTGAACACCAAAATTCTTAGAGCGCAAAACTTATGTTCTTCACCAGCATGGCAAGATTGTAACTGGATCCTAACCTACCTAAAGCACCATGAGCAAAACATAGGATGTACAGGCTGTAACTTGCTGTGCTACATAATACCAGACCACCATCTTTTTCTGTGAAGGAATAAAAATGATGTAACCTTGCTTGTTCTTATATTTGTGCTTGCTTTTTCTGTGAACGATACAGACAGACCTTGGTTAGTTGTTCTTTAGGAATTTCTAGTTAATTTTGTTTAAATCTAAATGTGACTGTTCCCACTAGACCACTTAAAAACTAACATTGTCTAATGCTGATGCAAGGCTAACATAGGTCCTGATATCCATTATTAGTTCTTAAATCGAATCAGACACATGTGACTACTTTGTTGTCTTGTTATGTTCAGTAAGAGAATTACTTCCCTCCTTACTTGTGGAACCAATTCTCATATCTTCATATTAATGATTTGCATGTTTTATGCTTTCGGTCTATACATAAACTCTACACTAAGTGTTGCTTTGTTTGGTTTGTGTTTTACCATCGTGAAAACATACATACCGTATCCAATTGTTGGCAGTTAAAATGCAATCCTTCTTGAAGAGAGAGAAGAATTGTTGGCAGTCAAAATGCAATCCTTCTTGCAGAGAGAGAAGAATGAAATAGAGCTGCACAGCCAAATCATCCTCGAAGCTAAGAGATCAAAAAAGCTTTCTTTGAGAAGCGAATTCTGAACATTAAGACAAGGAAGGGCCAAAATCGTGGAAGAGAGAAGGTCAGTATTATCATATATGTACTGTTATATAACTATTGTCTCTTTGTTATAGCTAGTGCGAATTACACAAAAATAAAATACTATGTTTATATTAATTTAGCTTAATCTTTTAAATTTATCCTCCTGACTTCGCCACTGGTATTACTCGTTGATATATGTCTACATTTAACTCTTGCAGCCTAAGCTTCTGTCCGGCACGAGGAGGTTGATTGGATGGAATGCAAGCTTTCCGGCACGAGGAGGTTGATTGGATGGAATGCAAGCTTTCTTTTCTTGCGGTATTTAATGCGTTCGTCGTCGGTCACAGTGCATCGACATGGCCGCTCTCAAGTCTCCGCTCAGCAAAATTTCTTCCGTGATGAAAGACGGGAGGAAAGGCTGCTTGTCACAGTCTGCACGAGTAAAGGTTCTTCATTTTTGTTGGAGACCAAAGTTATTGCGCCAGCAAACTTGGTCGATCTTGATCTGAGTTCTGAACTCCTGTGATGATGATCTGGCCGGTCTTTTCAGCACTGGTTTAATCGAGTGGCTCAATCCAGAGACGAAATCCTGAATACTGTCAGGTAGCGTTTAGTTTGACATTGACTTATATTTTTTTACTGTAGCTGATTTATTTTTTTATTATAATTAAGTTAGCTTATTTGATATAATTAAATTTAAAAAAATATAAAAATAGAAAAAACATGTTATCTTATCACGGATAATACAAAAGAATATAGAAAAAAAGGCAAGAAAACCTAAAAATATATAAAAAATCAGAAAAAGATAAAGTTACTGAATAGTGAAAAAAAGCAGAAACTAGAAGCAGAACTGGTTTTAACCCGTTTTGAGTACAGCCTTTTAAGTCTGTAGCGACTGTTGCGTATGTTGTGTTAATCACGGTTTGATATTTTTAAGTTGGAAGGGTTCATTAGAGCATATACTTAAATATCATCAATTTTAATCAACAGTGAGGTAACTGGACAACAGTATCGTTAAATAAACTACACAACTTGCATTTGAAAAGTCTTAAACCCTAACATTAACCGGACGAAACAAATGGATTTTCCATCTCCGATTGTCCGTTCGTCTGAATCAGCGTGGTCACGCTTAGAACTATGGCTCACGCTTAGGTTCACAATGACTTTTGTTTTTTTGGCTTCTAGGTTTTAGAAGCTAAAATTGTTTTAAACATATTGGTTTCTTAAGTAGCTTTTTTTTCTTTGTATCATTCGTAGAGATGTAATGGTTTTTTATTTTTATTTTTCTTTAGTTAAATGTTTCATTCAATTTGGCAGCGCTCAAGTTGGCTTTTGGCCATCGCTAGTGATCGGCCATTTTTAAACATCAGAGCGCAGATCGTATGCTACAAGAAAATTTTTATTTTTCGTTTTTTTGTTTTTTTTCCCTGTATTCCTTTGCATCATCCGCTCTAGATTAACATGCCGTTTTTATTTTTATATTTTTTTAAATTTAATTATACTCAATAAACCAACTCAGCTACAGTAAAAAATAAGCCAACTATAGTATTTTTTCAGCAAAAGACAAAAGCCATCGCTATTCTGAACGCCCCCAAAAGCTAATTGTTGCTACAACATTAATTTCAACTACAAGCTAACAATTATAGCTAATAGTAATTAAAAAACATTTAGAATGCGCATATACAAACCTAAACTAGCTACCTACAAGAATGTCTATAACCAAACCCTAAGTAGGTACCTGCAGATCCTGACTGAAATTCTTGATGTGTTCCGGCCCAAGTCTCCCTATTAGAATGTAATTTCAGTGCATCAGTTTCGTAAGTTCTGCACCCTGTTCATCGCAGTACCAATATATTCTCTACATGTACTCTGCCTTAAAATCTGGTGTTCTAGATCGATTGTTGTATTATCTGTGTTACAGACAGCACCAGAATGCAACTGTCGGCAATACAACAATAAGTTGACAACAGAAGGTGTTAGGCTGTTAGCCTTTGATTCTCGATCCGACGGGTGTGGTGTGGGAGGCACCGCGTGCGCTGTATCAACATAAATTAGCTCTGCAAAACCTACTCTTTAAAGCCCTGTTGGCTTAAGCACAAGGATTTCATAAAAAATGGTTTAATTTCTTTAGTAATATATGAGAAAAATTACTGCTTGTGTTCCAAAAAGGGCCTACATCTGCACCCTAACCAACTTCTCCAAGTCCCAATGTTGCGAGTAGTCTAGGCTTGGTTCTTTTTTTGGCTTGCTGCTTGTGGCTTTTGATACAATAATTGGTTTTTAAATGGTGCATTTTTCAAAGTGAGATCTATAAATCAATTATGTGAGATATTGTACTGATTTCAGTTATACCGGCTAAAATTATATGTGACTATCTCTCTTTTCGTATTCTTACGAACAGATAGAATTTAAAAGTCATAAACCCTAAGCCATAATCTAAAAGAACTCAAGACTACCATTACTATTACTTCATGTGTGCCGTGTATAGACTATATAGTGTTGTAGGATTAAGAATAATCGACCAGACGAGGAGTGAATAAGAGGTTCTAAAATTTTTCACTCTAAGTTTAACAATTTAGTCAACAAGGAGCAAGTAATAATTTTAGCACAAGTCAAGAGGTAATAGACTGTTTTCTAAGGCATCACACGCTATGTCTCTACTAAATGCAATTATAGCTACACAAGATGATCAATTCAATAGATAACGCAATTCTAGCTACACAAGATGTCAATTCAATAGCTAGGAAAGTAAATGTAGAAGAGTAAAGACAAGAGATAACCACAATGGAGAAACACCAAGTTTTTTCCATGTTATCGAAGATTTACTGGTCTTCATTAATCCACGTTAAGGTAAGCCCAAAAGAATTGGACTAGCTCTACAAATTAAGCCTAATGAACTCTGTTGTAGGGGAGGCCCCCACCTAAGCCCAACAGGCCTGTTAGAAGGTCGTAAGCACCGAGTAGAACATATATAATGACATGATTGCCCTTGAGAAGGATATTTGGATGTAAGGGTAAAATTGTAAAAACACTCCCCATAAAGACACATATACGTGATACTAGTCGTAGGGAGACCCCGAAGGAGCATTACTCACCTAACTCTCCACTATCACACACACTCTCTCTGTTTGGTCTGTAACCACAACAAACTTAATTCCACTAGGGTTGCTCTTTCTTCACTTTGGAGATAGCAAATACCACACCACTCACAACCGGCGTCGGGTCTCTTCGTAATCTTCTCAAAGATATCACTGTGTAAACTTCTCCTAAACTATCTAGGTGCTCTCAAATACCAAGAGTAACAAATCATAACCCTTGCTTGAAGAAGTAACAAGTGCCAACAGGATCAACAAATAATGCAAATGCACTTCAATGCTCTCAATTACTCCAAATGGTGACAAGTGAGCAAAGTGAGTAGTAAAGAGTGCACTAATGATTCTAAGGTATTCAATGAGGTCAAGGATGTTTACTATGGTGTTGGTGAGGGAATATTTATATCCTCAAACCAGAAATTTGACCGTTTGAGAGAGAATCCTACAAAATTCAGCAGGTGTGGTACTCTCGCCATGCACAGCTGGTACTACCGTACCTACTATTCAATGGCTATTTTGGATGCAATTAATGCGTCTAAACTAGTAGTTAAACTTCATGTGTGGTACTACCGCCCTCACAAGGACCGGTACTACCACACAGCAGTAGTACCATATGCTAAAATCAGTACTACCGATTTTCAGAGCTTAAAAAAAATCCTAAAATATGCTCTTTGAAAAAATATACCGCAAGAAAATTGGTACTACCGAACAACGGTAGTACCACTGCTCAATGGCAGTATTACGGTCGGTCGGTAGAATCGCACACCCTCTGCGTTGCTACTGATTTTTCTGATAGAAGTTTTTCAAAACTGGTTCAAGATGCATGTATGATTCTTTGTTGATCAAGATGGCACAAATTAAATTCTCAAATTGCTAGCCATAATTCCTCTTTATAATACGGCATTTAGCCTATAAATCTAGTCTTTTCTCCAAACACTAAGACCGGCAAAATTATAAAAGGAACCTAAAACTATGTTTCACCTTTGCCTTGAGCCATGTCGATTCTTCACAGTCTTTGCATACCATTGTTGCACTATTATCCATAATCTAGGACTAAACCTTTCAACACATCTTAGCACACATGTTAGTCCACTACTACAGAAACCATCATCACAAACAATTCAAAACCATCATCACAGACGGTTTCTAAACCGTCTGAATTTATGTGTCAGTGATAATAGGTGGTTATCATAAACAGCTCCCAAACTATCTGTGATACGTTAAAACACAGACGGTTTTTAAAAATAACCGTCTGTGATATTCTGCTATCACAATGGCTTTTTTTTAAAAAAAATCATCTAAGATATGTACAATATCACAGGCGGTTGTTTTTTAAAAACCGTTTGTAATAGCGGAAATATATCACAGACGATTTGTTTTAAAAACTGTCTATGATGGCAGAAATACCACAGATGGTTATTTTTTAAAACCGTCTGTGTTATGTAGATGCCATAGACTGTTTGGTATTCCAAATTGTTTGTGATAGCTATTTAAAGAAATACATTATTTTCTATTTGTACTAGCATAAGAAAATGCTAGCCATACCATCTGAAAACAAGCAAGAAGATCACATATATATAGCATAGAATAATCATCACATAGATCTTATAAATGAATTAAACAATGCAAGCAGATCAAATATATAGTACATGAAAATCGTTACATAAATCTCACAAATGAATTAAACAACTGAATGAAGCACAATTGAACAAATTATTTGATTAAGTGCAATTGAGTGATTACAATTGTATTCAATGTTTTAACATTTAATTATCATCATCGGGGTGGAACTCTCCAATGTTATTTATAATCTCTGCTATCAAGAATTGGGAGAGTTTTTCTCAAATTTCAGCAAATTTATCAAGATTGATTGCACTTTCATCAAATTCCACGCTCTGTCGCTAGTAGTGTTAAGTCATTAGCATAAATATATATATATTAATTGACAGGTTGATAAACCTCTGGATCATTCGTCTTAGCGCTCATGATTTCCTCCATATGGCGACAAATGTAGAATCTGCATACGTTGCCCTGTAGTTGCTGGTAGCACTGTAAAAATAGAATTACACATATAGGTATTGCTAGTTCTAGATGCATGATAACGAAGTGCGATATAGAATTGTTGTGTTGTAGCGGGTACTAAAAATCGCATCTTGTGTCGTAGTGTGGTGCTGGATTCTTTATGTCTCTCTCCCTAGGCAACGTAAGTACTGAACGATTTACGTGATTCAAAAAAGTTAGCCTTGGCAATTGCAAACAACAGATTTATGTATGGAGGAAATGAGTAGGGAATCAAGGTATATTACCTTGCTCCGCTTCAGTCAATCATAATCAGAATCCAGTGAGACCTAGTCATGTATGTCACCATAGTGATTAATCTTAAATTCATGTTGCGTATAAAGTACAAATAAAACTTATACGACAGTTAGTGAAGAATTTACCCTTAGTTGAGGGGTACCATAATGTACTCCTTGTCACTGTGAGTAAGCAATCCCCTTATTATGTAATCTTAGATGAAGGATGCATTAGTGTTGATGGACTACTCAGAGACCAAGTGTAGGTCGAGAAAACCTACTAGTTCTCGCTGTCATCGAACTTGTTGGATCATGGATCTATACATAAGCAATAAGTTATAATATTTTTCGGTATTACGTGATAATTCACATATGCTTATTTATATAAACTGTCTGTGATGTCTACCATTAACATAGACGATTTGTATATATAACCATCTGTGAATTATCATAGACGATTATGAATAGGAACCATCTGTGATGTCTTACATTATCACAAACGGTTGGTATTGATAACCGTCTGTGAAATATGATAGACAGTTATTGGCATAATCCGTCTATGATAGTTGCGTATCATAGACGGTACATGGTCACTCTTGTAAAACCATCTATGATAATTATAGCTGTGATGTAGCCATCTAGTATAGCCTCTTTTGTAGTAGTGGTCTCAAACGCAATATTGTTATTAATTACCAAAACTAATTTTTAGGGGACATAGATGCTTTTAAGTGTTCGTAGCGCTAACAGATGGTAGAGAAGGGGATAGGCTGTGGAAGGACGCCGAACTCGAGCAGCGATGGTGAGCAGCCGAAGTTGAGCAGCGGAGGGCAGTAGGTATGAGTTTTGTTGAAGGGAGGGAAGCTAAGTGGCGCTAACGGCGGGTGGTAGGAGTGTGGGAGTCAGGGATTTGCTTGGAATTATCAATTCCAATAATAGGTGGCAACCAAATGGCTTGATCTTTGGAATCCAATTCCAATTCTATGATTCTAATGCCAATTAATGGCTTGCTTCAAATGGCTTTGGTTTATGGGTTTTTCTAAGTTTTGGCTTTTTAAAGCCAGAAGCCACTTAAGACACATCGACTTTTTTCCTTTCCATTGTCCATGGAGATATAACGGTGTTTTTATTTTTTTTTTCTTATTTTTCTTTATTTTTCTTTAATGGAGTGACTCAGAAAAAACTAACAGCCGCTACAGTATAATTTTAGTTTTAAGCTAGAAGCCGCAGCCAATAGTTGGTTGGAGCGGCCCCAACTAATGGAGTTGTACCATTGCCTACTAGCTTGATCGAAAGATGCCAGTAAGGGAGTGATTGGCATATCTTAAACTCTTGAATTTTAGCTCCAGCTCCTAAATTCTCATTTGATTCACTCCTTTGAGAATCTAGGGCTATCACAAGGTTATGTTTGGCTAGCAGATTGGCTCCTAATCCAAGAATGAGATGATTGTATGCAAAATGTCCATACTACCCATGGTTTTCGCACTTGTATATTATTTTGTACATATTACTAACTTATTTAAGTGGGTTTTTATTTTGCTATTTTGGACATCATTTCAATTTTTTTAAAACATACTTTTACAAAAAATGTCACAAATTTATCATGGTATGCACATCCAAAATACAATTACCATGACATAAAGTTCTAATTCAACAAGTGTTTGTAACATAAGGATCACAACACAAATGTTCATAACATGATATGCACAAAATGTATGACATGGTATCTAACTTTTGCTACTTCAAAAATATCACCAAAAAAGAGCTATAGTAATCACAATCTCATCGTGGAAACTATCCATAGACTCAATACTTGGTTGTGACGTTGACCCATCGGATGCATCTTAAGGAATTGCATAATGATGATATCTCCAAGGAATAGTAGGCCCATAATTCGAATCCTGATAGAACCTATGGAAATGACAAACCCTACTAGTGTGCTCACATATGAAGTTATGGAGCACCATAGTAGCCACAATAATCATCTTTTGATTGATCATTGGATAAGGTGGCATCTTCAGAACAATTTGCCACTTCATCTACAATACTCTAAACAATCTCTCGATCACATTACACTTAGATGAGTGTACCCTTTCGAACTTCTCTTTGGCAATAGTTGGTTCCGTGTATCTATGAAAATCTGGAATATGATATCTTTTGCCCATGTATAGTGCTAGGTACCCCAGCTGGTTAAGATAGTTAGCATCAGCAAGGTAGTACTTGCCTAAATCAACATGATAGATCAAGTCAATGAAAAAGGAGGAATTTCATGCATGTGCACAAGTTAGGTACTTTGAGAAGGATGTAGGAAGACATCTCAATCCACTTTCAACACATGGTATAGCACACTAATGTCATGTATGGCACCTGGTTGACCTATGGATACGTATGTGAAACGCATATCAAGTCACAAACTGCCAAACACATTTTGAGATGGATGTGTTGACCTTCCAATGTACCTCACTTGTTGGTCAAGTGGAACAGATACATTTATGTGAGTCCCATGGAGAGCACCAATGCAATCCTTGAAGTGTGGGTAAGCCCTACGATCATCTCTAATCCTACTGTGGATAGTGGAGAAGTTAGGGTCCTTGGGTTTTATATAATCTTTTTGGCATTGCCACTACACAATTGAGAACCTCATCAAACTTCTTGCTAATAGTTTCAGCAGAGTATTTGAACCGATCTTGTGATCTCCTATTCAACTCATTTCCATCACACACATATAAGAATATCACAAGTGACTCATGAGTACTCATGTGTTTGAATGGTCTTAGGTTGTACCTTCCCACCAACAAGTAATGAAGGTCAGAGAAGATAGTCTAGTTCATAAGGAGCATCCTATGACTCTCTCCTAGAGTAGTCAATGGGTGAGTTCTTTTTGGCTACAATTGATGGCTTTTGGCCCCAGCCCGAGTACTTGTGTGAATGTATCAAATATCAATAAGCCGCTTTGAAAATACGATGGAGAAATCGTCCCATTTGTTTGTTTGGGAGAAGCACACAAACAAGAAATAAAAGCAAAATAGAAAGAGACAACACGAAAAACCTTCATCGTAGCAATCTACTAGAGCACGCCGCTTTAATTTTTCCGCTGACACGAGTGTTCAATCTGAATCTATGCTAATTGATCATGTATAGAGGTGGCCAATGGTCGGCTTGGCATGCCGCCCATGGCTCGTCACTATTGGCCCATTCCAAACACACAAGACACCGCTTAGGTCGTGGGTCATGCCGGCATGGCCTAGTGGATCGTGCGTGCATGGGCTTAGGGCGTCCGCGGCCGCACAACATGGCCCGATAAGCGTCGAGGCTAGGCCGACACAACCCAACCAACGGGTGTAAATAGGCTATGTCGGCACGGTATGGCATGGCTCGAGGAAAAATAGCAGTTTGTGGTCGTTTTTTGACTGTTGTGGGTAAAAAATTGGAAAATTAACAAAACAATTTCAAAAAAATGTTGAATTTTTCCTATAAATAGGGGGCTATCCGGCCTCCATTCTCCACACCTCAGAGTAGGATCATCATCTACCTACAGCTCTTCCCTATCATCAGCCACATCGACAACATGTGTCTCCTCGTGCATGTCATGGCCGACGGCGGTGCACTCATACGCCGTGCTCCGAGGTACAATCATAAGTAGGTTTGATCGCTTTATTTTGTGTTAGATCTCATCTTTGATTATTTCAAGTTCTATCCTAACTGAATGCTCAGATGTTCTATCCTAATTGAATGCTCAGATTTCACTGCCCAAGAAATCTGATCTCATCTCTGATTGTTTTAGTTGTTTCTTATCACTGTATTTTTGTTTTGTGTTAGATCTCATCTCTGATTAAAAGACTAGTATTACTAATTTTGTGTGGAGAGCTACTTGTTTGTTGAGATGCTAATGATTTTATGCCGTAGCTTTGGCTCATGATAAACTAAAAATTCACATGAACAATGTATTAGCAGTAACTGTCTCTTTAATGTAATTGTATGCTTATATGTTAATCCAGTTGGGATTTGCATTCTCAACTTGTCACGGCTCCATTACATGTTATTGTCTTGGTCTGGCTTTCTTCAGAAAGTTCCACCATGTTGGAGACAATGGAGAGTTTTATGCAATTCGATTACATGTCATGATATCATCCGCAGACTAAACATCCTAGGTCTGTACGAGTATTTTAGATTTACAAGCCTGAAATCATGCTGAGAATTGAGAACAATGCTAAGTTTATTGCCAATTCACGCCAGTGGTCAGCAGGAGAATGCTCGACATATACAAATGTGTGGAACTCCAGCTGAGCTCGCTAGCTGGCTCGAGCCAACTCGAGTCAGGAACGAGCCAAGCCGAGCTAGGCTTTTAGGTCGTTTCCTGAACGAACCAAGCCGAGCCGAGCCGAGCCGCAGCTCCGAGTGAGCTCGGCCGAGCCTAGCTTGAGCTGGTTTGGCTCGGCTTATTTCTAGCCCTAGCCATGGCGCCATCTTTATTCCCTCGTACGCATGCATACCATCATGAATCACTAATACTAGGGGTGAAAACGGATTGAATTCGGTCGGATATTGCTCATTCCATATCTTATCCAATATTTTTTCTTAGATTCGGAGTCAAATACGAATAGTGCTGGATAGGAATACAAATCCGGATAGTATCGGTCACAGATACAGAACAAATACGGAGTGGGTGTGAATACGATAACGAATATCTAGTCGGATATCACGTAAGAATACAAAAGGTATATATAGTACACGCATGACATCCACCATGAACCAAATACTCACAGGCACATAGTCACATGTGCTTCATTTTAATCACATCTAGAAGACCAGAAATGAATCAAATGATTCACTATGCTTGTGATAGGTGTGTTCGATCCAATGTTGTGCAATTCTCAGTTCTTACGGGTACAACGACACTTGGTGCCATAACCATTTACACTTGGCATTACTCCCAAACAGCCAAATCGGTAACATGTAGAAGGCCACTTACAGCTCGGATTAAGAACATGGCTGCCAAATTAATTATTTGAACTACCAGAGTTCAAAAAAAACTTTAACTAGCAGTATATCCTGGGACATGAACCATCTTTCAATGCCAACATACCATGCACTGAAAATTCAAGACGAAGATGAAACAACAGAGCAGTTCTCAGTTCTTAATCCCAACATACCATGCAGTGAAAATTCAGTGCCAAGATACCATGTAGTGAAAATTCAAGAGGAAGATGAAACAACAAAGTAGTTCTTAGTTCTTAATCCCAACATATCATGCAGTGAAAATTCAGTGCCAACATACCATGCAGTGAAAATTCAAGAGGAAGATGAAACAACAGAGTATTTCTCAATTCTCATTCATAATAAACACCATATAATCCTGAATCCTGATCCTACAAATAATATTTGAATTAACACCCACAATGGACATTGGATAATGGCATTATTAGTACACTAGATAATTTGTACGAACAAGGTTGAACATCCTCATAGTCCATCTCCATGAGCTTATCAATGAGTGAGACAACCTTCATCAGAAAATCAAGCATTACAATGGTAAAGAATATTAGTAAATAACAAATGGATTACACAATCAAATGAATAATATTTTATTACCTTGTCTTGACGCAGTTGTCCAATCCTTAGTGCATATTAGAGCTTCTACCACATTGGGATCTAAACAACTACGAAATGAATCAACGATACGCCCACCAGCACTGAAAGCTGACTCTGAAGCCACAATTGACACTTGAATGGCTAACGCATCACGAGCTAGTTATGAGAGAATAGAAAAAGTCCCTTGTTGAGTCCTCCACCATGATAATATATCAAATTCCTTATCATTATCATCTATTTTTACCCAACGTACTGGTGGTTGTTTCATGTACTCATCCAATTTAGATTTCTCACCATGAGTTGGCACAATTGTATCATACAAGTACTCTTCAAGATCATGATCATCCATGTCAATGTCATCAAGATCATCACCATGTGGCTGAGAAACTACTCTAGGTACAGTAGTAGCAGTATCATTTGAAGTCTCTTTTGTGATAGAGATGTAAGCTTCAAATAGTTACCTTATGACATCGGTGAATGCATTGAGCTCAACCACACTAACAACCTCCCCATAAATCTTCTTCAGATAATATTCTACCAATTTTTTCTTGTATCTAGGATCAAGAAAGCATGTTATAGCAAGAGCTATATTGGACTTTTCCCAATACTTATCATATTTAACTTTCATGACCTTAGCCATATCAGAAATAATTTCATTAGAGCTACAACACCATTTTGTAATTGCCAACTTGATTGCACATAATTTTTGAAAAAAATAAATTAGCTGTTGGATATGTACTTGCAAAAAGATCTAAGTAGCTTCATGAAGTTTCTTCAAACACTTACATAACTCTAATGCCATGTCCCAATCTACATCTAAAAGAGCACACTTCTCATACTTTCTTGTATTTAAGAACAATAGCATATCAAATTCCCTTCTATAATAAACAACTTACTTCAACATTTGAAATGTTGAGTTCCACCTTATTGAAACATCCAATGAAAGACCCCTCTTAATATCTAAATCACATTCTAATGCACATTTCTTAAATTCCTCCCATTGCAATGGAGAATTTTTCACAATTACAATGGTAGCTCTAATATTATGAATTGACCTTGTAATTACTTTCAAACCATCTTGCGCAACAAGATTTCATATATGACACAAACATCTGACATGAAAAAAGGCACCATCACATATTAAGGGAGCATGCTTCTTAAGTGTTGAGACAACTTCTGTGACACATTTATCATTAGCCGATGCATTGTCCAAAGCCATTGCAAGTAATTTCTTTTCAAGGTTCATTTTCATCATACACATAACAAACTCATTGCCTAGCACTGTTCCTAAGTGGTGACCTTTCACATGCATGAATTTAATTATCCTTTTCTACATTTGCCAATTATCATCAATCCAATGAACCGTGATGCACATATAACCTTTGTTTTGGTTCGATGTCTACATATCCATGGTTGTGGAAAAGTGACTTGAAACATATTTGAAATGTTCATATAACTTTTGCTTTTCCTCTATGAAAAGATCCACTATTTCTTTTCTAGTAGTTATGCGAGACTTAAATGAAAAACTATGCCGCAAAGACTTGATAAAGTCAATAAAGTACTCATGCTCAACCATGTTGAAGGGGGTATTCATGCATAACAAATGGCAGATAAAACTTCTTCATACTTTCTACTTCATCATACATGTATGTTTGAACAGATGTAGTGTTGTTGTGCTCACCCTTTTCTAGCTTAAGTAGTTGTTGACCTTGCTTTATAACATGCTTGTTCACCAAATGATTTCAGAAAGTCTTTGTACCTCTCGTGCTCTCAGCTCGACTTTTGTATGTGCATTTCTTGCATTTTGCCCAAAGCTCTTTCTTCACAACACCATCTGATTCTGTCTTCGTAATGCATTCCTTGGTGTAGTGCTCCCAAACCCCAAAGGTACTTTTCTTTTGTCTTTTTCCAGGTGGCTCATTCTCTCTAGTGAAAACAACATTAGGATCACCTTCACCTTCAGTTCTTGGCGCTGCCGTTGGCTTTGCCAGTGCCACGCTGCTAATGCACTAGTACTTGGTGCAGACACACTTGGACCAATGATTGCAGCAGCTAATGAACATGTACTTGTATTGGCAATTGCACTTCCAGACTCCATCATTAACCTAAAAAAAGTGATGAGAACAACATGTAAATTCATATATCTTCACAGATTTGAACTGTGGCTATTAACAAATATGGGAATGCAGCAAAGCAACCAAACTTACAGGTTTGTGTGTAAAAAAGTAGTTTTGTCTAGATCGCATGTTAATCACAACACCAGACCGGACATTTCGAAAAGTTTGCAAATCTAGCACCACACCAGACATTATTCAGTACTCACGAAAGTACACCATGATGAATGTAGTAAGAAAATCAACCTACCTTGGCACTGGGAGGATAAGCAGTGGCTGTGGTGATGGCGGACCGGCGAGCGATGGACATCTTACCAATGGCAGCCGCAGCCCAAGGGACCACGGGTCAGCGAGCGGCGGGTCGGCGATAGCGGACCAGCGAGTGGGGAGCGGCGGATTGGGAACCAGTGAATAGTGAACCAACGGTAGCCGCAACACAAGGGACCGCTGGTCGGCAAGCGGTGGGTCGGCGACAGCGGACCAGCGGATTGGGAACCCTAGCAGTCGCCAGCCCAAGGGACCGCGGGTCAACGAGTAGGGAGTGGCGGATTGGGAACCCTAGCAGCCACCAGCTGCACTCCCAAAGACAGCCCCAATCTCCCTCTCGAGTCCCTAATAAGCAGGCCAGGCGATAAGCCCTACTACTAGTGCTGAATTGCTAAGTGCTAAATCGGCTGATGGGCTTGGCACTAGGGCAGTTGGGCTAAAATAATGATTCGGCTGATGGGCCGGATATCCGATAAATACATCTGGGTATTATCAGTAAAGTCTTGGATATTTTCCGTATCCGTCAGATAGTCCTCTCCCAATTCTGATTCCATATCCGAATGCAACTATTCGCATTTGACTCCGAATTCGACAATTATCCGACATGACTACCCGAATTCGACCCGATTCAGATTCGGCGGTCGGTCGATCGGAAAGTATCTAATCCGTTTTCACCCCTAACTAATACAAAACTCCAAAATATCAGCCCAAATCCTTTTCAACAAAAAACCTGATTAGCACTACCTAATCACCCCTCTTCCCCAAAAGTCTTGTCCAAAGCACACATCACCTGCATGAAGCCGCCGCTTTTTGTTTTCACCAAGAAAAACCAACTAACTCCCAACACAACTCATGGCCACCATCTATTTTTATACACCCGAGACAAACTGACTCTTTGTTGAGTCTACTCATTACTCAACCCTAATACAACTCGTTCAACAGGACCTTTTTACCTCAACCAAGCTTTTGGCCCACTACTATTCAATGACTTAAAACCCTTACATAACACGGATATCTTTTTACTTTTTTCCACATGTCATAGCCTCCGGACCACACCTCCGTAGCTGTAACATGCATCTTTCATCTTTGATCTTCACATGCCCCAACTTCAGCATGACCATCTTCTCCAGCATCCTTGACCCTCAAGACTATGACTTCACATCAAGCCATCTCCTAGTCCTTGCCACAGAGCACGATTGCCTTCGAGTTATCCTGCACATTTAAAGACCAAACCAACATTTTCCTAACATAAGTTCTTTCTAACTTGACCGACATGATTCCACATACACCACACATCTCAAATAACATCAATAGGCAACATTGTCAATTATTCATCATCACAAATATTCTAGACCTAGCCACACGGTCTAACAAAAAGCCATACACCATAAACTAAAAAGAAGAGGGCCAATGTCTCCCTCAACCAATCCATTCCACCAAGGTGTGGGGTCCTAGGCTCTGCCTTGTCCAAGTAGGTTGAACAATATTGTGCAGTAATGGATACCCCAAGTAGACAGATCGCATTTATAGCTTGAGCTCTACAAATCACCTTTTCCAGTTCTTCATTATCATTGGAGCTATTGCTTTCATTACTCACTTTTCGATGACATTTGTACATATAGCACACATGTGAGACAACAAGCAATAATGTAGAGAACACCCCATATTTTAGACGGCAAACAAACATTTGAACAACAAGCACAAATAAAGTTCATAACTCAACAATATAGCATGACAACACATAGGTTCTAAGTCTTACAAGCCAACATACGATGCAAGCACAAATAAGGTTCATAACTTAACAATCTAACATAACAACACATAGGTTCAAGACAACATTATTATCACATCCCAACAAGACAATAGCTAATGCCCCTACTTGACATTATACTTCCTCTTAAGCCACTCATAACGAAATTAGGTTGTGCATGGTAATGAACATCTCCCTTTGGTCCCTTTTCACAAACAACTTAGTAGCAATGAAATGCTCATTGTTGTCCCATGTTGCTCCATATTTAATCACCAAGTCCATGACTTGTTGGATGGAGCAAGCGCCATCTTCGCTAGCAACAAAAGACTAAAAAGTCGATCGAATCTTGTCAGCCATATCAGCTATCCTTTTGATTTGGTCTTGTATGACTTGTGCTAACCCTGTCTTAGGCTTTTTGCTCTTGTCAACAACAACCCAAGCTAATCACCTGCCTTTTATACTGCCAAGAGACTCCTCAAGCTTAGTTTCATCAACCTCCTCAATATCATCCTTAGCATCAACATTGATTGTAGGAGGTGTAAGGGATGATTGAGGTAAGCTGCCCCAGTAGGAGACCAATAATCAGTATCATCATTAGTGATGTGCTCGAACATCTGCCTAAAGAGGTCAGTGTTCTAAAGACCACCTTTTCAAAACTTACCATAACCTGGAATATCCTGTTAAAAAGAGAAAGGAGACTCATCAATACCAACATGAATATCATGGGATATTAGCTCAACAATGAACAAAATAAAAGACAATACTCACGTTCTTTGCCTACCTTTACCAATTATCGTCCATCTTGATAGTACCCTTAGCATAGTCCTAACTAGCACTAGTCTCTCTCACAAGCTATTTATTCGAAATAGCACATTCATTCTTAAGTTTATTCCATTTATTCTTAAATTGCATCTTTTTGTACTCGAGGCTGGTTCTATCTTTCAACCACTTTGTTACCTTGGCATAGCCTAAATTTCTCAAGTGGGTACTTGGTGGTTCCATTCCTAACTTGTTTGGCAAACAATTCGAGACACTACTATAGTGTGCTCATCATCCCATTCAGTGACCATCTATATATTACCCATATTACTCCCAAACAACATGACCAATACATGAACTATTTCAATATAAACTAGATTGATAAGTCCAATTTTCAAGCTACATTGTACAAAGAGCATGGGCATTTTTATACAATGTTTGGAAAGATTGACACAGAGCATGGGCATTTCTACACCATTTCATAGAGCATAGAGCATGGACATTTCTAATTTTACTACCATTCCATTTCTACACATATCTGTTCATGTGCCGAGTTCAACATATAGCCAAATTCAAAACCATAAGACATGGCAAATTTTAGAGCATAACAAACCATAAGACATAGCAAACAAACACACAAGACAATACCATCTACCCTTAATTTCTATTCATAAGTAAAGTTCAACAATTTTTTGATCATGAGATGAACCACACATTTCATTAAACACATGTCACATATATCTTCTTGCATAATATATATATCAGAGAATCATATTACACAAGCATCTGACCATTGTTCATAACAAGCACAAGGAAAAAAAGAACTCAGCTACTATCTTGTCCTCTCATCAGTTTCCTTGGATCATAACCAAACAACTCACAATATTCATTGAACAAAAATTAACTAAGGCTGAACAATATTCATTGAACAAAAATTAACTAATAGCATCAATGTTCATTGAACAATATTCACTAAGCAAAATTTAATTGACAATGAACAAATTTGTACATAGTCGCTAATTATCAAACATATCTTGCAAAGAGATATGAGCACATGACAGAACAAAATAATAGAGGCTAGGCACACAAAAAATTGCATATCTGGGTGCCGAATTGGAATAGGGAGGGGAGGGGGAGAGGGAGACAAACCTAGAGACTTGGTGTGGGTGGAGGACAAAGATGCAGGAGGAAAGGGATGAGCCTAGGGAGGACGTCGGGTTTGGGGTTGTCGTGGTTTTCGCTGTAGGTGGCAGTGAGGAGGACGTCAGGGTCGAGGTTGTGGTGGTGGAGAGGACGAGAATGACGCTATCGGGGGAGAGTAGGAGGATACATGGGTGGAGAGGATGACAACGCCAGTGGAAAGGATGCGATTACACCATTGGGGTTGGGGAAATGCGCATTCCTTCACTCGCTGGGATGCCAATCATCTTCACTACTGCCATCAACATTGCCTTATTTGTCTCCTCTCTAGGGTTTGTAGGTGGTGTGTCGAATGGGAACTATGAGCCGACTGAGTCAAGTGAGCTAGTGGGGTGGTAGGGGAGTGGCATTTTGCGGGTAATTTTGCCAGAACTCCAGGGGTATTTTGATAAGGGGGTCATGGATCCACACGAGGAGCGACACCTTACCCACTCCACAAAAATGAACTAGGCAAACTTCAGATCCTCTAATCTCCACATTCTATGTTTAAGGAACCAGACCATTTGGCATGGCTCTAGTAGCTCCAAACGAGTATCTGGGAGCTGGAGCCTTGCCAAATACGCCCCTAAAACATGTCCAACAATTGTACCAATCATGTTTGTTCCTATTCCTACAAAGATCAAAATCCAGCACAGTTCACACGCTCATGAACGCATGAAGCCATACCTAAACAATAGAACACGCAAGAGGAAACACGTATTGTAGGATTGGTATGGCGAGTCAGTGGGGGGTGAATGTGATGAGGATATCCCTATTATACATTCATCTTCCACTCTAAGTGTGCATGACAAAGCTATTGATGAGGCTTTAAAAGGTCCTATGACAAGAATAAGAGCTAAGCTACTCCAATAATAGGTGTTCTTGTTTCTTAGAAAGTTTCCTATTGCTTTAGATGATAATGGTATACTACCTTATGCAAATGAAGCAATGGGAGATCAAGTAGAGAAAGACCAATCGGTCACAAGTCAAGAGAAAGAGGGCCCATGCGGCCAAGGAGTCATGATCCATGCAGCCAAAAGGGAGGAGAAATGGCCCATGCGGCCAAACCCTAGAGAAGGCAATGCAACCTGCCATAGGAGAAATTCAAGTCCAACTGACTGAAAGGAGTCCAAGATACTTGGAGATGCAAGCCCAAGCCTTATGCGACTAGCCCATGGCCCAATATGAGAGAAATACAAATATTTATACTTTTGTGAACTTATGTTTTCTATTTCGTGAACTCGGCCCAACTTATAAATGAATGGGCCAATTAAGTCAAATAAGGCCTTAGACCGTGAATGTGCTTGTGGAGGAAACCCTAAGCCCATGTGTGGGCGTGTGGCCCAAAATGTGGGCGCAAAGAGGGTGCACACCTATAAAAGGTAGCCACCACCTCTCCCTTGAAGATAGACCACCTTTTAAGAAATCAATTTACTATTGTTCGTGCTTAAGTTCATCCTTTGTTGTCGAATTTCCGTGGGAAATTAGGGAGTGTTCTTCAATCAAGATCATTCAGCCTTTCCGCTGGAATTAGGGCACGATAAATTTTCGCTTGGTGATCAGCGCAATCGACATGAGTGTGTTTTGGTATATTAAAGAGTGTTCATCCCTTGCACTGGCATTAGAGGATTACTACGACTTATCAAAACTCCTGAGAGTATCCAATCCTACGTCGAGAAGATGAGCGACCCCGTATCAGGATGATTCTTTAAAAATCTTTCCCCATGTATCAAGTCTACATAGTAGGAATACCAACTCACAAGCTCACCAAAACTAAGAGCCAAAATCCACCCAAGACACTTTGTCTCCATTGGTCTGACTGCCGGCAACAAGTGGTCTAACCAGTGGCCGGACTGACTAGTGGCTGGTTGGACCGCTTGAGTCCAAGCATGTCGGATCCGGGAGCAAAATTTTCAGATGCTCTGTGAAAATCACACTAGTCCAGGATCAGCTGGTGCACATAGTGGACAACAACGATACATATCAACCATAATGACATTTATTAAATATGGATCTAATGGCCAAAGTTTACATCCACAGCCCATAGACTAAATTTAAATAATAGCAGCAGAAGAAAAAGTCAAAACGGAAGAAGCCCATCCAGTTTACGCACAGACAAACAATTGTGAGACGTGGTCTACTCGTTCTGTTCTTTACCGAAGTTGAAGCAGCCCACCTCTGAACAAAAAAATTAAGCAAGTGTGAGCACAAAAATATACTCCACAAGTTACACAAGAAATGCAACATTAATACAAGGATAACAAGTGAAGACATAGTAGAGTTATTTGGGTGTAAAGCCAAATGTAAATAAACACAGTAAGTAGATGTAAATTATTGTATTTAATACAATAAATAAAATAGCAATACTTTAATCAAATTATATCATTAGTGGAGGTCTATCCCTTGCACCAATCTAACCATGTCCATCTCACTCGAACCATCTTTTTTTTTTCTAAAAGATCTCATCATCTTTTATTTTAATTAGTTTTTGAAAAACAAAGTTTAATCCATAACGAACATTACTTGGCATTATCATGATCGTGGGTACATTTATCTAAGATAGTTTATATACTCTGCAAAGATGATACAATTTTACCCACAAGACATGATCATCTCATATTGCCACACGATTACCATACTTTCTTGGGTGTACAGCAGAGAGATTATGATAAGGCCTTTACAATGCAAAATCATCAATCTGGTCATGCTTCGCTAAGGTTTCACCCTAATAAAAAAATCACTAACCCTTTATACCGTGTGAGACTTCTTTGATCTATATATCATTTATATTCAACCTATAGCAAGGCTACAGATGTCTTAGCAGCAAAGCAAAGTATATATGACACAGCTTTGTATTGTAGTGGTTGCCGATTGCAAGCGAAAAGAATGCCTTCGCAACCCACTACTGGGCTTGTTCTTTTTTGTTTATAGCTTACGACTGCGGTTTATGACTTTTGAGTTGTTCGCGAGAGTACGGAGTAACAAAAATTTACGTGTAATTTTGGTTGATATAAATAAAATCGTTATAATGTGTACTATAATTAATTTATAGACTTCGTATTAAAAAGATATTTCGTTTGAAAGCTAATTAATATAGAATTAACAAAAATAACTTTAAAAAGCTAAAAAGGTCAGGTCGAGTGTCCCACTTTCCGAACAACACGGCTATCCACTACTGTCCCACTTTTCTCTTTAGGTATATTACAAGAGCTTGTTCCGGCTCCCCGTTGCTTGATCCGTACACATCAGATCGATAGCACATATCTATCTGGGAAACTTCATCATATACCCTCCCCACATTTGAGAATTTCAGGATTTACCCTCCCCACTCAATGACATGTGGGGTCGGGATGAGTCACTGACACGTGGGTCAGAGGGTAAATCCTGAATTTCAATATAAGGGGAGGGTATATGATGAATAATTCCTATCTAGATAGTGTTGGTCTTGAAGAGAGGATTTCATCGGCGGCTAGCAATGGAGGCGGCGGCGTGCCTGGGCTTACTCAAATCAGCGTGCAAGTGCCTGGTAAGCCAGGCCAAGTCCACTACCGCCGAGGAGATCGCCCTACAGGAAGGCGTGGACCGTGACGCCAAGTTCCTGTCGGAAGAGCTCGAGGAGATGCTCAGGTTCCTCGAAGATGTGGAGAAGGACGAGGCCGAGGAGGTGGTGGAGGAACCGAGCGATGGTGTGAAGGCACCGCGATGGGTGGGCAAGATCCGCGACATGGCCTGCGATATCGAGGACTGCCTCCGGGATCTGGCTCCTCACGCGGAGTGGGCGTCCAGCTGGTGGAGGTACCGGTGGGCATCTTTGGTGCCGCGGCATTCCCTCGCCGCCGAGCTCAAGGACCTGGTGTCCCAAGTGAAGGAGGACCCCGAGAGAAGGAAGCGCTACGAACTCGCCCGCCGCGGCGCCGCGAAGAAGCCGGCGGTCGGGTCGGCGGACGAGGAGGCGCGGCCTGTCGTTCCGGACATCGACTGGAGGGTGATCTCAGGCAGCAGCTGCTTGCACGGACTGACGAACAGCTTCTAGTGCTATCGGTCTGGCTGATGAAAGACCCTGCCGCGGCCGGTGGCCGAAGGGCCATTTCTCTCGTCGACGGGGTCTACGACAACGCGTCATTTCATGGCAGCGAGTTCCAATGCTGTGCATGGGTCACGGCAACCTATCCCCTCGGCCTCACCGACTTCGTCCGTGGATTGGCGAGGCAGCTCCTTGCGAATCCCCCGCAGGAGTCGCAGAGCGCACTCGACGTCCTGAGGAGCACAGAGGCGATGGGGACGGAGCAGCTGATGGCGGTGGTAGCACAACACCTCGGCGAGAAGCGGTACCTGGTCGTCGTGGAAGACGTATGCACGAGGTCGGATTGGGACTGGATCAAGCTGTTCTTCCCGGACAATAGGAATAGCAGTCGGATCATAGCGACATCTCAGAGAGCAGATGTGGCGAGACATTGCGCGGGGCGACCGAGCCGATCGTTCACGCTTGAAGGAGTACCAAATGATGATGCACGGGTTTGTACGTCTTCCGAGCTGGTATCTCTCCGTCTCCAGCCATCTCTGTTTTATCGTTTTGCTTTCTCAGTACTATATATTCCAGGCTTTCAGCCATTTTATCCACAAATTTATATGTTGTCTGAGAAATGTTAATATTTTTTACTAACAAAATATAGTAAAAGTGATTGGGCACCATAAAATTGGTATTTATTTGAATTTTTATGCCAATTTTAACTTGTTTACTTACTAGTTCAAACAATTTAAATTCAATATAGATTGGTTTTTAAGTACTGTGATAAAAATCACTCAAAATCTTTCAATTCGATTGGTTTTTAAGTACGTGTTTCATTTGAATTGTTATACTTGAGTATACATACCAAAACTAAAATCTTTGAAAAAATATACCGGACTTGGGTTGAATTTATGCATTTCAAACCATAGAGCCCCATTTCAGTGTCCTCTATATATATATATATATATATATATATATATATATATATATATATATATATATATATATATATGAAAAATATCTTTACACTGGTGTAATTACACCCACCTCTAATATACCACCTAAACAAATTTGAAATACTCCTTTACCACTTTGGATATACTCGTATACTAATTATAAGATACTTCAATGTGAACCACATTAAAAAATTGCAAGGGAGTCTATAGTTTTTAGTGTATTTTGTAAATACCTTTATATACGCACATAAAAAGGAGTATGTCAAAAAAAATCTACATACCACCTCTAAAAAATTATCTATACCACCTAGATGGTCTTAAATACCCGTATACTACATATACATACCCTCTGTTACGCGAGATACTCTCTACGTTGTGAGATACAACATAGGGTGTAACTACACCCGGATGTAGAAAAGAGACTTCATATATATATATATGAAAAATACTTTCTACACCCGGGTGTAATTACACCCACCTCTAATATACCATCTAAACAAATTTAAAATACTCCTTTATCATCTTGGATATACTTGTGTACTAATTATAAGATACATGAAAAAATTGCACTGGAGTCCATAGTTTTTAGCGTATTTTGTAAATACCTTTATATACGCACATAAAAAGAAGTATGTCAAAAAAAATATACATACCACATCTGAAAAATTATTCATACCACCTAGATGATCTTAAATACTCGTATACTACGTACATACCCTCCATTACGCGAGATACTCTCTACATTATGAGATACAACATAGCGTGTAATTACACCTAGGTGTAGAATATATATATATATATATATATATATATATATATATATATATATATATATATATATATAAAGTATTTTTAAGAGAAATTACATAAGGCATCTGGATGCCTAGGCACCCGCACCATCTAAATTCTAATTTTTGACATAATTCAATTGGACATAGTGCAAAACCATATAACATATATAGAAGCAATCTAGAACAACAGATAAATAATATTTTTTTGAAGCTCAGAACTGATGTATAGGGTTTTACCAATTAGTTGTCATACAAATTGTACAACTAAGCGTACATCTTTGATAAATTGATATATGATAGTTCATTATAAATCACATCACAGGATACCAAGGGATGAGAAGGTGTGATAGGTCTAACACTTAAGATGTGGTATCACTCTACATTATAAACTAAAAAGTTGAAAGTAGCAAGACTAAACAACTAGCACAGTTATTACATAGAACAAAAAAAACTGAAAAATAAATTATATCCTGAGAAAACACTACCATTGAGAGAGACAAAAAAGATTATATTTCACTAAAATTATTGGAAGCAGCAGCAACAACAAGCTCCTACATTGCTTTTCTGAGAGGATTATCCAAAGCAAAACTAAGCATAAGAACTCTTGTGTGCACAACAGTGAGAGCTCGAATCCTAGCAAATGCACCTAAGATTAATGTCCAGTACCATGAAGATTCATTATCAAAAGTACATTTGCAATCACACAGCTGGACAACTTAACAGCAATTACCAGCAATGGCGAGGTTACACGTTTCTCCACAGCGAGAACAACCCCATCCTTCGTCTTCAACCCAATTGTGGTAGAGCCCAACTGCAAAGGCATCAGCAACAACAAAACCATCACTAGCATGAAGCTACGCACACATCAATTTCAATATTAAACAGCAAAATTACAGCTGAAACTGACTAAAGCATGAAACATATAATCACCGCAGCCAACCTAGCGAACAAGAGCATGAAACATAACATTTAAAAGCCTCCAAAAAATCCCAAGCAAAAATGAAGGACCCAAGATCCTAGCTCAAATTTCTTCTGAACAAGGCCTCGAAACTGCCATGAATTGTTAGACGATTCACATTACACGCAAGAGTCCCTAAAGAGCCCCCGTGCAGTAGAAGCCCTGAATGAAAGCTAGCCATTGAATCGAATTCATCCTAAAACTACTACACTTCCCAGCTGAGATAAGAGCTGTGCCCTGACAAATCTAAAAACCTACACATTTGACGCCCAAATAAACAAACCAAACAGCTGGTTCTCCACAACAACTTCGACACTAGCATCCTAGCATACCAATGTACCACACCATACCATACAACGAAACAAAACGAACGAACCCCCACAATGGCACCATGGATCAATCAATGGCACCACCCAGACCCCCACAGAGCAACCGCCTCCCTGCCTCCGCCCGCATGCAGCCAGAACCAATCCTAAGCTACAGCACGGTGAACCAATTCCCTCCCCACAAAAATCTATCTAACCCCAGAAGATCGAGGGCGAAAGAGAGTTAATCAGAATCCCTCTCGCAGTCTCAGCTTGATGCCCTTGATGGCGTACTCGACCTGGATCTGCATCTGGAGCGACGGCGGTTGGGGAGGCCAGGGGAGAAGTTAGATCGAGGGTTTTTAGGATAATGCGGAGATGAAAGATGTGAAGGTTCTTAATACATTAAATTGATTATTTTCAATTTTTCAGATGTCTTGAGAGTTTAATTAAAAATCTATTTTTGTGACAACTTCTAAAACATCTCAAGAAACGTCTTTATATGCTACATGATTCTCAACGTAAAGACACTCAAAAAATTGTCTAAAGAAAAACATGTCTATGAGACCATTTTGTTGCAGTGGAGCTATGGTTGCGCACAAGAGTAGTGAGTTAGATTTTTGTCTAAGTGTCTGTGTATATAGAAGAATATTATCACATACAGTTTTCAAAAATAATCGTCTGTGATAAGAATAACACAGACAGTTTTTAAAAATAATTGTCTGTAATGTTAAACATATCACAGATGACTAATACAAAAACCATACATACACCATGTCTACAGGCAAAAGAGTAATAAGTTGAGAAAGCATAGATGTAAAGCATAGGCTACATCGTATATCTTATGTTCTACTTTTATAATTATGTGAGTTAAGTGTTTGATTATCGGCAACGTAACCCGAATATTCAACAATTAATATATCTTGCCCACAGACTGTTGGCCATGAGTACCATTCTGGTGCTTCCGAATTGCAGCTTTTATCTGTCATTCTAAATTTAAAGTTGAAGCACTTCAGCGCCCATTTGCCTTTTGATTTATCTCAACTGCATTGGAATCAAATGTCTAATTTGAGTCGATCGGACTTCTCTTGAATTGTACTGTCTCATACCTTCCCATGCACTTTTTGCCGCGATGTCTCGATCTTACATTTGGGCCAACCGATTAATTTCCATTCCACCCCTCGTGCTGTGCACGTACTCTACTCTCCATGCCATGGTCGTCAAGCTTAAGTAGGTATCTCCGCCGCATATAGATGAAAGCCTTACTTCTTTGTTCTCGTACTGCTTTATATGTATATGTCCTGTTAAACTTCTTCTGAAACCATATGTGAACAGAGAAATTTCGAATTCATCTCATCGCATTAAACAAATACTACAATATGTAGACAACATATATATCTCTCACACGCACGTATGCCTCCGGCGCTAATGCATCTGAATGCACCGTGCTTCTAAGCTTCAGGTACCCATGCTTTATTTCACGCGGTCCATCATGTCAATTCATAATGAGATTAACTTTTACCCCTCATTGATTGCATGCCATGCAACATCCTTGTACAAATCGTTTGCTACGATCGGTTCGAATTAATATATACAACAATATTAAGTCTAAAGTTTATAAGATCGGGGCAGCATGTCTTGTTTTTCCCCAGCAGCAGCACGGTTGTTCCTGACTTCACACGACGAGATCAACAGAAAGGGCGACGAGAAGGGTTTCATCAATTTCGTTTCTAGTTTAGCTGTTTCAGATGATTTTTTTAGACGGAGCTTATTTTTGTCGTTACGGTGCATGCCAAGATTTGAACGGTTGATTAATCTAACTAGGGTCCATCAAACTGAGGACTAGATATTTTTCTATGAAAATTCTAACATTTTCCTCTTTTCCATCTAGTAATATCTTTTGTTGTGGTTTGTTAAATATAATTAGGGTCCTTCAAATTATAGGTTCGATTTTTTCCCTTTTTTGAGAATTTTTAATATATTTATTTTTTTGTTAGCAACTATAAAATACATGTCATCATCTTTTATTATATAGTAGATAGATAGCTTGTATTATATTGTACATGTGGTAAAATTTCCTTGACTTTGTTGCCAAAAAAAATAAATTCTTTCCAGGGCGCCACCACTAGTGGATTTAAAGAGGATGACTTTGTCGGGGAGATAGAGGAAGCCAAGGAAGGTTCTAGCTTCCGACCTGAACGGAGCACAGATAAGAACAGAGTGATTATTAAAATAGAGACGTACCCGCAGTTCGTTGGCAGGAAGAAGGATGTTGTTGAACTAACCCGAGTGATTTCAGAGAGTAACCCTGAGCGCTGTGTAATCGCAGTGTGTGGGGACAATGGTATTGGGAAGAGCACCCTCGTCAGGAATGTTATCTACGAGAGTCCAGAACTCAGTTGGATGTTCCAAAGGCGAGCTTGGGTCACCATGGTGCATCCCTTCAACCCAGAGGAGTTCCTGCGGGACATAATATTGCAATTCCAGGCACGTTCTTCCCCAGGATGGGGGAAACAACAATCCAAATCTGGCATTTCCTTCAGAAGTGGCGGCGTTCATAACATGTCACTCGGTGAGCTCGGTGACGAGATTTCTGAGCTCATGGAGGGGGAGAGATCTCTGGTAACCGTTGATGGGCTGTCGACAGAAGAAGCATGGGATCGGGTGAAGTCATGCTTATGGAACGATGGCAATAGAAATGCTAGCTGCACCGTCATAGTTACCACGAGGAATGCTGCACTGGCTGATCATTGTTCGGGGCGTAGCAACTCTGTGTACAAGCTCAGCTCTCTTGATAGCGATGCTGCCCGTCAGTTGTTCTATCAGAAGGTATGTTTCTCGGAAACCCTCCTTGAAATAATATATGTGATTCTTTCTGTACACATTAAAGTGAAGTACGATAAAGTCTAAAAAATCACAGGTTTGGAGCCCTTAGAGCTGCGCCAAGCTAAATTGTAGTCTTGGAAGAAAAAAATCGAATGCATTAACATATTGTGTGCTACAAGCCAATTTTGTGCTAACCCATAATCCTACCCCACAAAAAATGATCTAGAAGGTCATGAAATATTCAATAAATTTTGTCAATATTTACACAAAACCAATCTACCATGTCACAAAATTTTAAATCTCAATTCGATCTACACATCGAGAAACAAAAAAACAAATTCTACTGAAAAGTAAATCCAGAATAAAAGGGAAAAAGATAAAGCTACTATTCACTAATTTTTTTTCTTTTTGTGTCTCTTGATACACATTGTTTTTTTGTTGAAATTTTGCAGAATACTTTATTATGTCATACCGTATCTACACAATTTTTTTGAAAATTTTTATGTCGAGACCCAGAATTTGCATCCCAAACTCTATATATTTACCGTATTAATTAGTCCCATGATCAGTGGCTAGCACACATATTCAACAATATTCATATCACATCCATACACGATAAATTTAAAACAAGATAGTGCATTTAGGTAGCGATCGGACATAAGCCTATACGATGAAGTTTACAACATTAGGGCCGACCGACCAAATAAAACATATAACAAAATAAGTTCAGCATAAACGAAAGATAAAAGAGGTACCAAAATCCAACAACAATGCATCATGCTAACCACAGGCAATTGACTAGGGTAAAACCCTATAAATCGATGTCTTCATCGCGAAAACCTGTTGCGTAATACTAACCACAAGAAGAGTCTTCTTCTACATCCTCTGAATATATTCAACAAGCAACGATAAGTACGAAAATCGTACTCTGCAAGACTTTTAAGCAAAGTTATATAGTATTTATGCTGAGTCAAATATAGCTGTCTAGTTTAGTTTAATTTGCAAAACATATTTTCCATTGTAATAACAAGTAATAGATTGCAAACGGAAGTTGTAAGAGTATTTAAATTTGATAAGTAAATAATGATAAAGCAATAATAGCATAATTTAGATCAAGAGGCTTACTACCTTATAATTTTGAAACAGCGACATAACCTTACCGAATCAAACTATACATAGATATCCCATCCATTCTCTGAATTCATTTTATGAAACACACTACTACTAAAGTGGAGGATTTACCAAGTCTTCTATGACCATGAACACAACTATTTAAATAGTTTTACACTCTATAGAGGTTGCATATTTTACCCACATGACATAAACATCACACCATGTTATACATATCATGTGATGCCATTGGTACCCGATTTGAGAGTTCATGATGAAACCTTTATATTACCAGTCCTAACAACTACCGCGCTATAATTACCTTCTTAGGATGGGGAGTGCCCTCCAACATCCCAAGACTCAAACGGTGAGTCAGTAAACTTTCCTTCTTAGCAAGGTCCCTTCAAACATGGAGTCTACACTGTGCCCGAACTAGCCTAAAATTCATCTACAATCTACCACCTACGGTGAAGTTGGTAGCATGCAGTAACTTATTATGTTAAGACTTTCCCATAAAAGCACATATGGTTGTACATTATTTCTTAGGTTTAACTACACCATTGTTTCAGTCCTTAGTGGCTTGGGCGAGACATCCACAAACCAACGTCTCGTGCTCATCGCACCGGTCTCCAAAACCACTCGTCCAAGTCCAAAACATGTTTTTTATTTTTTGCTAACCAAAATAACAAAGGTAATCCCACCATACTAGTTCTTAAGTACCTCCAATCCTCTTATTAATATTTTAACCCATTTCCAACAGTACAACATTTGGTACTGTTATGAGCATGGCTAAGTATCATCCGCATCATTTCAAATTCTAAGTTCCACATTTATCCACTATGGATATAAGTGCTATGGTGACAACAGGAAGGTTAACAACTTGTCAAGGCAGGATCGATGCAACAAATAGATATAATTATTGTCCTTAGTCAGGGTTTTATTAATTTCTAAACGAGATAATTTATTATATGCCACTGAATAACTCCTACTTCTTGAAAAATACTTTCTCCATTATATGCCACTGAATATCACCTAAATTCTATTATATGTCATTGCCACCAGTTGGAGTACATTTGCCTCTGGAAATGATGATTTTGCCATCAGTTCAAATCTGTCTCTATAATAAAAAATTAAATATAGGGCCAATTGGCTTAGCCAAAGATACTAAAAATTTGTTTTGTGGATCATTGGGGCAGTGCACAACTAAAATATAAAATTTTGTGAACTAACTCTTCCATTTGTTCTATTTTTAAAATTCAAATCCAAAATCAGCCTATTTGAGCTATTTTTTAAACTGGAACAAATTCACTGTAAAAAAATATAAAATATAAAATTTTTTAGCAGCTATGTGACATCTTAGGAGTATGTGAGAATTTTTTCAGAATTTTTAGACCTTATTTAGTCTCTATTTGTAAATAGTAGCATTTAAATTAAAAATCCAAAATTTTTCTTTGAACAGTGTCTTGAAATTTTTTTCCTAACTCACTAACATATTGAACACCCTTGTGAATGTTCATAATTTTTGGAGGTTATTTACTATTTTAAATAAATCGGCTCTTTAGTCTTTACTAGGGTAATTTTGGCCTTTTTTGGAGTATAACGGTCAGCCCTAACGGTCAACTGGCAATAATATATAATAGAATTTTGGTGTTATTCACTGGCATATAATAGAGAGAATATTTTTCAATGGTATTTTGTAAAAGTGGATGTTATTCAGTGGTATATAATGAATTATCGCGTTCTAAAGTAAGTGACAGGTGGGGTCCACATGTTTGTGACTCATTGATTCAAACAGTTTTAAGTTATAATTTTAGCTTGATTAATCCGTTCGGGCCTATATGTCATTGATTCATTAGGTTTAATTGACATTAACTAGTGTTAATCTAATCCTACCCTACGTGGGGTCCACTGGTTAGCGAGAGGGTAACAAGGGAATAGCGGCGTTCTTCGCTGAGCTTGCCGTGCAGCAAGAGAAGGCTGATGAGGCAGTGGCAAGTCAGGAATAGGTAGAGGGGGCTCATGAGTTCACTGGTGGGTTTGGCAACTAGAGGGTAGTTAGAGGAGGGCTCTCAGCGGCGAGGGGTGGCAGTGAAGTCCGACAAACTGTGTTACAGGCAAATGGGTGTGATAGCAGGGCAAAGGAGCACGAATATAGCTTCTTGGGCTCAGCGCAGTGCTAAGGGTGGTGACACGGGGACCAATGGTTACCGGATATAAGCTGGTGGCGTGTAATGAAGCTATGGTGGCGATGGCAAAATCTACTACTCTGAGCTAAATTAACCAGCATGTAAGTATCATCATCTCACCAGGACCATGAAGGTAAGGAGTAAGGACAGTAACAACGGAGGAGGTCCAAGGTAGTCGGGCGGTGACGACGTGCACAATGATGGCTCACCATAGTAGGAACGAGCTGCAACAGAGCATGACATCATAATCAGAAGTGTTAGGGGATGGCAAAAATGACCATGGCGGAGTATATGGCTCATCGGAGCTACTGAATCAAAGCGGTGGTGGACGGTAAGAGATTTCTAGTGATTTGCTGTGTCAAACTCGAATTAAATGCAGGGATAGCCAGAGGGAGTCAAAAGGCATAGGATGATGTGGAAAAGAGGGCTTGGAGCTCACTGGAGCGAAAGATGGCCTTGGCAGAGCATGGCGGATATGTGCACCATAATTAGGGACGACGAGGCGTTCCGGGCGAACCAGTGGAGAAGAGGCATGGCCAAGGGGCAAAATGAAGATGGCGTTGTACGGTAAAGAGATGGGTGAGCTCGGACAGGCTTAAATAGGGGTGATGGTGCAGCTTAGCTTGGTGATTCCCTCTAAACAGCAACAAGGAGATGGCGATCATGGCCACTCTGGCAATGAGATGGCTTGGGCGGTGGCAGGAAGCAGAGGAACATATGTGGAAGGATGTTCGAGGCGATTGGTGGGCTCAGCCTTGGCGCAACTCGGTGCAAAGCTCACAAACAGCATCATGGCATGGGCACGAGGTGGAAGACGGGCTCTGGCGAGTGGGTCCTGGGCCCACATGATAGACGGAGAAGGAGATGGCGAGAGAGAAGGTGGAGCGGCCCATGGAAAAAAGAATTTAAATTTTGGTTTTCTAATTGATTTAATTCTAGAATTCAAGTTTGAATTTCTAAAATGAGCAAATCTACTTTAAAATTCTTGAAAATTTTTTGAGAGGCACTTTAGAATATGGAGAGCTCAAATAAATTATTTCTAGGCTCTACTCAGGTTTTAATAATTTTTAGAAATTCCTTTTTGCCTGCCAAAAATGCAAAAATCATTTCAATAATACTGAAAATCCTGGAAAATCCAAAAATGCATAAATGATGATTTTGTAATAACTTTACTAGAATTCTTGAAATTTTTTTGAGAGGCACTTTAGAATATGGAGAGCTCAAATAAATTATTTCTAGGCTCTACTCAGGTTTTAATAATTTTTAGAAATTCCTTTTGCCTGCCAAAAATGCAAAAATCATTTCAATAATACTGAAAATCCTGGAAAATCCAAAAATGCATAAATGATGATTTTATAATAACTTTACTAGTTTTGGGAAGTTTCGGCTGTTACATTTCATGACCATGTAAACCAATTTCGAAGGATGGGAGCATAAGTAGCACAAAATGACTTGGAGCACACCAGAACGGGCGGTTTCCACATGATGCCATCGTTTTGATAGATGGACAGACAGGGTAATTTTGGTCACACCCTACGTCGCCGAGTGTTTTGTCTGGCTCTCCCAGTCTCCAACCCCCAAATCCCTTCGCCGCGAAGGAAAAGGAGACAGGAAAATTGTTAATTTCACCTTCATTTCCCACCCATTCCCCGAACTACCACACATTAAAAATCCCACCCGAAGTACCCAATCCCGCATCCAGTCACCATCCCCAACTGCTCATCCTCTTGGCGTCCCATGAGGAAAGTTCTCCCAGGGGAATGGCTAGAGTAGAAACGTCCCACTTAGTTGATCCAGATTCAAGACCTCACCAACTAGAAGAAAAATTAGGGCGACGTCTCTTCCCTTGGTCCCGTTCTTTTTCTTGGCCTCCCACGGTGGGAATATCTGGGTTTCTGAGACCGCGACCTTCCACCTCAGAAACATGCTCCCATGCGTCGAAAAATTATCTGAGTTATGCAAAGTGAAGCATTATATTTATTTGGCCAATTATCGTTCTTCTGTAATCCATTATCTTCCATGCAGACTGTATGTAGATAGGTGGATTACTAAGACAAGAGAGTAATTCAGGACAATAAAAGAAATTCAAAAGGAGAATCAGAATCTCAGCACTTGATGAGGGCTATAAAGTTTCAAGAAATGAACTCTTGAATAACAACCGTTATTTCCACATAAATACGATCAACTGACTGATTATGCGTGGAAGTTAATCAATAATGTTGCCAGGATATGAGGGCATATTCAATATTAACCTGATAACCTTAAAGTTACAAGATTGCACATGCAACTGTACTTAATTAAACCAAATTTTCTGTAAGAATGGGGGAAGTGTCACTTCCTTCTACCCCTGTATTTATGTAGCTTTTACTAGATAATAAGAATGAAATCTATGTTTTCCTTTTGCATTCGTTGCAACATCAATACTAAAACTTATATGGCTACGAACAGGTATTCAAGAGTGATGGACTAGTTGAGCTGCCTCAAGCAATGGATGATCAAGCTAATCTCATGTTAGATAAATGTCATGGGAACCCTCTTGCGATCAACATTATAAGTGGACTTCTGGCCACCAAAACTCGAACATCTATAGAATGGGAAAGGCTGCTACACCGTTTTGACTCAAAGTTGAAAAACAACCCTGACCTTGGGTTTGTTGGTACAGCAGCAGAATTGAGCTATGAGGATTTACCATCCAATATGAAATCTTTGTTCCTATATCTTAGCATTTTCCCCAGAAGCTACAACGTAATGCGCAGACGATTGGCAAGCGGATGGATAGCAGAAGGCCACAGGAGGAACGCAAGAGGAAAGGATGCTGAGGAAGTTGAGGAGATCTTTGATGGCCTTGTTACAAGGAGTATGATTCAGCCATCGAAGCGAGTGGATATAACTGGCGGAAGAATAAATGGCTGCCACGTTCATGATGTGTTTCTGCAACTCGGAATTTCGGAAGGAAAATCGGATAATTTTCTCTACATCCTTGACGAGCACACCAACTCTACAATCTCCCAAATGAGACACCTAGTTGTTACAAGTGGCTGGAGAAGACATGATGATGAGTTCACGAACCTGACCCTCTCCTTTGTTAGATCACTAACAATTTTTGGGGAGTGGAGATCTTGTTTCATTTCTCCAAGGATGAAGTTGCTAAGGGTGCTCGACTTGGAGGACACAAAAGGTCTAGTGGAGCATGACCTTGAGAAAATTGGGGAGTTCCGGCATCTCAAGTATCTGGGTCTCAGGAATACTGGCATTGCACATCTACCCAACTCCTTGGGCAAGTTGCAAGGCCTTGAGGTGTTGGATATACGGTGCACTTATGTCGCCAAATTACCATCTACGGCCGTCCATCTTACAAGGCTGTGCCATCTCCGTGGTGGTACAATGACTGCATCAATGGAGAGCAGTTCTCGGCAAGATTTTATAGGTGAAGTGACCAGAGATTGCCCTCGGCCTCTCCAAAATGCTGCTGCATCTGCATTCTGTATGCTTCTGCTGTCGCACATTTTGGCCTGTCACTCTCAAGCTAGAACTGCCAACTTTCCACAGGTGACAACTGCTGTGATGCTAGCACTTTTGTTTAAGAGGTACAACCCATGCGGTGTGCGTGTCCCAAAGAAGATAGGAGCACTCAAGTCTCTTCAGACACTGGGGACCATTGACGTTGCAGGAAGTCGGCGTGTTATCAAGGAGCTGCAGAAGCTAACGCAGTTGCAAAGGTTAGGTGTGATCGGCATTACAAAGGAGAACAGCAATCTTCTCTGCTCTACTGTCGAACATCTCCACCATCTGCGGTCATTGATGGTTCACTCTGATGATTCACTTAGCACATTACACACTGTTTCCTCACCCCCGGGCCATCTACAAATGCTGAAATTATACGGCAGTCTTGGAGGCACACTCCCAAGGTGGATTAAAACCCTACACAATCTCCTGAAGCTATGCCTGCGCACAACACTACTGGATGGTGATGCCATACGGATCATCGCGAAGCTACCCAAACTGACCATATTACGTCTTTTGGTTAAATCATTTGTGGTGCAGGAGATGGCATTTCAAAGCGATGCATTTCCAAAGCTTGAACTGCTTCAGTTTGCTCAGTTAGAAAATCTCACGTCCGTATCATTTGCAAGAGGAGCAGCGCCAAACCTAGAGACATTGCAAGTTGATAACTGCAACTTTTTAAGAGAGGATGATTTGTCTGGATTACACGACCTCCCAAGAATTAAAAAGCTGTTGCTGGATGGTGTGCTTGTTCCTGCTGCTGATATAAATGCAAGGCGGCGATTCAGGTTCAGGCATACTTCGGACCCGTTGGAGGAGTTGAGTCGAAAGATAAGAGCTCTGTCCAACGTTATAAGGTCAGCTATTCTGTTTAAGGAAGCGGGGAGCGCCAAGTAGAGAATCATAAATGCAACGTCTTTAGACTCCAACATGTATGGCTAGCGTGACTAACATAGTATTGCATGTCAAAAGATAGCATACTGCCCCGAATTCCTGTAGATATCTGTGACAAAATCTTATCTGTAATCCTCTGTAAACCGATGTAATCCTTAGAGATAAGGCCAGCTGTTGTATAGCTGTAACGCTACCTGTAATCTGTTCTGCCGCTGATTTTCAGTTGGTGAACAGTACGTCCAACAATACAAAAGGCTGCATGCGATCTCCAGATTGGAGTGCGCATTTGACATCTTCTCCCATTGCGATACCCTGCTTTTTTATATGGTATCAAAGCCAATCTAGCCCTAGCAGCCATGACCACAAGCATCATGACATCCGCATCCTTGTCTTCTTCCAGTTCCTCTTCTCTGACGTCGACGTCAGTTGGTTTGCTACCAACACCCTTGATCAACTCCATCAACATCAAGTTGATGCGGGACAACTACCTTATATGGAGGGCGCAATCCCTACCTTATTTGCGGAGCCAACAGCTAGTTGGGTATGTCGATGGAACACTACCCTACCCAGCATCGATGATTGTGATGACAACAGACTCCGGCGCATCTCAGGTTCAGAACCTGAGTACATTTGATGGCTGCAGCAGGACCAAATGGTCCTTGGGATGATCCTATCATCCCTCTTCAATGAGGTGATCACCCACATCCTCTTGCCACATCTCGCGAAGTGTGGCAGACTCTGGAGCGGCTCTTCTCTTCGCAGTCAAGGGTCGTGCGATGCAAGTGAGGATGCAGCTCTCTAATCTCAAAAAGAGAGACTCGTCTGCTCATGTGTACTTCAACAAGATGAAAGAGCTTGCGGATACTCTGGCCTCCATTGGCTAACCTCTCATTGGATGCTGAATACGACACCCGGGTTACTTCAGTCACTACTCGAGTAGATGCTATGTCCCTGAGTGATGTATATGCTCATCTCTTGAGCTTTGGACTGCGGCTGGAGATGCGTGGTGGCTATGAGTCCTTTCAAGGTGAGGGAGCCTCGGTAAACTATGTTATCCGCAATAATCTAGGAGGAGGTTGTGGCACATCACGAGGCAAAGGTCGTGGTGGTAGTGCGAATCACAACTTCTACCGTGGCAATGGCAGCAACAATAGCAATTACCGTGACAATGGAAGTAGTAACAACCCCTACCGAGGCAATGACAACCAGGGCAATTGTGGTGGCTTCACCGATCAATGAGGAGGACGACTTGCTTGCCAACTCTGTGAGAATGTAACACCCCGGCTCCTTCCTTGAGCCTAAAGTACTACCACCTATTCTATGATGCTGCTAGTTTCGACTTTTGCCACAAGACTTTCGCAACAATTCCTCTATTCAACAGCACCCAACGGCAAATGGCAGACACTTGACATCAAACGCAGCAGAGGTATGAATTTGCTAATTACCAAAAGGGACTTGTGCTATACCAGGCTAACTTTGACATCTGTAAGTGATATGTGAGTTACTACTGTACGTGGGATAACTGTGCTACTCCTACCCATGGATGTCGTCTTCACCACTTGCCTAAAAAAATATAATAAAGCAAGATTGAGTTCGAAGACCTCACAAGCACATAATAGAATAATGGCGACAACAAAACAAATCCATTGTCTAGGCAAGACACAATCCTTGTATCTATCAGTAAATCACTTATCTTGCACAACTGCAATATAAATTCCACAACTGTTCTGTAATCACCAGTTTCTTTCATGCAGTGCAACACAATGCAATGCAATGCTATGTCCAAATGCAGTATTGAGTTCATACCGGTAAAGCTGAGTGTCCACCCGTCGATAGCCCACTCGTGCCCCGCTCTCTTTCATGCGAGCCACAAATTCCACTCCCGTGGAGCAACTAACAAAGTAGGTCTTACTGTGAGCACTCCGGATTAGTCATGTATCTTTCTCATCGACCTCATCAGAATAGTTACATGACCTCACCTCCGGCTTAGCTCATGCAACTTATGTTTTGATGATTGTAAAAATGATGCAATAGCCCGTCAGCAATCACAATCAACTCTCCACTAACTCCACTCCCGTGGAGTGCCTACCGTGGTAGGTCTTTATCCCACCACCGTGGAATGTCTACGCACTGTAAACCTTTAGCACCAGTGTGCAATACGATGCAATGCTATCTCAATGTAATTAGCAACCACATCCACCTCTCGTGGCAATATAATCAACAATGAGCAGATATATTGATGAGGCGACGGGTCCCGATCTTTCGATAGGATAATAACTTCGATTTGGAGGAGAAAGATTTTGACGATGCGGCTACTAACCGGTCACGACCAGAACACCAAGCAATCGCTAAACCACACTCTAAGTCGTTATCAACCGTGCCAAGAACGCGGTTGACCTGACCACGAAGGTCTATTCCTACATGCAACCAAAGAACACGCAAGAACAAGATAACAAGCAATCTCAAATTGCAAATAGAATTGAAATACTCAATTTGGTGAGATTCCGAATAAGGATCTTAACAGGTAGTCGTCCGACACAACTGACGATACAAGTTGCAACACAGGCAAACTAAACATAAACAAAATCCAAAAAAACTAGAGGGTGCAGCCTCCTTCAATAACAGAGTGGAAGCCATACAAAACTAAGAAACAAGGGGGTGGTACTATTGTTACTGTTCACATGAACAGTAGCATGCCATGAATAGTGGGGGTAGCATCCTCCTCTTAGGCCCATGCATTACAAGTCCCGATTTTTCCCAAATAGGTAATATAACAACTACTTTTCATGATTGCGGGCGGTACAGAAGGAATTTACTAGCAAGGTTGGATCCGTTGGAAAGAGGACAAGAAAAACTTTCCATCAAGTACTCATGGACCTCAAATAGACTCCGTATGTGAAAGTTATGCTCGTTTGAATTTAGACATGTCAGGCTGAATCCGAATTGATCTGGAGGCCGAATTGGATTCCAAAACATGTCCCACTTGAATTCTTGCTTGAATTGGTCCAAAAGTGATATGGTGACCATAAGAAAGAGTTGGAGGAGACATCGATATGATCTTGATATGTTGGTTGACTTTCCTTTTGGTAGATCCCATCTACGAGCTCGTAGTGTGGATGCAATTCTCCTTGTATAGCTGCGTAAATATGCATTTTTATCATTAGATAGTATCATATAGTTCATATGATTTAAAGGCACTTCTAAAAATAAGCTCACCTAATAATTTAAGTGATACGTAGGAACTTTTGTAATTAGAACAACAAGTATTGCTAATATGATTGTATCCACCGGGGCCATGTCCTCATCAAATATTATTTCATAAAATGGTATAAAGCATGGATCACCAAAAGCAAGTATCAGACATTCACCACAATCCACTATTGTTGTCATAGATGAACTTCAGCTCAATGTCCATGGCCTGCTTCCATGCCGTGTTAGATAGCCCCTCCTGTACGCTCGCGGGCTCCTCACCACCAAGGAGACAGAGGCCACCGTACTCGACTTCTTCATTAGTGGACTCGATGTTGTCAATCTGCATCGCCTCAGTTATGCTGTAGATATTTGACATCGAGCGATACCTCAGTGGTACACCTTTGGAATCATGCGACGCACCAGTCGGTGGTGTAGCCCATTTCACCCCAGCTCCAGTCAGTGTTGTGGGCTGAGGCAGCTCCAGCACCTGTGGTGTTACATGCCTCTCTGTCGTCGATGTCCACTGAAGTGTCATCAGTAACGTTGGTGTGCTCGACGATGAACATGTCGAGTCTGCTAACACCAGTTGATGAAGATGTTGTCTAGTCCCATTGCCGCTCTTCTTCGAACACGACATCCCGTGTCACATGGAGCTTCTTTGAGAGCGGATTGTAGACACGATAAGCCCTTGAGCCCTCCTCGTACCCGATTAACACCATTGGTGTGGAGCGATCGGAGAGCTTGGTGACGCTAGGGCCAACCTTCTTGACATGTGCCACACATCCGAACGTACGGAAATAATAGACATTTGGCCTCCTCTTGTACCATGCTTTGTATGGTGTTACACCGTCCAAACTCCATGTTGGTTCATGATTCAGGATGTTCACTGCAGTCTTTACTGTTTCGCCCCAAAACACGGCAGGCACCGTCATGCTCTTCAACATGCTGCGAGCATGGTTATTAAGCTGTCACTATATCGGCAATATATCATCGCCATATCGTCGTGGCGGCGATATGCGGTAAGGTGTCATCAGCGGACGCCATAGAAGGGCTGGGGGTAAAAGTCAAGTCCAGACGCATACCTCAGATCGGGTTTAGGGGTTTTGGGAAGCTAATGAGAAGTCTCCGCCATCGCCAGAAAAAGTGAGAATCGTCGCCGCTGCCGGATCTGCCGTCGCCACTGCTGTATTTGTCGCCTCCGCCACCGGATCCACTGCCTCCGCCAGATCGGGTATCCTCTGCGGCTTCATTGGCTTCGGTCTCCACCGTGGTGTCGCCTTCTGCTTCGCCGGGCGGCGAGTCTTCTCTGCCGCCTCCTCCATGGCTGCCGCTTGGGGGCGGTGGAGAGTGGCGATGGGAAGAGGGAGCAGTTGCCGGCGAGCTGGCTTGGCCTCGCCAGCGTCGGAGGTGGAGATGGGAGAAGGAGAGGGAGAGAGGCAGTGGGAGCGAAGGAAGAGATGCCGAGCTCAAGAAAGTAGGCAGCAGCTAGGGTTATGAGGGATTTTGGCATTTTGCAATTTAGCCTTCTCATTTTCTAAAATTGCAATAAAGTCATTCTCTCTTTGTATTTCTTCTGTTTGGACCCTCCGGAATCCGATATTGTTGCGACTTCTTATGTGTATGGCGTCGCCACACCACGCACTATAAATGATATTGTTGTGTGAAGGTGGTGAGTCACCGCACCTCATCACACCACCTTAATAACCATGGCTACGAGCCATCTCCACAATAGTTTGGTTTCGGTGCTCTATGACACCATTTTGTTATGGCAAGTATGGCGCGGTTGTGTACTGCTTGATGCCCATTTCATCGAGTAGTCGTTAAAGTCAATGGAGTTGAACTCCCCTCCATGATCGGTTCAAAATACCTTTAGCTTGGAGCCAATTTCGTTCTCGGCGATGGCCTTGATCTTCTTGAAGAACTTAAATGCCTCGTCCTTCGATTTGATCACCTCTAGCCACATGAAATGGCCGTGGTCATCAATGATGGGCACGAAGTAGAGCCCACCGTCCGGTGTGACTGGCAAGATCGGGCCACACAAGTCGCCGTGAGCCATCTCCAGGTCGTGCTCCGTGTGATAAGAGGTGTGCGAGAATGGTATTCGATGTTATTTGCCGAGGACGCAGCCATCGCAGAACTGCTGCAATCGATTGATGATGGGCACATCCTCCACCATCCTCTTAGCACCCAGGTCGTGTAGCGCGCATGCCAGTGCCATGCCTCCTCGCTTGGCTGTGCCTTCAGCACACTGGTGCGGTCAGATTTAGGCCAAGTACATAGAGCCTGTTCCGAGACCGTCGCACTTGTGCCAACAATGCTCGCTGGCATCCTCGAGTACTATCTTGCAACCACCCTCCTCGAGTTTGCCAAGACTAATGATGTTAGATTATAGTCGAGGAATTAGTATACCTCTGTGAGTACTCGATGCTCATGGTTCTTGCACTGAAACATCACAGAGCCCATTCCGTAGATGTCCACCGTTGAGCCATCATCAAATTTCACCTTGCCTTTCACGTGATCATCCAGCGAGGTGAACATGTTCTTGTCGCCAATCATGTGGTTACTCGCACCCGTGTCGAGGTACCACTCGTTGTCGCTTGCATCGACCGACACAACCTTCTCTTCATTGAGGTACACAGTTTCTGTTGTGTCAATGGCCACCTAAGCAAGCTCGCAATGCTTAGCCATTAGAAGCGTCGGTCGTCATCTTGCACCTACGCCAGGTTCGCTGTTTTCTTGCGCTCGCGATGTGGCTTGTGGCAGTCCTTCGAGAAGTACTTGTAGTTGTTACAATTGTAACACTTAACCTTCGTCATGTCACGGCCGCCAACAGATGAATCTCTGCTATCACAGCTACCACTACCACGCCCATGACCATGTTGCTTGCCGTGGCGCTGATCACCGCCGCTGCCTATGTTCTTCTCGCCACTAGAAGAACCTTCACCACCATGTTCCTTCTTCTGACGCGCGAGCCACTCCTCCATGAGTAGTCACCCTCCTCAGACGTCGGCTTCACTCCCTAGGTCGTAGCATTCTTCCACAACCCTGAGCCATCCCGTCAGCTCTTCGATGGAGATTGTATTGAGATCTATAAGCGTCACCGAGCAGGTTAAGGTTACTAATGAGCCCAGTGAGCCATATTGTGAAGTCATCGACGGTCTCTCCATCCTTGAACTTCATGGACTTGAACTCCGAGTGTAGCGTTTGCGCTTTAGCTCTACGCACACGCTCAACGCCCATGTGCATCACCTTCATAGCGTCCCACGCCAGTTTCACCGTGTCCTTGATAGCGAGGGTCGCCAACATCTCGAATGGCACAGTGCGGAGAATGGTCGACAGTGCTAGTCGGTCATCGCGGTAGTCGATAACATCTCCGGGCTCGATCGTCGTCCAAAGCCGTAGTTTGTGTACGTTAGCACGGGATAGACCACCATGCCACCTATCTCTTTCACCACGCGCTCCACCATGATCTCATGGCATCCATTTCCGCTGCTGCTGCTGTTGCCGCTGTTGTTGCCTTCTTCGCGGACTCCATGCTCTTGCCCTAACATTGTGGCAAGATAAAAACAATGCTAGCTCTGATACCACTTATTGCAGCAAGTTAGAGCACACAACGTGGTCGGAAGGTTTGCTAAAACCTCGACCATGAGTACTCGAAAGTTTCGGTCGTGAGTACTCGGAAGCTTCGACCGTAAGTACTCGAACGGACTGCTAGGATGAATAGTACTCTGCTACAGTACTCGTAGAACAATACTTTGCTGTAGTGTTCATAGAACAGTACTTGTGTGACCACAAAGGAACTCGTACTCGAAGTGAGTTACAACCACGAAGGAATGAGTTACGACCATGAAGGAATGTACTCAAAACGAGTTACGACCATGAAGGAACGAGTTACGACTACAAAGGAACGTACTTGAAATGAGTTACGACCATGAAGGTATGAGTTACAGCCACAAAGGAACGAGTTACGACCACGAAGGAACGTACTCGAAATGAATTACGATAATGAAGACTCGACTCACGTGGATGCCTGGACTCGCTGGAGAACAAATGAATTCATGAGATAACAGTTTTTGTGCCACCCTCAACTACTTTGCGGTGTTTTCTCCATTGATCTTTTATACTGCGAAAAAACAAATAACTGACTCGACATACCCGGCATGTCCAGCTCTTCTTGATGTGTCATCCCACGTCTAAGCTATTCATGACATTCATGAAGTTACATAACACACGCATTAATTCTCTTAACGCACGCACTAACTCACTTAACGCATGTACTAATGTAGCACGACTAAGACTATTGTAACGTCTGTAGGTGCAACGTGGTTAAGTCCAACAAACCCAACTCAAGGTCTCAGCTCAACCCACTTCTACAAGCCTCCATTGCACTGGGGTTCTGCCCTCCATTCAAGTCCCGGAGGGCTACATCTAGGAGGCTCCTGCTAGCTCCCCTCTTGTGCTCCGGCGAGGCAACAGAGGAGCTATGGGAGTCACCAGCACAAGGGAGAAGCTGCGGGAGCCGCTGGCACAACAGAGGATCCAGTGGCTTGAAGGAGGATGCGACTGATGGAGCTGATGACCACGAGAGGAGAGCGAGGACTAAGGAAGTGAGGAGACTGAAGAGCGAGGCAGTGAGGCATGGGCATAATAGGGTTAGCAGGTTCCACTTGGTGGGCTGTGGGCTGTGTCCTGGGCCACATCAAAGTCACGGTCATGCCATGTCCGACACGTGTCAGGAATTTATAAAATTAAAATACTTTTTTAAATTAGCCGACATGTGTCGGCGACATATCCGTGTCGTATCCGTGTCGGACATAGATACGGCATAAAACACATGTGTCTGTGCATCAGAGGAAGTGACATGGACTAGGACAAGAATTATTGCGTGTTAATATTTTAAAAGCTAATGGAAATATGGAATATGATCTAGGAGACAATCACATGCTCTCATTGCTTGCCTTTTTCCTACAAATTCAGCATATGCTTGAACACAATTCCACCAAACTTGCGTAAACTAAGTTAATGGACCTTTTCCTTCTTTCCAGAACCAGTTAATGGACCCTTTCTTTCTTTCCAGAACCAGTTAATGGACCCTTTAATGCAGGAATAGCTCAGAAAGCCCTAGCATTTGGGGCAAGTCGTCAACCTACTGCCCCAAGCTTACCAAGTTACCTACCGACCACTTGAGATCTCAAAGATCCCAAAATCAGCGCCACGAATTTGCGAAAATAAAACCTAACCCCGCCCCATCTAGGATCAAGAAGATCCACGAGTCTCTGGTCCTTGATCCCCCAAAAATAATTTCAAGAGATCCACTCGACGGAGATGATATGTGGGTAGAAAGCTTGACATGATGGATTGAAGAAATGCAATATGTTCTAATTTGACAACAGGGTGCGAATAGCTCGCCTTCTTGACTGAAAGAAAATACATCAGAATCAGAGGGGGTGGAGGCCTTGGTGTGGCGGCGGCGGTGCAGGTGTCCACGACGCCGGCTGACGCGCGTGGAGCTACAGCTGGAGTCGGAGCGTGCGTGTCAGCGACGTGAGGCGGCGGAGGAATTCGAGGTGAAGATACGCGCGCTATGGAGGACCAAGCCACACGTGGTAGCGGTGGAGGCAAAGAGCGTGTGCAGGTGGAGCTCAGCTGTAGTTAGGGTTAGCCACCCGCAACCCGCAAATGGAAATTGGCAGCCACGGTCGGGCTGATCGGGGCGAAACACCGCAAATGGTCAGGCTCACGCCACGAGGCCAGCCGGCTAGTGCTGGTTTGGGCAGATGGGCATAAATATAGTTAATTTGGCTCAATTAAATATATATATTATACATATTAGTTTTTTATCAAAATTTTAAAGTGTGCAGTTGAACATTTATGAACCACTGTAGATCCACCCTTGTTGTCGGCCCTCTCAACGCTGCCTTAACCAACTCCGCCGCTTCGCCTCCGTGAGTTGGCCGGTCAGAAACCGAACAGTAAATTAGTGATACAAAACAGACAACTAACATCAGGCTACTCATTGTACTTCAGAAAATACATAAGAAAAATATAGTACAAAAGTTGATTGAACGTGTGAACGACTTGCTATTGGGCTTGATGAAGAACAGGAAGCAGTGCAGGCTCGATGTAGTGTAGGCTTGATGCAGTGCAAGATGTAGATGAAGCAGAGTAGGAGCGGTCACGCAAATGCACTGTCCAAAAATCTTATTGCCACTCCGTCCAGATACTCTCTGCAGCAATGGTTCAGAGATAGCCGCTCTTCCTTCTTCTAGGTGCACACTGAGAAGAAAAGACGACGAGGTTCGGTCGCTCAATACTCAGTACAAAACCTCCAGAGAGGAAGAAGACAATAGAAGAAAAATAAAAGAGTTTAATCTCTCAATCCTGGACGTCTCCAGGTCTTTTATACACATGCAAATTACTCTCTAGTAACTGCCCCATTGAACTAAAATAATTCACTGGTAACTACTCAATTATTCACTGGTAATGATAATATTCAAAACCAAATAATAATAATTAAGTAGTCTCATAACCAATTAAAAGGAGAGATATGATACATGGTTCAACAAAAACAAAGTGGACTTGGTCTGCCAAGTGGCGCTCCACGTCATGGCACGTCGCAAGTCACACGATTTTCACATGACAATAGATGAATACGTGTGTGCACATGTGTGCGCGCGTGTGTGATTAGCCAAAGTTCTTCTCATACCATCATCATTCATAATTCAAGCAGTGGTATGGACTCCACTTTATAATTGGTTTCCCCTATCTTGCCTTAGCAATATGATACTAAACTATGCACGCTTTGGAATTAAGAAAATGAGTCTCACTCATTGGCCTATTTTTAATAATCCTCCACCAATTCCAAAGCAAGAAGCAAACAGATGTCAAAGATATTGTACTGAAGTGTTGTTAATATATAGTCTTATAATGTAAGTCCCGTACGGGTTGAACTTACACCTAGATTAGTAAGATTCATCTTCTCACTGCTAATAAATAGAGTATGCCTTGAATTCACAACTTTTCATGATCAAATTTCACTTGAAATCTCAACTGATATTGGGCTACCAATGAACCACATCTAAACAGAGCATTATATAGTCATACTCTCTTATCTCCTCATAAGCTTTCTAGAGAATGTCTCGTTCTCATGAACTGCGACCACCCAATTAGGCTCAAGTAGGTGTATTATTTCTACGTATCCTGCAGGCTAATAACTTTTCCTTATTTGGTCAAAAGAATACATTAAGACTTTATGCCAACCTTCCATACAGTCGAGAATACTTTATTTATTAGGATATAGGTACAATGAATATATACTCTCTTGTTACAACATCAACTTGTTTTCCCTATTACCTAAGTCACGAGATCTTCGATCAAGAAGCTATTGGTTACCATTGTGATGCAACTTAGATGGGCCTCATTCCCATGTCCATATAATCAACGAAAACCACTTTGCGTGCTAACCCCTTTGTAAAAGGGTCTGTTAGATTTTTCTCAGTGTTAATATAATTTATAGCTATCATTCCGGAGTTTCTCAGTTTTTTGACAAATTTAAGATGTCTAGAGAGCTTCATATTATCATTTGTACTTGTGACTTTGGCCAACATAGTTTGATTATCACAGTACATTAGGATTGCCGGTATTAGTTTGACAACCAATGGCAAGTGCATTAGAAACTTTCTTAGCCATTCAGCCTCAACAGTGGTTGTGTCAAGTGCTACAAGTTCTATTTCTATGGTTGACCATGTCAATATAATCTATTTGTAAGACCTTCATGAAACTGTATCACCAGCTAAAGTAAACACATAACTACATATAGCTTTGATCTCATCCATATCAGAGATCCAATTGGATTCATTATACCCTTCTAATACAGAAGGGTATCCAATATAAAGAATTTTGTAAGATGTTGTGCTCCTCAAATAGCGCAACACTTTTTCAAGTGCCTCCCAGTGATCATCTCCTAGGTTAAAAGTAAACTGACTTAATTTGTTCACAATAAATGAAATATCAGGCCTTGTGACACCAGCTAAATACTGAGTGACCCAATAATTTATGAATATCTCAATTGATCTTTTAATAGTCTCTAGTTCCTTCGTAGCTTACTGCTTGCATTGTAGAGCGTTAGAGAAACTTTACAGTTTTTCAAGCCGAAACGGCTCAATATTTTCTCGGCATAATAGAATTGGTTCAAAGTGATCCCATCCTCATTCTTGATCAATTTCATATTCAGAATGACATCTGCCTCTCCTAAGTCTTTTATATCAAAGCATCGAGATAAGAAAGATTTGACCTTGTAAATTATGGTAGTGTTTGTTCGAAATATAAGTATGTCATCCACATACAATCGTAAGATCACTCCTTGACCCCACCATAACGGTAATATACACATTTATCAGCTTCATTCGTAGTAAAGCCTGTGGTTGTCAAAGTCTTATCAAGCTTCTTATGCCATTATTTAGGTACTTGCTTTAATCCATGTAAAGATTTTAATAATTTGCATATCTTATTTTTCCTGTCTAGAAATCACAAAACATTTCGATTGATCTATATAGATTTTTTCTCCAACTCTCCATTAAGCAAAGCTGTCTTAACGTCCATTTGATGGATATGTAGACCATACGAATATGCTAATGTAAGGAGCACTCTAATGGTGGTTAATCTGACGACAGGAGAATAGGTATCAAAGAAATCTTTTCTCTCTTTCTGGGTGTAACCCTTGGACGCAAGTATTGCCTTGTACATCTCAATAGCACCATCAGGCCTTAGTTTCTTTTTAAAGACCCACTTACATTCTACAGGTTTGCATCCAATAAGACGATCAGTGATCTCCTAAGTCCCATTAGCCATGATAGAGACCATTCGTTACAGACTGCCTCTTTCCAATACTCGGTATTAGAAGATACATAAGCCTCTGAAAGAGTCTTTGGCACATCATCCACGAGGTATATAATAAAGTCATCACTTAAGGTTTTGTTAACCCTTGTCTCTTGCTCCTGCGAAGAGTTTCTATGACTAGATTGTTATCTTTCTCAGAGATATCACAAATTAGTTCAGAAGTTTGATTATTCTTATTTTCGATATTATCGGTTTAAGCATTCTTAGTTCGCGAAGTACTGCATGTTGTTTTCATAGGAAAGATATTCTCAAAAAATAAAGCATATCTAAACTTTATTATTGTGTTAGCAATAATCTCAGGAGTTTCTAATTTAACTACTAAAAATCTATAGACTGTGCTATTTTGAGCATATCCTAGAAAAATATAAGCGACTACTTTTGGTCCAAGTTTTTTTTTCTTTTTCTGCAATGGTATATTGATTTTTGCCAAACACCTCCAAGTTCGTAGAAAATTAATATTAGATTTTCTCTTTCATCCCTCATATGGAGTAATCTTAGTCTTTTTAGTGATTATTCTGTTTAGGACAAAAGTTGCTGTCAATATAGCTTACCTCCACCATGCCTTAGGCATACTGAAACTCTCTAATATGGCATTAACCAAGTTTGTTAGTATTCGGTTTTTTCTCTTAGCTACCCCATTTGATTGGGGGTGAATATGGTGGTGTTAATTCATGCATTAATCCATGCTCAGAACAGAATTGGGAGAATTCACAAGAGACGTACTCTCCTACATGATCACATCTTAATCTCTTTATTTTCTTTTCTAGTTGGTTCTCAACCTCGACCTTATAAGTCTTAAAGTAGTTCAAAGCTTCATTATTAGTTTTTAGCAAATACAGACAGTAGTAGCGTGTTGCATCATCAATAAAAGTTAGAAAATATCTTTTACCTCCTTTTATCAACAATCCATCCATTTCACACCAATTTGAATGAACAAGATATAATGGTGTAAAGTTCTTTTTATCCTCTAATTTCTTAAAAGGTTTTCGAGACTGCTTTGCTTGCACACATGACTGACACTTTGATCTTTTGATAATTTCATATTTTGAAATTAAATCTAATCTGGACATTCTAACAATACTATCAAAGCCAATATGACATAAACGGGAATGCCAAATATTTATCTCACATTTATTTAAATCTGATGCAACATTCAAATTATAACAAAACTCTAAAGTACTTAGACGGAACAAACATCCGCTCTCATAGCCTTTAACAACAAAGTTTCTGAATTTAGATACTATAATTTTATTTGATTCAAAAACTAGCTTATAACCATCCCTACATAAAAGAGAACCACTAATGAGGTTTTTATTTATTGTAGGAGTATGCTGCATGTTTTTCAAGTGGACAATCTTTTCTAAAGTAATATAAATCCACCGTGACAACACTAAGAACAGAAGTATGTAAGCCATTTCCCATTAGGACGGACGAAGGCCCTACTGCCTAATGAGAAGAAAATAAGAAAATATCAGAATATATGTAAACATTAGCACTAGTATCAACCCACTAATCGGTGGATTGACATGCTGAAAAGACAATAAGTGAATTACCATACCCTCCTGAAGTTGAGGCCTCGTCTATGATCACATTAACAACCTTCTTCTTTGGCTGTTCACCATATTTGATTTTACGGAAGCGACAGTCCTTCGCTATATGACCATTTTTTCTGCACATCAAGTAGGTGATGTCTCTCAAATCATTTTTCTCAGTTTTCTTCTTCTTAAAGCTAGTTGTCTTATTCAGTTTGTAGAATTTGTACTTCTTTGCTGCAGTCTTTTTCTCTATGAAATTTACATTGTTCTAATCAGAGGTGCTTGGTGCATCCTTTGCTCTTATTTTTTCTTCCACATCGAGGGCAGCAATCAGATTCTCAACAGAAATCTCTTCCCTCTTGTGTTTCAAGGTAGTGGCAAAATCCCACTAAGAAGGAGGGAGTTTAGCAACTATGCCCGCTCATAAACTTAGAAGACAACACATAGCCTAGGTGCGTAATCTCACCAACTAGTAGCTGAAGGTCATGAGCTTATCCAACTATTGATTTAACCTCATCTATGCTAAACTTGAAAAATTGCTCACACATGTAGAGCCAACGACCTGTCTCTGCCTCTGCATATTTGTGCTCTAGTGTATCCCATAACTTTATGGTGGACTTGTAGTCCATGTACACATCGTAGAGCTAATCTGTCAGAACAGTCAGAATGTAGCCAAGAGCAGTGTTGTTTGCATTATCAAATTGCATGAACTGTTCAACTATTAATGGATACTGCAGGTGGATAACCCACCACAGCCCCAAAGACATGAGCCAAAACTTGGCTTTAGTCTGCCATCTACGAAAGTTCTAACTAGAAAATCTCTTAGGTTTCATCGCATCAGAAGCATTAACCATTTCTGTATTGCAACAAAGTTCACAATAAAGTTTTTGGATTGTTGAAAATGTAGGCAGTATTTTAATTCTAGCTTTTACTAAGAGACAAATACAATAAACTAGTGATGCAAAACACACAACTAACAGTAGGCTACTCATTGTACTTTAAAAAATACGCACGGGAAATATATTATAAAAGTCGATCAAATGCATGAAAGACTTACTATTGGGCTTTATGATGAATAGGAATCATCGCAGGCTCGATGCAGTGTAGGCTTGATATAATGCAGGACATAGATGAAGCAGAGCAGAAGCAGTCGTGCAAATGCACTGCCCAGAAAACCTTATTGCCGTCCCATGCAGGTACTCTCTACGGCAATGGCTCGGAAATAGCCACTCTCCCTTCTTCGAAGTGCCCTGGTCTCTCCATCGAACTCAAGAAGGGAGAAAAGCTCCATCAACGTAGCTCGAGCCGTCCACTTATGTTTTTCTCTACTCCTTGTCTGCTATCCTGTTCAGTGAAGCTACCAGCAAGTATCAACCACTACCTCCATTGCCCATTCTTCTGTGAGTTCCAGTTTCAAAGCATCTGATGCGGATACGCACGTGTCTTATACTTTTCAGTTAAATATATTATTCAACTGGAAGGAATTATTGAGCCGCATGAAACATTGCAAGGTGAACTCATTCCAAACTAAATATAATGTTGTTATTCATAAGAATGGAATACTACCTGATATTATCAAATGGTGCATTCTTAGGTTTGTCAATGGCAAAGCAATGAAGAGGCAAAAGAAAAAGGATAACCACATTAGGTGCCAAAGATATGAAGAAAGAAAGCCAATGTAGTGGGAGAGCAAAAGAGAGAAGCCCAAAGACTTAAACTACAAGTTTTGGATAAGATTTTTAAGCCCAATTCGTACCTCCCACAAGGCCAATTGGATTCAAACTCAGATTCAACTCAGAATTCAATTCGGATTCGGTTCGGGACAGCCTGACAGGCGATTACTAAAAAGGTCATAACTTTCACAAACGGACTCCGATTTCGGTGTTCTTGTACTCCTTGGAAAGATAATTTCAAGGGCTACGCAATGGATCTAGTCCGAGCATCAAATTCATCACAGATCAAAAGTTATGGCCGAAACAATATGATGACTGTAAAATCTAATTTCCTTTTTGTGAGAGTTCGTATCTAAAATCATATAGGGTTGAGTTGTACTAGGTTTGTGGATTCTATAGACGTCCCAAGAGGCTATATAAGCCATGTATTGGCAGCCTTAGGGCTCAGACCACCTTTGAGAATAATCAATCTACTAAAGTTTGTTCGAGTTTATCATTGCTGTCGAAATTCCGTGAGGGAATTAGGAATGTTCTTCAATCAAGATCGTTCATCCTTTCCGCTGGGAATTGGGTGTGTGATAGATCTTCGCTTGGTGGTCGGCGAAATCAACGCGAGTGTGTTTAGGCGGATTAAAGAGTGTTCGTCCCTTGCATTGGCATTAGAGAATATCTACGATTCATCAAGACTCCCGCGAGTATCCATCCTACGTTGAGAAAATCGGGCGACCCCGTATCATCTGGTATCAGAGCGCGGTTTACTCGGTAGAATTTTATCTCTTTACTTTTAGATTGATTTATTTTGTCATATAGTCCATTAAACCGAAAATTGCCTCAAAAAAAATCCAAACCCTAGTTTCGCATCTGTTATTTTCGTGAGTTTTATTAAGTTTTGATCCATTAGAAATTTTGTTTACGTGCTGATCTTAGTGTCCTTTTACGTTGCTTAATCGTTGTTATTTTAAACTCTTGAAAATCCGCTAGTTGATCTTTCAATTAGCATCCAAAAAAAAGTAAATTCAATTTACTTTTTGAAATCTTGTTCTAGCTGTCCACATAAGATCTTTGCACATCTTGAAAAAAATATAACATCCGAATATATCTGGATTTCCTTTTTCTTGATTGATTTGGCTACAAGAAACCCTAGCTGCCACAAGAATCTTAGTTGGACACATTTAGACTGTCCGAAATTTGTTGTGGTTTGAATTCTGAGCATTTGTTAAGATCTCACTTAAATCCTTTGAACCTTGAGACTAGTCTTTGATAATTGCTTTAGGGCTGTTCTAGAATTATCTACACATTGCTGAACAACTTTGGACTTGCGTAAAATCTACGAATAATTAAACCTAATTCGGCCTTGAGTATAAAAAAAAGAGCCAAAAAAAGAGAAGGTAGCCGATTAAAAAAAAGAAGAGCCACGGCTTGAGCAAAAAAAAAGAAAGAAAGAAAGAAAAGAAAGCATTGGCCGAATTTGGGTGAGTTAATCTTAGTCCATAAATTCAGATTATGTATTTAATTTCTTTGGACAATCTTGTGCCCTCAAATTCATATTATTGCAATTGGCTAGCGTCTCTCTTAGTACTTGGTGCAAAACGAGCTAATATTCCCGATTGTTTCTTTTAGCTCAATCCTCTTGTTTGCATTAAGTCACATTGATCATTGCGTGTGTGTTCATATACTTCACTTATATCATTTGGATCGGCACATAGGTAATACTTTCTAGTTTGGATTATTACTTAATTCAACAATATCGTGAAATTCAGATTATGTAGGATAAACACTTCCTAACCAAGCTCCACTAAATATCCTTTGCCGTGCAATTATGGGTCACTTTTAAATCCGCTTGATCATCATTTGCTATTATAGCCACCACCAAGTGTAAATTTCTTATTTGCCTCAATTCACTTCGGAAAGGTAAGAACTTTACTTGGTGAGGAAAAAGTGAGATTGAGTGAACTCTACATATCATATATATATTTGTGTTTGCTTTGCACAATCTAACCATGACAGGCAAAGAAAATAACGATGATGACGTTTCTAACATCTGACAATAAGAAGTGCTATGAAACAGCTACAATGGATGGACAGCTCAAGACAGATATGCAAGATCACCACATTGAATTCAATCATCAAATGAAAGTGTTATGCTCAAACATTGTGAATGATATTGTGCGGGTACTTCATCCACAACAAGAAAAAGATAACTTTATTCCTTTCTATGGAAGTGAGGATCCAGAAGAGTATCTTGAGTGGGAATGGCGCATGGAGAAAGTATTTAGATTTCAAAAACTTCCCAAAAACCAAGAAGTGATGCGTGCCACTAGAGAATTTGAAGATTATGCTTATAGTTGGTGGCATCAACGATTTGGAAACGAATTCATTAAATTTTGGTCAGATTTGAAGGCACTCATGAGGAGAGAATTTATGCCATCCTATTATGCGCAGGGATTGCTTCGCTATTTGGAGAGTTTCACACAAGGGAGTAATACTGTTCAAGAATATTATTTTGAGCTACAAGATGCATTACGTCGGGCCGGTGTCATTAGTGAACAACAAAAGAAGACATACTTCAAAAGAGAATTGAATTCTAAGATTGCCGCTACATTTCAACATAAATATTTTTGCTAGCGTGCAAGATCTTATGAATTATGCTATTCAAGAGGAGAAGAGACTTATGGAGAAACATACACCACAGTTTTCTCCCTGTTCATACTTCAATTTTGCTGCCTCTACTAGTTTGACACATGAGAAGATAACCGAGCATAGGACTTTCCCTTCGGTCAAGAAGATATATAGTATTCCAAAGCTCCATATAGCTTCTAAGATACACCACAACCCATATGAGGATGAGAGCCACATAGCCAAATTGAGTGCGAATGATAAAAAGAGTAAGCTGTGTGATTCCACCATATGTGAGGTAGAGAGCATCCAAATTAAGAGTGTGAGAGAGACACCTAAAGAAAAGAGAGAAGTAGAAGATAGACAAAGTGAGGATGCATCTGAAACTAACATATTAATATCTACTTCTAGTGCTGTTTCTCACATTGTGCAGGTTGACATTAAAGATGAAGAATTGAACATTCAACAACCGGCACCTTTGAAGCCAAATGAGGAGATAACCACGGGAAGGGATAAAGTGCTTGCTACCCCGTGGGTGCATCTTAATAATTTTAAACCCTCAGCGCCTACATCATCTGAGGAGGATGACAAAGGTAACACTATTGATGCTGAATTTAATTGTGCAAAGGTGAGTAATTGTGAGAACTCATATGATCAACCAACAATTCCATGTTCCAAAATTTCTTTACTCCATTTACATAGTGTGGAATTGATTACTCATAAGGAAGTTCTTACTAGAATATCTCCTAATGATTCTTTGTGCTATATCATGTTTGATGATCCTAGAGAGCTATCTAGTGTGATTGATAATATTGTTGAAATTTCATGTTCAAAATCACTAGTTAGTACCCATGCCTACACATATAAGTTCAATTTTATTGAAGATTATGGTGTAGATGACAAATTTTATGTTCACAGAATTTGTATTACATGTGATAAGCTTGCTAATTTGAAATTGCATATTATAGATAAACAACCTTTTGTGTCATGTTATGATCGCAATGAGATAAGTGTTAACAATAGAGCTTGCTGTTTTAAAAGATTTCCAAAGGCTATTTGTTTACCCTTCGATAAGCAATTATGTACAAGTAATCAGAGTAGCGCAGTTGAAGCATGGAAGGTACTAAAGATTTTCTCCCCTATATCTGAACAACTAAATCTGATTTTACCCGTTAATGATCCGTCTATGTCCTTAGAAAAGTCGAAGACGACTTTCTTTTATGGGAGGGAGAATGATGTGAAAAATAATATTGCAATGCATACATCTTTTGGTCGCTGCTATATTCATCGATTTGTGCAAAATAATGAGAATACCACAACAATTGACTGTTACATATACCATGCGTATGTGTTGTTCTTTTCGTTTATGACACCTTTAGAAGTTCATGATGAGATAAGCCGAAGAAGTGTTGATGACAGATATATATACCATGCATACACGTTGTATTCTTTGTTTAGTACAATTTCATGCTATCAAAAGCCGAGGACGACTTTTCTTGAAGAAGGGGAGGATGATGCGGATACGCACGTGTCTTATACTTTTCAGTTAAATATATTATTCAACTGGAAGGAATTATTGAGTCGTATGAAACATTGCAAGGTGAACTCATTCCAAACTAAATATAATGTTATTATTCATAAGAATAGAATACTACCTGATGTTATCAAATGGTGCATTCTTAGGTTTGTCAATGGCAAAGCAATGGAGAGGCAAAAAGAAGAGGATAACCACATTAGGTGCCAAAGACATGAAGAAAGAAAGCCAATGCAGTGGGAGAGCAAAAGGGAGAAGCCCAAAGACTTAAACTACAAGTTTTGGATAAGATTTTCAAGCCCAATTCGTACCTCCCACAAGGCCAATTGGATTCAAACTCGGATTCAACTCAGAATTTAATTCGGATTCGGTTCGGGACAGCCTGACAGGCGATTACTAAAAAGGTCATAACTTTCATAAACGAAGTCCGATTTGGGTGTTCTTGTACTCCTTGGAAAGATAATTTCAAGGGCTACGCAATGGATCTAGTCCCAGCATAAAATTTGTCACGGATCAAAAGTTATGGCCGAAATAATATGATGGCTGTAAAATCTAGTTTCCTTTTTGTGAGAGTTCGTATCTAAAGCCATATAGGGTTGAGTTGTGCTAGGTTTGTGGACTCTATGGACGTCCCAAGAGGCTATATAAGCCATGTATTGGCAGCCTTAGGGCTCAGACCACCTTTGAGAATAATCAATCTACTAAAGTTTGTTTGAGTTTATCATTGCTGTCGAAATTCCGTGAGGGAATTAGGAGTGTTTTTCAATCAAGATCGTTCAGCCTTTCCGCTGGGAATTGGGTGCACGATAGATCTTCGCTTGGTGGTCGGCGAAATCAACGCGAGTGTGTTTTGGCGGATTAAAGAGTGTTCGTCCCTTGCATTGGCATTGGAGGATAGCTACGATTCATCAAGACTCCCGTGAGTATCCATTCTACGTCGAGAAGATCGGGCGACCCCGTATCAGCGTCCTTTCCATAGCGAATCTTATTTCTATTCGTCCAAGGAGACCACGTACCACACAGGATTATTGGAATTTTTGGCATATATGACACTATTGAAGCTTATATTTATAGAAATGGCAGTATGCTTGCAGTATTGCCAAAAATATCATTTTTGCTACCTCGCCACTAGACACAGGTAATTAAGTAACCTAATTACCCGACTTAATTACCTACCTTAATTATTTTTTTGTATATTTTTTGTTTAAATTTTTAAATATAGCAAATGAGCTTGAAAAATTATAAAAATTTATATATAGCCTTCCAACGCAACGTACTTGATTGTGTAATTTTTAATAATTTTATGCATTGTGAATATTGCTCAAAAATCCATACGATTATGATATTTGTATGAATTGTTACATGTAGCAAATGAGCTCCAAAATTTACAAAATTTTATGTGCAGTCTCCTGACACATTTATAGTAATTGTCTATTTGTTTTGAGAATTTTATGCATTACAAATATTTGTAGGATACATATAATACTACAAAAAACACACCACACGGGATACAATATGGCTTACTCATCTAAGCCACTGCTACCTCCTCGCCACATCTGTCTCTGCGTGCATGGCCTTATCTTCCATTGATCATGTCTCACAGGTACGTTAGCCAGTCCGAAGCTTGCGTGTCGGTTCAGAGGAGGTATGGAGACCATTCCGTTTGTTTAGTAGCCGGCGGTGGTCTAGTAGGCTGAGGTACAATAGGCTGAGTCCGGTAAGTGTTGATGTCCTTCTGCTGAGACATGTTGAACTACGGGCCACCAGCAATCAAGTCCTGAATAAAGAAATCTAGAAATCCCCCTCGTGGTGCAAAGGAGTTCTAGCCTTGACCGTACAACGTGGCAGCGAAGCTGGAGGAGTTCTGCCCACCGAAGTCTCTAAACCCTACATATGGTGTGAACAATGAGCTCTGTCCTACGTACACTACAAACTCTAACGCTGTGTACCGCTCCTTGGAAGATCCGAGAGCCCCATATCATCATCGGTGGACTCGATATCACCCACACATTGAATTGAAGGCTGTAAGATAAAATGATGTTAGTTATATTAAATATTTCAGATGTTGAATGCGAATCTCGTACCTCCTGGATGTGTAGCGAAGATGAACGACGAGGAGCGGTAGTCTGTGTAGGTGGTGTGGAGGCTTAGACGCTGATGGCAGTCTCGGACACGCTTGCGATGCACTGCACCCACTCTAACTGAAATAGTTTCAGTAACGACCAGTATGAATTTCGTAAATGAAACGATTAGAAATTTGAACATGTCTTACGCTGTCATGGCGCCGCAAAGCGCTATGGTGATTGATCGAGCGTTGTAGATTGTTGTCGTGTGTGACTTGCTTGGGGCTATCTGGTGGAGGAACGGTAAGTCTGCCAGGTGACTAGGGTACGTACCACTGCAGGTACTCATCGTACCTCAGAAGTCTTTGATCAAAAGCAAGCAAACTAAGTGCTTAAGTTAATGAGCAATAGTGTGGCTTAAGATTTGATATATATATATATATATATATATATATGCTTCTGTTACATCATACTCTTCACTGGCTTTATGGACTAAATAACATGATATGCTATCATAAAAGAGTAGTACAAGCATAGATGATGCTTGTGCCCATAAAGAATAGTCCAAAGGTAATGTGATAATAAACCCAACCCTTTTATACTATATAGCTTGTTGCACCACTTTTCTGCCTCACAAATACATGTTAGTACTAATGGATACTCCATACTCCACGGCAACTGATAAGTATAGTTCTGTATAAATAAATGAATGGTCCTAGCTAGCTAGCTAAGAGCATTACATAATGAACACATGCAAAACTTTTGCAAATTTGAAGCACAAGGCTAAAGCATGTTTGTGTGTGATTAATTAAGAATTAAAACGAGCTAGGAGTAGCACTAGTCGGCTAGCTAGCCTAGGTTCACATGACAGCTGATAAGGCACACACGTATAATAGTAGGCAACATACATGATGCAATAGGAAATTTGCTATAGATTCTTGTTTTATGTTTATAATATAATTTTTCCTTTGGCATCATAGTTTAATTATTTGCTACACTTAGTAGTTACGATTTTAATGTCTAATGCAGTCAACATAAAAGTATATAAAAATATATAATTAAACAAGATATACTTGCTAACATAAAATTAATTAATATAAAAAATAATTAATTATACCTAAATAATTAGGACTAAATTAATTACACCTAAATAACAGCAACTAATTATATACACATTTAACAAAGACAATTCATATGACAGAAAATTAACTGTTAATATGACTGCTAATAATGATACTAAATATTATTTAATCGGCTGTAAAGAAAACAGACGTAGAGCGCAGGCGAGAAGTGTGAATAAGAGACTGCGAGGCGAGGTGTGTCAGCGAAGAGACTGCAAGAGTGTGAGTGCGCGCAGCTCGAAATTTATAGCGAGAGTGATAACGAAGCACGCGCTAATGACACACCGATAATGGCGGGAGTGAACTACGCGTGGGGAGACAAACGCGACGCAAGTGACCCTTTCGGTGGCCTGTTTTCTGCACGAGTGCTATATTTTCATATAAGTCAAATACTTATGACTCACTCTGTTTGTTCATATATAGATTAAACAAAGCAAACAAAACTAAATGATCTTCTCCAGCAGTGCATGAAAAACTGACGAGCAGTGCTTAGATGCATCACCCCCTCAATACAATTTGCACAAATCTCAAAACAAGAGAACAGGTAAATAATCACCATCCACGTTTCATTCCTGTTTTAATATTTGTGTAACTTTGCAATAGTGACGTGTAGAAGCGCCTCCCAAGACTGACTCATCATGACACCCAGAGAATTCACAATTGCCGATTGGAGGGCCTCCTCCGTAGGTTTCCATGAGTTGGCATGAAATTACGTATAACACGCAGTCTTTAAGGGGAAAAATGTATAGCACGACATCCGAAGTTTTTTAGGGTCTATTTGTTTCAGCTGTAGATTCTGAGAAGTAGTTGGTGAGTATCTAGCTAGTCAGAATCTGGAGAAGCTGGATAGCCCCAGCTTCTGGCTACTAGTTTATTTTCTGGATTCTGTAACTTCTGGCTACTTAGAATCTGGATAAAAATCTGGACTGTTTGAAGGAGCTGCAAATTTTAGGAGTAACTGTAGCTGTCAGAAGTTAAAACAAATAGACCCTTACTTTAGATGCCACTGGTAACTTGCACAGCGCCTTCCACCATGGCTTCTCATCTCCCAGTGAACTTGGAGCCTGTGGATTCCATCTCGCATCAGCTTCTTTTGTCAGAAGTCGGTAAGCCGAGCGCAGAGAGTATACGCCAGATTTCCCCTGAGAGACTCCAGGCCACCGCATCCTCCTCAACCCGTTCTAGAGGAATAGCCAAAATTGCACTGCATCTGGCTGTATGAACTCGGTTTGTATAGCCAAAATATAACTAGGGAAATCTAACCTGAATTCCAGTATAGGCAAACCGCTAGCACCGGCGACGTCTGTTTGTATTTCTAAAAGATAATTTTTTATAATAAATGATTTATATTTAGTACATAAGCTTTAAATATAGTATTTTTTAAGACAAAAACTACTAATCGATTGTAGTATATAGTATAGTAATTTTATTTATATTAGCTAAAATTACATGTGAAGATCTTTTTTCTATAAATTTCTATACAATCTTTACTATTATAAAAGAAGAAGTTGGTGATTGATACGGCATCCCTCCTCTCTTCTCAACCATCCGATTTGATTTAGACCATTCATCTCTCCCCTCCTCTATCTCGGGATACAACCGTCCACCTCCTCCACTTTTCCCATCTCCTCGTGTATTTGGCCACCTTTCTCTCTCTGCTTGCTCTCTACCTTTCTCTCTCTGTTTGTGCATTCCATATCTGCGGGAGCATGAAATGCACTATCTGCATTTCTTTTCGCTCTCACTTCCAATGGGTGCCTTGCACAATAAATTTTCAAATTCTTGAGTTGACACTCGACTCATGTTATTTGATCATTGCTATTTGGTGTACAAGACTATGTGTATTAAATTTGTTTGTTAATCGACTACAAATTTTACAAAGAATGTGCATAAAAAGTCGAGAAACACAGACTCGGGTTACGAATGAGGGCAAAGGAGAAAATTCAATATATTCAAGTTCTACTGACTATCCATTCAAACTGCATTAACATATAAGAGCACTCAATTAAATAAGAAAATACAGCATAGATCAAAATCTGATATGCTATTTGCAATATTTGAATTTACCATATCGAGCTTCTATGTGCAAACTTCAAGGTCCACATGTACTAATTCAAGCCACTCGAATATAATGGAAATAGCGAGCATTTATCGAGCATATGAAACCGCGAGAGACACAATGTGACTATTACCAGTTTGTTCTCTAATGTTTTGATGTGTAAAGTTGGTCAGCAGTAAGTTCTGTTGGAGCGCGCGAGCGGCGCGGATCTACCTCAGGGCGATTGGACGGCGAAGCGGGCGCGCGAGGGCGGAGTATTTTTTACGGTTAGGATTTTATCTCGTAATCAGATCGGAGGTGAGAGGAGAGTGACGACGACCAACCATCAATTACTTCTTTTATCTTTACTATTATAAAAGAATGAGTTGGTGGTTGACCCGTCGTCACTTCTCTCTTCTCAACCATTCGATCTGATTTTAGATAAAATCAACCGCTTTTCACCCTCCCTCCCACCCCACACGACGCGCCTAAACCCTAAATCCGATCCCACTCCGGATCCTCCTCCCACCCCATACGCCGCCTCCTCCATTCCGCCTCCCCACTCTCCGGCGCCTCCCCACCTCGCGCGCCGCCTCCTCCTCCTCCTTCCCACTCCGCCTCCCCTCCCCGCCCGCCCGCCCCGCGACGCCACCTCCTCCTCTCCCCGTCGCCACCGCCTCCTCCTCCCCCCGCGCCGCCACCGCCTCCTCCTCCTCCCGCCTCCTCGGTGCGCCTCGCCTCCTCCCCGCTCCTCCGCGCGCCGAGTCCTCTCCCCGTTCTCGCGCCGCCACTCTCCCTCCCCGTATCTCCCCACCTCTCCTCGCCCGGCCGCGCTCGCCTCACCCCTCCGCCCCTCGCGCTCCGTCACCCCCATGCCGCGCATCCTCCTCCCAACGCCTCCTCCCTAGCCCGTGTCGCCGCCTCCTCCTCCTCCCCACCCCGTGCCGCGCCTTCTCCTCCTCCCTCCCACCCCGCGCCACCTCCTCCTCCTCCTCCCACCCCGCGCGCCGCCTCCTCCCTCCACCCCGTGCCGCCGCCTCCTCCTCCCCCCCGCGTCCGCCGCCTCCTCCTCCTCTCCACCCCGTCTCGGTGTGCACGACGGTCGATTCAAGCAAGATGGGGTGCACGGTGGCTCAATCGGGCGATTGCCATCGATGTCGAGGGTCTCCACGGTGGCCATCCATGAGCGATGTTGTTCTTTTAATAATGAATGATACTATTATAACTTATGCTTGTAGCATTGTTCTTTTCTTCCCTTGCATCCGCCCTATTTAGAAGTTGTCACAAGTGATAAGTTATACTTTTACTATTCGAGAAAAAGTTTTGTTGAATACGAATTGATACCTTGGGCACATGAAGATAGTTCTACAATCCCGACACGGATTATTTTTATGACTACATTGCAACACACAGATTTCTAACTAATCTGTTATTATTTAAAAGCTAAATCTAACGAACCAAAGCTACAAACGGCCCGGAGAGAAGGCCCAGCAACAACGCGAAAGAAACCAACCAGCCAGCCAAGCCCATCTTTGTTTCTTCCCCTAAACCCAGAACCCAAACAATGGCGCAGTGTCTCCGTGGCAGGGGCTAGGGTGCTAGGGCGGAGGAGCCGTCGGGGAGGCGCTCCGCGCGGTGGCGCCATGGCGTCGTACCACCACACGATCCAGGTGTTGCTGCGGGAGACGACCGGCCCATGCGCGGCGGCGCGCGAGCGCCGCAACGGCCGCGTCCTGTCCGTGCTGCTCACCCTCACCGGCGCCGGCCCCGGGGACGGGGTCGCCCACCGTAAGCTCCTCACCGCCAACAGGAAGCAGCTCGGACAGATGCTGAAGCAGTCGCCGTACTTCCTCTCCACCCCTGTCCGCCTCCAGGTCCGCGCCGGCGAGCGATCCTCCGCCGTCTTGTACTCTGGCACTGTCCTCCCCAGCAAGGTATTCCAGCGTTTCTCGCCTTCCCTTCAAAGATGGCATCAATTCGTTGAGGACGTATCGAAAAATTTCATTTTTGGGCACCTTTAGCGTGGGGGTTCTTTTCTTGCTCATCTTGTGTTCGACGAAATGCACATTAGTGTAATTGCTCCTCGCAAATTGATGTTTGCTAGATGATAGGATAGTTACAGCCACTGCCTAGTTCTTAAACTACGTTCGGAAAAATTGCTTGGACATACCCATCCTCCTGATCATGTTTCTCTCCTTTATTTGTTGGGTAGACTAAAAACCAATCTTTTTAACGTGCTTGTTTCCTGCTCATTATGTAGTTCATCTGTGGAGTTCTATGTTGCAAAGTTCTGGGGAGTCACTTGTGGAAAGTAGTTTTAGGCTTTTAGGAACTATATGTTTGGCGCCTTTACAGAAATTGGTTGGATATGTTGTGAGTCGGGGAGGTCCGTACCACTTGGCATACCATGCGTTGAGGATGATCTGTGTGCTCTTGTGTGTGCAGCTGCATATAGATGAAACAACAGGGAATATATTGAACTTGGTGATGGTGCAGGCAGATGAGGGAACAATGCGGTGAATTTGCCTGTAGAGTTCGAAGGGGAGGATGTCTGCCCTGGGTTGAAGAAAGGTATTATCTTGTTCTTTTCTTTTCTTTTGCAACATTCATTTGGTATATTCAGCAGTGATGATGCTTAGAAGTTTAGATGGCATACCAACCTAGAAATGTGCATTTCTCAATACTGAAACACATGCTAAGAATTGCCTTGTGCGAAACATATTAGTCATGGTAGTAAGCACTTGGTCTAGTTTAAAAAAAGCACTCATTGTTGTGTGGTTACATTAATCAACTCTATGCCCTTTTTATGCTTCCTTGCTGAGTAGCAGTGAAGGGTGAGTACAGGGGATATATCCACTCAACTATTCATATATCGAAGTAACATTGCATATGAGTTAAAATGTATGTTCTTCTGGAAAGGATGATTTTGTAGCAAATATTGTATATTGAGCTAGAGAATATCCAAAACTTTTATCTTGAAATACACGGTTGTTACGGCGTTGCCTAGGCGTCGCGGCGGAGCTGGCTGGACACCATGGCCATTTGCCGTGACTTGGGGGAGGAGGTGGCGGGGGGAGGAGGCGAGGCGGCAGGGGGAGGAGGTGAGGCGCCGGGGGGAGGAGGCGTTAGGGAGAGGAGAGGAGGCGAGGCAGCGGGGGGAGAGGACCGGAGGAGGTGAGGCGGCGTGGGGAAAGGACCGGAGGAGGCAAGGCAGCGTGGGGAGGACCGGAGGAGGCGATAGAGAGGAGTGCGGGAGAGAGAGGAGAGAGTGCGGGTGCAAGGAGAGGAGTCGGCGATGCAGAATAGTATACGAGGACATACGCATGTTGGATACATACACATGCAGTTGGCATGCACAGCACACCGGCTTGCCTTGACGTCGCCATGGTGTCCAGCGCCCCTCACTCGCCTTGGTCGCTGACTTCTCCATGACAACCATGTTGAAATATGCTGATGTAGGATTTCTCACTGAGTCATTTAAAGCTGAAAAGAGTTTCTGATTATAGCTTTACCTATCCGCAGTTATTTGAAATTTGTGTATCAGACCTCTGTAATGACATCAAAACCTATTTTGCAGGGAGACAAGTATATCAGCTTGCTTATCGGTAGACAATAATTATAAATAAAAATGAGATACAGGTTTTCAGCAAGGTTGCTTATCTCTGTGGGGTAGGCAATTATGGAGCATGGGGGCATTGCTGGGGTGCATGACGGCGTCTTGGGCTGGGAAGTGGGTACCCAACAGGAAAATAGCCTTTTTTTTGGTTGAGGCTTGGGCTTGTGGACGAGACCATAAATGAGTGGGAGGAAATGTGGGCTTGTTACCACGCAGTTGGACTAAGCTTGTCTAAGTAATCGCTTGAAAAATAACTTGTTTTGTGATGCTTAATCTTGTGGAGGTTTTAAGCTAAAGCAGTTAGGTCCCTTCAAGCAAGTATAGTGCTCATGTATTTCATTTGTGTGGTTTTACCTATATATCCGATTGTCTTAAATTAAGGCATAAAGCCACAAAATCTGTTAATAATGTTCTTGTGAGACATTGCTAAATCATATGTTGAGCCTACTTTGTTTTTCCACCATAACCAGGCAAAGCTCAATCTCATCATATTTAGCATAATATAAATAGACTATTTCCCCTTGTCTGAACAGGTGCACGTGTAAACCATTATTCCACTGTGAATTGCTCAAGTTTAGATAAGTAAATAATATCTGGTATCCTTGATTCTATTTCTTTTTGTTTTTTTAAGATGTTGGCCTTATATAGCAAATTACTCCCTATTTTTTTCCAAATAGATGTTGTTTAGGACATCTACACAGTCTCTAGTGTACACCTTTGGCCATTACTTTTTCTAACTATATGCTATTAATGGTTATGAAAATATAATCATATAGAAGTTCTATTGATGACAAATCTATTAATATCATTTCTAGGTGAAAGTTCTAAATGCTTTTGTGTATATTAGTGGCCAAAATTTTAAAAGTTTGATTTGACATTTATTTGGAAACAAAGGGAGTATCGATTTGTCTCTTAAGATACAAAAGAACCATGTCTTCATAATTCAGGATAGTGAGGAATGACTAGGAAAGTTTCATAATAAATGTTATTTACTATTCTGTAGGCATTCCAATAGTTCTGTCATAATTTAGGAAAAATGAATGATGAACAGTATGGAGGTTCCATAACAATGTATTACTTTTCTGTAGGCATTCGAAGAGTTCTGTACACTAGGTTGGATGCATTTTGGAAGTCCATTTGTTTTTATTACAAGGGGCACGTGTTTTCTTTATTATTTACTTCCACATCAACTGTGGGTGTGTTGTCCTGACCTATCACTTGTCATTGTTCGAATCGAACCCTCTCTTATAAGGAATCAACCGTGACTTTGGTACTTCTGCAATGATAAATCGCAATCAATAGGTCCCAAATATGCTTCTGATTAGGAAAGACAGGTCGATTCATGAGAGGGACAAGTTCCGAGACTTAATTGCCAGTGGCCTAAATGCCGACTTCGACGAGCCTATCCTCTTTCAGAAGCCAGATAAGCTGTCTTCTCGATGAAGCTTGGTGAGAGGAGCTTACCCTCAATACAAATATGGTGTAAGATTTTCTGAGAAGCCATTGCAATATCACCCTGTTTATGATATCATAAGCTTATGCTCAAGATCTCACAAGCATGCCCTAAGTTGTTTAAGCAGTTTTAAGGTTAGTGCCAAACTGACGGTAGTTGAAGAAAACATGTCAGGAAGCTTACAGCTCATAGTTGGTATGTATACCAAGTCGACACTCTGAGCAAGGCAGTACATGTTGGTTGGCACATCTGTTCAAAATTTAACTTGTCGCTCTGTCCTTGCATTTGCATGTTTGTTATTCTGAGTTACTGGCAGTGCTTTTACATCTAGTTCTGGGTTTAGAATTACTTGTTAAGGATGTAATAACGTTTTGATGGCCCATTACCTAACAAACATGATGTCTACTAACACCGATCACAAAAAAAAAAGGTGTCACTTTTTACTTTCGAAGTCTTCATGATGTAACTTTGACCATTGGTTTCTACAAATCATATATTTGTGAAAGCTATAAAATATAAGATTATGAAAGTATTGTTATGAGAAATATACCTATATCAATGCGATATGGCCAATCTATATATTTACAAAGACATTCTTGATCAAAGTTCCACGGTTTGATTGCATGCTACCCACAGTGACACTTTATGACTTGATGAAATCGCATGTGTTGCACTTTGGATGAGAGTGATTATTCATCTACCTTCACTACTTTATAAGTCATTTGGTACTCTCTCGAAGTCTAGCTGGCTAGAGGCATGACACACTAACACGATGCATCCATTATGCCACTGTCGATTTTCCTGTATATGTGGAACTAGGATATCTGCCATTCATTTTGTCAGCTTTTTTTTTCTTAGATATCATTGTATTGTAACTACGTTACTATACAAACCAGTGGAAAACAAATATAAGTAGTTGTACCAGAGTATTATGGCATGCTCAATGTCTGCAGCAATATTTACCTTTTCATGTGGATTATCTAGCTCTTGCTTTGTTGTTCTTTGATGTAATTTTGTAGTTTATGAATTATTCTCGTGCTACACTTGACCTGACTGTCTGAATTCAATCAAAAAAGCAGGTGGCTTTTTGCAGAAAATAAGAACCAGCTTGGTGTATCTCTGCCCAGCTGAGCACATCCCTCCAAAAATTGAGGTGGACCTGACAAATCTTGACATTGGAGATAGGGTATTAATGCATGACATCCCCATCCATCCATCACTCAAGTTACTGAGTAAAAACGAGACCATGCCTGTCTGCAAGATCTTGGCCTCGAAGCCAGTGGAGTAGGAACCCATGCAAACTTTCAGAGTTGAAGACTATGTACCTGAGGTGGTACAGTGTCCTAACAATTTCACCTCTTGCTCTGGGCTTGCTTTTGTTATCTCTTTGCTAGGTTCCAATGTGCTAGTAGATTCACACAAGTTATCGTTTTTAAGATTGAATGAACCAAGTGAAGAACAATTGCAAGAGCAATCCTGGTTGTAATATCATAAAATAATATTGGTTTTCTCAGTTCAGGGGCATGCAAGACGTTTTGGATTCTTGGTGGTTGTGGCCTGGGTGAATTGACACACCGGGGTGATGATTTTGAACTTTAAACTGCAATTCTTGCGGTGACTCATGCTCTGCTTATTGTTAATCATTCCTATCGCAATTCATAGCCATGATCAACAGTGTGTCTCATGTATTGAATGCTGAATGCATGAACTGGAGTGAAAGATCGTCAGCACAGCAAGCTCATGGTGTCATGGAATCATGGCTGTGGTGTTTTGTCCTGTGCGGGCAAACTTTTCATATTTAATGGGCTGCATTCTCGAGCAGGCCAGCTCCAGTTTCATGATCAGTCTCCAGTTACCGACCATGTGAACTTTTCTGGCCTGGCATTTGGATCATTGCATGGCATGATCGAGGTGAGATCGTCTGCAATCTATTTTTTAGATGATAATTTTTGTAACCTTACTTATGTTTATCTAGCCTTTTGAGGCAATGTAAGAGTATGTCCTAGATGGCAACACATTGCATTGCATTACAGTATCACACTAGTTGGAGGGTTGAACTCATTCTTTTCCGTTCCTGATTAACTATTTGCCTCGTAACACTGGTCTCTTTGGGCCCAGACCATAATGCTCTACTGTTAAAATGCAGGATGAACAAAAGGGCACTTGTCTTTTTGGACGAGTCCAATGATTCAAAAGCACTGATCTTTGCTTGTGTAATATCCTATTTTTCAGATTTCATTTGAAGCTTTTAAAATAAAATTCACCACTAGGATTTTTCTGGAATTAATTAAAACTTAAATTGAATTTTTAGTAATTAAAAAGATTTAATGTGCGTAAGTTAAACTTTAATTATTGTTGCAATTATCTTATTTGGGTTCTTGTGCTTCAAGAATTTTTTTTTCTGAATTTTCTGTATTTGTTTGAGTTTATTTACTATTTTATATAGCTCAATTTAATTTGTAGGAATTTCTGAAATTAAGAAAACACCTAAAATCCCCTAAAGCCTTTTGGGCCAAAACTCGAGCCGGCCCACTTTCTCCTCGGTCCAATTCGGCCGCTTGGCCCATTTCCCTGGCTCACCAGTCGCCTCATTCCGTCGGATGGGTGACCCATGTCATCCATCGGTCGGCCTGCTCACAACATCTTGAGCCATCCGGTTGGCCAATCCGATGCTCTCTGTCCATCTCATCCTCACCCACCCTGTGCCACATGTTGTGCATCTAGAGCCTTGTGCACTGTGCTTTGTTCCCCGATCGGAACTCCATCGCCGTGTACGCATTGGTCTCGGTGTCCGTGTCCACCACGCCGCCGCCGTCTCCACCATGGACTCCGTGCCATCGTTGCCTCGGACACCTCGGCGTTCGCACTATTTAAGGTCGAGCCGCTGCTCATTCTCTCGCATCATGAGCCATCCTGAAGTGTTGAGTTCGCCGTCGAGTTCACCGTGGCTCGCTCGGGCACCATCGTCATTCTCGCCGATGTCGTCTTCCGCCTTACCGCCTTGTTCGTTCGACGCCATCGGTGAGTCCACCGTCCCAATCCACCTCACCGCTCTGCTCCGCCATTCGCCCTCATCGCCAACCAGCAGTCTACCACTTTGCTAGTCGCGTCGCGCGACGCTTCGGTCATCAAAGCGACACCTCGATTCGCCACCGCTCATGTTAGCCAACACCCACGCTCGACCAACCCTTTATCTTCTCTGTGAACCTAGCCCATATGTACCAAGCCACTGACATGTGGTTTCACATGTTGGACCTACTATTCCGTAGATCGTAGACCGTGCTGAGTCATCGAGTTGAGTCAATAGCCACGCAAGCATCCACATCAGCCCAATCTGACGTGTCATGCCACATGTCAAACATGTCAACCACCTGAGCCATGTGTTGATGCTACATCAGCATGCCACATGTTAGCCACGTCATCCTGCCACCTTAGATCTAGGTGCTACCTGTCATGGCATGTGTCAAACTATATCAGCCTTAGATGCCCAGTTAGCTGCCACGTCAGCAAATGATATCATAAATCTTATTTTTCTTTAGAAAAATAATTCAGCCAAAAAATATTATATGCTGACTCCATAATTAGGATTTTTTTAAAAAATAAATCTAGTAAATCTAATATTTCTTTTTCTTTAGATTTAAACCTTTCGAGAGCCCATTCTTCTCCGTCCTAACTCCGATTGACTCGATTTTTTCTAAATTCATCTAAAATTTAGCTATATCTTTTGGTTCTACTTTGAAAATTTTAGAGTTTATTTGAATTTTATTTAATTTTATTTCTCTTTCATTAGATAACGTCTTCGAAAGAGCTGAAGCAAAATCTAAAGACTAAGAGTCGGTAACTAAGCAAAGCCAAGACAAGTCGTGTCCTTTGATCATGTTGAACCTAGTTTTTAAATTTATTTATTTAATTATTTTATTTTAAATTATGATGCATTGTTATTTTATTACAAACCTTTGTATCTGGTAGTTATAGTATAATTTGATTAATTTCACCTTGATAATTTGAATGTCATAATTCTATTGTCACCATAGGATGGAACATTATCTAGTGATGCAATACTAGTTGTCACATGGGTTGTACGTCGAGTATACTTAGTCATGGTTATAGTTACGTTGGGCTCATCATCGCATATGATCAATTAATTAATTTTGATTTAATGAGATATTGAATCATAGTTGTAGCCACAGTTATAAAATTTATGTGCCATGACATAGGTGTATCGTTGGTGCTGGTTATACAAAATGGTTTTCATTTTAACGAGTGATCATGCAGTAAAGAGGGAAGTGTGGTTGTGTGGTTGACACTTTGAAGGATGTGAATGTCTCACCTAGGTAACGTTCAAGGATTTAACTTTGTGTGTCATTAATCTAAATTTTATTATGCAACCACATGTCTAGTATAGGATAGATCTGATTGATTAATTTGTAATGTTTTAACTTTGATTTTGCCATTGAGATGTTATGTTGATGTAGGCGGGATCAAATTGAGGTTAAACATTGTAAAAATTTTGTTGTGATTTTTTTATGTAGAGATAATCACATCGTGTGGGTAAAATTGTGCAATCTCTACAGAGTGTAAAACTATTCGAATAATTGTGTCACCGATTATGGAAAATACTCGGTGATTTCATACGAGAGGTAGAGTTTTCATTAAAACTTAGTTGGGATAATTTTGGGAAGTGAATGATTAGTTTATTGGTGGTTCATTACGTGAATGGTTAATTCACATATAGTCTATTGGGTGAATAGTCATTTCATTTGTGATTTATTTAATTTCTTTGATTATTTACTTATTTACCATTTTTAAAATTCGCTTTCAATCTATTTATTGTATTTATTTTAAATTATTACTTTCTATAAAATAACCACTCAGTTATCATTTGGTAAATTTACATACTATATTGCATTATTGTTATAAACGATTTGCTGAGTACTCTATATATTCATGGCTATATACATATTTGCTTAGTTAAAGAAGAGGAACTATATCAACCGAAGGTATCTAAAGGAGAATACTTCGACGACTTCCCAGTCAATTGCCTGTGGGCATGTTGAATGGCCACTTTGTTTCGTTGTGTTTTCGCTGCTAGTTTATTAAGCCTTTCATGCTATTATTTGTAAGTTTGACCATAATATCGTGACTTTGATAATTAATAATATTTGAGTCTTTCTCTTGGTTAATCATGAATATAGTTGATATTCTATATATGTTTTTACTTTGCGCACTAGTATGATTCTGATCTAATGTAGAATGCACAAAGAGTTCGAATTTGCATATTCAGATCTCGACAACTTGATTGGACCATCTAGCTACTACTTCTTTCGGCTGAATTTTATAAGATGTATTTTTTTTGGCAAATTGCATCGAGATAAGGAGAGGAAAGCAAGATCATTCCTATTGCCTTGGAAAACGCACAAGGCCGATCGGTAGTAGCAATAACTCCAGGGCGCGCCCAGGAACAACAACTACGGACTGAATCCAGGGGTCCCCATTCTGAGATGGGGCTACGCTTCGCTACGCCATCTGTCGCTGCGTTCAAGTCATCGAATTTCCCAGCATGTACCATCCAACACTAGGTTTTTCCCTGCCTGTCGGCTACCGTTCATTTCATCCATTCATTTGTTTGTTTGTTTGGCTACAGACAGGTGTGTGAATTCAGGGCTGGTGCACAATTAACTCCTTGCATGCCGGGGCAGCTGAAATCGCTGCCATCTTGTTTTTCTCCCATGTATGCAGAGGGCGCTGCTGTACTGGCCACCACATGATGTGGCGCCTAGCTCCTGCTACCACAGCTTGGCCGTGGCACCGAGGGACCACTCGGTTGGATTGAAATTTAGTACTTTATGGTTAAAATTGTACTATAGTTGGTTGAAATTATACTGTAGCTGATGGTAACTTATTTGACGTAAATAAATTAAAAAAATCTAAAAATAGAAAAAATATATTAATCCATCACGTATAATACATATGAATACGAAAAAAAAAGAATCAGTAAAAAAGCTTTAAAAATATCAAAAAATCAGAAAAAAAAAAAATTATAAATAATAAAAATAAGTCAGAAATCTAAGTTCAAATGAGCAGAGATTGAAGCTGTGCCGCTAGACTAGCCCTTTTCCTTCCTTCGGAGTTCTGAGAAAATTCAGATACCATCTAGCTAGTACATGAACAAAACGCCACAATGGGTCAGGAGAGGCCACCTATCACAGCTGAAGGCTTTACATGGCGACAACTGCTTTTAATTTAGCCCTCTCGATTGCACGTACGTACACCAAAAACCTTCGTCTCCGCACACTTGCTAGATTGGAAAGAGCACACATGCGGCGAGGTTTAAGAAATGCGCGTGCATGAGTAGTACCTAGCTAGTTGGCTAGCTCGTGGTTTTATTAATTTGGGATTAAACAATGAGGCAAGCCGTGAGATAGCAAAAGAAACTGTGGTCAGGCTGGGGAGATGGGAAGTCAGCCCTAGTTCTTAGCAAAATGCATTGATTTCAGTACAACCCATGCAAGGCATCCACAAAAATGCTCTGATTTTGGATGACGCAGAGGAAAGAGGGTAAAGAGAGAAGTTGTATCTTGCGTAAGATACAACGCTTTGAACAACCCAAGAAGCTTAGATACGAGCAAATCAGGTTGAGGAATTGAAATCTTGTGGGGCCTTTTAGCTACAACCACGTATACTTTATTTTAGTGGTCAATCTTTTGTACTTATTTAACATTAAGGTAGCATTCAGAATAACAATAATTTATGATTTTTTTTACTGTAACTGACTGATTTTTTACTGTAACTGAGTTAGCTTATTTGGTATAATTAAATTTAAAAATATTTAAAATAGAAAAACATGTTAGCCTATCACGAACAATAAAAAGAAATACGAAAAAACAAAACACAAAATATCACAAAATCCAAAAAATAAACAAAAAACAAAAAAATAAACAGTGAAAAAATTGCTCAGTAGAGCATTCTCTCTCCTACTAGATAGTAGAGCATTCTCTCTCCTACTAGATAGTACAAGCTAAGAAAAGTAGAGTGTTGATGCTAAGGCATTGTTAATTACTCCATCCATTTGGCCCTATTGCAGTTTTCGCATAAAAAGAAATAGTGCAATCAAGGTAAGCTAAGAAGAAGATACAGTAAGTCCAACCCTATTAATAAATAATCGCTCAGTGCTATGTATCTAGCAATATATAAGGTTAGTAAGTGAAAATACTCAAACTCTCATTTGAAACACGAGAATTTTTCCCGATTCTACAAACTCTTCCATATGAAATCCTTACATTCCAAATAGGATCTACATGCTACATCTATTTATGTGGGGACCTATATTTTGAAAGTTGAAACAAATCAATAGAGCAAACGGTGCCCTTACTACGAAGAGGAGTTCACTACTACAGAAACACTATTAATAGACGCTAAATCACAGACAGTTTTGTGAAACCGTATGTGATGTACACTATCACAAACGGTTTTAATTTGAAGACTGTTTGTGTTGTTGGTGGCGGGAAAAAGAAGTATCACAGACGGTTCTTACCGATGAACCATCTGTGATACTAGACTATCACAGACGGTTTTTTAATAAAAAACCGTCTGTGATAATTTCAGATTATTAAAAACCGTCTGTGATATTCCAATACCACAGACGGTTTTTAACAAAAATCATCTGTGATAATCTGACTATGTATTTATTGCGCCGCTCAGAACCACATCTGTCTTCATTTCGATCTAGATCTAGCCGGTGCTGTAACTAGAGGCGGCAAGGCTTTCAGGCTATTTAATTTGGTGAAAGGAGGTTTATTTGGCAGGAGAGCTTTGAAGATTCATCAAGTTCTTGGTTGCCCTAGATATAGTTAGTAATGTAATTTATTTTTTGTTGCATCAAAATTTAGATCTAACTAATTTTCGGTGACTGTTATATATATACTTTGAAGATCTAGCTAATTTAAATTTAGCTAGCCTCAATGCATGTGGTATATATGTAGTAATAATTAATTAATTTAATTTTTAATACTAAGTTATTATATATGTGCATAATATAGGATCGAAGCTGGATGTACACCGTAAACCGTGTGAGTGAAGAGTACATTAATGGCGTGTCTGCTTTTAGAAGAGCTGCTGAGGAGAATATGTTGAATAAGAGGGTGCAATATATGTATTGTCCATGTACTGACTACGAGAATTTAAAGATGTTTAAGAATGGAGAGCAGATTGAAGCGCACTTAATTCGGAGGGGTTTCAAAAAGGGGTATACGTGTTGGATCTAGTTATGGCAGAGTCAATGATATGCCGTCAGATGACATCGCCGGTGAAGTTAATGATATGCCGCTAGACGACATCGCCGGTGAAGTCAATGATATGCCGCCGGATGATGATTGTGGTTCGGATTCGGATAGGCTGCACGATGACAATCTAGATCAGATGCTTTGTGATGTAGAAGAGAACTATGATGAGAGAGAGAGTATGTTAAATTTTGAGGCTTGATGGAGGACTCGGAGAAACATTTATTCATGTGCTATAGGTCAAAGTACACGAAATTGTCAGCTGTGCTTGAGCTATTGAAATTGAAGGCAAGCAACGGTTGGTCCGATAAGAGTTTCACGGCGTTGCTAGATTTTTTAACGGACATGCTTTCGGAGGGAAATGAGTTGCCTAAAACTATGTATAAAGCCAAGAAGGTTATTTGTCCATTGCGAATGGAAGTAGAAAGAATACATGCATGTCCGAACGACTGTATCCTCTACCGTAAAAAGTATGAAAACATGCATGTCTGTCCAGTGTGCAACGCATCCCGATACAAACGTAACAATCAATCAGGTGAGGATGGTGAGGGAACAAAGGTGAAGAAAGGACCTCTTACAAAGGTGGCATAGTATCTTACTATAATTCCCTGTTTGAAGCGGTTTTTTGCTAATCCAAAGGAGGCAAAACTACTGCGTTGGTACTCGGAAGAGCTCACGAAGGATGGAAAGCTGAGACACCTTTCTGATTTCGCCCAGTGGAGAAACATCGATAGGAGTTTTACAGATTTCGGTGCAGAACTGAGGAATATAAGGTTTGGATTGAGTATAGATGGAATGAATCTTTTCAGTAGCATTAGCATCCGACATAGCACTTGGCCCATGACTCTCTACATCTATAACCTATCTCCTTAGTTGTGTATGAAGCGAAAGTATATTTTATTATCGATATTTATCCAAGGGCCAAAGCAACCTGGAAATGATATTGATGTGTACCTAGCACCGTTGGTGAAAGATCTAAAAGTACTGTGGAACGAAGGGGTACTGGTATGGGATGCATACAAACGAGAGAACTTCACTTTACGCTCCTTATTGTTCTGCACCATAAATGATTATCCTGCCCTTGCTAACCTGTTGGGCCAGAGTACAAAAGGTGCGAAAGCTTGTACTCACTGTTTAGATGGTACCGAGAGTGTGTGGCTGAAACACTCACGCAAAACCATGTACATACATCACCGCCGGTTCCTTTGGAAGGCTCACCCATACCGCAAGATGAAGAAACAATTTGACGGAGAGAAGTAGGACGGTTTAGCTCTAAGGCATTTAAGTGGAAAAGAGGTTTATAATATGGTTAATGATTTAGATGTTGTCATCGGAAAGGGACGTAAATTGATGGCTTATGAGAAGAACATCTGGAAGAAAAGATCAATATTTTGGGACTTACCTAATTGAGAGTACCTAGATATTCGATACTGCATCGACGTCATGCACGTAGAAAAGAATGTATGTGATAGCTTGATTGGTCTCTTACTGAATATTCGTGATAAAACAAAGGACGGTATCAACGCACGACTTGACTTGGCTGATATGGACATCAGGCCCGAGTTAGCACCGATAAAAATAGATAATGGACGAACGTACCTTCCCCCTGCGTGTTACACTCTGTCCAAGGCCGAGAAATCAGAACTGTGTCAGTGCTTGCATGGTGTCAAAGTTCCGTCTGGTTACTCCGGCAATATAAAGAAACTTGTTTCGATGCAAGATTTGAAGTTAAATGGCATGAAGTCTCATTATTGTTATGTGCTGATGACACAGATGCTCACTATTGCAATTAGAAATATTTTACCGATCAAAGTCCGAGAAACAATTATGAGGCTATGTTATTTCTTTAACACAATTGCTCAAAAGATCATGGTCCATCTCATTGTTCACGTTGTGTGGGAGATAAAAATATGTGGGCCTGTATTTCTACGAAGCATGTACCCATTTGAGAGGTTCATGAGAATTCTCAAGTCCTATGTACGGAATCGATCTCGGCCGGAGGGTAGCATAGTCGAAGGTTATGCAAGTGAAGAGGTCATTGAGTTTTGTGTTGATTATATGGCTCAGATTCAACTGATAGGTGTGCCTCAATCTCATTATGAGGGGAGGCTAAAGGGTATCGGAACTATCGTAAGGAAAGCAATCACTCTAGATATGGGTGCGTATACTAAAGCCCATTTCACGGTCTTACAACACATGACTGAAGTGGCTCCTTATGTCGACCAGCATAACACTACTAGTTTTCAGGTCTAGGACAACGAAGCGAAATCGTTGCGATAGGGCCAAAATAGATGCAATATGTACCTATTGCAACACATCACTTCCGTTGGCAAGCGTGGCTAGTACTTGCGTGCTTAAAAGATTGTGCAACGGATTGTGGTTTCGTTGCAATACCTATGGTTATTGCCATGCAATGTGTTGTGGCAATTGTTTGTTGTTGCAACGAGTGATGTCGTGGCAATATAGGCTATTGCCACGGCTGACTCCGTGGCAATAGCTTCTTTTGCCACGAAATTTGGTCGTGGCAATAGTATCATTTGCCATGAAAATATTACGTGGTAATAGATTCTATTGCCACGCCAATGGTTCGTGGCAATAGACCCTATTGCCACAGAGCATTTCGCTGCAACAGATATATTGCCACGGAAGGCGTTCGCTGCAGCGAGTTTACTTGCCACGGAGTTGTTTCGTTGCAATATGTTTTATTGCCACGGAATGCGTCTCATTGCCATAAAGTTATTGCGACGAAATATATTTTGTGGCAAATAGATCCTATAGCAATGAACATTGTTCATGGCATATAGTGGAATCGCAACATAGTAGCGGCGTTGCAACAGCCTATCACAACGAAATACCAATTTTGCATACAGGTTTATCGCAACGGTAAAATTTACGGAAGCATATTGAGCATATGATATTTTATTATAATTTGTTGTTGCAAATTAATAATCAAATTGGGAACACGGCTGGATCAAAAACACATATATTAATTCAACACATAATAATTTAAAAGTGCCACTACTCATGTAGGAATTACATATCAATCTCCAAATTTAAACTATAAAGTTTGTTACTAATAACAAAAGTACTATCACTTCCATTCCATTTGTCCTTACTTCTTTGCCATGTTGAATTTCCTGACTCGACGACGCCACGACTCTGTTTGCTCTGATCAAATTATTTCATCCTGATAGAACATGAACAATAAAGAGGGACCTTAATGTGAGTATTGTCCAGCAGCACATACTTAATTATATCATAGTGCAAGTTTAGAGATACAAGTTACAGCTGAAAATAGCAATCCTGAGTTCTCTAGTTCAGTTGCGTAGCAAAGTATTTAGTAAGTGATTCCAGCAGAATTATTTAATTTCATTTCATTTACCGATATATAGTAGCCCTACTTCACCTGGCATAATTTTCTAGTAGTTTAGAACAGTATGCTATATTTGACATAAGAACAATGACAGATGAAGATTAATCACATTTTCATTTCATACCTGCTGGTCCCTCCTTTTCTTCGAACGAGTTGTAGCAGTATTCTTCAATTGTTGTGGAGGAATGAAGTTCGATGAACCATTATTAATAAATGACATTTTGGAAGAGGCTTCGGTTAAGATTAGAAGCTCGAGTGATGCGAATAGGTGGCCTAGCATCTTTTTGTGTGGTCAAGATGCTTGCTGGGTCATTCTGCAAATGTAAAATTTAGAATAAAAAATATTAGCATCCTGATGTGTACTACTATTAAAATATGTTTAGCATGCATGCATCAATTGATTTTATTTTAGCATCCTGATGGGTACAATAGTCCGGTAGTAAACGCCTTGGCCTCCGAGCTAGGAGGTTGCTGGTTCGATTTCTCCACACCCCATGGTTTTTGATTTTATTTTTTCTATTCTAAATTTTTATCGCTTTCTATTTTGTCAAGTGAGATCTCCTCAACTGCGTTTTAGTTGTCACTTTTCAATTTTTTTATCTCCTCTAGAAATTAATAACTATAGATAATATAATTCCTTCACACCAATTCGGCCCTTGCGTTGAGCAGTTAGGCCTACGAGCAGGTAATGGGATCCAAACCGTTCTCCCAATGTAGCTACGAGCAGGTAATGAAAAATTTATTGCCACGAGTTAGGACCACGAAAACAAAGCGTTGCAATAACAGATTATTGCCACGAACAATCATCATATATAGCAACAAATTTATTTCGTGGCAATACAAACTCATTTCATACGCATTGTATAGGAACCTTTTGCAACGCAATTGATGACTATGACAACGCAATAAAATTGTGGCAATATTGTCACCCACTCGCAACGAACTTTTATAAGGTGGCAATACCTCCTAACTATTGCCACGAATATCAATATTATCACAACGCAAGACAACCGTGGCAATAAAGTCATATTACTTGCAACCATTTTTAAATGGTGGCGATAAAGCCACTTTATTACAACGAATTCAATGACTATCGCAACGCAATATTTTAGAGGCAATACTGTGCACATATCGCCACGATTTTGGCAAAACGTTGCAATAGCACATACCTATTGCAATTAATTTAGTGTCGTTGCGATGCGTTTCGTGGCTAAAGGGTTGGAATCTAGTAGTGTAAGGATGTGCTTCAGCAACAGAATCTAGAGCGGCCAGATGTTTGGGTCATGAGAAAATACAACAGTCAGTTTAACCAATGGTTGAAGGAGCAAATCGCTAGATCTCGTCAAGTGAGATACTGACATAGTTAGAAAAATGGTCACATTTACAGTTATGGCATGACAAGGATATGACATAATTGGGTACACATTCTATATATAGGCTCAGGATGTAAAGAGCACTAACTAGAACAGCGATGTCCGCATAGATGTGTTCAGTACCGATGGGTTGAAAAACTCGTACTATGGGTTCATAGAAGAGATTTGGGAGCTCGACTACGTAGTTTTCAAGATCCCCTTATTTCGGTGCCGTTGGGTGCATCTCCCACAGGTGAAGGTTGACAAGTACGGTGTCACTACCGTGAACCTCCAACATGTCGGGTACAAAGACGAACCATTCGCACTCACCAACCAAGTTATTCAAGTTTTCAATGTAACCGACCCGACAAATAAGAAGTGTCATATAGTTCTTCATGGAAAAAGGAGAATTATCGGAGTAGAGAATGTAGTGGACGAGGAAGAATACAATCAATTTGATGAGTTACCTACTTTTGGAAATGGCATAAGGGTCGACGACGAACAACGTGATGAAACTAGTTATATACGCATTGATCACATGAAGGGCTAATTTTTAAAGAAAATAAGCAAGTGGAATGGGAATGTGCGATATATATGTGGGAATTTGTATTTATATATATAACAACGTATGTGTGTGATGTATATGTGAATTTACATTTATGTATATGTGAATTTGTATTTATGTATATAACAATGCATGTGTGATGTATTTGTGAATTTGCATTTATGTATATGTGAAAATGTGTGACATATAGGTGAATTTTGAGAATGAGTCAGTAACATTCATGCATTTATGCATGTGTGAGGTCTTATTACAGTGGCCTGGTGGTTGGTGTAGGTAATAACTCCAGTGCGTGCAGGGGAGGCAAAGGACTTATCACAGACGGTTCTAAAATAGAACCGTCTGTGATAATAAATATCATAGACGGTTCTAGTATAGAACCGTCTGTGATAGTTATATATCACATATGGTTCTAGTTTAGAACCGTTTGTGATATGTATATCACAGACGGTTCTAAACTAGAACCGTCTGTAATAATCTTCCTATATATATCCCCAAACTGGAGTTTTGCGCGTACACTACAGTTATTTGCTATACCAACCAAAGACTTAGTTGCCGCGCGCTCTCCCGATCGAGCCCATCGCTGCTGCCGTCCCCCGAGCTCTTCACCGCTGTCGTCCCCCGAGCCCATCGTCGGCTGCCTTCCCCGAGCCCATCGCCACTACCGTCCCCTGAGCCTGTCGCCACTGCCTTCCCCGAGCCCGTCACCGCCTCCATCCCCGAGCCCGTCGCCGGCCTCCGTCGCCGCCCCCGTCCCCCGAGCCTTCGTCCCTTGAGCCCGTCGCCGGCCGCCTTCCCTGAGCCCGTCGTTGCCTCTGTCCCCCGACCCCATCGCCTTCCCCGAGCTATACGCTTTGTCGGCCGCCTACCACTGTGAGATTTTTGGCTATACTCTTTGTGCAATTCAATATTGATTTCAGTGAATTGCAATTGTTGGAATGGTTGCCTAAATGCTCTGTGATGAAGGCAAACAACTGAGATTATATATATATGTGGATGTGATGGTAAATGGACCTTGAGTTGTGCATTAGCTATCTGCTCTTATCACTAGATGTGCTGTGTATTTGGTACTCATTGAGTTGTATATGAACATATTGTTTTAGACTTGGTTCAATTTAGCTGTAGTAACTTGATTGTCCAGCTTTAATCAATATAATTCATACTTAATTGAATTAGTAGATTTATTAAAGGAGGCCATATACTGTTTATAGAAATTGGTTCATGATCTGATTGCTCACTTGAATAGCTAATTTTGAAATTAAGGCTCAAAGTCTAATTTACAACTGCCATATATATAATCAAAATTGATATCGGTTATGGCGGAGACAGTCAAGAACAACTCTTGTGCAACTAGCCTTCTGAGAGCGATAACTACTTTCAATAGTATTAACATGGAGAACATTGTCATACATGTTATGTTTATAATGCTTTTGATCTTTAATTGGCATGATCCAACTTGGTTTATGTTTTAGTTAAGTCATATGCATGTATATTATTTCATGCCTTTGTATTTGTATATGCTGGAATTAAAATGGATTATATGCTTATATCACAATGGATCTTAAATAAAGAAATGAATATATATACTTATGAATATATGTACTTTTATGTAATTCTATGTCATTTTCATATTATATATATATATATATATATATATATATATATATATATATATATATATATATATATATATATATATATATATGCTACATTGTGCTTACTTTTCATATATGAGAAGGCCAACATATCATCTGCGCATTCTTCAACATCATCGCCGGATGCGTCCACTCCAAAATCAAAACTTCAAGGAAGAGTACTATCGAAAAAGCCTGAGGGCCAATTTACCATCACAGAGGTCGATGGATCTGGGACCCCTCTCCTTCCTCGCCGAGCAGCGTGCGCATTTCGAAGAATGATCAGAATAGCTGCCTGAGAATGAATTGAGATCACATTCGATTCGTGGAAGACCGTGAGTGAGACTCGAAAATGTGAGCTGCTTACAGAGAATTTTGTATCGTTTGAGATCTCAGAAGAACACTACGACTCCGTGCAACGACATGCCTTGCTAGCGGTGTGCAAAGCATGGAAAAACTTCAAGAGCGTGCTTGTCAAGCAATTTGTGAAGAAAAATCTAACGCCCTTTCATAAGTACCCATTCCTAGAACCACAATGGGAAGAGTTTAAGGCGATAAAGATGACCAAAGATTTTAGAAGTGCAAGTACAGCGCACAAGGCCCTCTAGACAAAAAACACACCCCCATAGACTCGGCACAGCTGGGTATGTGGGTAAAATCCCGCAGTGGAGGCAGGACGACAAACAGGCAATCCTACGAGACACTGCCCTGCCATTTGCCACGATCCCGGATGAGCGCACTCGAAATTGGATTAGAGTGAGGTCATCTACCACGTCGTCAGGGGACATCTCCTTCCGGAACCCTACAGACCAAGAAGTGTCCCACCGCCTGGTAAGATATCGAACTACGTAGCTTGTAATAACTCTAAAACTTCATAGGAAGTGAAATGACATATCGGGCACTTGCAGAATGTATTGAGTGTAGAATATTCCCAATGATCCTTCTAGGCAAGTAGGGAGAGAGATATACTCTCCGCGGCATTGGGAAACAAGGAGCACCCGGGTCGTACGAAAGGCCTTAGTCTTATGTTCCTTGGAAATATGGTTTCTCAGAAAACTCAATCAAAGGCAACTGCTGCAGCTCTGTGCTAGCCAAGACCATAATCTATCGAGATAGCTGTGCATCCAATCCTACGACGGAAAGAGAGACTAGATTTCTTATGGATGACATCCTGGTAATAATTATTATCTCTGGAATGCTCAATCCGTTGATAGACCTATTGGAGTAACTAATTTTATATCGTTATGTAGGAGCCTACGAAGTGCAAGCTCCAAGTGAGATATGCCTCCATTCCCTTGAGCACTGCTTGGGGCTAGGTATATCCGTCTACTCACAGGGTCGTGGTGCACCATGCACCTTTAGCACCAGGCTTTGGAAAAGTTCATGTGGATGGTGTCATGCCAATTTCGATGTCGTCCCGCTACTGAAGCCCCTCAACGACGAGCTCGTGACTCTAGGGAAAGCCATTAGAACATTCATCCAGTGGCCTAAAACCAACATCTGCCTGGAGGCTTCTTCACCGGTGGCAGGTCCACAAGGGCAATCCGAACCAGAGCTACATGCACTGGTGCCATCTCCAGAAGGCCTATCTCCACCACCGCTACTTGCACCGGTGCCATGTCCACTGGTGCTATTTCCGATGAAGCAACTTGCACCAGTGCTACCTTTACAGTCAACTACCATGAAGTCGACTTACAGCCGAGGCAATAGGAGCAAATCAAAGAAGATCGATGATGATATCCCGTACCTACCATTGGCCCGCAAATTTGTGCTAGGCGAGCCGCTGATCGTCCCGGCAGAGCGCCTGCTAACCGTAGGACTTAGTTGCCAGAAATTATACTCTTGGTATATGAAACAGGCTAATAAGCCACAGGGAGAATGGCGCTTAGGTATCACTGTCAAATTTAGGCCGGATCATTTACACCACAACATTCATGATTGTGTCTTCGCGGTGACCTTTGAGGATTTATTTGATCTTTTCACGCTCAGCGCTCTCGACATCTCACTCATTCGATGCTGAACGCTGTAAGTGTGTACAATCACAGTCTCCGTTCATGTCATGCTGATAAATCTCATATTTAATTTATTGCTTTTGTGTGTATATATATGGACACATGGTGACTGAAGCTAGATCATCCAAATCATCGGTTGGTTTCCTAGACCCACACTTGGTCGCCATGCATACCATCAACGAGGATGCATCCTTTGTCGAGAGGTACATTACAGCAACACTGCTGGCTCACCGCAATAAGGAATATGTACTTATGCCCTACAATCAGCGATTCTACTGGATTTTAATAGTAATTATACCAAAATAGAATAAGGCAATATACCTTGATTCTCTAAGTAAGAATAAAACTGACTACATAGTTACCGACCAATTAATCGATAGGTAAGTACATTTTCTCCATACATAACTATATTGTACTCATTCTTTCCTTCCGAATGACTAACGTTAATTTTTTTGAATCACGTAGGTCGTTTACTAAATACGTTGCAGAGGCATGTGGCTCGACGGAAGGGGCCAACGGCTTGAAACATGTTCAAAATTTTACGGTATTCGCTAGTACACATTAATTAATCCTATGCAATAGTTGGTAGTAATGCCTCTTGTATTAACACATTTTATTTTTTGCAGTGCCACCAGCAGCCACCGGGCAACACGTGTGGATTCTACGTTTGCCACCATATGAGACTACTACTCGATTCCTCGAAGATCACCAATCCTAAGGTTTTTCAATCTTTCCATAATTATTTCATACTTATCAAGTTATATATATGCACATTGATATTCCTATCGATAGGCTATGCTCATCCTTACAACTGCGTTGCAACAGCTCGACCTTATACGCATTCGAGGAGACTGCACATACCTTTTGGTGTTTGGAGTCATAAAATCAGATGGAGAGTTCCACAATGTAGAATGATTTTTTGTTGCTCTATCACTCTAGAATCGAGGTCTCGCGAAAGGAACAGATCCATAATCAACGAACTTGTCAGGCTGCACAAGCAATACTTAGATGGCAATCACTATCCAAGTATTGCTTGTGCAGCCTGATAAGTTCGTTAATTATGGATCTGTTCTTTTTACGAGACCTCGATTTCAGAGTGATAGAGCAATAAAAAAATGCAATGTTACCTTCTAAGTGCAAATGCAATGTAGATCTTTTGTAATTTTGTATTTGTTAATGGATATTTTATTTTATTTCTATTAATTGATTTACAAAATGGATGTTTTATTTTTGTGAAATGAATTGAGATGTAAATTGGATGTTTTATGTTTGTGAAATGATTTGAGATGCGAATTGGATGTATACATGTACATGTTGATCTGCTTGTTTCAAGGGGCATGGCTAGCATTTCCTAAGGCTAGTCAATAAATACAAATAGATTTAGGGGTAGAAAAGAATATCACAGAGGGTTTTTACTTAAAAACTGTTTGTGATATCTATAATCACAGATAGTTTTTAACTAAAAACCATCTGTGATACTTCCCCATCACAGATGGTTCCATATATAGAACCGTTTGTGATATTGAATATCACAGATGGTTTTTGGTTAGAATCATCTGTGATGGTGTTTTTCACAGACGGTTCTAGTTACAAACCGTCTGTATTATATTTATCACAGACGGCTCACAAACCGTCTGTGATAACCTTCGATTATCACTGACCCATAAATTCACATGGTTCAGAAAACCATCTGTGATGACATTTTTGAACCGTCTGTGATGATGATTTCTGTAATAGTAGTTGCTACTCCTAGTCCAGTTTGTTTCAAACACATGAAATAAAAATTATAGGAATGTATATAAAAAATTGTCATAATTAACTAGTGGAATCCTACAGAATTCAAAAATCATGAATTATTCAAAAGAGATGTTTGCATGCTTTGGATGAAAATGCTGGGAATTTGAAAGGGGTATATCTTCTTAGAATATAGAGATGGATAGAAAGAGAGATACTGTCTGAATTTTTAAATAATCTATTTTTATTCCGAATTATAGTAATATACTCGTGTTTTTTTATTTTACTGTAATGACCATCTGTCGCCCTACAGTTGGATGACATGGCCAAGTCGCCCAACCATTGGGCGGTACGTGGCCAAGTTGCCCAACCGTTGGACGATTTGCCCATGTCATCCAACCGTGGGGCAACTACTGTCTCTAGTCGTCTAACCGTTGGACAACTAGTACTAGTCGCCGAACGGTGGAGGGACTACTTGCTACCAGCTCGTCCTTTTTTCCTTGATCTGACCCCCTCACATGCTCTCTCACCATTTCTCTCACAACAGAACAAGAGGAGCTTGAGAGAGGAGAAAAAAGGGAGAGAAGGAGAGGGGGAAGGTCGCGAGAGGAGGATAAGCAAAGAAGCTTGGGATAGGAAGAGAATGAGATAGGGAAAAGTAGAGCTGGTCGGGAGAGGGAGTGAAGGAAAGGAGCTTGAGAGAGGGAGTGAAGGAGACGAAAGGAGCTCAGGAGAGGGAGTAAAGGAGAGGGGAGGAGCTCGGGAGAAGGAGAGAAGAAGAGGAGAGGAGCTCGTGAGGTTAGAGAGGAAAATGAAGGAAGCTCGTTGATAAAAAGAAAAGGACTTTGTGTAAAGGTAATAACCTCATCCGTTCTTGTTCTTATCCGAATGTAGGCAACGTGTAGCTACGTATTTAGTGATGCATGTTGACAAATAGTAATATTTGTAGTAAGAAATAAGTCATGTCCGAACCCACAATATTAAAAGTGCATTATGGTGTTGATAGCATTCGTGAAGATCCATACGATATTGACCTGAGCAGTTTCCTATAAGTCAGTATGGTACACTTGAATGCGGAGAATGCTTTAATCAGAGATATCATGTCTTGCTCACACGTAGCTTCTCCTTGGACCCCCAAGGTGTGCAATATCATCCTACATGGGCTTTGGAGTCGGTCTACCATGGACATTCGGTAGGAGTTGAGGAGGTTGATTCACATGGTTGCATAGAAGGGTTTTGTGGAATGCTACCAATGACATGGTTACGAGTGCAAGCTACTCGTGCAACCATGTCCGAAGGGAGTCACAGGAGGTTCGGTTGGTGGGAGCAGCTTGCGCACACAACATGTGGTTCATTAAGAGGACGCGGTGGGTGATGTTGCGGAGGCAGAACCGGAATATCGCACACTACATGCTGAGCCCACCCGACAGGCGAATGCAGATGTTGCTAAGGCAGATCAGGAAGATCGCACTACGCAAGCTGAGCCCGTTGGACAGGCAGACGTAGGGGAGTATGTCGACAACATAGTGCATCTAGTGGAGATGGATGATCGGATGGCCTAGGCCGAGAAGGAAGCTTTCAAAGAGGATGGTGATGACTCTTCAAGTGAGGATGAAGATCCCATGCTGGCATATAATAGGGTGGATGTTGAGGCTCTTTTTGTGCACAACGAGCATGAATCACCGTGGGAGTACCATGGTACGGATATTTGGCTACATGCAATGTTTGCTGATAAGGGATCACTGCAAGATGTCATTAAGCTGTGGGCTTTGTCCATGCAGCGGACGTTTTGGGTCGTAAAATCTAGCTAGGAGTAGTACACCATGGTCTGCAAGCAGGTTGGCTATCTTGGCATATGCACGCATGCAAGTCTAAGTATGAGACTCACTGGATTGTCTCGAAAGTGGAAGCGCACTCATGCGTGCTCAGTAGTATTTTGCTGAAGCATCGCAACCTGACGTCCACCATCATAGCCGATCTCATGTACGATGAGATAGTGAAAAAGGACCTAGAAGCCAAGTACATCATGGTGGCTATTAAGAAAAAAATTCAAGTACAAGACTGGCTATGCCAAGATATGGCGTGCGAAGCAGAAGCCTTTGGAAAGGAGGTTCGATTCTTGCAAGGCGGCTTACGACAACCTTCCCGTATGCTTGAGATGCTATGGGACAGGAACTCAGGCACATACATTGCTGTGAAGGATAAGCCATCCAGAAGACCGCCTGGTTACCTGGTGAGGGCCTTCTTAGCCTTCGGTGCCTGCATAAGCACTTTCGACATATGTTACCAGTGATCTCAATCAATGGGACATTTTTAATAGGGAAATACAATGGGCATATTCTAATAGCAATTGGCGTTGATGACAACAATTAGATTCTGCCCTTGGCCATCATATTTGTCGAAAGTGAGAATTCTGATAGCTAGTTGTGGTTCTTTTGACATTTGAAGGAGGAAGTAGTTAGGGCATGTCCTGATGTCTATATAATCTATGATCACTAGGGAGATCGCCACCCTGGGATAATAAAGACCATAAGAAAACTTTAGCAAGACCTGGAGGAGCCGTTCTCTTAGCTAGACATGAGAAACAGATGATGCATTCGCCATCTGGGGGCCAACTTCTTCAAGTAGTTCTCACAGCAACCGTTGATGACGCTATTCAAGATGCTAGCTATATAGAACCAGTAGCATAAATTTGATGTGATGTGGGAGATATTGGAGGAGCACACCAGAAAGCACGTCGTCGAGAGGAACAAGCGGTCGGCCCTTCCTAGGGTGGCGCAACCTGAACGCCTCACACCATTGCTGGAGCTTGACTCTCTCGGTATGACACGGAAGACCTCGAGGAATATCAAGTGTTTTTCACTAGATTGAGGCCAAGCCTTAGGAGAAGTGGTCCTTGTTGCACGATACAGATGGTGCGAGGTATGGCGTAAGGACCACTAACCTTGCGGAGGTGTACAACTGGGTTCTTAGGGACGTCCATTCTCAGCCTCTCATCGAAGGCATTCTGTAAGGTATAATCGGATATTTCAGGGAAAGGTATGTAAATACAACACTTGATGTAGCCAACCCACATACACCATACCACTCAAAGATCATAGTGTACTTGCTGGCCAATATTGAGAAGGGTTAGTCGCACACGATCTTTGTGATGGGCAATACAGAGCATTGTTTTGATGTGCTACTTTAAGACAAAGCCAGATTTGGGACTGTTCGCTCTCTTGTTACCTACGAGGTGTGCCTTAGAGATTATGTGAATGAACCTAGCTACACATGTAATAAACCAAAGCTTCTTCACAAACTATGCTATCATGTTCTCGCTACATGTGGGACTATCAATATAGACCCATCGAACTTCATGTTGGAGTACTTCGTGAAGGAGACGGTGTTGCAGGTGCGGTGCGGTGAGCTAAGAGGCTTCAGGGCTGTGGATAACTTTGCTATGTTAGATATTGCACAGAGAGCTTGGATTCTAGATCTAGACCTTTTGAAGGGTGGGAAGGGCCACTGGTAGAATGACCTCATTAGGAACAATATGGACGAAAGATAAATTGGATTGGCGGGTAGGCATTGTGGCAGCTGTGGCCAGGAAGGGCACACTATGAGAAGATGCAAAGTACCTACCGATGAGTAGGAACATCGACGTGATGTGCAATACTACTTCTTGTTGTATGTGTAGTTGTTTTAAGAGGAAAAAGCTATCATGTTGTAACTTTATTTGCAAACTTTAACTTCATTTATAGTGTCAATCCATGAAATGTAGCACCACTTCTTGTTGTGTGTATAGTGGTATTAAAAGTAAAAATACTATCAGGTTGTAACTTCATTTGTAAATTTTAACTTTATTTGCCAGCCTTGCGCACTAACAAGAACAAACTAGACAACTTTTACACAGTGTTCTGATCCGACCAAACGAGATAGCCTTGCACAGTGACAAGACCAAATGAGATAGCTTTATGCAATGACAGGACCAAACGAGACAACCTTGCACGTGATAAGACAAAATGGGATAGCTTTGTGCAGCGACATGATGCTACGCTTCCTTGCGGATACAAATTTGCCCAGATCGAATTGGACTTGTCAAGTGTACGCCACGTCGGTTTAACCTATAAGTACTACCCATTCTGCAATGTATTTTCCTGCACTAGAACTGCAACAAAGAAGCAATGGGAGGAGATCACCTGACTTACAAGGGCTACTACAACTTGGGATGAATAGCGAAGAGCGTGTTAGGAGGCAACCTCCCCGATGCGAAGCCCCTGTACCTCCAACCCCAACCCCCGAAGCGAAGCCCCCATACCTCCAACCCCAACCCATACCAACGTTTCCACCGAGCATCCGTCGCATGATCCGCCCGTGGGAGAGATGCCCCCCTCTACTGGTGCAGGGACATATGCAAGCTCTTCAAGTCCAAGGAGCGGTTGAGCTTAGGAATGTGTTACTGGGGTTGCGGTAACTACGCCTAGGACTATCCCGATCGGCGTTGGGACATGGCCCGCTACCGGTGTCGAGACCCGAATATGCAAATTCGGCCTCTCTGTGTAAGCTATACTAGTCCAAGATCACGCTAGTGTACACACTCAAACATAGATGTAATCACCACCATACACACGATAGAATAAAGAAAAAACTCAAATATCGATAAATCTCAAAGGTACGATCTTATGGCCAAGCTTACAATATCTCTTGCCGGAAGGATTTTAAAACTAGCAACGGAAATCCAAAATAAAGCGTAGTGGCCAATCGATAAGCCACAGGCTATCGAGTGGAGAACGAAGCCTAATCCGTGAAGTCGTCGAAGTACTCTCCTTCTGGAACCTCCTGCTGATAATACTCCTCGTCCTAAACTGAGCAACATAGGCGTAAAGCCGTGAGTACATTGGTGCTCAGCAAGTCGTTTTGTAACAATGAATGCAATATAGTATGCAAGGCTTACCAATGGAAGGCTGAAAGGTTAATTTGCATAAAAGATATTTCATAGTAAATATGATAAATAGATTGAAAGTGAACTTTAAGCGAAAACGATAATAATAAAAAATCAAAGGAATGAAAATAAACCACTTGTGAACATCCCATTCACAAGCTGAACTGACAGTGAACTACCTGTTCACTTCCAACGTAAACCACCAGGTTTATAATGAAAACACTATCCTGTGTGTGAAATCACCGAGCATTGTCCATAACCGAGGACGCGGCTATTCGAATAGTTTGACACTCTGCAGAGATTGCACAACTGTACCCACACGATGTGATTAGCCTCGATCTCAGGAAATCACAATAAGACCTTTACAATGTTCAATCCCAACCTAATCATGCCCGCTAGGGTTTCGCATCACACCCCCCGTGCGTCACATAGAAATCAGCAACCATGTCCACCTCATTGGCAAGATTAAGTTGAAACCTCCCAAATTAGTCAGCTAGGTCTATCCCATACTAGACATGTGGTTTGCATGATAAAACTCAGATCAATGGTGCACAAAGTTAAGTCCTTAATTCTACCCGGGCGAGGCTACCACATCCCCTGAAGTGAACCTGTACTTCCCCCTTTACTGCATGATCACTCACCCGAGTGCAAAATCAAGTTTGTATAACCACGCCAACGACACACCAATGCCATGACACAAATTTTAATAAATGTGGCACCAAACACAGTTCCATATCTCATTAAGTCAAATTAATAATTCACATGTGATGATAAAACCATTCATAAATTTAGGCCAGGCTAAGCAATTCTATTGTACCAACCCATGTGACAATTAACATAACATCACTAATTAAATTCCCCGCCTAAGGTGACAACGGCATCATGGCATCAAACAAGAAAAACACATAAAATGATAAGCAAATGAACTCCAAAAATCATGAAACTAGAACCAAAAGCTAGAGCTTGATTTTAGATGAATTTAGCAAAAAGAACAGGGTCAATCGGAGCTAGGACGGAGGAGAACGGACCCTCAAAAAATTTAACCTAAAAGAAAACCCTAAAAATCAAAAAGTGCACTGTGCTGTGAACTCAGTCCACGGGAGAGCCGGTCCACAGTGAACCCGGTGCATGAAACAGTGCGCACAGGTGACAATGTTGACGCGGCAGGTTAGGGCTGACGTGGCGCGCACTGGTGCGGACATGTGGCACATGCCGACGTGGCATCTTCGGCGTGGCGCCACGTGGCACACAGGGCCCAACTATTCTCGCGGCGTGGCGGACACGTGGCATGCCACAAGGACCTAGGGCTGACGTGGCGTGCCACGTGGGTAGGGCTGACGCGGCACGGCTTGGATGTAGTGGCGACGCGGCTTGATCCGACGGCTGAGGCGTGGCCACGTGGGCACATCCGAGCCGTCGATCCAGATCTGGGGCGACGGTGCGGATCAGGGCGATGCGGGAGTGGGAAGCGGCCGATGGCCGACACGTGGCTTGGCGCGTTGCGTGAAGCGTCGCACGCGGCGTGGGTGCGGGCGGACGCGAGGGCGCGGCGCGGGTGGTGGCGTCCGTCGGCGGCACGCGGACCGAAGAGGCGATGGGGGAGGCGATGCGGGCAACGGGCGAGGCGCGGGGGGCTCACCGACGACGTCGGGGACGGCGGCGAGAGGGGACTTCGGCGACAGCGCGGGTGCAAGGTCGGGGTGAGGGCGGTGGCGGGAGGAGCGTGCACACGAACCAAGATGGCAGGCGCACGAACCGAGGCGGCAGTGGCGTTAAATACACGTGAACCGAGGCATTTGATTCAGAGACGGCGCGGAGCGGACACGGACACAGTCGGGCGCGCGGACGGTTGAGATGCGGGCACGGGGGCGATCCAGTGGCGCGGAGCGGCGAGCGGCGAGCAGCGTGCTGTGTCTTGTCAGCGTATAATCGGACGGCTGCAGTGGTGGCGCTTAGGGTTAGGGCGCGGGAGCAGGCCGGATGGCCGACGCGTGGGGGGTGTGGAGGCGGATAGGGTGGCGGGGAGCGGCCTGGGACTTTTTTTCCTTTCTTTTTCAAGAAATCCAAATGGAGATCCAAAAGCTCTAGAAAATAGCAAATAAATCTGAAAAATTCACGAAAAATACCAAAAATTCCTTGAGACATGAAGAATCCAAATAAAGTATTTTCAACTTATGTTAATATTTATTTTCATCAGATTAAATCATTTTAAATTCTAAAAATTCATTTGAAGCTTTGATTAAATCCAGAAAAATCCAGAAAATTTATTTTTAAATTCTAGGCTTTACAAAATACAGAAAAACTAGGATGTTACAAATCTTACCCCCTTAAACGAGATCTCGACCCCGAGATCTGGGCTAACTAAGAGAGTAGGTTCGGAAACTCGGGTTTGAGGTCCTCCTCGCGCTCCCAGGTTGCTTCCTCCTCTAAATGGTTGCTCCACTGAACTTTGCAAAAATAGACCACTTTATTCCGGGTGACTCGCTCTGACACTTCTAAAATTTTGATTAGGTGCTCTTTGTACGACAGGTCCTCCTGTAGGTCAACGGCCTCAACTAGCACAACCTCCTCAGGCACACGCAAAAACTTCTTTAGCCGGGACACATGAAAGATGTCATGTACCCCACTGAAGGATGCAGGTAGCTCCAACTGATAAGCAACCTCTCCCCTGCATTTCAAAATCCTGAACGGACCAACATATCTCGATGCAAGCTTCCCTTTTAACTGAAACCTCTTCACACCTTTGAATGGTGTGATCCTGAGATATACAAAATCATCTGGCTCAAAACTCAGCTCTCGACGTCTGGTATTGGCATAGCTCTTATGTCTGGCCTGGGTAGTTTTCAACCTTTCCTGTATCAAACGGACCTTGTCCTCAGCTTCTTTTAAACAGTCTGGACCAAAAACCTGACCTTCCCCGTCTCTTTCCAATTGAGAGGGGTCCTGCATTTTCTGCCATACAATGCCTCAAACGGTGACATCTGCAAACTGGCCTGATAACTGTTGTTGTACGAAAACTCTGCAAAAGGCAAACAACTGTCTCACTTGAACCCATAATCTAGCACACATACTCTCAACATGTCCTCAAGAATCTGATTTACTCGCTCTGTCTAACCATCTGTCTAGGGGTGGTATGCTATACTGAAATTCAGGTGAGTTCCCATAGCCTTGTGGAAACTACCCCAAAAATGAGAGGTGAATTGCGAACCACGATCCGACACTATTTTCTTTAGCACTTCATGTAAACTGACAATCCTCGACATATATAGCTCTGCTAATCTGTCACCACTGTAGATTGTTTTAACTGGGATGAAATGAGCAACCTTGGTTAATCGGTCCACAATGACCCAAATCGAATCATAGCCCTCTTTGGTCTTTGGCAGACCGACTATGAAGTCCATACCAATTTCTTCCCACTTACACTCTGGAATTTTCAATGGCTGTAGCATGCCTGCTGGTCTCTGATGTTCTGCCTTTACTCTTTGACACACATCACAAAGTGCCACATACTCAGCGATCTCACGCTTCATGCTTGGCCACCAATACTTATCCTTAATGTCCCGGTACATCTTCGTACTGTCTAGATGAATCGAATACAATGACTCATGAGCCTCCTTTAGCAACAAATCTTTTAGCTCTTTCTTATTGGGCTAACAAAAACGTTACTTGAACCACAAGGTTCCTTGGTCATTCACTGTAAATCCTGACTCTTTTCCTCTACTCATGTTTTCTCTGATCCACTGAAATGCCTCATCACTTGACTAAGCCTGACGAATCTGACCATCCAAGGTAGGCTGCAACTCCATTGCTACCAAAAATCCTTACTCAACCAACTCTAGGCTAAGCTTCTGAAATTCCTCATGCAAGACTGGCTGACTCTCTCTAACCATCACTGAATTCCAATAAACCTTTCTGCTCAAAGCATCTGCAACCACATTTGCTTTTCCAGGATGATAATGTATACTGACATTATAATCCTTTATTAGCTCCAACCACCTCCTCTGCCTGAGGTTAAGCTCGGACTGGGTAAAGATATATTTCAGACTCTTATGATCTGTATAAACCTCACATCTATTACCCATCAGATAATGATGCCAAATTTTTAAAGTATGCACTACGGCTGCTAACTCCAAATCTCAACTAGCGTATGGACCTCCCATCCATAATCTAAACCAACAGTGAATTAACCATTCACTGTCTAACCACAATCCACAAGTTTTCAGAAATAACTATATCTCGTGTGAAATTATCGAGCATTATCCATGACCGAGGACGCGGCTATTCGAATAGTTTTACACTCTGCAGAGGTTGCACAACTGTACCCACACGATGTCATTAGCCTCGCGCTAAGGAAATCACAACAAGGCCTTTACAAAGTTCAGTTACAACTCAATCTGCCCGCTAGGGTTTCGCATCACACCCCCTTGCGCCACATAGAAATCAGCAACCATGTTCATCTCAATGGCAAGATTAAAATTGAAACATCCCAAATTAGTAAGCCAGGTCCGTCCCATACCAGACATGTGGTTTGCACGGTAAAGCTCAGATCAATGACGCATAAAGTTAAGTCCTTAAATCTACCAGGTGAGACTACCTCATCCTTCGAAGTACTCCAACACTTCTCCCTTTACTGCACGATCACTCGCCCGAGTGAAAACCTATTTGTATAACCACCGCCAATGACGCACCAACGTCATGGCACAAATTTCAATACTGTGGCACCAACCACGATCTGCTGTGGCTCCAACCATGATTCAATATCTCATTAAGTCAAATTGATAGTTCACATGTGATGATAAACCCAATCGTAACTATAAGCAAAGCTAAACATTCTATCGTACCAACCCACGTGACAAATAACCTAACATCATTAGTATGTTTCCCAACCTATGGTGACAATGGTATCATGGAATTCCAAATTTTCAAGGAATGATGAATTCAATCGGGACGATAACTACTAATACAATAGTTTGAATAAAAATAGCGATGCAATGTAATTTAAAACAAAATAATTAAATAATAGATTACAAACTGGGTTCAACATGATCAAAGACACGACTTGCCTTGGTTATACTCAGCGAGGTACTCTTGGTTTTCGGGCGTAGATCCTGCTCCTCCGGAATCAAAATCTAACGAGAGATAAAACGACTGAAACAGGAAAAACACATAAAATGATAAGCAAATGAACTCCAAAAATCATGAAACTAGAACCAAAAGCTAGAGCTCGATTTTAGATGAATTTAGAAAAACAAATGGGGTCAATCGGAGCTAGGACAGAGGAGAACGGGCTCTCATAAACAAACCCCAAAGAAAATCAGGAAAAACGAAAAAACCTTTGTCTTTGTGGACGGCGCACGGAAACCAGTCCACGGTGGACCAGCGCCTGAAACGATGCGCCGCACGGCGGCGCGGGGCGGTGGCGTGGCGTGTGGCCCGGTGCTGCCACGTGTCAGCTGACGTGGCGCTGACGTGGCCTAGGGCTCACATGGCGGTGCTCGGGCACGACGGCGGCGAGATCCGATGGCTCAGGAGGCGACGCACGGCGCGATCTGGGCCTTCGGCTTAGATCTGGATGGGCGGCGGCGAGATCGGACGGTTGGGGCATGCACACGCGGCGCGATTTGGGCCATCGGCTCAGATCCAGATGGATGGTGCAGATGGGGTGCGGCAGCCGTCGGATGGCCGACACGTGGCGGGCACGACGGGTGAAACGTCGCGGCACGCGGCGCGAGGTGGCGCGGATGCGGGCGTGGCGCGGTGCGGCGCCGCGTCTGAGGGGCAAGCGGTCGCGCGAAGCGGCGAGGGCGCCAAGGTCGGCTCGGCGGCGAGCGAATCCGGCGGCGAGTCGGAGGAAACGGCGCGGGCTCACGGTGTGAGCGGAGCGGCGGGCCGGTCGGCGAGGGACAGCGACGCGCAGAATACTTCAACGTCGGTCGGACACGAGAACGACGACGGCGTTCAGCGGGAACGGCGGCGCGAGGTCCTCGACGGCGACGAAGGTCCTCGGCGGCGTGGGCTCCGACGGCGGCAGGGCTCCGGGGAGGCGGCGGCGCAGGCGAGAGGAGGTGGCGGCGGCGATGGAGCAGGCGAACCGAGGGCGGCGATTTTTAAAGCGCGCAATACGAGGTTGGTCGGGAGGGTTTCGGTGCGGCCGGGAGTTCGGCTCGGAGACGACAGCCGTGCCCTTGACACATGGGCGGCCGGGATGCGCGCGAGCGTCCGACAGCGCGAGCGGAAGCGAAGCGGTGGCGTTCTTGGTCTTCTTTGCGTGGCGAATCCAACAGCGCGGCGGGCGGCGCTAGGGTTAGGTGCGGGGTGCGGGTGCACGGTAGCGGCGCGCGTAACCTGGCCGCGGGCGCGAGATGCGGCGGCGGAAGCGCGGTGCGGCGCGCGCGCTAGGGTTAGGGTTCGCCACGAGCGGGCGGGATTGCTGACGTGTGGACGGGGCGAGACGATCGGGCGGCGCGGAACGGTGAAGGGCGCGGGTCGGTGCGAATGCGCGAGCGCGGACGAGCGGGTGCCACCATGTGGCGCGGATCCGGATGGGACGATGGGCGCGGGAGAGGTGGCACCAACACGCGGCGGGGAGCGGGCGAGAGCGGGGCGGCTGAGAGGCGAGAGTGGGGAATGGCCGACGCGTGGCGAGGAGATGGATCGGGCGGTTGAGAGGATTTAGCTGATTTCTTTTATTCCAAAAATCCAAATAAACTTCAAAGAGCTCTAGAAAATAGCAAATAAATCCCAAAAATTCACCAAAAATATCAGAAAATTCCTTGCAACACAAGGAACTCAAATAAAATATTTCAGCTAATTTTGAAGTTTAGTTTAATCATATTAAATCCTTTTAAATTTTGAAAAATTCCAATTAAGCTTTATTAATTCCAGAAAAATTCCAAAAATTAATTTTTAAATTCAGGATTTTAAAAATCCCACAAAATCAGGATGTTACATGGTGCTAACGCTGTATCATAGTATTCATATTCTGCATCATTACCTGCATCATCTGAGTCTGTGCCACCAAGAATTGACTGAGGGCGGGGTCCAGGGTCAGTGAAACTGGCTGAGCGGCACTGCCCTCTGGATTTTGGTTTGCCTGGCTGCGGCCTGAAGAGTTCCTAGTATCAACCATCTTGCTGCTGCTCTGAAAAGAAAACACTGCTGACTACCAAGGGCACAAAGGAGAGAGGGAAAAGCATAGATAAGAGGTAAATTCGTCTAAGGGGATTTCTCTAATGGAAATTTGTAGCTGACAAATAGCCGAAGAAGGCTAAAAACAAAAACTAGGGAAATAACTCCAATAAAATATTGATATGACTGTAACATAATACTTTTAAGGGCAAAATTTGCAGATCACATCACACACAATTGCAAATAAAATCTAACGTGCTACTCGCACTATCTAATCTAAAGGCTCCCACTCGGGTCCTGACAAATAGGGCACACTACTCTCATCCTCCAAATCGCTGTAGACAACCCACGAGTTGCGAATTGGCGGCGACTGCTCTCTGACTGGAGCTGGGATGAATTGTCGAAGATATGCTCGACGATCACCGGTGATGCGTCGTCTCTGCTCCGGGCTCGGCGGTGTAGGCGATGGTAGAGTTACTGGCGACTGCGGCGGGGCTCCTCCCTGACCGGCTCTGGCAGGCTAGGGGTAACTCCACATCGTTCCTTGAACTTTCGGACGAGTCTGGATATGTTGATCTTGTACAACTTGCAAAGTCGTCGGATGGCTTTGTACGCAACTCCTTGTGCTGACTCCTTTCCACTTGCACCAGTATTCTTGAAGCCGTGATGTAGAACTTGCTTGTCGACTCATGTGGTGAAGTACAATTTGGTGATGCTTCAAGGCATTGTCCCTTATTTTTCTCATCCTTGGTGAGATAGACAGGCAATCTTTTTAATCCCAAACTCCGCAATAAGACGCAAAGAAGTGCTCTCCATCCTCCCGACGGCCGAAAGAAGCTTGGGACATCTAATGCATTTATAAAGGAAAGATCAGTTTTAAAACTTTGTAAAAACAAATGTTACGAGAGTGAGGTGAAGAACAAGAATCCTTAAGAAATAGATAAGAAGATAGAGATATTACTAATTATCAAATTTTGGTTGGTTTGGTTTAGAAAATAAGTTTTTGGCTAAACGACCATTCTAACTAGGGCTTTGTCCTACAGTCGATATGGCTTTGATACCATCTTTGTCGAGATCCAAATATGCAAATTCAGCCTCTCTGTGTAAGCTGCTCTAGTCCAGGATCACGCTAGTGCACACAGTCAAACATAGATGTAATCACGCTAGTGCACACAGTCCAGGATCACGCTAGTATACACGATAGAATAAAGGAAAAACTCAAATATCGATAAATCTCAAAGGTACGACATTATGGCCAAGCTTACAATATCTCTAACCGGAAGGGCTTTAAAACTAGCAGTGGAAATCCAAAATAAAGCGTAGCGGCCAATCGACAAGCCACAGGCTATCGAGTGGAAAACGAAGCCTAATCCGTGAAGTCGTCGAAGTACTCTCCTTCTGGAACCTCCTGCTGATAATACTCCTCGTCCTCAACTGAGCAACATAGGCGTAAAGCCATGAGTACATTGGTGTTCAGCAAGTCGTTTGTAACAATGAATGCAATATAGTATGCAAGGCTTACCAATGGAAGGCTGAAAGGTTAATTTGCATAAAAGATATTTCACAGTAAATATGATAAATAGATTGAAAGCGAACTTTAAGCGAAAATGATAATAATAAATAATCAAAGGAATAAAAATAAATCACTTGTGAACATCCCATTCACAAGCTAAACCGACGGTGAACTACCTGTTCACTTCCAACGTAAACCACCAGGTTTATAATGAAAACACTATCCCTCATGTGAAATCACCGAGCATTGTCCATAACCGAGGACGCAGCTATTCGAATAGTTTGACACTCTACAGAGGTTGCACAACTGTACCCACACTATGTGATTAGCCTCGATCTCAGGAAATCATAAGAAGCCCTTTACAATGTTCAATCCCAACCTAATTCTGCCCGCTAGGGTTTCGCATCACACCCCCCTTGCGCCACATGGAAATCAGCAACCATGTCCATCTCATTAGCAAGATTAAGTTGAAACCTCCAAAATTTGTCAGCTAGGTCTATCCCATACTAGACATGTAGTTTGCGCGATAAAGCTCAGATCAATGGCGCACAAAGTTAAGTCCTTAATTCTACCCAGGCGAGGCTACCACATCACCCGAAGTGAACTTGCACTTCCCCCTTTACTGCACGATCACTCGTCCTAGTGCAAAATCAAGTTTGTATAACCACGCCAATAACACACCAATGTCATGACACAAATTTTAATAAATGTGGCACCAACCACAGATTCATATCTCATTAAGTCAAATTAATAATTCAAATGTGATGATAAAACCATTCATAAATTTAGGCCAGGCTAAGCAATTCTATCGTACCAACCCATGTGACAATTAACATAACATCACTAAATAAATTCCCCGCCTAAGGTGACAACGGCATCATGGAATCAAATTTATCAAGGAGGGATAAACAATTGGGATGATAACTACCAATACAAGGATTTGTAGTAAATAGCGATGCAATGTAATTTAAAACAAAATAATTAAATAATAGATTACAAACTGGGTTTACCATGATCAAAGAACAGGACTTGCCTTGGTTATGCTCAGTGAGGTACTCTTGGTCTTCGGGCGTAGGTCTTGCTCCTCTGGAATCGGAATCTAACGAGGGAGAAAATAACTAAAATAAGAAAAACACATAAAATAATAAGCAAATAAACTTCAAAAATCATGAAACCAGAACCAAAAGCTAGAGCTCAATTTTAGATGAATTTAGCAAAAAGAACGGGGTCAATCGGAGCTAGGACGGAGGAGAACGGACTCTCAGAAAATTTAACCTAAAAGAAAACCCTAAAAATCAAAAAGTGCACTATGTTGTGAACTCGGTCCACGGGAGAGCCGGTCCACGGTGAACCCAGTGCATGAAACAGTGCGCACAGGCGACGGTGTTGACACGGCAGGTTAGGGCTGAGTGGCGCGCACTGGTGCCGACATGTGGCACATGCCGACGTGGCATGCTGATGTGGCTGCCACGTGGCACCTTGGGGCCAACTATTGCTGACGTGGTGGACACGTGGCATGCCACGAGGACCTAGGGCTGACGTGACCTGCCACGTGGGTAGGGTTGACGTGGCACGGCCGAGCCGGCGATCCGCGATCCGGCGGCGGCGCGGCCGGTGGCGCATCGAGTCGTCGATCGGTCTGGGGCGGCGGCGCGGATCGAGGCGTCGAGCGGGAAGCGCTTGATCGCCAGCGTGTCGCGCGTCGCGCGCGCGCGGGTGCGGCGAACGAGGTGCGGCGCGGGTGGTGGCATCCATCGGCGGCACGCGGACTGAGGAGGCGATGGGGAGGCGCGAGGCGGCGAGGCGGCGCGGAGGCTCACCGGCGACGCCGGGATGGCGGCGAGGACTTCGTGCGAGGGCGGGCTCGCGGCGGGGGCGGGCTCCGGCGGCAGCGCGCCGGGAGCGCGCGCGCGAGCGCGAGCGGCGATGGCGGAGGAGCGTGCACACGAACCGAGATGGCAGGCGCACAAATCGAGGCGGTGGTGGTGTTAAATACACACGAACCGAGGCATTTGATTCGAAGACAGTGCGGAGCGACGCGAGCGATCGAGCGCCGGACGGTTGACATGCTTGCGCAGGGCGATCCAGTGCGCGAGCGCGGCGAGGGAAGCGGCAAGCGTCTTTGCCGCGTGGCCGATCGAACGGCGGTGTGGTGGCGGCGCTAGGGTTTGGCGGGCGCGGGCAGCGGTAAGCAGCCGGGACTTTTATTTTTTTCCCATGTTTTTCCAGAAATCCAAATGGAGATCCAAAAGCTCTAGAAAATAGTAAATAAATCCTAATAATTCACCAAAAATACCAAACAATTCCTTGAGACCTGAAGAATCCAAATAAAGTATTTTCAACTTATGTTAATGTTTATTTTCATCAGATTAAATCATTTTAAATTCTAAAAATTCATTTAAAGCTTTGATTAAATCCAGAAAAATCTAGAAAATTCATTTTTAAATTCTAGGCTTTATAAAATGCAGAAAAATAGGATGTTATAACCGGCATCCAAAAAGAACGGGTTACAGTACATGCCCCTATCAATTCTCTTATACCGGCAACCAAAAAGAACGGGTTACAGGCATGTCTTCAGATCTGCTAGGTGCCCACTGCAAGTGGATCGACCGGGAGATCCACCCGCATGACTAGTAAACTTTGAACTGCGATGAGTGGGATGCCTAGACAACACACGAGAGGATGGAGGAGCGACGGTGTAGTGAAGATCAAACTGAGCGTATCTAGCGGGAGTCGCAAGCTCACCTAGAGGCATGCAGGCATAGGGAGTGGGAGGCTCGTGAGGAGGAGTGTGAGAGAAAATGCGAACTGGTGGCCAAGGCCAGGGCCACTAGCGAGGACTACAATGCTGACCTCAAGAGGAGGGTCAAATGGCCACGTTCCACATAGTAGTTCAATCCTTTTCATCCATATGTTCTATGTATTTCTAATTCTCTAAAGGAATACATATACTATCGTTAGTTCGTTAGCCTGCCTGCCATGTAACCCCCTTGTTAGATCAACTATCGTGTTATTTTCCTTACACAATTTATCCGAAGTTCTCCGTGTATGAATTTCCTATTACATCACAATATCACCTACTTTCCTACTTACGAATCATTGCTAGCTGAATCGTCTTCATAAAATTCTTCAGAAATTTATCGCACTACAACAACATACTATGATCATAAAATGTTATTACAAGTCTAATAGATTTTGTATCATTCAGAATATATGAAAATCACAAACGGACCAACCGACATTGTTTGCCCTTTTATTTCAAAAAATAATAATCTACAAACAAGATTTGCTAAAGGTATTACCTACAAAAATTGCCATTTACTCTCCCACAATTATTTCCATCAGCTTAATAAAATAAAAATATTATTATTTTAAATTACCCAACCATTGGACAATTAGGAGTAAGTCACTCAACCAAATTGAGCGACAAGGTAGTAGTCTCCCCACGGTTGGGCAACATGGGCAAGTCGCCCAACCGTTGGGCAACATGGGCAAGTCGCCCAACCGTTGGGCAACATGGGCAAGTCGCCCAACCGTTGGGCAACTTGGCCACATGTCGTCCAACGGTTGGGTGACTTGTCCATGTTGCCCAACTGTAGGATGACAGATGGTCATTCCTATAAAATAAAAAAACACGGGTATACTACTATAATTTGGAATAAAAATAGATAAATTAAAAAAGTTCGATACTGCCTCAGACTTCTCTGAAAACTAAAGGAAAGTAAGAATTCCTATGAAAACTTTCTATTCTAGGGGGTGTTTGGAACAATGGAATTTTGGAGAAATTTTGTAGGATTGAAACCCTATAGGAAATTTTCGTACCATGGTGTCTGATTTGTAGGAATGGCTCTAAAAATTCGTATAAAAACTCCTCTTTTCGAAACATTTTGGATGAAAATAAATATTTGCACAAACCTCATATAATTTTTCTTTGAGAATTCCTAGGCAATCTCTCTCTTTCTCCCCCTCTCTTCAAAGTGATGTGTTCCTCATAAATTCATGTATTTTTTCTTATGAAGCATCCAAACACATGTTGCTTGAAAATGGATCGTTTGTAGCACTAACAACTTGCTTGCTTTTCTTGCTAAATTCAAACTCAAAGTATTGCCTTTTGAGGTGTTGTCAAATTACTCATCAAGGGGTATTTGTCAGACCATATGGAGATCACCCATTGTTTGTGATGAGTATGTGATTGTGTGTAACATCCTAATTTTCATATCTTTTTTAAAGTTTTTAAAATAAAAATAATCATTTGGATTTTTTCTGAAATAATTAAAGCTTAATATGATTTTTCTAAAATTAAAAAAATATAATATGAATAAAATAAACTTTAATTAATTAAAAACCTATTTTATTTGGGTTCCTTATGTCACAAGGAATGTATTTGTATTTTCTTAGATTTTTAGTGTTTATTTCAGCTTAATTTAAAATTCTAAAAAAAACTTCCCACATGGTCACACATCCCAAAATTTCTCTAAGCTCGGCATGCTTAACCGCAAAATCCTTAACTCCACAGTGACCTAGTCTCCTTTCCATCTTTTTTGATTAAACTCTCACCATCCCTCCTCTTTATCCTTTGCACTTGGTACTGTACATCTTCTCCAAAGGATCCATCCATCTAGACAGAGAACGAAGAACTCCTCTCTCTCCTCCCTTCCATGGTAGCTTTCAATCTGGACCTTATCTCAATGTCCTTCCAAAAGAAAAGTTATGCCAAAACACGCAATAAATCGATTCCGTCTAGCCTCTTTGCATTTCGTTCATCCGTTTGCCTTTTATCTCCTATTTTTTCAAAAGGACTCTAAAGCAGAATCCACTAATTGGAGTTGGTTTCTATCTCTTTCAAGCCTATAAATATGACCCCTTGACCCCTCTAAACCTATCCCAAATTGTGCCCAAGTCTCCCCAGAGGCCAGAACGCCATCGCACCGAGGCCCACCGATCTCGAAATTGCTCATTGCATCCCGAGCTATCCAATGAGATTTTTCATGATTCACATCACATCATGTTCCCACATACCATCTACCTTCTTGCCAAATTAATTTGGTTTTGGTGTAGCCAATCATCCAAAATTGATTTTTTTCCCAATCTAGGCCGAGATCGCTTCCCGTCATTGATTCATTGCAACTAGTGAGTTTTAGCCTAGGCCACCACTACTGTTAGATTTGTCTCATTCCATTTTATGCGGTTCTTCCCTTGCTTTCCCCAGAAACCCTCCACAAATTTTCGCCTCTAACACCTAGCCATGGCCGTCTAGGGCATCATGCGTTGCCATCTATCTAGTGATATTTTCTCCAATTCTTTCATGTCAAAACGTGCTAAACCATCGCAGGTAGCTACCTTTCAAGTGGTTTTGGATTTTATTTACCTAGCATCGACATATCATGTTTTTCTTTTTCTTTGCCGTCGTCATTCAAATGTTGATTGTGTCGCCTCCGGTGAGTTTCCGGCTGAGCCAATAATTTTTCTAGCTTGACCATGCCATGTTCTAGCCCGTGCTCACCCTACTTCTCCGTGTTTCATGCTTGGGTTTTATTCCTCTCTCCTACCCATGTCCTTGTCGCCACTACCATCACTGTGGGCCCCACTGATCGGCGCCACTTCTGGCCATCTCTTCCTCAGGAATGCAGGGTTTTGTTTTACCCATTTGCTTCTTCTTTCAACCGCCATGGCCAAACCATGCTCAGTTTCCTCTTTGTAGCTTCTTCTTTGTTTTGCCTCAAGTCTATGATAAGCGGGTCCTATGTGTCATACCCACAAACAAATCAAAAATCAATCAAAAAGAAGATGCTAGGGAATATTCTCTCGTTTGAGAATTTTTGGAATTTTCCTTCCAACCGATCTTTCAATCTCTTGTTTTCCTCTATCTTAGCTCCGATTGACCCGATTTATTTTCTAAATTCATCTAAAATTGAGTTCTATATTTAGGTTATAGTTTGGTTATTTTTAGATTTTATTTGAATTTATTTGTTTTTGTTCATGCGATAGATAACAACTTCGAAGGAACAGAAATAAGACCTAAAGATCAAAAAGTGGTAACTAAGCAAGGCAAAGACAGGCCATGTCATTTGATCATGTTTAACTTAGTTTTTAAATCTATTTATTTATTATTTTATTTTACATTATGATGCATTGCTATTTTATTACAAACCTTTATATCTATCAGTTATTATCCAACTTGATTAATTCCACCTTGATAATTTGAATGCCATGATTCTATTATCACTATAGGATAGGTAATTATTTAGTGATGCAATATTAGTTATCACATGAATTGTACATTTAATATGCATAGCCATGTTTATAGTTACGTTGGGTTCATCATCACATATGATTAATTAATTAATTTTGACTTAATGAGATATTGAATCATGGTTGCAATCATAATTACAAAATTTGTGTGCCATGATATTAGTGTGCCATGACATTTCCACGGGGTGCAAGAGGGGACAATTATCGACTAGGTAGTTAACCTATTCGATGGTGAAACCTTAGTGGGTGAGATCAAGTTGTGGTTGAATATTGTAAAGGCCTTATTGTGATCTTCTTGGTTGGTATACCAAAGGAAGCATGTTATACTAGTTACATTACAAGATGGTCATATCATATGGGTAAAGTTATACAACCTCTGCAGAGTATAAAATATTCAAATAGCTGTGTCCCCGGTTATGGACAGTGCTTGGTGATTTCACACGAAGGGTAGAGATTTCATAAAATATGGTTGAGTCGAGTTTGGGAAATGAATGATTAGTTTACTGATAGTTCATTATATGAATGGTTAGTTCACTGTTGATTTATTACATTTAAGGTTAGTTCACAAGTGGTTCATTAGGTGAATGGTCAGTTCACTCGTGGTTTATTTAATTTCTTTTATTGTTTACTTAGTACCATTTTCAAAATTTGCTTTCAATCTATTTATTGTATTTACTCTAAATTGCTGCTTTCTGCAAAATAACCACTCAATTATCATTTGGTAAGGCTTACATATTATATTGCATTCTTGTTACAAATGACTTGCTAAGTACTCTAGTACTCACGGCTATATCCACATTTGCTCAGTTGAAAAGGGGGAACCATATCAACTGGAGGTATCAGATGGAGAATACTCGATAACTTCGCGGGTTAGGACTTCACTCCCCAGTCGATTACCTGTGGGCATGTCGAATGACTACTGCGCTTTTTTCATTTTTCGCTGCTAGTTTTTGTTAAAGCCCTTCAGTCCATTATTTATAAGCTTCACCATAAGGTCACTACTCTCATAATTAATGATATTTGAGTCTTTCTCTTAGTTAATCGTGATGTGATTGATATTTTATCTATGTTTCTACTGTGTACACTAGCATGATCCTAGACTAATGCAGAATACACAGAGAGGTCCAAATTTATGTATTCGGGTCTTGACTTTGTGCTTGCACTTTGATACCAAAGTTTGAGTTTGATTTTGATTGTTTGTAGTTTGTTCTATTGCTAATGGTATGACCGGCATTGGGGCCATGATTATGCTATCCAAGAGCGGTCTGACTGACCTAGGGTTGGCGGTCAAATCGACAGTGGAGCAGTGGTCAGACCAGCATGGGAGCCACAGTATGACTAGTTGGTTGTGGTAGTCTTGGTTCTATAGTTGGCGGTAGCTATTTTCTAGAAAGGTGCACGCTGAGTTGCGAGGAGCGATACGAGCCCTGTAATGGTGGTACTACTGGAGTGTTGGGTGGTATGATTGGCTTGGTTGCCATGGTCAGACCGGTTCCTTGCTATCAAGGGAGGTTAAAGTCAGTTTGGTTTGGTATGACTGGCCGATGGTTGGCAGTCATACTGGCCTCTATTGAGTTGGTTTAGTGGAGTTGGGTTTCAATTGTGTTAGTCATGGCAGAGTCCATGCAAGGAGTTAGTCATGGCAGGAGTCTATGCAAGTGTGAGTCATGGCGTAAGTCCATGCATGTATTGGTTTGCTAATGAGAGTCAATTGAATGTCATTTGTGCTCAGAATGGTTGTTTGGTCTTTGATGTACAGGACGTTTAGTGATTGTTGTGGTCACCAACAAGACCAAGACTAGGGAAGGGGTCCTGAGGCTGTGGCGTATCATGTAAGTTCAGGTGAAGCATCATGTCAAGCGGAGAAGTATGAAAGAAAGACAAGGATCGTGAAAAGGCAAATATCTGCATGTGATGTGCCCATTGAACTTCAATGTTTCAAGTGGTGATAGTCCTCAACGTAGGCATACAATCTTAGCGGCAAGTAATTGAGCATCATGGACTCTACTATGGTCTAGTGTGCTATAAGACTTACATGTTTCAAGTGGTGATGGTCCTCGAAGCAGACATACGATCTTAGCAACAAGCATTGGGCATCACATCTTCATGTGGAGTCCGGTGGGTGGTAATTGAGGAAATTATCCAATACCAGTTAGAGTGGCGGTTTGTAAAATCACGACAGTGGCCTAAGTGGTTTAGGTCACATCTTAGAGGATGGAGCGTCTTATTGGGCTATTGAAGCCATGTGGAAGTCACGCTTTAAAAAATATGCAAGTGTGTGAGTGAAAAACCTGCTTGTGTATGGATTACTGGGTTCCCCCTTTGTAAGTGGTATGATCCACTAAGGGTGTATAGGTTAGGGTTTGGTGGTAGGTGAGGAGCCTCCACTTTTTAGCCCTTGTGTGTGAGAGAGAAGCTTTCAAAACTCTAGAAGAGAGAGATTAGGGTTTTCTTGTATTAAAGCCTTTTATGTGTACTCTAGGGTTAGTGATATGTCTTTCATGATGAAGTAGTTATAAAATATTCCTCTCTAAGTGAAATGAACATTCAAAATTTGTCCAAGTGAGTTCTGCCAAAATCATTCCTTGTGCTTTTGATTTGCTAAGCTTTCTTGTTTGGATTTCTCTTTTCTTGATCTTTCCTAGTGCCAAGAACATGTAAGAGGTGGAGATATCTTTTGAAGATCAGATCTCATCTATCTAGACACCTTCTAGGGAAGTTCTTGATTTCACCCGAATTTTCTCAAGAGAGAGGTAATTTTAGGGTTTTGCTCTTGTGGACGTTTAGGCTTGAATTTGTGTTGTGATCTAACTTGCTATAACATGTGAAAACCCATCCAAGGCCAACTAGATCATCAAGAACTTACGAGTGAGACTAGATCGGGGTTTCCCTCTTTTGCCTGATTTTGGTGCAACCTTTTTGTTTTGAATAAATGTCAAAACTTTGGTATCGATCTTCATTATCCATGATTGGAATAGGTTTATGACATCTTAGAGAGAACTTGTGCCAAATTTTACTATATTTGGATTAGTGGTTTAAAAGTTAACTCTTTTCTTAGCTCGTGTGTAGTGTTGTTTTGGTTTCAACCTTGGCAAGCATTCATATCGTAGTGACCCGAGCGGTATAACCAGCAATGCTAGTCAGACCGATGAAGCAAGCAGTCAGACCAACCATCGCGGTCAAACCGGTGACCCAGATAGTCAGATCGGCTCAGGCGGTAGTACCACATAGACAGTGAAGTCTTGATTGACTTGTGTTCTCTAACTCTTGGGTTTAGTGAGCTTGTGTTACCGCTGGATGTTGTTGATAATACTTAAGGGAAGATTTTTAAGGAGCTATTTACCCACCCTGTGATTCGTCATACTGAACATGCATTATTCTTGTGTTTTCTACGTTTCAAACAGGGCCTAAACCTATAATGAGAGAGAGAATCTCTCTTGGATTTCAATCCTCTGAAATTCTCTAAAAAGCCCTACGCTCCAAACACACCCTTAGTTTTGCACTCTTCAGCGCGATTAATATTTTTTTTTGGGGGGGGGGGGGGGGGAGCCTGAGGTGGAATAGGTGATGTGTATCGGTGAACGAACACTGCTAGAGGCATGTGTAATGAAAGGGATTGGTCTATGAGTGGGTTGCATTGTGGCGAGAGGGCTACACATGCATGTGAGATTGTGAAGCTTATGGAAGCATAACATTGCTTCTGCTTGCATTGCCGTTGGCGACCCGCATTTTTAAATAAAAGCATGGACGCAACACGTTGACACGGTGATGATTTCAACAGCACGCCCAGAGATATATACAGTTGCCAGGCATATATATATACACTTTTATCTCTGCCTGTTTTTGTATCTTTCTGAAGAAAGGACACACCTTCAGAATCATGGCATGCAAAAGAACTGTGCTTATGACATTGAAAGGACACTATAACGTATTTGTGATGAAGGGAGTCAGGTTTTGTCTCTTTGCGTACACACAAGGTTACTTACTAAATAGTATACTCCAGAACAGGTGTAAAATGCAGGAGAAAAAGACTACCGAATTCCACTCATTTATTTCAGATAATGCCATAATGGCTTTTATTTTATAATTTGTACACAAGATACTAGAGCCAATGTAACAAGGAAATCAAGGAGCAAAAATCAAGATTATGTCTAAAAACAAATTCAGAAGTGAACAAAGATATGTAGTACTATAATAGCTGAAAAGGATAACGCAGAAGAACAAAAATCTTGTGCTTGTTTTTTCTTTTTTCTTTCCTTTCTGTTATTGTTTTTATGCTTGCTGCTCCCTGTGCCCCAGCTGCTGCTTGTATCACTTCACCATTTGCCCCCCTTCTGCATATACCTTGCATGTTTCTCTCTCTCTCTCCTGTCTACCTCCCCCTCACCTTTCATAAATTTTCCTTTGTTTACATGATCCATGATGAATGGTCTCCCCACCTCTCTCTCTCTCTGTTTCTGGCCTGCATTTATTTTGCTCTCACTCTTGAGGGAAAGGCAGCTCATGAAGAGCCTGACAAAGCATATTTCCAGGAGTATGATATGTCAGTGAGTGAAATTGATAGGGTTCAAGAGCTGCATATATCATATGCGTGATGCCAAGAGTATACATATGCCTATGTCAAAATCTCTGAGATGTGCAGCATGGGGGCGAGCTGCGCAATGCTACAGCTAGAAACGGGCCCCGAGAGAGAGAGAGAGAGATGCATATGCACAATTGCACATACATGTCCATGTCCAAAGATCATTATGCTACAGTTCTGAGAAGTCATTTGTTCGCTAAACCATCAAAAGTGTAGTTTTATACTATCACCTTTTTGTTTAAGGATAGTACTACAGCCAATCAATAACTGGTACACACTAGTCAGTCATCATAATTAAGCCAACAAACAGAGAACAATGTATGAATCATTAATCGAGTTCATCGCATCCTTGTCAGTCTATAGAAAGGGAATGATTTACTTGATATTTTAATTTAGCTACTTGTTGACAGAAACCCACAAGCCTACCTATGGTAGGGCCTGCAAAAGCAGGATGTCTGAATTCAGCTCACCGGCCAAACAGTATATAAATGATAGAAATATGGTTCGTTTATTTTAGTTTAAAGTTAATTTCTATTTCTACTTTCTACTTTTTTTACTATTCAGTAATTTCATCTTTTTCTGATATTTTTAGATTTTTTGAGCTTTTTTGTATTTTCTTTTTCTCGTATTCCTTTGAATTATCCGTGATGGACTAACATATTTTTTTTCTATTTTTAAATTTTTTAAATTTAATTGTACCAAATAAACCAACTCAGTTATAGTAAAAATATAAACTAGTTACAGTAAAAAAAATCATAAGCCAACGTCATTCCGAACGCCTTAGACCTTGCATATTTTAAACATGGCAACTACGATGTCCTAATGTACATGCATGCTTAGCAGTTCCTGTCAAATGTTGACTTAGATCTCGCTCATTTTGGTAATGGCTTTTAATTTACTATTTCTTATTTTCATTTTTTTGTTTTTGGTTTTTGGGGTTTTTGTATTTTTTCTGTATTTTTATGTATTGTCTGTGATAGGTTAATCTGTTTTTTTTATTTTAAAATTTTTTAAATTTAATTATATCAAATAAACTACTTCAGCTATAATGATAAATAAGCTAATTACAGTAAAACAAAAAATCATAAACCATCGATAATCTAAGCGCCCCCAAGACGCATATAAAGTATAGCTATATTGTCCTTCAAGATGCCTGATAGCATAACGACATTGTTATGATTAATGACGTGCTCTGTAAGTCGCAACTATATTGGCGTGTAGACAGAAATAAATCTCACGAAATTGAAACAAGTATAGAGCCTTCCAACTCGTCCGTCTCAAATTTTTCTGTCATCTTGTAGACTTCACTAGCTAGGAGTCTAGGACACATATATGTACAAGTCAGAGCAGTAGTTTGAGAATATGTGCCAGTATTATTGGAGTTAGCAAACAAGTGATTAAAAATGAAGTAATTGGCACACACACAAACAAACTTGGCACTTCCATGTTTATTTAGTATACTTTCACCCACAACAACAAATAAAATCGAAGAAAAGAAAACAAGGAGGTATACATTTATACAAAATAAGAGATTAACATTTCCTTCTCTATCTTTTAAGAATCCATAAGCATTTCTTTCGACTATTTTTTATGCACTAATTAATCGTTTCAAAGAACAAAATTAAAGAGTTACAATGCAAACGCAACACTGGAATCAAGAGCTAGACCGAGTACTGTGAAATATGAAGAATACCTTGAGCAAGATCACCACCTTGTCCTCCTCCGGAAGCCATGGATGCGAGCTTTCCGGGAGCCATGGTTGCCAGTTTGATATCATATTATGAAGACGACGAAAAAACTCGTAACCAACAAAGGAACAGCAAAGAAACCGTGAAAAACTAGACAAGAAAGATCAACGCGCACACAGACACGGCAAGTCGGCAACGGAGGCGGGCGCGCGGCCTTTAGGCAGTCGGCGCGGCGCCCCCGCTCCCCTCGTCGCTGCCGTCCGTGTGCTGCTGCTGCGCGTGCGACTGCCCCGAGGACTGCGGCGGCGGGGACGGCTCCATGCGGTACGTCAGGGAGACCGCCGTCTGCGCCGAATGCGGCGGTTGCTGCTGGAGGAAGAACGGCACGCCCTCGTAGACCGCCGCCTCGGCCGACCCTGGTGGCACGACAGCGACAGTCGCGGCGCCGGCGGGGCCGCCCCCGGGCACGGCGGCGTGCGCGTAGGCCTGGAGCATCATCATGTCCTGCTCTCGCGCCACCTCGACTGCGGCGGCCATGTGCTGCGCCTCAACCATCTGCTGCTGGTGGTGCGGGAACTGCATCGCCATCTGCGCCTGGTGCGCGTGCGGCGGCGCGACGCCGACGCCGAGCCCCATGCCTGCGGCGTACTGTGCAGAGGCGGCGGCGTTGTGGTACTGCACAGCGGCGAGGTGGTGGAGCGGCGGGGCGACGATGGGCGAGAAGGCGGCGGGGCCGATGTAGCCGGCGAGCTCCTTGCGAGCGGCGGCGATCTCGTCGCGCACCTGCTTGATCTTGAGCTGGAGGATGGAGATGTATGAGACGCAACCGTAGACGGGGTCGCGGAGGCGCGCGTCGGCCTCGTAGCAGAGCGAGTTGACGGCGTCCTCCCTCTGCGCCTGCGGCAGGTCGTTGAGCAGCTTGGAGACGTTGCTGGAACCGAACACCTTGTGCACGTTGGCGAACCTCGACGGCTGGTCCGGCGGGAAGTAGGGCGCGAGCACGCACCCCTGCGAGCACTTGCGCCGCTGCAGCTTGCACGCCGCGCACGGCGACCTCGACGACGACATCCTCCGGCTACTCACCTTTTCTCTTCGCAAGAGATCAGCAATCTCTCAAACAAAGCCCTAACTATATCTTCTCCCGCAGCCCTGCTATGTTTCAAAAACAAAACAATTAAAACAAGGACAGTGTACCTGTTAACTATATCCTAACGGAATGCAAATTTCAAGGAAAAGATATGAGCAGATATACACATAGGATCACTAGGGTTATATACGATGATGACATCATCGAGTACACACACACAAACATACGCACAAGAACATACCTGCTGCATGCGAGAGGCCGGAGAGGATTCTGATGATCGTATGGCGCCCGCCGGAGGGGATCAGATCCGGACGGCGTCGCCACCGCGGGCGCACGGATCTGGCCGGCGCATGGCGACGGCGACGGCGCCGCTCTCCGGTGTCTACGGCAAGATCAATCGGCAATGCTGCATCGGAAAGAGGAGGAGGTGTAATTAGGATTTGCGCGAGCATAATGGAACCAGTTGAACCAAGAAGGCAAGAACACAGGCTAATTTGTCTGTGTTCTTGGTACCCGTGCGGTTAGCGAGAAAGAGAGAAAAATCAAAAGAAAGATTTTTGTTTTGGTCTCGGGGTTCTTGTTTTCACGGAGGGAGGAGGAGGAAACCAGAAGCCATAGGGAATTTAGAAATGGCAAGCACCTCGTCCGGTGTGTTGGATCTCGGCGATGGATTTGCGCCGGTTTTGGGGGAGGAGAGGAAAGAGAGAGAGGTGGAGGTGTTCAGAGCTACTCAGATCCCAATGAGAGAGAAGGGAGGGAGGAGAGAGAAAACAGCAAGGAAGGAATTGTTTAGAGAGAGAGAGAGAGATCTTCTCCCCTCGGCCTGCCTTCCAGAAAGGAATTTTACCATTGAGGGAGGCCAGTGCCATACATCTGCGATCTACGGTGTGCCGCAGCAAGTTTGGGTCAAACTCGGTTGCGGTCGCTTCTCGACCTTCCAAGTTCCATCCCATTAGGTCACCTAGGAGGGGACATTGTTAAGTTCCTTTTTATGAACTTTGTTTCTTCTTTTCCTTTTTGTTTTTAGAACGAAAGCACGTGCCTAACTTTATTATGGAAGCTAGAATAACGGTCCAGGTGCTGACAGAGGTGCAGCTCGGCAGTGCAAGCTAATTTGGCACATACAGTTGTCGACGATGAGCTAGGCGATGGCGAAGCTCAGGTGCATGGCACCACAACAAATTACGATGAGATAAACTAATTGTACGCTAGGGGAGATACTGGGGACCAAGGGGGACTCACCGAAGCTAAAAGGCCAAGCGCGAGGAGGCATCGAGCGGGCTGGTGATGAGAGCCTGACATGGAGCTTGAAGGAGCTTACCGCGAGCTGGGAGTGATGTCGACCCAAATTGACTTCGGGGATCGGTTGAGGAGGTCACGAGGGAGCTTCAAATGGAAGAAATCGATCGGAGGTGCAACAGTTTGACGAACCGAGGTGGCGGCCAGGGTTGAGGACAAAGACGGCACCAGCGAGCTGCAGAGCTAAAGTAGCAAAGAGAAGGGAGGTGGGGCTCACCGAAGCAGTCTGGCGGTGGCAAGGCCCAGTGGAGCCAGGTGGCAACAACGGCGAGCTCAAGGGAGCTTGGCGTGGACAACATGATGAAGGGGGAACAATGGCATGGTGAGAGGAGGCTCAGGAGACCTAGGAATGGGCTTAAATAGACAAGGGGGAAATGGTTGTTACACGGCTTCAATGCGAGCGACGCGGCATTGCTGGCGCACAGGAGAGGCACAATAGCCGAAGATGGTGATGACAACGTGTGGCACAAGCAGGCGTATACGCATTAATCACATGGATGGCATGGCGGTGACAACGCGAAGGGGCAATGACTAGCCTATGAAATGCAGGCATATGGCGCGGGTGTGGCGGCCATGGCGCACGGCACGGGTCGGTGCACATGGAAAGGGGAGGGAGGAGGGTGAGGGTGGCGGAGCAATGTGCCTTCAAGGCGCACACATGAAGGGTAGTTTAGTGTTGCAGCGGTATGATGCCGGGCGTGGTGGGTGCATACACAACGCAGGTTGCACGCGTGTTGGGCGTGCATGTCGTGGGTTAGGCGTCCACTAGAGCAGGGAGGGCGGCATGGGATGGGCTCAGCCAGGGGCCCAGGGGAGGGAAGAAACGGACTAGGCTTGGACCACAAGGGTTTGGTCTCTTGGGTTTTTGAATTTTTGAAATGGATTCACAAAATTTGAATTGAATTTGTATTCAAGTTTTAAATTTTATTCACACGTGGACTTTCCCAAAATGGGATGTTACAAGTGAGCTGAGTTTTGTTTCGATTGTATTGTTGCTCTAGTAATTTGATGGGAGTTCATGCAAGTGTTAATCATGGCTAGGAGTGCCATGTGGTGTTTTCTAATGAGAGTCAAGTGCATGTCACTTGTACTTGGGACGATTGTTTATTTTTTGATATGCAAGACGTTTGGTGATTGATGGCGGTCAACAGTAAGATCGAGGCTAGGGGAGGAGCTTGAGGCCATATAGGGTCACGTAAGTCTGGGTGATGCTACACCTCAAGCAGAGAAGCATATGAGAAAGACAAGAATTATGATGAAGCAAGTGCATGTATGTGATATGCCATTGAACTTGGACCGTTTTAAGTAGAGACGACCCAAGAGGAAGAGGTTAGAGGTGTATAGGCTTGGCAGCAAGTTATTGGGTATCACGGATTTCGTATTGGAGTTTGCTTTTAGGAGAAGTATCATGAAGGCCGGTGGTGACAATTGTGTAAATTGTCCAATACCGGGTCGAGAGGGGTTTGCAAAACCACGCCGATGGCCTAAGGTGGATTAGGTCACACCTTGGTAGATGAAGCATCATATCGGGCTATCGGAGCCATGTGTAAATTGCGCTTTGAAAAACGTACAGGTGTGTGTAAAACCTATTTATGTGTAGGATACCGTTTTCTCTATTTGTAAGTGGTTATATCCACTAAGTGTGCGCTAGTTGTTAGGGTTATGTGTGACTGTGTGAGGTAATGAGCCTCCAAGCCCTTATGTGTGTTGATAGAAAATATCTCTTGTGCTAGATGAGAGGAGTTAGGGTTAGATTTTCTTGTGTTGAAAACTTTGTGTTTGTGCTGTTGTGAGAGCTCTGTCCTCCAATGTGTGGAGTAGCTATAATCCTTCATCCTTTGTGGTAATAGAAGATCAAACTTGTTTATCATGTCCCTTTTGTGTTCTTGTTTGATTTCCTTGCCTTCTTAAAGTGTTTTGAGTTCTTGGTTTCTCTCGGTTATTCCCTATTTTGTATTGTGATCGAACTTATTATAATATATTAGAACCCATCTAAGATCATTTAGATTATCAAGGACTCATGAGCAAGTGCAGATTGAAGTTTTCCTTTTTACCTGATTTTGTTGTAATCTTCTTCGTTTTGGGTAAAGGTTGGAACGTTGGCTATGACCTTCATGATCAATGGTTAGAATAAGTTTCTAACATTTTAGGTAGGGTTTGTATTAAGTTTCATCTTGTTTGGATCGGTGGTTTAAGAGTTAGCCTTTTTCTTAGTAGTGGGCGTGTTTGTTTTTGCCTCTATTCGTGGAGCAGTCAAACTGCCCCTGAGATCCGGTCTGACTAGCCGAGAGGTTCGACCGCCCTCTGGCTAGTAGTCAGACCAGTGAAACTGTATGTCTCAAGTGAGTTTGTGATCTTTGACTCTTGGCTTTAGTGAAGCTTGTAAGTTTATGTTTTTCATTGCATTGTGTTGCTAATACCCGGGAGAAGATTTTAAGAAATCATTTATCTCCTCTGACTCGCTATATAAGAAATCATTCACCCCCTCTGACTCACTATATCTGATCCTACACTAAGTATGGAATCTATTCTTGCATCTTTTTCTACTTCTGTATTTTTTTAAATTCTTGCACCCTAAATAAAGCCTACAGGTGGATCGACAGGAGTGCAAAGTGGACTAGTTTAGGCTTGTTTTCAAAAATATTGGTGGGCTTTTCAGTGGTTAATACGAACTATTTATACTTTTGTAAATCACACATTGTTTTTAATAACAAGGTAGACCCACGTGTGCACATACACCACCAGTAGTGGATCGATCTAGGACTGCACCACATTCTAGGTTTTATTTGCTGAAAAAAGGTTAGATACTAAGAATAATATAGACTGAATTATAGAATCTATATCCCAGGTTGAACTAGAATTACCTAAGCTATACGCTAGTAATTTTTTCACACTCTACGCTAAATCCCATATTACTGTAGACTCAGATCCGCCACTATACACCATCACACACGCACACACATACTACACGCAGTGCCTAGAATTTTGTGAAGGCTGGGGTAAATTCGTGCTTTTTCCGTTAAGCCACACTTTCTTATGCATAAAGAGGTGTTCATAATAGCGATAACTTATGGTTTTTTGTACCATAGCTGTCTGTTTTTTTACTGTAGCTGAGTTGACTTATTTGGCATAGTTAAATTTAAAAAAAATTAAAAATAGAAAAAACATGTTAGCCCTATCACGGATAATGCAAAGTAATACGAGGACAATGCAAAGTAATACGAGAAAAAAGAAATAAAAATCGAAAATAAAAAAAACCGAAAAAACAAAAAATACAATAGTAACAAAAAAAACACGTCGCACCAGTTCGTTCAACGCCACCGCAGAAGCGGTCCTGAGCAGGGCCTAAAGATGAGTTCCATACACCGGCGAATGAAGTTGTACTCTCGTGACTCTTAACACCTACCATGGCATGGTTCCGCAAACTATTTAGATTCAATCCGACGACTAGGGCAGGTAGTCCTTGTTCTATTTTTATGTACTTTTTCATTTCATACGCTCCCATACGTCCATAGATAAAGGTATATATGTAGGTTATAATCTCATGATTCACAGATTCGCAAAAAAAAAAAAATTACCATACGAAAAATCGCGTTTGCAACAATCCACTTCACCAAACTACAGCAACGTGATTACCGACTTGTATGCCAGGTCACTGTTACATATATATGTGTCATCCAAGAAATGGTCACTGTTATGTGATATTTCCGTTGGGTCATGTGATCCTTTGTGGCATGCTACCTGTCACTGTGCCGAAGCTGGGCGCCGGTGTCATCTATGATTGTCGATGTAGCTTCGATTTATGTCGCCGTAGTTCATCATTACCGATTTGACATGTTGGCAATGCGTAGCCAAAAATTTGTCTTGACTTAATTGTTCTTGTTAGTTCAAGTTAATTAGCAGCTGTCCTTTGTGGATGATAGCTAGCTAGGTACGGCTAATCTATGGCCCCCATCGATTGGTTGCAACCTTGATCGACTTATCGCCATCGTCTCTACTCTCCAGCTTTGGACGTTAATTCGACCAGTCCAAAGATATGTTCATTCAACATGTGAGTTGTGTTTCAATAAACTTCGTATGGAATCAATCCTACTGTTTAAGGCCTTTTGCGAGTAATTCTAGATAAGTTTGTCTTAAAGTCCATGTTAGATTAAATTGGTTTACTCGGAGTTCCTTTTGCACTTTGGTTTTGCTCCACCAGTCCCCCTTTTGTCTTCACTGCCAAGCTCGTCAGCTTTTCCGATGGTTAAAAACTGTCAAACAAATATGGATAACCGTCGGGAACAAATTTCCTGTCGGGAAACCGTCAAGAAATACTCGTGAGGAGAATGAGACGCGAAACAGAAATTGCCTGACATTTACCGACAGGAAAATTATTCTCGATGGCACTCTCGGACACTCACGGACAGAAAAATTCCCCAGCGTCAGATTCTAGTAGATATATCCCTGACGGCAAACTATCAGAGAAACACCGTCACAGATATATTTGCTGTCGGTGAATACCGTCAGGGCATGTGTTATTTCCCTGTCGAGTTCAATAATACCGTCAGGAAAAAAAGGAAGGGATAAACAAACAACAAAGCTAAATACACATATTTGGTGACTTGATTAGTCTATATCATGCATTTGCAAACCCACATACAAATATTTCATATTTGTAACTCAGGATACACCACATAAAATATTTCCAGCAATACATTCACGCCAGGAGCTAACTAGTCTTCCATTCATACAGGCACACATCATTTATCTCACGTACTAGTTCTCATACATTTCAATGGACTTTCTTTTTTCTAGTCTCCAACAACACACATGGACATTCATTTTCTCATGTCTCCCTGCTCTTGTGAGTGAGATGTACAAAAAACACAAAGAAATGAACGTTAGTTTAGGCAAGAAAGCAAATTGAGAGAGATGTCCACCTGTGTCACTACATGAACAGATGAGCCTCAGCATCCACACATGTTTTGCACAACACATAATATTATGAATCTGCACAAGTATACTTTCATAAAGTCAATACATAGGTATACACACTATAATACCACCATAATGCAAAAGAGAACAGAAGCAAAGAATGAAAATAACCCAAGGAAAAATAAAATATTTTTGCCGTCAGAATCTTTCGGCTTTATAATGCTAAATAAAAGTAGCGCTCATTGAGGTTCCCAGACCATCCCCGGCTGGTAGGCACCATCTCGTGTTTTGTGTTTTCATCATCATCCAACGGAAGGTTCCATTCTTACCTTTTACCGACTTATCTGCAACAGTTGATAACCCCCAAAGCACAATGTAGAGCCCCTTGGACCAAAATGACCTTAGGGCAGTTAGCCATATGAGAGAAGAATGGGAGTAAGGTGAGGGCATTCCAGTTAGTTCACAAAGCCAGAGGGCTGCCTCAACCATGCCCTTATAAGCTAGCACAATACAAGCAGGCCCCACACAAGCCATTTCACTTCCTCAACCGAGAGATAACGCAAGATAAAACCTAGAGTCATTCACCACTGCGGTTTGGCCAAAGGTAAGGCACAAACCGAGATCAACCCCATCACCACTCAAGCTCCTTGCTAGCCATACCTAGGCAGTGAGGAAAATGAAGCCTGGAGGAGAAGAACTAGGGGAGGAGGGAAGATGAAGAAGAGGAGCAAGAGGACGGCGACGACCCCAGAGGCACAAGACTTCTGGCGACCATCGAAACCACGCCAAATCATCATCCACCCCCAGCCCCTTTTCATCCGACATCAAGTAAGCCTCCATTCTTCCCCCAACGCATCGGCGGTGAGCCTGTATCACCCCCATGCGCTGGATGGCGATGCATGCTCCTCGGTGCATGCACTCCACCAAGTCTCATCATGGCAGCCACCTTGAGCCTTCCTAGCCGTGCACATAAGAGTAGAGGCTAGACAAAAATAGATACTAGAATAAAATGCAAATAGTAAGTAGGGGAGAAGAGCGAACTGCCTGGTAGTAGGAGGAGTGGCCAGCCGGCTGCAAGCCATGGCCGGCAAGCTCAGACCCGTAGGGGAGTGATGCCAGAGCAAGGTAACAACGTCGAGCGGTGCTAGAGGGGTCGAACCAGGGTGGTCAGCACTAGGCGCCGGTAGCGGGTGGTGGCGACCATAGGGTCCGGTTGGCAGCCAGGAGGCCGGGACCATGGGGGAAGGGGTGACGGGGAACCTGCCAATAGTAAGGCTGGCTGGAGGCGACCCTAAGGCTACTGTGCCCATGGTGCCCAGCGCAGCAGCACCAAGCGCCTTGATGCATGCACAGAAGAGAGGCGGAGGCACGGATCTGATCTTAGGTGGCCGGATCCGGAGTGAAGGGTGAGGAAAGAGGAAATAAAGGCCTGGGGAAGGAGCGGCACGGCCGACGGCCCAGTGCGGCACACCCACAGATTGGGGATTTGGAAGCCCAATCTGAGGGGGGAGAGAGAGAGAGAAAGCTAGAGAGGGAGGAGAGGTAAGGAAGGATAAGGCTAGTTGGCCAAAAAAAGAAGAGAAATACTGGTTCGGCCAAGTGAAAGGAAAAAAGAAATAGAGAGAAGGAAAGGAAAGAAAGAGGAAGGAAAGGAAAAAAGAAGAAAAAAAGGGGTTTTGTTCATGTGCGTCGGATACTTAGCCTTGCATGACTCGATCGCCAGTTTTGAGTTTTGCGCATAGGATGTTGTAGTGCATATGAGTGCATGTACCGCTTCGATATACTAAGTCGAGTTGATGCTTGTATAGGTGGAGGTCCCCGGTTGGAACCGTCCATGCATCGACCTCGAGAATAACCAGACAAGTGCATGGTAAAGTGATAAATTCGAGTAGTGATTGTTGTTAGATGAACGTTGGTGCATTTATTACCATGGTATGGTGAGTTGACTTTTTCTGGATACATGTTAAGAAATGTTGAATATTGGTTAATGAAGCATGACATGTTGATATTCTTAAATGGAGAGTATGCATTGCATACATTCATGTTATGAAAATAGAAAGTTTTGTGATATCACAAGTCCACTTTGTGTGGATGCTCTACGGGAGTAGAGACTGAAGTCCTCGTATAGAAATGGCGGGCTATTGATGTCCCCGTATGAGAAAGAACAGATTGTGATCCCCGCATGGAAATAGGGTGGGCTTAGGTGAGCATCGACGGGTGCTGGCTCTGCTATACCGATATAAGCTAAAAAGATAAAAGAGAAGTGCATGTGTATACACAATTGCATTATGACAGAGAACAGGTGCAAATGCATAATGAGTGATTGATGAAAGATTTTAAGAGATTAGATGAAAATAAGTAGCTAATGAGACTGTGATGATTATTTATTGATATGTGAACTTGTTATTTACTATTTTACTTTATACTTGCTGAGTTTGCGGACTCACTCTTACTTTGTTGTTGTTTTAGGTGATCATTGAGGACGTCATGCATGGGCGGGAGTAGCATATGAATAACTTCATGTACCAGCAGCACATCACGTGCCACCTTTTGTTAGCATATTTAGGATCACTGGTATGCTATGGTAGCTAATGTCAAGATGGTATGATATGATGTATGTTAAGTTGCTACATTATGAATAAAACTATGTTAACTTAAATTATTAGTAGCTGTTAAAATTAGTAATATTATGCAATGATAGGTAGTACTTTAGGCCCAGTGGATAGGCGGGGTGTTACACACACAATAACAGTTAAACAACAAAGTTGCAATCGGTTTTTGTTCTATAAGACAATACTGAACTAGTCTCAGTTTCATGTATATACTCCTGCTCTTAGAGAAAATGGCTTTACTAATGCACCTACAGTCAATTAAAAAACAATGCATCACTGAGGATCTTGACTGTCTTCTTTACAGCCTTTTGAGAATAGAAATAGATTAGTTAGGCCATTATCAAACAATTATGATATGGGAAAGTGCGTTGACAATTGTGATCACAAGGCTATATTTGAAATAGCTAATGCTGGAGACAACTGTATGTGCATAGCCTGTTTAGATGGTGCCTGCACATGAAAAGTGTATGCTCTTGCAAGATGTTCAAACAAGTGTATACACAAATTGGTTTTACAAGTGAATGTGCATAATCATGGTTTTACAAGTGAAATTGCATAGAAACTACCTTCTGCTTGGTTTCTCATTAGAAGAATCCTAGCTTGCTCTCTTTTGCATAAGCTTCAGCCTTCCCATCATATATGACCTTTAAAACAAAGAAATATATATAAATTTACCAAAATATTTTTAAAGAAAAAAGAATCAGTCAAAAAATAAATTATCAGGACATCACTTGATTCTCTTTTTATGTTCCAGCCATGACATATCAGTTAATATTACCTTCTACTACAGGAACAGACCGGGATCTATATTTTTAACATCATGTCAATTCTTACATCAAAGAAAATCATCAGTTTTCCTCCCACATGCACATATTTGCAAATAGAATGAGTATGCATCCCAATACTCTAAATGGCTTCACTACTTGTATGATGAGGTGAAAGATAGCTTTGCAAGCATGGTCAAATTAGATCTTGTATAATCAAGAGGCAATAACTACTAAGTTTTGTAAGTTGACTCCAGGAACATGTCAGGAACAAATTCAGACAATAGTATTGAGTCCTAAAGCCTAAGAAGTCCTGAATATTGAGTACTGAAATCATGGCCGAGCTTATGCAATGTCTTCTTTACAGCCTTTTAAGAATAAAAATATATTAGTTAGGCTATTCAAAAAGTGCCTTGACAAATCTATAAACATACGTCCAAACTTAAATTGTCCTTTGGCATTCCATATAGCTACTGCAGCTGAGCATAATGATCACAAGGCTAAATTTGAAACAGCTAATGCAGGAGACAAAAGTGAATATGCAGAGCCTGTTTAGCTGCATTGATGCTTGCACATGAAAAACCTCTGCTCTTGCTAGGTCAACTTGAGCAATGAATACCAACTTTGTCTTACTGTGATACAAACAGCTAAACCAAAATCACCTAGCTTTCTAGTTTAGGCTTTCGCACAAATGAGAAGGGTATTAACATATAGAACAATAAAGTGTTCATGACTAACTGAGTTGCAATCAAAACATTTCAATTGAAAGTTTTGCCAAGCACCGATAGGAAGAGTAAACACCATGTGTATCTTATAATTGCTTTCAAACAGAAGGCAGGATCAAATAGACTTCGTCTAAAAGACTGAACATTTGGGCCAGGATATCTAACGCCATAATATACGGATCCCTCAACACCAAAGAAGAGAATAATCTTAAGGTGCGAAATACTCCATTATCACTTGCCCAGCCTCAGTCTGGACTTTGTACAAATGAGGGACATTTGGACACAAGGCCTCTCTCATTCTACCGGGGGCGGATCCAGGCAAGAAGACCATTGGGGTCGCCTCTGCCAATGAACAGTAACTTTCTATAGGATCTAGAAAATTTCATTGGGGTTACATGAGGATCCGCCTCTACGTTCTACTAAAAACACTCACGGCACTTATTGGCATTTGTCGAACCCACCCCAAACAGAGAGATTATTGATGATTTGCCCCTCTTTTGTTTGCCATTAGCTCATTTGCCCTATAGTTAGTTTCAATTGATTATTTGCCCCATCTTTCAATTTATACTTGATATTTTGCCCCCTTTGGATTTTCAGCTCATTTTCTATTGCTGCAAGCCTAAATAACCATGTGAAATATCCAAACTGCCACTTAGGGATATACCTTTACCTGGTAAAGGTCTAACTGTTCTGTTTCAGCAGTACTAATCTACCTGTGTTCAAGTGAGTCTTATTTTGCCTTCGAGATATGTCCATTCGGGTTCTGGAAGGAACTCTCTACAACTGTGCAGTAATGAAGTGCCGTGCAGTATGTGACCAAAGCTGGCCTCCCTTTTCTTCCGTCTGTTGGAATAGTTGCTTTAAACGTTAGGTTGCTGGCACAAATTTTATTGCTGTCAGAAGTAGTAGACATTGTTACATTCATGCGTTGATCAATTGCTGCTTGATGCTTCTGTACACAGGTTTCAGGACCTACTCTGTTTCAGAACGCAAGTTTGTGGATTTGAGATGTTGGATTGCTGCAAAGCTGAAGCTCCAGAAGGCCTTGCAAAGGCACGGATGGCAACTTCAAAGAAAGCTAGAAGTTCGAGGGGATGATAAAATTCCTGTTTGCTTGGAGGTTGCATCCCTGACTGAAAAGATAACTCCTCGGAACGTACGACTTGCTTATGGTCGGTGTTAGGAAATCAATTGTGTTTTGCTCCTTTGCATATGCCTATCAAAATTATGTGATTATTGGCTTATGATTCCCACAGTTTTGCTGGCGCTTGGTACTAGTTGCTTTATACATTTGAAAGTTAATTTGCATTGTTAATGAAAATGCTAGTCACTACTTCTGAATCTTGAATCAAACGAAACATCAATTATTATGAATTTTTGTTTGTGCTAATTTTGAACAAGCCGAGTGCCGTGCCAGCGCTTATTTGCAATCTATTCGTAAAGGAAGAAAACGCAGGCATGACTCTGGTATGGGGATTGACGAGCGTTTCTGATATGGATATTCACTTCTTACCCAGGAGCTTTCTCTTTTTAGTACGTTTTTCGTGCTTCTGTTCTTTTTTCCAGCTCAGTATATCCCTAAGGTGCAGTTTGGACATTTCAAATAGTTATTTAGGCTTGCAGCCATAGAAAATGAGCTGAATACATAAAGAAGACAAATAATCTTTACTATTTAAAAAGAAGAAGTTGGTGGTTGCCGTCACGTCCACCCTCCTTCACTTCTTAACCATTCGATCTTTCTCCTCTCTTCTCAGCCACACGTCCAACATCACCCCTCCGCCCCCACGCCTACCCCTCGCTCTTCCCCCCGCCGCCCCACGCCTCCTCCTCGCTCTTCCTCCCGCTGCCCCCGCGCTCCCCTCGCTCTCCCAGCGCCCGCGGCCTCCTCCTCCCCACCCACCTGTGCCGCCGCCCCGCCTCCCCTCGCTCTCCCCCGCGCCTCGCTTTCCCTCCGCCGCCCCGCCTCCTCCCCCCCCGTAGCGCGCGCCTCTCTCCCCGTTCTCCCAATCCCCACTGCGCACACCCGGCCTCCCCTCACCCCGCCCGCCCGCCGCCCCATCCCCTCCCGGCCTTTCCCGCCGCCCCCTCCTCCCCTCCCCTCCACAGATCCGCCCCCGCCGCCCTCCTCCCTCTCCCCGCTGCCCCCCTCCTCCCCTCCCCTCCGCCCCTACTCCTCCCCGCCGGCCCCGCCACCCCCTCCTCCCCTCCCCGCCGCCCCTTCCCGCAGATGGTGGTGGCGCAGCCTTGCCCAGCGCACGAGCTCTTCTACAAGGAGTGTAGGGGCCCTCCTCCCAGCCACATCGTGATTTCCTCCCGATTCGAATCTGTCACCATTCGTCTCCCCTCGCCTCCTCTCCCGACCCAGCACTCGGGCCTTGTCCTCGTTCGCACGTTGCGGATCCGAGCGCGGGACGGCGAGAATGCTGCACGGAGAGGATGGCGGCAGCGATCTGGTCCTTGCCTACTTGGATCTGGCGGGTCTTGCCGGACGCGCGCGACACGAGGAGGAGGCCAACAGAGGTGGCGGTGAAATGCGCAAGGGCACCGAGAGGTCAGTATGCCAAGCGGCGGGTGATTTTGGTACCATTACGATCGCGCTCCATTCTCTTGCCCCGGCATTCCTTGATTTCCTTCTCAAGTTACGATCATCTCATGGCATGCGCCCGAGTATTGGCGCATGATGACTAACGGACTCGGGTTACCTCGGCGTCTCCTTTGCCTAATCTGGTTCATCTCAATGGTAATTCTTTCCCTATTCACTTGGCATGCTATCTGCTTGTTGGATTGCTTCATAGGAAGTGTTCTTTGTATTGCCTTGAGTCGATAATCGATCGTTGTTAGGTAAGTTAAGATCGATTGCTTTGCTTTGTGTTTACTGATTCATATTAGTTACGTATGATAAACAAAACAACAAAATTTTGCTTGCTTTGAGGTTGTTTCATCTGGATGCTACTGTTTAGGAATTTTTTGTTTGTTGAATTAAAATCTGGTGCCCTATATGCAAAGGTGCACTATATGGCAGAGATTGTGGGAGTAGGTGAACCTGAGTGTCCTGTAACTTCTTACTGTCTGATGCATAACTTCAAGCTTGCGTTTTGTACTGAGGTTTCCTGATTCCCAGTGGTACGCCGAAATTCTCTGCCAGATTCCCGCAGTAGCAGCAGCAACATTCGCATAATAGTATTCCATTGCTTGAATTGAGTTCTGGCAGGTAGGAGCTAGATATTATTTCAGGAATAACGCTTGTTTGTAGCCAATGTTTGACAGACATCCTCTACATGCATACTCTGAAACCCTTCATGAACCCTAGGTAGTACATGCATGCTTTTACAGGTTTTGAATTAGTTTCTTACTCCTTCAGCCCTGATACTGTTGAAGTAGATACATGGGTTCATGCTCATGGTAAAAATGAAATGCATCAAGATTGTCATATACATGATTCTATGACAGGCTATATAGTGTTGACAGCTATAAGGTTCAAATTTTAATCACTCATAGATACCACTAATCACATAACCTATCAACATTTGCTGTTTAGCTTCTCATCCCTGTCATATTACCATTTACCTGTGTAGGCTAAGTAGATTTTCCCCTCTGCTCAACATGTTCACAGTTGTGTTGCTCCTTTAGTCTATGCATTGATACTTCGAGTAGGGGATGTGAACATGAAAATTAAGTTTTCCTTGCAGTGTAGATTCTGCCTTTTTGGTTGCAGTTGCATTTATGGGGCCTTATTGTCAATTGTTTCTTTGCAGCCTAAAAATGCACGATAAGTCAACTTCTCGACAAAAGGTCAATGATGATGTTCAAGAGGGTGCTCTTCCTCCGTATCTACTTGATCGTGATCAGACACAACGTGCCAAGGTAAATGCTTGTTCCTGCCAACTAATTGTGAATTTGTGATACACGACACTTCGTGTTGCATTGATCATTAATAGACTCATGAAATCTAGGTTCTCAACAACATAATAAAGCAAAAGAGGAAGGAAAAAAGCTGGCAAATGGGATGTTCTTTTGCCAAAGGTAATTCTCAATGCACACTATTATTGCCTACTTGTTTCTGTCGGTTGTTTCCTACATTGACTAAAAATTGTCACGATTTATATCCTATCAGGTCTGTCTTGTGGCTGAAGAAGAGATGTTCAAGGTTCTGCAAACTTGCAAGAGGAAAAGTAAGTGATAATAAGATTTGTTAATAAATTTGGAACCTTGGTTAATATTTGGAATTTGCATGTGGCATGCATTGCTATATAGGAATTGCATACATTCGTAGTTCATTAGTAGTTGTTAACCTATTTGTATTCGGATGTTCTTTTTAGGAACTACGATGCGCTACAAGGCAACTGAATTCTACCATCTCCTGTGTTTTGTCTAAAAATGCTTTTATAAACATTAAGTGAACAATTACATGGACTACAAATATTTTTAATTTTCCAATGAGCCAAATAATTGATATTTGTGTTGATATGCAAACAATAACATGAGCCCTGTATATGCATACATGATGACGTAAGAAAAAGTTGATATTTATTATTCAGTTTGAGATATTTGATAGTATGCATCACTTTTATTTGGTTTTCCGTTGCAACGCACGGGCACCTTACTAGTTAAGTATAAATTAAAACATGGAGCAAATAATCAATTGAAATCTGTTGGGATACGGGTAGACTACACTAGCGCAAATTAAAATTTTTCTACCACGTAAATCAGGAAGCCATGCTAGTAAGAAATCATAGATCGTTACCACGAGACGCGCAATGCAGTGAAAGTAGAGTTGAAATAGCCAATTCAACGAAGAGCACATCGGTGTAGTGGAAGCAGTCGATCGTCCTTCGGCCAACCATCTCCTCCTTGCGATCGTCTTGATCAGCGCCGCAGTCGTAGCAGCGTCTCTACCAGATCTACACGTCCAACGAGGAAACACTGTGCGTCGGTGTGCTAGCACCAGTGCGTACGGCAGGGGTTATGAGAGGTGGTAGCTAGAGTTTTGATGGGTGTCTTTCGGGATGCCTCCCTCAGCCCCGCACCTCTTTTTATATAGTCTCCAATCGGATCCTTATCCGATATGAGTAGAGATCGTATCTCACTCGGATACTATTATCCGAACCCTTATCGTTCTAGCCTATTAAGTGTGTGACTTTATAGGTTCATGTATATTTGGCTATAGGCTGAAAACTTGTTTTCGATCCATAAGTCGGTAGTGATCCCTAGCAGGATATAACAACTCCCAAATATACATAAAGATAATATCGAATGAACCTATATAGTATTTTTGTATCAATCCCTTTGCCTCATGATACCAAATCGAACTCAAGATGAGAAGTGTACTATCCTATGATAGCCCAATCCTTTACTTAAACATGTAGTAGATTACTCAGCTGTGATTAACTCTTCAACCATATTTGATATGGTCATGCACTTTCTTAATCTAACCACATTGAGGGGCTCAAAAATATCTCTCTGTTATATAGAAGGGGCAAATTACATCTTGATCGCTCATATTCCTTCGTATGTTTTATAGTAAACCCGAAAGCTACCTTTATAACTACCCAATTACGGAGTAGTATTTGGTAACCGCTAAGTAAACTATTACACATATAGAAAACAACGACGACCTCAGGTCTAAGGATTCTACATAAATTAAGTATGAGACAACTGATGATACTTAAGAATATAACAATTTCGCAATATCTCATAATAGGTCAAACTAACATCATGTTCTCTAACATGTGTCCACATTATTGATTTGATATCCTATATCCATGATCTGTGAAACATGATCATTAATCAATACATGTGCTGATCTGTAAATCATAATTGTCCCATATAATGATATAAGATCAGAGATAATTTAGAATAACATCAAAACATAAATAAAGAGTTCCATGAACAAGTCATATACTTGTTGATCAATATGAAAAATATTTATTCAAGGGATAAAATAATATATTATTCAAAAGATCATAAATATAAAAGTGATGCAATCATCTCCATGATTGCCTCTAGGGCATATCACTAACAAAACCAACTATCGGACCCAGCACAGCTTGACCCCATTCCATGTTGTGCTTGGATTAGATAGCAGATATGTAAACTGATATGATATCTCATTGGCTACCGATGGCTCGTTGAACACGATTGCAAGTATTTTACTATCAATCATAAGTAAATTTACTGCCAATCACAAATAACTTTATTTTTAGGTCACCTGTCTGTGCTCAAAGGAGTACAATAATGTTAACACAAGTAATTTTATTACACTACCACAAGAGAGTCTGTGCGTACCGTGCCGGGCCGACTAACCTTGCCTAGGTGCTGGCCCAAGCATGGCTTACCTAGTTGATCCAAACCGACATGATTTGTTTACTATTTTGTGCCATGTTGTGCCTGGGCTGGGGCAACAGTCGTGCCTCGGGCCGGCATGATTGGCCTAGCCCATTTGGCCATGGCTAGGATGGGGCATGTAGTTAGAGATTTTGGGGTGTATTGAGTTGAGTTAGGGCTAGCCGGATATGAGGGATGACGAAAGAAATTTCCCTAGTGGTTCACCACTGCCATGGATATATCTTTCTTGTGGGTTGACCAATGGGCGACGTGAAAATATATTTTACTGACGGTAATAATGAGAACTATCAGGGAAATTAATTAATTTACCTGGCAACATTATGAGCCCATCAAGGATACTAATACTTCTATGGTGAGACATGAGCCCATCAGAAACATTTATGGGCATCACAAAAGATACCGAGTCTGGTTGTTCGTTTCATTTATTTGGTTACTCAAGAATCAATATTGCCTATGGGACCTAGAAGTTCAATTACAAATCCTATGTGTTTACTGATCTAATCTTATAATCAATGGCTAGCACACACATAATACACCATTGCATCACATCCATACAAATAAATAAAATAGAGAAGCACATATATTAATCAGTTTGACATAGGTCTACATGACCGAGTTTTACAAAAAGGGTTGACTGGTCAAATAAATCATGTGAAAGAGTACTTGCAGTAGAAATAACATTAAATAAGATAAAAGGGCCCTCATGGTATGCCACAAACCCACGGGCAACCAACTGGGTTAATGCCCTCGTAATCGGTACCCTCATTACCAAATCTTGCGGTATAAAAGTAACCAACCACGGGTCTTCTTCTTCTTGTTATGAAAGTGTTCAACAAGCAACGATGAGTACAAATTTGTACTCCACAAGACTTAAGTAATGATATTAATATCTGCAAGCTATGTCAAAGGAGTAGTAATTCCTAGCTAAAGTTATTTTACACAAAGCAAGTTTTCATTTGCAATAGACCTAGTAATATGTAAGGAGCAGTTTGTAAGAACAATTTATATGGTATGAAGTAATGAGCAATAAATAAATTAAGCACATGAAACAAGTGACATTCCACCGTCACCACATTTTCAAATTGGCAATCCTTTGCTAAACTTTACTAGCATGGATTCCCACTATCATACCATTCTCAAAAACCATTTATTTTTAAACCAATTTTCAGAAAACTAGAAAATATAATCAAGTGTGGTATTACCAAACAATGTTCATGAATGGAGACACGGCTATTCAAATAGATTTACACTCTATAGAGATTGTATAACTTTACCCAAATGATATGATCAACTTATACTGCTCACTCACACTCAACAATAAAGAATGCATCTAACATGATCATAGCGAGGCATTCATAATATCTTTTCTAACATCGAACCGCCTGATGAGCTGAAACCTCAAGACATGGATGCTCATTTACTATAGTCAAGAGAGCTCATACATTGTTTAGGTAAGCTTTGCAACACAATGCAAGAGCCCCTTCAAGCATAGATATTCGTTACCAAGCCCACACGACCAACGGATAAACTTAACCGCTACCGCCTATTGTTCAGTGTTATAGTTGGATAAATTAATCTGCCAAGTCCGTCCTATTACCACAACATGTAGTTGTATGGTAGTGCTTGGATCAATGGTGCTAAAGTTTGGTTCTTAATGACCCGAGCGAGACTACTATAAACCAAGATCTCATGCAAACTGCACCGGTCTCCACAAAAACACCCGTCCAAGTCTAAAATATTTGTATTTTCACATTTCTAACTAAAATATCATAGATAACTCCTCTATCCAAACTAAGCTAAAACTTTTCCCAAAGAGTTCAAAATTGAGTTATACCAATTTCCAACATTTTTACTATTATTAAACTAAGCATGGCTAAGCATATAACACCTATACCACTCAAAACCACAAATATTCATGATAAATAGTGGATAATATTTCTAAGGTGATAATAGTAGTTATATTCAATTTTCAAGGAGAGGGTAATGCAACATGTGGGAGCTAACTAAAATGCAACATAATATACTATTTAACCAAAATAAGCATGCATAACAATGTGAGGAAAAAAAATATACATAATGTTGAAGTATAGGATCAACATGATTAAAGGAGGGTGCTTTTCATGCTTGTTGAACACTTCTTGCTCTTGCTTGGGATCAACTTCGAAGTTCTCTAGCATGTTGGTATCTAAATGGAAAAAGTCAAGAAACAAAAATAAATACAAACAAACTAAAAAAAATAATGATTTTTATGCAAAATAAAGCTCATGATTTTATAACAATTTAGAGATAAAAAATTACTCAAATCGGAGTTTGTATAAGGAAAAACGAGCCTTTCAAAGTTTTCTTGAGAGAAAACCCGAGAGAAAATACTATACAGCTAGGGTTTTGGTTTTCAAATTAATTTTTATTTTTATTTCTAAAGGAAAATCAAGATTTATTGCGCTGAGGGGTTGACAGGTGGGGTCAAGTTCATGATGAACCAAGTCCATGCACATGTTGACTATTTGGTGGGACCCACATGAGTGGCATTTTCTAAAAACTAGTTTAAATTAAAATTTTGATTAATTAAATGATTAGTCCTACATGTCAACTACTCATTAGAGTTAACTACCATCATTAGCACAAACAAATCTCACCCCATATGGGCCCACCTGTCAATGATGCCGAGCCAAGGAGCTTGAGCGTAGTAGCTCCGACAAGCTTGCCAATGTGGCTACGACAGCACATGGGTGGAACAAAGGTGCAGGATGGCTTCCTAGGAGACAAGAGAAGGTAACGGCAGTGACACAAAGACCTATGGTCATCGGAACAGGGAGAGGGTAACGGCGGTGGTACGAAGACCTATGGTCGTTGGAATAGGGAGAATACGAGATGAAAGCGACAACGCTAGGCATGGCTACAATGATGACCATGAAATCTACCACGCTAAATCAAAATGAATGTCGCGTAAGCTTCAGAAGTTTACCAAGAACACATTGGTGAGGTCAGCAATGGTGGGGTGGTCATCAGTGAACAGCAGCGGCAACAATGGTTCTTACGATGGAGGTTCTCCTCGGTGAAAATGGGAAGGGTTGGAGGAGGTTGAGGTGGTGCAGGTGATGCTAAAGGTGAGGTTAAAGAGTGAAGAAGCTCATTAGGGAGGATGAATTTCGATGGCAACCATGGCGGCGGAGTTGAGTAAGATGACATGTGTCTGGGGCTACACTAGACGACACATCAAATTAAGTGAGCAGTTTTGAAATAGGGCCCAACCGGTGAAAAAGGCATGAGTGTCATGGAAATATCTCACTAGAAATGGCAGTGGCGAAGGCAAATCATGGTGGAGGGAGTGTGTCAAGCTGAGAATGACGGTGGTGTTTTAGACAAACTAGTTGAAGAAAAGCTCAACCAAGGGGCGAATTAGAGACGGTGAGGGATGGGGAGGAAGATGCGGTTAGGAGGGGGTTTTGTTTGTGAGATGAGGTCACTAAGTTCACCGACTATTCACAGATCAGGGTGTTCATGGCGTCGCGTCATCTTCAGTGGGGATTTGATAGCTTAGGTAGGCATGTTCAAGGTAAGCGGTGATGCAGTGAGGCATGCAATGGTGATATGGTGGTTGTGGCTTTGTCAGCGAAGCTTCTTGTCACCACTCCCAAGGTGCGATCGAGCATGGCACTGTAGCAGTAGATGGAAGTGTACAACGATTCTAAGAGGTGGGTCATGGGCCCACTGGTCAATGGCTACTGAAAGAAAAGATGGAGAGAAGGCATATCGGCGAAAATATGTTTTCACGTAGAGAAAGCGGAAAGGAGAAGGTGGCTCAAAGAGGATGGCTCATGGGCCTATGGAACCTCTATAACATATTCATTCTTTTCTTACTTGAGAACAATTCTCAAGTTGTGATACTAGTAAATGAAGTTTGTTCCATTTAGTTTTTCTTTTTAAAAACTAGATCATTGGTTAAAACTGGGTGTAGAGAAAGTAGATGGTGGCATTGTCTACAACATTAAAAAAAAATATGCAAAAATTCAGCACTATGTTTATGTGAAATATTCTATTAAACAATTTAACAAAAGATACTCCTACTATATGTTTAAAATCGTGTATCCTCCAATAACATATAGTAAATCAAGATCTATATTTTACTAAGTCCTAGTGAGTTTTACGTCACTGCTAGAAATCTAGTGACATAAGTAAGTAATCCCTTGCTAATTGCATCATATGCAACTCTTATTTGTTGAGTGATATGTATATGTCCCGGCCTCAACATTATTCCCGTAGACCCAAAACTATTTTGATAGTCTAGTGAAATTAAACCAGTATTATGCATGAAGTGTCTAACACTTTACCCTATCTTATTGAGATAATTAATGTCACTCTACTTTAGTAGACCTACCAGTTAATGATCAAAATTTTAATAGGTACAACTATTGGAAGGACATCAAGTTTGATTTAATTTTTCTAGAGAAATAATATTCTATCATGTTAAAAACACCCAAGAAAGTAATAACATGAATAATAGTATAACAGGAATATAAAAGCATTTACAATTAAATCATATTAAATTATGATATAGTATGGCCCTTAGCACGGCAATCTCCATCACCACACTTCCTATCCACCGAGCTATCAATGCTTCAGTTTACCACATTCATCTACTTAGATATTACTCCTAACAGCTAACAATGAATTACATATAAAAAAATCAAGCATCACAAATCTATACGCATGTCGTTATACAATAATATGTAGCACATGACTATAAATCAGCATAACTCATAGGCCATAAAAAACTCATGCATACATCACATACACAATGGGTCATACTATTCACACCACCCTACAAAAATAAGTTATATGCATATTCCAATTCTATCATGTGATATGAACACATAACACCTATAATGTGTAGTACGATTACCTAGCACGGCGATCCAATTTCATCGGATTAATCACATTAACCCAATTCTGAACCAATCTGATCGTCTCGATTTTCCATTGATCAATCATATTGACCAGCACAGGAGGTTTCTAGAAAAATAGCAACTTGGTGCTGTCAATTCATACCTCTTCTGAACCCATCTACTATCGCCAAAACCAGTTGATCTTATCAACCAGTGCTTAAACCAATCTAATAACATAAACTAATCTAAGCTATCATATCAGACCAGTAATACATCCTATCTATTACCATCACATATCAACTATTTATGACCAATCCAGATATAATACTACATAGAATGGCTCTAATACTACTGTTGGGAAACGAGTAGGCTACACTAGCGTAAATTAAATTTTTACCATGTAAATTAGGAAGTCATGCGAGAAAGAAATCATAGATCGTTACAACTAGACTCGTAGTGCAGCACAAGTAGAGTTCAAACAGTCGATTCAACGAAGAGCACAGTGATGTAGTGAAAGTAGTCGATCATCCTCCAGCCAATCGTCTCCTCCTCGAGATTGTCTTAATCAACACTGCAGTTGTAGCAATGTCTCTACTGAGGTCCACATGTTCAGAGATGGAACACCGTGCATCAGTGTACTAGTACTAGCGTGCATAACATGGATTATGAGAGGTAACAGTTAGGGTTTTGATGGGTATATTTTGAGATACCTCTCTCAGCACCAGCATCTCTCCTTATATAGCCTCTAATCATATCCTTATCTGATACGAGTAGAGATCATATTTCACTCGGAGACTATCATCCGAACTCTTATCGTTCTAGCCCATTAAGTATGTGACCCTATATATTCATATATATTTGGTCACGGGCCAAAAACTCCTTTTCGGTCCATAAGTCGGTAGTAATCCCTAGCAGGATATAACGACTCTCAAACATACATAAAGATCATATCAGATGAACCTATATAGTGCTTTTATACCGATCTTTTTGCCTCATGATACCAGATCAACTCAAAGCGAGAAGCATGCCATCATATGATAGCTTGATCCTTCACTTGAACTTATAGTGGATTACTCGGCTGTGATTGACTCCTCAACCACATTCGGCATAGCCATGCACTTCCTTAATTCAACTACATCGAGGGGCCAGAGATATCTCTCATGTTATATAGGAGGGGCAAATTTCATCTTGATCGTTCTTATTCCTCTATATGTTTTATAGTAAACCTGAAAGCTACATTTATGATCACCCAATCACGGAGTAGTGTTTAGTAATTCTTAAGTAAATTGTTACACATGTAGAAAATAATGACGATCTCAGATTTAAGAATCCTACATACACTATGTATGCGACTAACTGATGACACTTAAGAATATAACAATTTTCGTATTGTCTCATGGTGGATCAATATAACATCATGTTCTCTAACACATATCCATATTATTGATTTGATATCTTATAACCATGATTTGTGAAACATGATCATTAGTTAATACATATGCTAATCTGTAAATCATAATTGTCCCACATAGTGATGTAAGTTCAAGGATAATTTATAATAATATCAACATATAAATAAAAAGTTTCATGAACAAGTCACATACTTATTGATCAATACGAAAGATATTTATTCAATGGACAAAATAATATATTATTCAAAAAATTATAAACATAGAATTAATACAATCATCTTTATGATTGTCTCTAGGTATATCACTAACAAAATCTCTCACTCCACAAAGCCGACGCCACCCGTACTTCGTCTCGGGAGTGTTTATTACGAAGAACTAAAGTTCATCACATCTAGACTGACTGAAATACATTCAAAGAGCTCCTTAGCAGACGGCACCGAGCTTCTTTGATTAATTTTGACACAAATGTTTGTACTATTCCCACCAAGGGATGTTTTTATCCCTCCAGGTACAACACTGGTACTATGTCAAATTGTGTAGCAACAGAGCATTTGGTGCAGCTTGTCATCCAAACTGCTGCACTCAATGATAGGAGAATCATCAACCTACTGCAGTTATAGGATGTGTTCAAAATGGCTTAAAGTCATTTTCTATTTTGGCTTCTTTCTTTTTTCACTATTCAGTAATTTCATCTTTTTCTAGTTTTTTTAGATTTTTTAGGCATTTTGCCTTTTCTTTTTTCTATTTTTATAACATGTTTTAAAATTTTATATATTTTTAAATTTAAACATGTTTTTTCTATTTTTATATATTTTTAAATTTAATTATACCAAATAAGTGTAACTTAGTGTAAGTCATAATATATAAGACTTAGTGTAAGTCATAATATATAAGACTCATTGTGTGTTCGATGTGGTCATATTTTTCAAGCTTTAATTATTAATATATGTTAAAGTATATACATTAACTACATAAAAATAATATCATTAGATTTATCTTATAAAATACTTTCATAAGATCTATTTTTTTATTATTTTTGCCGGTATATTATAATTGAAAATTATAGTCAAAGTCTTGCATTGAAGACCGTAAAAATAAAAAACCATCTGCATTTGTGGGCGGAGAAAATATTCCAAAACAACAATATATACTGATGGGTATGTGCTACAGTGTAGGACAAAACATTGTGGCGAATTAATCGTCAAGTCAGTAGAAGAGACGAAGCAATATTTTATCAATATGAATGAAATCGTATGATCGTAAATGCTTCTCTATTTGCTGGGTCTTTGTATCTCTTGAGATTGCTGTTCTTTGTATCAAAAAGGTGAATAAACATCTAGAGGATTGCTGGGTCTTTGTATCTCTTGAAAAGAGTCTCAATGTCATCAAGAAGTTGCAGTGGCAGAGGCCGCGGAGCACTGGTAAACGCATCGATGTTCTCCTTTAACTGATTCATGGTTGTTGCTCCGATGATGGTGCTAGCTGTGAACGGACGGTCGCGCACAAAGCTGAGGGCAAGCTGGACCGGAGTTAGCCCATGCTTCTTGGCAAGCCTAACGTATTCATTCGTTGCTTCCTGCCAAATAAAGGCAGCATAAGTAAACCAGAATGCACACCGATCATCAAGCCTCCATAGAGTTGCGAAATGAACAAAACAACATTTTGAATGGTTGGTCGTAGTATTTCATCATACTTTAGCCAGCGACGCATTGTAACGCTCCATGTATCCAGGGAAGAGATTCAGCCTGCTCCTCTTTGATATGCCAGGGTTAGAATCAAGATACTTTCCAGTGAGAACACCACCAGCCAATGGGGAGTAAGCAAGCAGCCCAACATTGCAGTTATTTTGGTGGCAAACTTCAGCAAGATCAACTGTGATAAAACAAAACATGCAGTTAAAGTCCAGTGTATCAGCTGCACTGCTATACACCCAATACTCAAGAGTCCGCACTCTGATCCCATCACCCAAAAAAACACAATGCACACAACACGTTAACAAATAAATTACAGTACAATGGTATGAATCCTTTTCTTTTTTTTCTTTTTTTGATATTTAGGTATATATGAGATCAAGAATGAAATGTCCATAAATGAAGTTAGCTGGCGGAAAATGTTTATCAGCTGTTTGCGTTTGTTTGAGAGAATAGGCAACTGATGTTTCAAATTAAAAGAGAAGGCAAATAGAATATCAATACTTATCACTTAGTTTCAGAACCAAGTGCATGACAAAGAGAGATCCAATGAATCAAGTGAATATATCAATGGCATCAGTTTCACCTTCGAAGCGGCATCTCGCAAGTAGACTATAACTATTCTGGATGCTCACAATCTTTGGAAGTCCTTGAAGCTTTGCAGCCTGTGCAAACTCCATTACTCCATATGAGGTTTCATTGGAAACACCGATATAGCGTACCTAGAACAGAGATCAAAAGTGAAATGGTTAACAATCCGGCATTCTTGACTGTCTTTTAAATATACTGTGAGTGAACTACACAAATGTGCCTCTACGAACACAACAATCACATGCTCATAAGCTATCATGTGCTCTAGAATAATTCTGTGGCTATTGTTGCAAGAATAATACACATCATTTAACAAAATGTGCAAAATATAAGTACCAAATCCTGTTGAAAGTGAAAGCAAATGAGATTGCGTGGAAAAGATTCGTAAGTTGATTGAGAGACCTAGTGTACATATATAGGGGTGAGGAGATCTGCGGTTTATGGAAACAATACCGAAAAGATCTCCTCAAGACTCTCTAACCAAATCAGCAGAGAATCCGGCCGGCGGTTCACGCCTGGCTCAGGACTCGTACACACGCAACCCAAATATGGTTGTCTAACACGCCCCCGCAGTCGAATCTCGGTTGAACGAACGTTTAGACTGGATCGGAAATCCGTGGCCCGACGGCGGCGCCCTTGGTGAAAATGTCGCGAACCGGGATGTCGTAGGAGCGTGAAGAACGCGGACATCACCAAGTGCAACACGCTCCCGAACGAAGTGTAGATCGATCTCTACATGCTTGGTGCGCTGATGCTGAACGGGATTCGAAGACATGTAGACTGTACCGATGTTGTCACAGTACACCAACGTTGTCTTGCGCAAAGGAGTATGCAGCTCAGACAATAGCTGGTGTAACCAGGTAGCTTCGGCAACGGCGTTGGCAACAGCTCGATATTCAGCCTCGGCACTGGAGCGGGAGACGGTATTCTGACGCTTGGACGACCAGGAGACCAGGTTGTCACCAAGAAAAACTGCGTAGCCGGAGGTTGACTTGCGCGTATCAGGACAGCCGGCCCAATCGGCATCAGAGTAGACCACCAAGTCGGACTGAGGACAGGAGCGTAGGAACAGACCCATGTGCAGAGTGCCACGCACGTAGCGCAGGATGCGCTTCAGGGCAGCAAGATGAGGTTCCCGTGGATCGTGCATGTGTAGGCAGACTTGCTGAACTGCATAAGAAATGTCTGGCCTGGTGAAGGTCGAATCTTTGAAGGGCACTTTGCAAGATCGCGGAAATCCGTGGGATTAGTCACAGGGTCGCCATCTGCAGAGAGCTTCGGATTCACATCAACAGGTGTCGAACATGGCTTGCAGTCGGCCATTCCAGCACGCTCAAGGATCTCAGTCATGTATTGTCGTTGAGAGAAAAAGACCGAGGTCGTATCTGGACATGCATACCTAGGAAGTTATGAAGAACGCCGAGATCCTTCATAGGGAACTCCTGCCGGAGAGCTGCGATGGTACGCCGGAGTAAAGTAGTGGAGGAAGCTGTCAGCACAATGTCGTCAACATATAGCAGGAGGTAAACCGTATCCGCTCCACGGCGATAGACGAGCAGGGCGTGTCGATTTGGCCTCAACAAAGCCGAAGTAGAAGATGGCACGCGAACTTTCTTGTGCCAAGCTCGAGGTGCTGCTTGAGGCCATAAAGAGACCGATTAAGGCGGCACACATGATCGGATGAGCGGCATCTTGAATCCGAAAGCCGAGCGCAACAAACCGTCTCGACAAAGTACCATGCGAAAAAGCATTATCAACATCGGTGATGAATGGGCCAAGAGCGTGAAAGAGCCAATGAGAGAACGGTCCGACGATGGCGGGCTTGACGACCGGATGAATGTCTCGTGAAATCAATACCGTGGCGCTGGGTGAAGCGCGAAAGAACCCAACGTGCTTTGTAGCGCTCAAAAGACCCATCAGCTCTGAATTTGTGTTTGAACACCCATTTGCCGGTGACCACATTTGACCGGGGCGGCCGTGGAAGAAGGTCCCATGTGTGGTTGGACGATGGCGGAGTGTTCGGCTTCCATAGCAAGACGCCAATTTGGATCGGCGAGCGGCACGGTAAGTCCCGGAGACCGGAGATGCGATGGCGTGGCCTCGAACAGGACCGGCTGACGAAACCGTGCTTCCCTCGAGTGACCATGGCGTGTTGATTGGTCACGGGAAAGACGGGCACAGCGCCCACAGGGAGGGGTGCAAGTGTCAGAGAGGGCGCCGGTCCTGGCACCATGGCGCGCGTCATGGGCACAGGCGACGCCACGGGCGCGGGCGCCTGGACCTTTTCCGTGGGAGGTCGTCGGGCGTAGACAACGTCGAAACGCCGAGGAGGGGCCAGTGGGAGGGCCGACGTCCGCCGCTCGAGAGAGCGGCATCGGGCGACGAGAGGCGGTGTGGGCTGGCTGGGCGTTGGGCCCTCTCGGCCGTGCGCTTGCCCAGGCGAAAGACGGCATTGGCCAAGCAGACAAGCTTGGCCCATCAGGGGAGCGCGACGTGGAGCGAGGTCCACCGGAGGTCGGAGGCGCCCACCGACTGGTGCGGTGCGGATCGAGGCCGGGATGGTCTGCGACACGCTGGCGAGAACGCCGAGGTGGTGAGTCTGGCGCGGAGCCGCGCGTGGTTGTGCGATGGCGTCGGTGGCCGTCGAGGCGTGCGGTTGGAGCCGAGCTGCGGTGACAAATATGGTGACGGTACAAAGGGACCGGCGCGGGATTAGTAAATTCTTCCAGGAAATCGAAGGCCGCTCGAGTGGGAGGGGAAGGATCCTCGGAAAAGGGAAAGGAGGATTCTTCAAAAACCACGTGGCGAGAGATGATGATACGGTTGGTGTGACGGTCAAGGCAAAGATAGCCCTTGTGGTGGAGAGAGTAGCCTAGAAAGACACATGGCGGAGCGAGGGGCAAGTTTGGGGGCGGTGGCGAAGGTTGGGATAGCACTTGCAACCAAAACGCGGAGGTGCTCATACGATGGTTGTGTTCCAAGCAGGGAGAGATGAGGTGTAGAAAAATTTAGCGTTTTGGTGGGAAGAATGTTCGGAAGATAGGTGGCGGTGCTAAGAGCCGCACCCGGAAGGTGGGGAATCTTGGCTGGAATAGGAGGGAGCGAATGACATTGTTTGTGGTGCGGATAATGCGTTCACTTTACTGTTACGAGGCGAGTGTAAGGGCGGGACATGCGCAGGTGTATGCCATGGGAGAGGAAGAACGAGCGAGCGGTGGAGTTATCAAATTCGCGCCGTTGTCGCATTGAATTCCCTTGATGGGGACACCAAACTGGTGTGGACATAAGCAAAAAATTAGAAAGAGTGGAGAAAGTGTCGATTTAAGGCGTGGCGGAACGTCCAAAGATAATGCGGCGATCATCAAGAATAACCAAATAATACTTATGACTCGAGACACTAGTAATGGGTGAGGTCCAAAGATCACAATGTATTAATTGGAAATTATGAATGGTGCGTGATGACGACGCATGAAAGGGAAGACGTGTATGACGACCAAGCTGACACGCATGACAAAGGAGTCACTAGCACTTTTATTACAAGGAGACCAAAACTTTGTGCTAGTTTAGATAGGACTTCATGACCGGGGTGTCCAAGGCACGATGCCAAAGCGAGGATGAGGTGGCGACATGGAAGGAGGATGCATGCAAGTGAAGCGGGTAGAGGAACCGGAGTGTCACACTGGTGATCTCTCAGAGAGGAAGAGCCTTCACGAACGACCAAAGGGTCAAATTCCACGAACGCGATTATTGTCGGAAGTGAATCGGCGTGCGGAAATAAGATTCTTAATAAGGTTCGGAAACAAGAACATTATTAAGGCGAAGGTTATGAGGTAAATGAGCAATGCGAGTAGTAATGTGGGAAGAAGATGCCCGTTACCGACAATAATGTGAGGTGGAAAAGAGTGAGAGCAGTGGGAGTGAGTATACCGTGTCGGCGGTCATATGATGAGTGGCGCGGAATCAAAATACCACTCGTTGCATTGCGGTTCTTTGGAGGGACATCGTCGAAAGTTGGCTGCGAGGGTTTGTTGATCCCAACCGTGGCCCATACCGCCGAGGAGGCACACCCATCGGCCGGCCCATCGCCCCCCAGGGCCCGGCCAGGCGAGGCATGCGGCTGCTGGGATGGGCCGTGCGGCATCGGAGCCCTTGGTCCGGGCCACATCTGAATAGACCCGGACCAGGGATTGTAGAAATTCGGCCACCGAGTGCGAGCGCGGTGCGGGGAAGTCGCACGATGCCCCGGATCCGCCGCCATCGCCGCCGCGCTTGCCCCGCGTTTGCGCGCTTGGGCACGCCGCCTCGAGCTGCGGCCGCGTCGTCTTGGGGTTTCTGGAAGGCAAGCGGTCAGCGGCGGCGGGGCGATGGAGGGCGCGGGGCCACCGTGACCCGTGGTGGCGGCCAGAGCTACGGCGGGAGACGTCTTCGCCATGGTCAGCTCCTCAAGATGAAGGTCGTCCCGCACTTGGAGAAAGGTGGGAGGGTTCTCGCGCCAAGATGAAGGCCGAGGGCGGTGAAGCGCTCGTTGAGGCCGCGGATGATGTTGAGGACGAGCGTGCGGTCGGAGATGGGCTCGCCGAGGTCGCGGAGGTCCTCTGCCATGCGCTTGTAGCACCGGCAGTACTCGGAGACCGAGAGATCGCCTTGGGAGAAGGCGGAACTCACGGTCGGCGAAGAGCGCGCGTCGCGCGATTCCCAAAGTGGGACTCGATGGCGAGCAGGTGGTGCGGCGGTTGCACCACTCTCGGAGATGGCATCGGCGAGGTCGTCGGAGATGGCGCCGAGGAGCCACGTCCGCACGACGCAGTCCATGCGCACCCAATCCGGGGAGTGAGGTGCGGCAACGTCAGAGAGGACGTGCTGCTGCAAAGAAAACTTGCCGACGGTGAGGAGGAAGGACTCACGCCAGCATGCGAAGAAGGCGGAGTTGAGTCGAGACAAGGGCACGAGGGCGCGGATGTTACGCATCGTCACGGCTGCGTCGCGTGCGAGTTGAGCGCAATGGCCTCGTGGTGAAGAAGAGCCTCGAGAGAAGGGTCGCCGGCGTGAGCGGCGTCGGTGGCGGCGTCACCGGCGGCGTCATCCGTGGCGGGCTCGGCCGCCGCAGCCATGGCGCGGTGGCGTAGCGCCGAAGACGATCGTCGGCGGCATCGCGCGCTCTGTTGGCGAGGGCGGCCTCGCGTTCGGCCTCTTGAAGCGCGGGCGAGCGGCGTCGCGAGCAGCGCGCTTCGGCCCTCTTTGGCGCGCGAGCATCCTCCGCGCGCTGAGGCAGCAGCGGCATCGGCATCACGCACGCACGGCCGTCGGTAGGGCGGCGCGCCAGCCGAGAGGAGGACCGATGGTGTGGCCATGGAGCAAGAGCCACGGAAGAGCCTTGGCTGGAGGAGCAGCGCGCGGGGAAGAAGCGCGCATGGAGGAGCAGCGGCGCGGGGAAGAGCGAAGCACTGGAGGAAGCGGCGCCGGTGAGGCGCCGCGCGCAGTGCGGAAAAAGAACCAGGTGATGACCTAGACTCGTGATACCATGAAAGCAAATGAGATTGCGTGGAAAAGATTCGTAAGTTGATTGAGAGACCTAGTATACATATATAGGGGTGAGGAGATCTGCGGTTTATGGAAACAATACCGAAAAGATCTCCTCAAGACTCTCTAACCAAATCAGCAGAGAATCCGGCCGGCGGTTCACGCCTGGCTCAGGACTCGTACACACGCAACCCAAATATGGTTGTCTAACAGAAAGAAAGCTCCACATCAAGAGCAGACATGTAGTTATGCGCTTATCACTTTTTTCCTCTTAAGCCTTCTCCAGGAAAAAACATAGTTATTACCATTTTGCTTGATTAGAATATCATCTAAAGAAAAATATTACCTTTCCTTCATCAATTAGCTCCTGGAAAGCTTTCAACTGATCCTCAAATGGGACGCTTGGCCTCCATTTGTTTGGATTGTAACTGAATTCACCGAACAGTGCCACATACCTATCTGGCCTGAAGACATAAAGCAAACCTTTGGAGCCAGGTTTTTTTCGAGTAAAGGTGGAAATAAAATATATCAATATAACCAACTAACTCCCTATCTAAAATTCTAAGCAAGTGTATATGAATAGTTAACGAATTAACAACATTACACCTACAAAAGCAGATGTGCTAAAAACAGTTTCTATAAGACGACAAACTAAGGGTGAAAAGAGAACTCAAATTTGCAATTTTCATGTATCTGGTATATATGTTTAGTATGTTGTGTAAGGAAATTATATGAAGTCCAGGAAGAAGTCTCGTATTGGTTAGCGTATCTTGTAGACTTTATGGATTATTTTCCAAAGCGGCATAGAGTCTGATGAATCTTGTATGGAGAATGAGAATAGAAAATTCTTAATTACAAGATAGCCACAAGTCACAACACTCAAGAATTTTCGTATCTCTAGGTAAGTATAACAATATCTAATGTCGCAGGTACAACAAAGACAGTAGGTAAAAAAAGACACCTTCCTGACCTGGGTTACATGATGCAACACCACTCTACTTCTCCTATCAATACAAGCATCAGGGCTTTTTTTCATAATGCTTATGCCTTTTGAAAATGGTTGTGTGTGAATCAAGCTGGACCAAGGTGAGTAAATTATGCTGAGCCATAATAACCTTCAAAATAAACGCTAACCAGTGTATCTGAAGCAAATCAATGTAGTCAGTAGATAAGCGTGAAAGGCTCTTTTCAACACTTTCCTTGATATTGGCAGCATCAACACGCACCACTATTGCATTGTCCCGAAGAAAAGTGGATCGCTCTGAATAACCAGCAACTTTAGTGGCCAAAATTACCTGGATGCACAGAAAACAAACTAGGCAAGAGCCATGTTTCAGTGACACCATTCAAACACGCCATCACAAGTGGGAAATTTAGGAATTTGTCCATAGTAGCGCCAGAGCTGTATTTACTCTATATTCTTCAACATATTGTTAATTTGTTATTATCAATTTATCATAATTATGTACTCTAGACCCTAGGCACTGACATCAACTTCAAGGAAGGAAATCAGTGCAATATATACAAATCATTAAACAAGTTAATTAAACAGAGTTGAGTTTCATGACTATTTTATTGTTGTTATCCTGAGTAAGCTAGCATGATTTGAACAAGTGAATCACAAATGGATTTAGTGTGAGATAATAAATGATAAAGTTCATTTAGGGTACCTTGTCTCGTGGCTTTGATTGCATCCACCTGCCTATATATAGATCAGTCCTCCCTTGAGTCTCCTTCTTGGGTGGAACTGGGTACTAAAAGCAAAAAAAGAGGAATGAAAGTTGAAAATGAAAAATAGATCAATCACTTATGCATGGCTTTGATGATAATTGGAATGAACTTCAGAAGATAAGAAAAAACAATTAATAAAGGGAAGGAAGGAATCTGTACTTACGGTTTCTGCAGTGTCAAGGATATTGATACCCTGATCAAAGGAATAAGAGAGCATATCATGCGCTTCCTTCTCTGTGTTTTGCTCTCCAAATGTCATCTAAAGCAAAGAAGAATCAGCCTGGGGTGTAAAAGAAATATAACAACAACAGCAACATGATATGCAGCTATGTACATACTGTTCCAAGAGTGACTTCGCTGATAAGGAGGTCTGAATCTCCCAGCTCCCGATACTGCAACTGCACTTGTGCCTGTGCCCAAACCTGGCTGCGGAAACGTCTCCTGTGCCATCTTTGGGACTGATGGCCACACAACCCCGATAAGGTATTTCTACAGGATGATGAAGGGGTTGCAACGAAAGCAGATAGGGCCATTTGTTGCATGCTGAAATTCCTATTCTTGCACATAACAACAAGTAAACGTTGCGCAATAAATTGAAGCAAAACTAGTTTATGCTAGTGCCTGAATACTAGGTACCTAAATTTTTCTAAAAATAAAAGCACTACATTTTACATTATGTATAACTAATCTTTCTTGTAATTAAATTTATTGATTTGACAAGGTCCACTAAATTAATATTGGGCATTCCAGAAGATAAAATGCAGGACTTTCCTCTACTACCTATTTGGAACTCCTGCCCCCAATCTGTCATGGACTAATGTCATGTAATACAACTATGTAGCTGCCATGTGGGTCTTGTGAGCTTTAGGCTGACCGGTGGGCCTAAGTGTGTGTGCGCGCGCGCGCTGGATGGTACCATGTAAGCCATCGGTTGTGTAAGCTTGAACGGAACTGAATAGATGAATGAAACTGTTACCTTCCCCAATGCTATCTCTTCCTCTCTGGTTCTTTCCCAATCCCTAATTCTCCTACTATCCTTGTCCAATCTCTTCTAACCCAGTCCCAAATTCCTTCCAATTCTCCCCCAAATTCAGTCCATTACCAGTAGGACAGTAACACAATCCCCACTAGAAGGTTTCTGCCCATATCACCTGAATATATTGCTGGGCAACCAAGTCGATTGTTCAATAGGATGAACGAACAACCGTTCATTCCAAATGCTGCAAACAATTGCTTGCGCAGTCATTTTAATTGGACAGATGTGTATGCGTCTCTACACCTGCATTACCGAGTTTTTACGGAAAAGAACGGAAACATAGGACGATTTTGCACCTTACAAGAAACCTTGGCATGATGAACTTTCTTACGAAATGAAAACCCAAGGGAAGAAGAATCAGAACGCTACCTGTTTTTTGGTCTTTGTTGAGTTGTCTCTCCCGGCCAACCCCAATCGTAAGTTCACCGGCGAACAAACCGAAGCGCGGCTAGAGAGAGAATGGTAGCTCAAGAATGGAGGAGGAGCCAGGTGGTGGTACGAAACTAGGAAGCCCCTGCGCACAGGCACAGCGCCTGCAGGGGTGGCGAGGAGAGGAATCCCGGCAAAGCCAAAAGCCCCTCCTTCGATTCCTTTACGAAGGTTTGCTGGCGCGGAAGCGAAGGATGAGATGGGCAACCCGCGGCGGTCAGATGTGTGGCCGGTGTCTGTGGGAGCGGAATGGCCACCGCCGCCTGCAGCTCAAACCTTTGGACAGGACTACTACGTTTTTTTTTGTCCAGATCATTTATTTGGTAAGTGAAACCAGGGAGAATAATTTCGGCAAATCGGTTCTCTTGGTCGAAAAGATCGGCCCACTTTGATTTTCTTTCGACCCGTTCAGCCCAAAGCCATCCTTAACCCTTATGCTCTTGGAGGACCATACGAGAGATCCTCGATTATGTTACGATGAATCATTATAATTTAGAAATGTTAAAATATTGGTTTGCAATTTTATTGAAAGTTTCTAGGAAGTTTTGGCCAACCAGTCAAACCGGCACGGGGGATGATCAAATCGGATTTCACCACTGATCTGACTGGTGCAATTTGGCGGTTCAAACGTTGGCTATCAACGATCAGACCGACTTGATAGGAAGCTTCAGCCAAGGTCTTGGTTCTTAAGATTTTGAGTCGTGAAATGAGTTTTGAGTTATCTACACCTAAGTTTATATATTGTATGAGATATATTACTACTAATGTGAATTAAATCGTGAAAAATTTATGCTAGAAAATAATTTCTTTGTTTTTCGATGTACAGAATCACTTGAGTCAACCACGGTCAACGGTGAGGATAGAGGCACACTCATAGAGGAGTTAAGGTCCAGAATGACTAAGAATACCGAGTAAGGTGGTGAGCTCAAGCATGGCACAAGAAAAACATAAAATATTGAAAGAAAATTTGAACGACGGATTGCACCATGTGACTTGATTAGTTCAAATAAGACATGGTCCGATAGAACAGAAGTGAGAGATACTTGCCGACGTGTGGCAAGCCAGTGGTGCACCTACAAATAGTGTTAAACCATGTGGTCAGATCTAGGTTATTTTAGATGATGAATAATTGACAACGTTGATTATGATATTACTTATGGTGTGTTGCGCGTATGCGGATTGATGTTGATCAAGTTCGGACGTTGTGCGGAAAAATATTCTTTGGTCTTTGCATGTGCAGGTTGAGCATGAAGACGATCGTGATCGATGACAAGGAGGATCGAGACTAGGATGGGAGATCCGAGGTCAGACGATCGAGAGACTCATGAAATGGTCGAGCTTATGCTTGGGCACGTGAAGATCAAAGGTGGATGATGCGTGGAGAAGATACAGGAGGTGCGGTCTTGGAGGCTTCGACACGTGAAAAGCTGAAAAATCGAAAGCGTAAAAATAATTTAAAAAATCCATGTTATGAAGAGTTTTGGATCCCTTGAAAAGTAGTAGACCAAAAAGTTTAGTTAAGATAAAAAGATCTCAGACAAGTTGTATTAGATTTTTAAGTAAAAAAAGATAAAATAGTCGGTCGGTTTGGGAGGCCGCGCAATGAGGACTATTAAAGGCCTTTGGGAGGAGATCTTTTAGCGCTTTTGCAGTGAGGACTATTAAATGATACAGATATTAGTTTTTAACTGTACTACTTAACTGATATCTTTTATTACTTTTAAAAATTAGTTACTATAGTAAAAATCAAAAATAGCTTTTAAAAATCGTTAAAGACAGAATCTAAAGGGGCTGCACTCTGATTCTTTTGGAACGTGGAAGATAAGGAGCCTACAACATAGATTGTTAGGAGTGTAGACAGCCGGAGATATAGGGATTATAAAGAGCGTCATAGGCTGCATGTTTGGTGATTTTTGGAGAGCTGTCAGATGGAGATTAATAGGAGGGTGCTGCAGGCCTAGGAGATGGAGCTCTAGCCGTGACTTTGGTTGGAATTGATTTGCTGAATAAAATTTTCGAGGCAGCTTTTTGATGGTACGTGACTACTGTTTGCGTGATTTTATGTTATCTTTTTGGCTGCATGCATGGACAATACTTTTGGCTGATTTTTATTCAAGCATAGGGTGATGCATTAGTCAACTTGAACGCTTGTCTGTTTTTTTCTGTGCATGCATGTTTGTGGGTTTGCGTGATCTGCAGAGATGCATGAATTGATGATATTTTGTGATTTAGTAGATGCATGAGATTCATTGACCAGGCCTACTAGAAAAAGCTTTGCATGCATGCGCTATTGAAGGCTAACAGGACAGAAGAAAAAGAGACATCAGTAGTAACAGTAGCTTTGTCAAGAAAGTAAAAAAAATGTAGTGGTAGTTGTTCTGTCTTTCAACTGCATCAGGAGAGAGAACAATTTAATATCAAGTGCATGTTTGCTTCGTCCAGAGACAAGACACACAACATTAATTTTTACTCAAACATTTTTTTGCTACATTACCAGATAAAGAATTTTTCTTTTGCTGTTTTTTTTGCGTTCATGTTATTGCCGTGTTGGCGCTTTAAAATTTTAAGTCAGTAGGGTTTTAAAAAAATAAATAAATTTCTACGGATTGCAATCATTCACCCTCTCTGATTGTCATCGACGATCCTACACATAGTAGCATGGTGATTATTTGCAATGGATGGAAAAGATGGGTTAAGAAAGTGTATTTTGATGGTTTGGCTAATATACCAGAAATGACTTCGGAAGAAAATCGCGGTGCTTGAAAGAATGGTTTGAATCAAAGAAAAACTGTAAAGATCAAGATGGATTATTTTGATCAGTTTTTTGTATGGATTTTTTGTAAAGTATTTTTAGTTTTTTCATAATTATTAGAGTGAAAAACGACGAATACTTATGAAGAGGAATTCAAAGGTACCATTACCAGTTCTACATCTCTCAATAGGTCAATCCTCCTTTCCCCTTCCCGATTCAGAGCGGCGGCGGCGCGTGCATAGAAGGGGAGGGTGGCCGCAGTACAGGACGAGGAGGCGACGCGAATGGCGGCTCTGGCACGGGGAGGGCCAAGGATGGCGGCTCCAGTAGGGGGAGGGACCAGGTCGTAGGAGGCGAGGTAACATCACGCCTGCTGGCTGCAGTCGGAGATAATTTTGAGCATTTTTGTGCAAACGGCTACAGACCGAAATTGTTCTTGAGACTTGAAAAAAAAAGACTACTTTTTCAAGGGATTTGATAACTATAAACAAATGATTGGAGTTGGTGTTCTTGTTCTTGAGGCCTACAGTCGTAAAGCTTCAGATTTGTTGTTACTGTAAAAGCTTGGCATATGAGCAAAAGCACAGATTGTGATATTGGTGCTTAATCTGACCATTCCCAGTTCTGCTAGTAATTCACTTCTTGTTCTTGAAACAACAATGGCTGGTCCTGGTTATTTCTTTCCAAGGTCCCTCGCAAAAAAAAAAAAAATCCTAGTTGGAACTTCTATGTCCTTGGTGGACACTTCAATGTTACAGAAGGTCAGAAGCAACATATTGCGAAGCATGTTTGTTAGCATCCGAGGCGTCCGACATTTCCGAGATTTCGTGTTTCAAATTTGGAGTGAGGTTTGAATTTTTCCAGACAAATTTTTTGAATTTTTCCGGTTTTCGCAAAAGCCAATTCTCTCCCAGGGGTCCGACTTTTTTTTTTGTCCACCGAGATTGTTTTCACCGAGTGAAACTGTGAAACATTCCTACGTACACACGTGTTCTAGAACAGGGCTGAATAGATTATAATATAGACACCCGACCTGATATAACGGATAAATACGTGGTTTATGGGGATTTAAATTGTTTTATTTAATTTGTAAATCCCATTATCTCCATGGGGAGTATTTTCGAAGTTCAAAGATTTTCTCGGGGGTGTTTGTTCCACTCAGCTAACCAAAAACGCTGCTGCTTCCATCTGCAGTCCATTGTCAATTCGCAGAACGCTGCTCGTTGTCTATTGGATCTTTGCTTGGTGATCAGTTCTTCATCCGAATGGAGCATGCATGCATCAAGGTATATCGGTGTCTATCCAATTCTTCTTCTTTTTCGCGATGGCTGTCTATCCAATTCCAATCTCCTAGTTTGCTGTAATGTAATCGTGGATCTAAATGCCGTTGAAGTTAGTAAAACAGGCAATTACTTCAACGCTAACAGGACATAAGATCTTAAGAAAATAGACTGTTTTCTATGGACCAAAGGCGTCAAATAATCCTCTATACATAGTTGGAGAGATTCACGGCTCCTCATCGTGTCCACGTCACCTCCCCTTTGCCCTGCCCGCGACGCATGTGCGCGCGCTGCTGAGCGGGCGCGCGAAGCGTCTCTGCCAGCGGTGGCGGCGCAGCGGCCGCTCGCTCGCGCTCCCCTCGTTCGCGCGCCCGTCGGCCGTCCGATTCCTCAGCCCCATCAACCACCCGCCCACCTCCGCGCTTTCGTCTGCGTCTGCGTCCTCTTCTCGCGAGCCTTCGCCGCCACCCGATCTCCTTCCCCCTTTCCGCAGTGCGCTGTGTCGTCGCTTCTCGCGCGCTTCCTTCTCCCCGCGCTCTCGCTTCCTCCCGAGCCCTCGCGCTCCCTTCCTCGCGCCTACGCTTCCCTTCTCCTCCGCTGCGCGCTGCTTCCATCCTCCCGCCCGTGCGCTGTTTCCTCCGAAATTTTGTTTGGTTTGTGCCCCCTCGCGCTCCCATCCTCCGATTCGCCCTAGCTGCCATAGCCCTCCCTCTTCCCACTAATGACTGCCACATTGGCGCTTAAAGCGTCCTCCCCTCTTGCCTCCGCCTAATAATCTAATACTTGCATGCATATATCGGGTCTCGCCTCTCTTTGCTAGCGATCGCTTTGTGTTCAGCGGAGGCTCTCCTACCAATCACATCGGAAGCTTTGTAGGATCCCACCATAGCAATCAGAGAGGCTAAATAATACCTACATAGATATGGTTTCCATTTTGCATTGTTTGCCTATCATCTAATGACTAGCTTTTATTATTGTCGTCTATTTGTAGTTGTTTATCTTAAAGCACATTCTTGGTGCAATTGTATCTCACTGTTGTATAGGACTTGCAATGTAGAAGCAATGTTAGTGTTAGCCTATTAGGGGTTTGTTTTGATCCAGTTGCCGCTGATCCGAGGCAATCTTATTATGCCTTGCTTCCTTCTGGTTAAAGTAGAAGACACAAGTTTTCGATGATCTTTGAGGGGCACGCGATGCAATATCATGAGCAAGGCCTATCTTTGCCACACCAACAAATCTTAGGGTAACCTTATCGACCTTTCCTCTTGAAAGGGTCATCGACTTATTATGATCTGTTCTCCTTGTGGTGATATTCTGTAGATTATTGACTTATGTTGTTTTTCTTGTATTCTTGCTCTTGTTGAGTAAGTCTTAATGCTTTCCACTTTGTTGAGGATATATGGTTTAACAGAGTTTGAAGCCTCAAATGGAAGTTGAGAATTTGCTGCACAACTTGAGCATATATTATCTTCAAAATGTTTCTATTGGGATATTCACTAAAGCAATTGTACAAATAGGGTTGTGGTAATTGAATTACAAGTTATTTTGTTATAGTATAACAAGTGGAAAGGTACGTTATACGCTCTATACATGGGAATTTTCTCAAAGCTATCTCATGCTTTGCTAGATGTCGAATATGTTGTTTATTTATGATGCTGCATTTCTCGATTTTGAATAGGAGTTGGGGTGAGTGGTGCAACACCGTAGATTTTGTAATTGGTGCTTGATCATGTTCTAATCCATACAGAGAGGGAGCAGAAAAGTCCGAGCAGATCTTGCGGCGGTAAATGTTCTTCTTGTAGTACTTTGCTAGCGATGCGCTTTGTGTTCAGCGGAGGCCATAAGTTCTTTGTTTCTATTTAATTTCTCTACCGGATGATATTCTAAAACCTTTACTCCACTAGCTAGTGATTTTTCTCTTGAAAGTATGTTTGATGGTTACCACTTTGAAAGCAAGAAAAATCAGATCAGCCCACCAACAAAACAATTCCCCAAAACACGGAAGCAAAACGGAGTTTAATCCTCAAAACCGGTCAAGCCACTATGGACACAACGGTTGAACTAGCTCTTAACACAAAAACGACTTCAGTTGCCTATATTGCACTAGAACACGATCGATAGCTTAGGATTTGCTCGCTCTTCTATGATAACTACTATTAGCTTCTAAGATCTACATATGGGCACTTTCTCATAATTCTTGTGCGGCAAGATCCAATGTTCTACTCACAAAGAAATAGCATACCTTTCTTCTACCTCCATCCCTATGGTACTTGCTACGGCTTTGTCTTACGGCATAGCAATGTTATCCATATTGGTGTGGGCTTACTCTTCTGTGAACAACAAACGCCGACCCCCAACCATTCATACTATCTTCATCACGGACAAACCAAATTCCGTATCGACTAAAACGCTCAAAACAATTCCCACGATCTAGACTTGGAAATCAGCTCGAACCAAAACCCAAAAAGTGTAATCCTCAAAATACAAATCCAAATAACTTAAGACTTTTTACACATCTTGCCAAAGATAATAGAAATTTAATTCATCCAAGGATCGCATGGATCTTACCCAAAGTTCTAACATTTCCTTGAGACAAGCTGTTGTAAATAATGCGATCTTAGCATAATTTCAAGATTAATTCCAGCATATTTAATAAAGACACAAGCATGATATAAAAAGCATATAAATGACTTAATCAACATATAAACATATGAACTTTTGAAGTCATTGAAATAGAAACATATGCCCAACATATATATCATGTAAAAGTCTATAATCGGCATATACATATGTTGACAGTTTAAGTCATTGAAACTGAATGCTGATATCAACATAAACATAACATGTATGATCAAATTTAGCATGTTATCAAGATTTTGAATAACATATATTGCTCTCAGAAGACTAGTTGCACAAGATTTATTCTTAACCATCTCCACCATGACAAATCTGATCTTGATTATATATAACAATTATAGATTAGATTTTAAGCTTTAAATCAAGCTTTGCTATTAAAGGAGACTGTCAAATCATAAACAAATGTTTGCTGGACAGTATAAACGACTGCTATAATCAATCTAACATTCAAATAACATGAACAATATTGATTATAACAGGGCAACAGAGTTTGGTTACAGCTAGACCAACTGAACTTAATCACTAAATTGAGATAGCATCAAGTAAAGTACGATAGATTCAATGATCCAAGCATACGCAATAGTAAAGCTAGTCGAAAGCTTAAGATCTATCTACCCTCACATTCATATATAATCTCATTAACATGTCATTTCATCACCGAGCAATTTAATCCATAGAGCCTCTTTGCATCATGCAATCAGTGACAAATCACAGATATATGAAACAGATCACATATTGTAAAGGTAGACAGCCGAAATACTCAGAAAGCCGGTGATACTCGAAATCACCGAGAAGAAGCCGAACAAGGCAAGGCATGCAAGCTGCGCTATCTTAGAAAATCAAGCGCCTTGCTTTTCCATGCAAGGAGACGAAGGTAGACGAAGATATAATGACGCACTTCAAACCTCGGGTAGCCGAAGTAAGAAGTAAAGGGTCGGGGTGGACACCGCACAAGACCGACGAGAGCTCCGGCCACAGAGCACCCGTGAACACCAATAACAAGCCTCGAAGCTCCTTTAAACACTCAGCACAAAAAGCTCAACCAAATCAAACTTTTAGAGGTAAATCCCCAAATCCTTCCTAACTGTCAGATCCAAGGGAAAGGCACAAGGAAACCTCACGGAGAAACCCAAGAATGACAATTTGGGCTGCTCAGTTGACGGCGACAGGGAAAAACTCGACTAACGGCCTTCAAAGCTTGAGATCAAATCACTACCGAGGGAGATGGGAGATAAGAGAAGAGGATGAGGCTCACTTCATTCGGTGCCCAAGAGAGGAGAGGGCGGCTACCTCTTATAGGGGAGTGAGGTGACGCCTCTGGTGCCGCCGCCATCCCGCATGACCCGGATGACCGGAAGAACCATACAGCCGAGCACCTCACCCATCTGCACACACAAGGAGGAGAAGGCATGCGGCCTTATCTCTTACATGTCCCACCAACAGGTGGGACCCCTCTCCCTCTCTTTTTTTCCTTTTCAAATTGAAAATTACCCAATTGCCCTCAGAGTCCAACATAAGCTGGGTTGCATCAAAATCAGGCAAAACTCACAAAGTTGAGAGATGACTTGCCTATGGGTTTGATGTGGCCTATCACATCAAGCTAGAACATCTACAGATTCGAGACCAAAATCCTAATAACACAATTTCACAAGAATGGTTCCAAATCGAACCAAACTAGGTAATCTTTAAAATCTTGCTATAGCTAGTCTTTAGATGGATGTTATATGATCCTCATGATGCATCTTCATCTCTTACACGTCCATGAAAACCAACAAAATCAAAAGGAAATAGGGGATGGCAAAAACATCAACCAAAACAAAGAGCAAAATCAATAAGATCAATAACACATTATGGATGATGAACAATATTAATTTATTGAAACCTATAGATATTTGATTTATAACCACTCCACAATGGAGGACAAAGTTCTCTCACCCAAGGCACACACCCAAACCCTAGAAGAGATGAGTGGTTGCTTTCCCCTTTGGCCTCCTTGCGCTCTTGCTTAGAAACTGTAACAGCCTAATTTTGGCTTCAAAATAAACATTGCATGTTTCCATGAATTTTAAAAATTTTGGTGCATTTTTAAAATTTTCCTAAAGCCTTGTTAGGGTTTAAGATTTTTAAATTAAATTCCTTGGCTCAAAAAGGTGAATTCAAAATTTCTCAAAGTCAATTGGATGCTAGGGAGTTTTTTCTAAAAATTCTTGTGTGCAAATACCTCTAGAAATCCAAATCTAAAATTTAAACTCAAATTGAAAACCAGAATTTAAGTTTAAACACTAAATGTTTCCCTCCCTTACCTTTGGGATGAAAACCATTTGCCAGCCCAACCCACTCTCCCTTTCTCTTCTCCGTCGTAGTACAGCCGAGCTAGCCCACTCCCATGCGTTCGCCAACCCATTCGCACACCCTCATGCATCGCCACCCAGTCGTGCCCCTTTCTCTCGCCCCCACTACTAGTGGGCCTCGGTCCCACCTATCAACACGCTATTGTGCTTCTTCCTCCTTTCTTCTCTCTCTCGTGCGCCTGAGCTCATCCTCTCGTGTGTGTTCACGTGTAATGACACGTTAAAGCTCTCTGTACCTCAAGCCTTGTGCACCGCTACCTCACCTCATCACCATAACCTCTCGCTCTCTTGTTCTCCTTCCCGTGTGCTTGAAGCTAAGCCATGGTGCCTGCGCCTTCCATCCCTCCTTGCTCCTATTTAAGCCCATTCTTACACGTCAAAACCTTCGCACCAACTCACTCAAAGTTTCCCCCAAGCTCACACACCCCCAACGCTTTCGTAGAGTAAGAATTTCCCTCCTTCCCTAAGATCAGCCGTGAGATCCGCCGCTCAATTCATCGTTGTCTAGTGAGTCTCCAATGATGCCATCATGTGCGTTGTGTTTGTATCATCACCCTCTCTCTTGTGCTCACCTTCCCATGCCCATTTGCCCTTTGGAAGCCAGAAGTCGACGCCCTCACCACCGTGCGTAGTGCTGCCACTGGCCTCGCCGCCCGTTCTCTTCGCTCAGGTGAGATTCGACCATTGCCATCATGTTAGCCTTGCTTGCTTTGACTCCATTATGCCAACGCGCCCCTTTAATTGCCTTCCTATGCCCAGAGCCACTGGGACACATTTATCTTCCCCGACACCGACCAAGTTCATCACTGCCGCAATTCTCACGCCTCACCTGAGATCTCGCTTGTAATTCACTTCAAAACCAAACTTATAGGCTAGTTATCAGACCTGAGAACCGGCCACAACGCCCCGACCACATTCACCTATCCTCATCGTCATTGTCCACCATGGACAACATGGCATGCCACGTGAGAAGCCATGAGCATTGGTCCGTTAGCTTCATCTTAGCTAGTAGATTATGAAACCACTCTCAATTTGGGAAGCTAGGTTAGAAAACTTGAAGTTCATCATTGTCGGCCATGTCACCGACAACCCTAGGTTCTTGAGCCATGCCCAAGCTTCTCTTGGCAAATCACTAAACCTATTGCGCACTTAACATGAGCTTGAGCATAGCTCTATGCCTCTACCACTGCTTTGCCGCTGTTTAGCCACCATTATAGTGCCCCTCGTCGAGTGTCGTTGCCACCAATAGCCAGATCTTGACCTAGACATTCCATTTTGTCCCTTAGTAAAGCATGCTGGCCTGCCCCTCACCACCGATGAGCTTGCCAAGGAGCTCCACAAAAAACTCCTCTGTTGCCTTGTATAGTCTCACTGACCGGTAGGCCCTAGTTGTCAGAAAGTTAGTTAACTCAAGGATTAAGTTAGCTGTTAAGTATATACTTAGCCTTAGTATGACATGTGGGCCCTGTGAGGTTAGAAATTCTAATTAACCTCGGTTTAAGCCCATAACTCACTGACATGTGGACCATCATCCTTTAAACCATCACATAAACCAAATCTATAGACCACTACCTTCGATATGTGGGTCCCACTCTCTATAAACAACTGTGTGGATCGAGTCCATATGAACCGTAACCCCACTTGTTAGCCCCTCAACATTTTCCTTAAGGAAAAATAATTAGAGAATAAAAGAAAAAACCTGGCCGACCCTACCTGTCACTATCAAAGGTTTTTCTTAAGAAAAATAATTCAAAAGAGAAAGAAATTCCAGTCGGCCCCGCCAATCAAAAAATTTCAAATTTCTAGAATTTCATCTTAGTTCAAACTTTGAAAGGTTATAACTTCTTCATTTCAAATCCAAATCTAGTGAATTTTGTCAATCAGTACCAAAATCATAATTTTTGGAGTTTATTTAAATTTCTTAAGTATTGTGTTGAATATGGATCATTTTACATGTATAGACTTTGATGCTTTGGATGCTCTCATCGTTGATGAATAAGATCCCACGCTATTCACACTTGACCAAGACAAGTTCTTATAATTGATCATATTAAACCTAGCTTTTATATGCAAATATTTTACTTTTAAATACAAGTGTATGCTTAATATGGTTATTTACATAAAATGCTATGTCAAATATTGATTGCTTAGCTACACCATACACTTGTGAAAAGTTTTGTTTTCGCGCCCGTAGCCTCTGGCGTATTCCTTTAGTGGTATCGAGCCATCTTGCTTAGTTTGCAATCTGGATCGCGCATATGTTGATATGCGATAGTAGTAGATTGGATCTATTACAGTCTAAATCAGTAGCACGGGTTGATGAGATCAATCGGTCATAAGGGTTGAAATAGGTATGAGTTGATAGCATCATAAGGCCAAAAAGATTAGTTCGTGCTCCTTCTTTGATGTATCGCGACTTGCCCCTACCGCCTGGAATCACCATCGGGCTAATCTGCGCGCACAATCGATGAGATCGAGCCAACAGATCGAGGTCTTGTGTTGTGGTCTCCTCAAGTATACCGATCGCGATGATCAATATGATTAATCTAATGAAAATTGAGACATTTTGAATGGCTCGGATTTGGGTTGATTTGATCGGCTCGATAAGATTTTCATAGCGATTTCATAGATGCGATCTATGTAATCGTGTGAGGTTTTGGTGCCGCCTGAAACCCGTGAAGGCTCCCCTCGACCCCCGCCACGACCGGTCGGTGTGGGACCGCCGTGTATCCCCCTTGTATAGCGTCTTGGGTTCACATCGTTAGGTAGAATGCGATTCTCGCCTAACTTGTTTTTGCAGAATGATGTGAATAGTATGGCCCTATAGCTTATTTGAATGTATGAGATGTATGTGATGCATGTAACATTCGTTCATGGCTGCGTGTCATGATTATTTCAGCTATTGTTAGTGTATATATTGTATTTAACGACTGCGTGTCGACCTTAATGCTTGAATCTATCTTTGTAATCTTCAATTTCTAGCTATTATAGGTAGTAGCCTAGTTTTGAGGTTACAAGCTTTTAAGCATGGTGGCCTAAAGGAGTGATGTGGAGGATGGAGATCGTCTACACCTACTTGGAGATGGATATCACCATTTTTGGGCCATACTACTTCACGATTAAATGTGTTTATCTATGATGTTATCTATCTTATTCTTATGCAATGATATATGTGATATGTTGCTTTGGTAGGATAGAATCCTCTTAAAATTAGGTGTTAATGCCCTTCCATATGCTGCACCAAAGATAATGATCACCGCATGGTAGGTCTACCAAAGTAGAGTGCCATCGGTTATCATCATCATTTGGGGTAGATGTCGGACATCTACATGCGGAAGTATTTGGTTTACTTAACAAGGTTATCAAAATAGTTTTGGACCTTGGGGCATAGATTGGGGCCGAGGCATACCGATGTCACCCAAAGTAGAGTCACATAGGGATGTGATTAGCAAGGTGTTGCTTACCCATGTCACTAGTTTTCTAGCCGTGATGCCAAAGCTCACTAGGAATTAGTGAAATGAGGATCTTTACCCACTATGTAACTCGAGGAGTTTTTGTTGCAAAACTCATAGTGGGAGTCTTTTGCTAAATAGTTTAATAAAAGATGAACATAAACATAGTGCTAAACTTTGCATATTCTTGTGTTGTAGATCATGTCATTACGCCGCATCCAAAGACTTTTAATTTGCGATCTGTTCTTGAAAAAGAAAACTCAATGGAACAAACTTTTGGATTGGTATCGCAACTTGAGAATTGTTCTCAAGCAAGAGCGCAAGGAGTATGTCCTTGAGTCTCCTTACCCGAAGACTTGCTCGATAATGCTCTTTGTGGCTGCACGGAGAGCTTATGAGAAGCAAACGAATTATTGCCTTGATGTGAGTGTCTCATGCTTGCCACAATGTCCTCTGAGCTTCAGAAGCAATATGAGAACACAGATGCCTACAATATCATTGTGGGGCTACGTGGTATGTTTGAGAACCAAGCAAGGGCTGAGAGGTTCAATACTTCAAAGTCCTTATTTGCGCAGGAGCTTGCGAGGGAATCCGTCGACCCTCATGTCATTAAGATGATTGGCTACATTGAGAGTCCGAAAAGCTTGGTTTCCCTTAGCCAAGAGTTGGCTACGATGTGATTCTCGATCGCTCCCGAGCTTTGAGCCATTCATAATATACCTAATGGATTTCTGATGTGATTGTTGGGAGTGACCCATAACGGTCACTGCCCTTATGGATTTCGTAAACATGAAGGGCTGTAGACTCACTAACAACTGGATCCCTTATTGAAAATGTAGCCCAGAAAAGGAACGTTCTGGGGGTGAGGTGTGACCTGAGATGGGAACGGTCACTGTCGCTAGTGTTAAGGATTCATCCTAGAATGGGAGTAAGCATCAAAATTAAGCATTGTAAAAGTCTTATTTTGATTTTGTCAAACGTACGCCTACGGAAATATGTAGTGGTCGACATTACAAGTTAATAATATTTTGTGGGTAAAACTGTAACATCTGTAGATTATTAAAAATCTATTCGAATAATCGTGCCCTGGGACATGCAGAAAAGTGCAAAAATGTCACACTTGCGTAGTTTTCATAAATTAATGGTTACATGGAATTGGTTGTGATAACTTAATTTGAAGGGAAATGAAAGCAGAGGGGTTTCACTTTCATAAAGAATTTGACTTGACATTGGATATTAGTTTTAGTGTAAAAATGGCAAGTCATAGGTTTGGAAATTAACTAAATTATTATATTTGACAAATTGGCGTTATACTAAAAGAGACATAAGACCTTCCCTTGGTGAAGCCTTGCATGTAAATAGATATATACTCCTATATTCTACTATAGGTTTTTGCTAAGTAACTTTGTACTCATTGTTGCTAAATATGTGGTTTTGGATGACAGAAGTGATGACCCGATATATGGATACGTCTATACTTCCAGCTATGACATGGAAGACAAAGGCCAGGACTAGGTTTAGCTCTAGTTGATTACATGTGGCAGATCATTGAGGCCTTCTTGATTTATTTACTTTCTACTGCTTTGTAATAAACAATTCTATTTGGTCTACCGACCCGTTATGTAAAACTTGATCATAAAATCTATTTATGGTTGCCTAAGTAATATTAAGTACTCCTTTATTGTTACGCATTTATGGATGCGATATTTGCTGATGTTATATTATGTGAGCTAGCTACTAATATAAGGACAAGCTTAGAATACACAGGAGATTCAGATTGTCAAATCTGGTTCACTACAGAAACCCTAGCCACCAACCTCTCCCACTCAAATAGTTGAGGTAACTAGTACATATCTAACCCTAATGCATACAATCCATTAGTACAACCAAAGAAACCCGTTAACCCCCCACACATCGGGTTTTATACTCACAAGACTCATAAGCCCAACCCACTAAAGAGCAAGATTCCATCCACTTGGGCTCCTCAGCACCCCTTAATCTAAACTGCTCTCCAAATGCCCTCCAAGCGCTATGATTTTGGTCCCTTCACCTTTTCCGGTATTTTGGCTTCCCCACTAAAACACATTCACCTTGACCATGGATCTCATCTTTTCCCTGAGTTTAGTCTATGGTCATCTTCTCATTTGCAAGCAATCCCCATGCTTACTATATGTAGGTTCACCAATAGCTTATGTGTCGGCAAGTCTCTCCATTTCGATTCCCTTGACTACCCTCACTTGCACCGAACGCACCATTCAATAAACCATTGCTCGAACCATCCCTTCAACATCCTTGTCTTCTCTTGTGCCTCGCTTGAGTCCATCCATCACGCCTTGCTTTCTTGACCATATCTCAGCTCATCCCAAGTATAGTCCCGATCCACATTGTCGATTATGGCTACCTTTAAGCACCCTGCATATCGAAGATCAAGAAACTATTTTCGGGAACAAGTTCATCACAACTTGATCCACGTTAGTCTAAATATGATTCATGCATTATGAATACAATGACCTAGAACCCAAAAACTTAACCCATGACCAAATCCCAAAAATTCCCAAACCCTCTCAGCCAAGAACTTGTCATGTCCAGTTTGATCACCATTGGACACCCGATCAGACCGCCAGCCTTATCAGACCACTTCCCTCAAGCCAGTTAGATCGCTAGGGTAGAGCACCCGAAACACCCTTTCTGGAAATCCGATATTCTGCAATCTAGTTTTTGCTCGAACCTACAGTTAAGGTGACATCTAGTGCAAAGACATTCTAAGACACTCATACAAAAGTTTTTGATGTCTAAGAGCTAAAAACCAACAGGGCCGATCATACCGCTTGAACCAAGCCGGTCAAACCACCACCTAGCAAAATGCTTGAGGGGCAACTCGACCGGTCTGACCGGCTATGCAAAGCGGTCTGGACAGCTCTACGCAACTGTCAGACCCTCCCCTACAAATCGATCAGACCACTTCCTGACAGGCAGCACTGAAAAACCATAAACTTTCGCAAATACAAATTTCAACTTGATACGATTGTCAATTGTTTAGCACAAAAAACCATATATATTCTCAACATGGTTCTACAAGCTTGATTAATTTTAATACACTTAATCCCTCGAAGCCCATTTTCTTATGGTTGTAATTTGAAATCTTTGAATAATTAAGTTTGCCCTATCACTCTTGACGAGGGTTAAATAATCCATTAAAGAGCAACTTTAATACGTAATCAAAACTCTTAGGTCAGTGATATAATAGCTTGTGCTATGGGTGGGATGTTTTGAGCTTATGACTTATGTCTTATAGCTTAAATATTTGAATTCTGGATATTTGCGAGTGGTAATACTCAGAAAAATAACCGCATGCAATTTTGGCCGGTACAGCTGAACTCAGTACATTTTTTACTACAATATTCTTGTTGACCCCATCTTAAAAAATACACTATTTAAAAGTTAGTTTCTTAATACTCCCTTACCGACAATAATCGATCAAGCTTCTCTCACAACTAACAACTGCTTACACGTGTGGACAGAAGGAATTGATAAAGCGTCTATTCATGAAAACAATTGATGCCTCTCCAGTACTATTTAAGATTTACCCGGGAGAGACAACGAGGAGAATGAGATAATGAACAGGAGAATGAGATAATGAACAGAGAGAAAGGAGAACAACAATATGTTCATTTTGCTTTAGTGCATATAGTATTTTTCTGTAATTGCTTACTAAGAGTAAGTTATAAACTTATTAGAGCAATAAAGATCATGTTTTTCTATTCAATTTTTCTATAAGGCTTGAATTTATTTACTATTCGTAAGATCAACGACTTGTTGGTTGACAACACTTACCCTCGAAGAGAATTCTCATCCATGACAGCCCAATTTAATTTGTCGTCTAGACTTTGGATAGAAGCAAAATGACGACACAACCAATGCACTAGTACTACCAAGCTGCGTAGGTGTCACACACACACACACACACACACACACACACACACACACACACACACACACACACACACACACACACACACACACACATATATATATATATATATATATATATATATGACGCTTTTTTCTTGCCATGGTATTATGCGACCAAGAGAACAAAATTGTGTTGAAATATTAAGGACGTGGCTATAGATCGGCCGCATATTGGTTGATCTTCTGCACACACACCTTATAAAAGAGCTAAACGATAAAATAGAAAGAGAGATGCGTGATTTATAGAAGGAAATATCAAATAAAATACACATCTCTTTCCATTCAATTCCCTTGTCATGTCAATTCCATACGCATGTAGCTGGTTTCTCGTTGGCTGGAGGCTACAAGAAGCAAGCAATCTTAGGATAATGTTCAGAGCAAATCATAATAAGTTTGAGAGTAAATCAAAATAATTTATAGAGCAAAATTCAAGATAAGTTTTAGAGCAAATCAATATAATTCTAAGAGTAAATTCAAGATATTTTCGAAAGCAAAGCTTAGGATAATTTTGAGAGCAAATCACATATAAAATTCATAAGCAAATTCGGGATAAATTTGATAAGCAAATTTAGAATAGGTTTGAGAGCAAATCAGCATAATTCGAGAGCAAATTCAAGATAATAATTCCTTTACTTTTTTTTTTGCTGATTTGAGTAAAGGCAAGCATTAATTAAGTAGGTGATGAATCACGGTATTTGCGCATCAACCAATCAGACATTCTTATGTTGGAGGAGCAAAAAGTAAAAAGAATTGAATAAAGCTAGCGTTCTCGTGCTGAACGACACGTTGTTCTTATGCTCGCTCGTGCATGAACGTCTTGCGATGACGTATTCCTAGATCCAACAGCGCTCGAATGCGTGCTGTGCGTGGAGCAAAGGCGTGTACGCACGTAACAAGGATTTCCGAAATATTAATAAGAGTGCGTTACTTGGTGATATTGACACCTTCCTTTTTTTACGTTGCAACTTGCCAGCATCGACCTTGTCACTGTGCTGTGGGCCCATGAATAGGCCACCCAACCCAAAGCGGCAAACCAAACCGATCTAACCCAATTAATCACTCACTCGTCACCGGAGGAGCACGATTAACCAAACTCCTAATTCCGAAATGACCGAAACGCCCCTGAACGTACTAGCTGCCGGGCCCAGCCGGCATATCGACCCGAGCCGTCCAACGCGCACGATGGACGGCGTAATCACCGTCCGATCCCATCAAGTGGCCGGCTCAGCCTTGCCGACCTAAAGCCCTTCCCGGTAACTCCACGCGGTGAGCTTTTTGACCGAGCCTCCAGATATTTTCCCGCCTGCCCTCCCACCACCCTGCCCAACGGCACCGTCGTATCACTCCACCTGACACTCCGGTCCCACCGAAAGCTCCACACCTCGGGCCCGCACGTCAGTCACCAACGCTCGAGCCCCATTCGCGTAGAGAAGCCGCTCTCCCTGGGCCGACTTTTGTCACAGATATTTGCCACTTGACCGACACGTGGGGGTCGAGGTTCGTGGCCGACATGTCTGTTCTCGTTACCAGAGTGTAAGCCAATACCACCTGAAATTTTAGGTGATATGAACAAACGAAGAATAAGAGAGAAATACATAGGCCGTTTATTTCAGCTTTTAGTTTCTGAATTACTTTTTATTATTTATAAATTTAATCTTTTTAATTTTTAGTTTTTTTGGACTTTTTTGCTTGTTTTTTCGTATTCGTTTACATTATTTGTAATGGTTAATATGTTTTTTTATTTTTAAATTTTTAAAATTTAATTATGTCAAATAAATTATCATCAACTACATTGTAAAATAAACCAGGTATAGTGCAGATTTAGCCATAAGCCGGCTTAATAAGCCAAAATGAGCACCCCTGTAGTCTAATATTTAATAGAAACTGCTTTATACTATCTCTACTATTATATAGACAGCATACCAATTATGTAAAACTATTATAGATAATTTATTATATGAATTCTCTTTAATTTTGCCAAATGTACAACACAAAGGTGTATTAGTTCTATTCCAAACAGCGATGGCTTATAGCTTCTAAAAGTCTAAAACTATTTAGAATACGTTGGGTTCTTCGCACGGCTTTTTTCTCTCTCTTTTTCTTTGTATTATTCGTGAAGATATATGATGTTTTTTATTTTTTCTCTATTTGTTAGTTGAATACCGCATAAAAAGTAATAGTCACTATAATATTATTTAAGTTAAAAGACAAAAAACACATCTAAAGATCAAAACTACAACCGAATTAAACAGGGCCTTACTTGTCCGAAGGATTGTACCTAGCACATAGGAAACCCGGTGGACGCGAGGGGATCGGATAGTGCCCAATTATATTAGTATTCATATCTGTAAACAAATACAAATATTTTTAAATATGAATATAAATTAAATATTGTAATGAATACGAATTCGAATAGAATATTTACTCAATTCGGTCGGATCCGGATATCCTCATAATTTATATAGTATAAAACATTAATGATGTTTTATTTTCGTATAATCGTATTTAATTATTCTAATTCATTTACTTCACCTAAAAAAACACGAATTCATATTTAATTAAAAAAATTATTCAACTAATTAGTCGTATTGTAATAAAATATGTATATTACTTCGCCGAATACGAATAGCATAGTCTGGATAAAATAACATTTCGGATAGTAAAAGTCTATACCATATTCGTATCTATATTTTTATACGAATTCAAATACGAATAGAATAGAAATTATTAATTAGATGAAAAAATCTATACCATATTCGCATTCTATCGAATACGATAACTGGATAATTCAGATAATTTATATCCACTTTTCATCCTAGGAGGATAACAAACTCCCTGGTCTTCCCCACTGGATAGTTCGCTTCGGTAGCTGCAGAGAGAGAGGGGAGAAAAAAAAACAATTAAACAGCATGACGTAGAGGAGGAAACCATGCAAGGAAAGTGTTTTTATGTTTTTTTTAATAGTGATTTATATAATTTTTAAATACGATGAATAATAGATAGATATTACTTATCTTTTTATGTATTTTGAGATTAGTGCTACTATTTTAAAATATAATAAATGATAGGTAGATATCTATTTATGTATTTTGAGATTAGTGATATTTTGTTAAAAAAATAATAAATAAAGGCAGCGAGTGAGGAATAAAGTCAGCGAGCGAGGTGGGGGCAAAAAGGAAAAGGCGAAGTGATGGAGAGCGATCACGACGCGGGATTGCTCCTCCGCCCAATCCAACCATGCCAAATCCGTCCTCCCCTGTTGCTCGGAGCTTAAAGGGGGAGGCGGCTTCTTCTTGCCTTGGATCTCCAAGTCACGGGAGGCGCGCTGGGGGATCGAGCTCGAGCTCGAGCCAGGGAGCTCTGCTTTGGGGGCACGCGCGCCGGCGAGGCGGGGGAAGGGGAAGGGATGGACCGGGCGGCGGTGACGGTGGGGCCGGGGATGGACATGCCGATAATGCCCGACGGCGACCGCTACGAGCTCGTGCGCGACATCGGCTCCGGCAACTTCGGCGTCGCGCGCCTCATGCGCAACCGCGCCGACGGCCAGCTCGTCGCCGTCAAGTACATCGAGCGAGGGGAGAAGGTACCACCACCGCACTCGAGGAGTTCCTTTCTTGCTTTTCCTTGCAGGGCTGGCTGACTTGCTCTGCCCATGTGTGTCGTCGCTTGCAGATTGACGAGAACGTGCAGCGGGAGATCATCAACCACCGCCCGCTGCGCCATCCCAACATCATCCGCTTCAAGGAGGTCATCCTCACCCCGACGCACCTCGCCATCGTCATGGAGTACGCCTCCGGTGGGGAGATCTTCGAGCGCATCTGCAACGGCGGCAGATTCAGCGAGGACGAGGTCGCCATGCTCCTTCCTTCCTAATTGCTCGCCTCCTTACCTCATCTGATGGTGTCTTTCGTTGCCATTCTGTGTATGTGGACTAATGATTAACTGCCAAAGTTTTCTGCCTTTTAGGCGCGTTTCTTTTTCCAGCAACTGGTATCAGGAGTCAGCTACTGCCATTCCATGGTATCCTTCCTTTTTCTTTCTTGGCCTTCACCAATTACAGCTTGTTTCAGCTTCTTTGGTAGGAGAGTTAAAATTGTTCTGCTTGCTGGTTACCTTTTTGTCAAGGAAGTATGTCATCGTGACTTGAAGCTGGAGAACACCCTCTTGGATGGGAGCACGGCTCCTCGCCTCAAGATATGCGACTTTGGCTATTCAAAGGTAGCACTACCAGATATCTTGTGTGCTATCGCCAAATTGCAGCCAACAATTCACGAACTTCACTCTGTTTATATGCTAAATTGGAAACCAAACTCTGCTTGTCAATGTAGTTTTTGTGTGGGAACTTGTCGCCCTGAAATTGTTACTTCGTTATGCTCATTACCTTTTTCTGCATTTGCAGTCGGCAGTTCTTCATTCACAGCCGAAATCGACTGTTGGAACTCCAGCGTACATTGCTCCTGAGGTTCTGCTGGAGGAGGAATATGATGGAAAGGTATGCATATATTGAAATTCCCTGTTCTTTATTACTTGCCGCGCTCTCCTGCATATGGTGCTGTTTAGTGTTCATGCCATTTATCTGCACTTGAGCAACCATACTTGCTTCACAAAGCATGTACATTTTTGAACATGCATGATTTATAGTCATGTGGATAGTGGGCTATGTGATGTATTAGATCAAGCACTAATTCTTTGTTCTTCAACGAAGATTGCTGATTTCTGGTCATGTGGAGTAACGCTTTATGTGATGTTGGTTGGTGCATATCCTTTTGAGGATCCTGACCAGCCTAAGAATTTTAGGAGGACAATTCAGGTTTCCATTCCATCCATCTTATGTCGCAGTCTTGAAATTGCATGTCCATTGTGATCAGAAAACTGACGATCTTGATTTGGCAGAGAATATTGGGTGTGCAGTACTCAATTCCAGATCATGTCCAAATTTCTCCAGAGTGCCGAGATCTTATTTCTAGGATTTTTATTGCCAACCCAGCTACTGTGAGTACTTATTTGGCCGTGCCTGTGTAGTGTTTTGAGTCACTAGATTTTGCATATTATTTCCTTTTGAGATAAGTGACTATCTTCTGGACATACAGAGAATCTCAATCCCTGAGATAAGAAATCATCCATGGTTCTTGAAGAATCTCCCAGCTGACCTATTGGATGATAGCACAATGAGCAACCAATACGAGGAGCCTGAACAGCCAATGCAGAGCATGGATGAAATCATGCACATCCTGGCAGAGGCGACCATACCAGCAGCTGGTTCTCGTGGAATCAACCAGTTGAATGATGGTCTTTATCTTGACGATGACATGGAGGATTTTGATTCAGACCTTGATCTTGACGTGGAAAGCAGTGGGGAGATAGTATATGGTATGTGATGATGTGAAAATCTCAGAGAGGCCGTGTTTGCTATCAGTTGCCCACGGATTGGTTTCTTGTTTTACAGAGGACCGAGATAGTCGAGACTCAAGGGGGATATATATAATGAGGTTGATCAAGGGGGATATATATAATGAGGTTGCCATGCGAATTCTGCTGCTCATGCTTGATAACCCCCAATTGTCACCTCGTTATCGCTGTTGATGTGTGTACTTTACATGTTGTACGACAGTTTAGGGCGCTGGATGCAAGCATGTTTCTCATGCATCTGAGAAGGAACTGGTAGATTGTCTGGAACAATGTCTCGGCTCCCCTTAACTAAGGGACAGCAATGTAGCTGTATTATTCCATGGTGTTTGTATCATGTATGTGCGCTGTAGGCAAATAAGAGACGCTCCAGTTCGCTCAGTTTTCTGGGCTGTCTTCTATTTCTAGCATCTTATGCCAGTGATCTGTGTGACTTGAGTGAATTTCTACGTTTTGGTTCAGAGAGTTTTTGTGTGTTAGCCTGTTGCTGATATTCAGTGTAGAAAGAATGGTACACCACTAGGCTCCAAGTGTGAAGATACGTAATCTGTTCTGGAAACAAACAGCCTGCACAGGAATGCCATAACCCATAAGGTATCATGTTGCAAGTTTCTTCTAAAAATCCCAAGAATGTTGTCACAAGCTTACAAACAGCTTTCAATTGCACTATGCGGATCCAAGGGTAAATGATTCCACAATTAGCTGACACCTTATTTTGCAATGTTGTACAGTGTATGTTAATATTTGATTTCATCGTATCTTATGCGGCATTTGAATTATGGAGAAGTTTAGGAGAAAAAAAGATATTGAACCACATGACACAGTGAAATCTGTTCTTTCACTCCACGGAGGCATACATGAACGATAATGATAGGTGCACGCAAAGGAAGACGTCGCGCTCAGCACCTCGTCAACTTAACCGAAACAACGCACTCAGGATTTAAAAAGCAAACAGACTAATCACCCAAATTACGCAAGACCACTCCTCACGTACCACTGTACCAGGCAGTCTGGAAGCAAACTAGCAACCCTGGACTCATTCCAAAACCTTACTGTAGAATAATTTGGGAAATAGTTATATGTGTTCTTCTATAGGACCCTACACTCTCTATTTATAGTGTCAATGTTACAATCGAACTCTAACATGGACTCTAATTAGACTATGGGTCTGAACACTATTAATCCCTAATTCTAACTCACACCAACACTCTCTCTCAAGACGGGCATAAGATACAATCATGACCATCTTGTTATATAAAGCAGTATACTCTCTCCTCCAAGACCGTTGTCCTTGCCATTTGCACCACCCACGCCGTATCCAACACTTCCACACAGACGCAATCTTCGAGTAGCATCACCTACACCACCAGCGACTACAATATCCACTATGATCATCACCTTAACCATCTCTAACCCAGCCTCTACCAACATGAAGTCCACCTTCTCTATCGTATCCTCAGTCTTGGTCTTCACCTCTACCCATATGCCTTAAGCCTTGGTCTCCACCATCTCCACCTCTAGCCCCCGGTCACCTCGGTCTCCACCACCTCTCCCAACACATCCCTAACCACCTTGGCTTCCATCACCTCTCCTAACACACCCCGATCACCTTGATCTTTGCTTTCAATCAGCATGTCTCCAGACCTGATCTCTAATAACGCTCTCGGGAACTCATCATCACCATCGAACTCATTACTACTAGTGACGCACCTTCGGCACTCCCTTCATCACCTCATCTCCTCCACCAAAAACACTATTGCAAAGAAACCCACCACTACACACACCTCTATTATCCATACTAACACCAACTCCAACACCCATAATCACCTTTGGGCCTCCCACCAGCACCAGTATTTTTCTCTACTTTCCTATTTTTCTACCCAGATCCAATCTCCTTCCAAATAATACCTCTCTCCAGCACAGCACGTAAGTAACCATGAGACCAATCTACACAACTTGATCTCCAAAGGTAGCATGACACAAACCCAACCTGATCTACAATTCTACAGTTCCACCTCTCCTCATGTTTTCTCTCTCTCTCATTCTCATGCCTGCAACACGCAAAAGCAACAGCAACAACACAATCGCACACACCACAAATCAGCAAATCAACAGCGTGCAAGGTTCTCAGTAAGAACTAGCTACCAGCCTCTCCTCCACCTCTTCTCTTCTCCTTCCACTTTTATTTTTCTTCTCCACTGCACCTCTCCTACTTCTCTCTCTTCTCCTTCCACTCCCTTCTCTTTTTTCTTTTCTTCTCCTTCCACTGCACACCTCCAAGCCTTTTCTCCCTTCTTCGATCTAGCAGAGGCAACCCGTGTGGCAGTGGTCAGGTTGATGTGGCAGCAAAGGCCCGCATGCCTGTATGCTTGTGTAGTGGCGACGTGTCCCGGCTTCTCCCGCAAGGCTGCTCGACTGTGGCCTCTCAAGGCGGTGTGGTTTGAGCCCACGACCACCCTTGAGGGGGACGGTGGTGGCAACCTGGATCTGTAGCCCATAACGGCAGTGGCCTATAGGACTGCGGTGCATGGTGGTGACCCCACACAACCCCGTCGGCCATGGCTCGCTCCAGTATGACACGGTCGTAGCACATCACGTGAGGGGGCAGCAGCGGCCGATGGATCGAATGAACAACGGTGACAACGACAATCCTCTCAACAACGACACAATGGATAGGATGTATGATGGTGGCAGTAGGTTTAATGTGAGGGTTTTGCTCAGGTTAGGGTTTGGAATGGATTGACTCTGATATTATGTATAATAATTTAGGGAATAATTATGTGTGTTGTCCCATAGGGCCCTCGCATCCTTTGTTGAATTTGCCCCAGGAGAAAATGCACACATCGCAATTAAACTGAGAGAACACGGAAGAATTTCTGAATTTCTCTATTCTCTTACTTGCTCTCCCTATTAAATTAGTTACAAGTATCCTCAATATATATGCTAATACTCTCCTATTAACATACGTATTTGGACTTTAAGTAGGACTTGATTTCAACTCGAGTAACACACGGATTCTACTGCATCTTGGACTCTAAGTTAAGATTATTTCTAACAATCTTCCTTCTAATCTTGACTCAACATACTTTAGTTTTAGTCTCAATGTATTATAAATTACCAATCACGTCTCTAGAGCGATTAACACAATAGAGTGAATATTCTCTATAATTGTTGCAATTATTTTTATGCCATCTCTAGTTATAAAATTTACAATGTGGGCAGCACAACGAATATGAAACAATTTGCCATGACAAATAAGAGAGTCATGTTCATTAAGAGTGGAAACTACAGTCTTGACAAAATGTATTGTCTAAAGTCAAAGCAAATAGTTGTGTCAAATATTCCAACCCATCATCTTTTTAACAAATATGATGCTTGCATTTGATATCGCATGTCTTCCTTCCAAACGCATAAAGTTTATTATTCGTTTATGAATTTACCACTTGTCATTAATGAAATGGCAAGTAACACAGAGATATCATTTATTTTGAATAGATGTCTATAGATCCATTGTAGGTCTATTGTGTAGCTCACTCGACATGTAAGTGATATGAACATATCGAACACCTTTTGCGGTTATGTTGTGAATGTACAAGAGGCACTGCCAGTTGTGCTGAGTTGGTGCTTTTTTCCTATGATTTTAGAGTTCAGGGGGTATCACGCAAAATGGCAAAGGAAAGCTAGGAAACCGTGTGTGTGCCACGTGGGTGACTCATGAACCTACGATACTACAAATAGGCCCAATTTGACCCATCAGTTCCAATGTGCGTTAGGTTGCAAGATTGCATTCGTGCTTCAAACAAAATCATAGGTTTTCTCAGAAAAAGCTGAAGCAAAAGCTCAAGTATAGCTATGGGTTGCATGAACCTTTACACACCACTTGTAACAAGAATTTTCTCAGATTCTTTGTAGGAATTGAACTGTTTTGCTACTATGTGTAATTCTTTTGTTCCAAATAGGCTCTTAGACATTATAAGTCATCGAATGAGTACATGATCAAGTATATGACATGGCCTCACAAACGGTGTGAATTGGCATGTGTAGAAAACAGAAACTTCACATAAATTTGATAGGAATTATGAATCCGAAGAGTTTTTTCCCGCTACAAATAGGGTCTTACGAATTTCATTGACCGCACGGGCATGAACATGCAACGTAGCCCTCAAAGGGTCTTCAATTTGGGTAAACTTTGGAACATAGAAGTTTCATAGAATATTGCAAAAAGTAGAATCCTCCGGCTTTGGAACATAGAACATACAACATGCTCTCTCTCTCTCTCTAGGATGCCGTCCAGGAATCCTTTGATTTAAACAACCCCAGTTACCATTCTTTTCTAGAGGAACAACACCAATTATTTGATCTCTTTGCGACCACCTCTTAGGCAGGGTTCAAATCACAGTGTCCATCTTTATACACACAAGTGTATGACTTCACTAAACTGGGTAGGGTTCTAACAAATTTGAACTCTTAACTTTTGTCAGAATTTTCTCTTTTCTTGGTACTATTAACATAGAATAAATTTGAACTTGAAATTTTATATATAGGTAAGATAAACCATGAAGTACATCTATATTTGTTTTGGATTTTTTTGCGACTTTTTTAGTTTGAGTGCATGGTGAGTGCATACTATAGTTCATATGTGTGTGTATACATACATACATACATACATACATACATACATACATACATACATACATACATACATACATACATACATACATACATACATACATACATACATACATACATACATACATACATACATACATACATACATACATACATACATACATACATACATACATACATACATACATACATACATACATACATACATGGGGAAATATCAGGTGCACAAGATCCAATCCGTGCATATATGCACAAACTCACTCAGGATCATTCGATCTAATCTGGATGGCCCATATGCAAGGTGGGAGCCCTCTTCCCACTTATGGTCCTTTTGTGTTTAAGCCCCACCCCCCGTGCAACTGTTTATGGAAAACCCCCTGTGCATAAGTAGGAAGGGGGGCTCCCACCTTGCATATGGGCCGTCCAGATTAGATTGGATGGTACTGAGTGAGTTTGTGCATATGTGCACAGATTAGGTCTTGTGCACCTGATATTTCCCGCATACATACTTGCATGCATGCATGCATACACACACATGTATATATGTGTATACGTATGTATACATATATGTATATGTGCATATATATATGTATGTATATGTGCATATATATATATATATGTATGTATGTATGTATATGTATATGTATATGTGTATATATATGTATACAAACACATACGATTGCACTATTCTACACCTTTATGCACCAAAAAGTTACAGTCATGCGTGAGTGAAATTATTGTTAAATACACGTAGAGTTACTGCTAGTTGTGTAATATTACAACTGACAGTAACTCTACATGTGTTTAGCAGTAACTTCACTTGCACACGGCAATAACTTTCTAGCATGCATTCTACACCTGTGCGTAGAATAGTAACTTTGCATATACATATATATACATATACATACACATATATGTATATGTACATATATATGTATGTGTGCATGTATGTTTCTATGTGTGTACTTATATATGTAGGTAACTATATATATATATGTATATATATATATATACATATATACATATAACTTCAAAAGAAGGACTTGGTGATGGTGGTTCATCTGCCATCCCATCACCCTTTCATAGAAAAGTAGCATTGACAAATGGGCCCTAGCCAGGCCCTTTCCCCTTAAACCATGGCTCGCACATCTCACTTCCATTCTGCTCCCTCTTTCTCTCCCATCTCCCCTGCTCCTCCCTCCCACGATGGCCATCCTCTGCCCCAACTATCCACATGCCACCGCTACTCGACCCTTTCCTGACCACTCTCTATCTGTCTAGTTGGTGGTGGTGCGTCTGCCTCCCACCTTGTCGAGACCCGAATATGCAAATCCAAACTCTCTATGTATACTGCACTAGTCCAGAATCATACTAATGCCCACAGTGTAAACGTAGATGAAATATCGACTTTATGCATGATTAAATAAAGAAAAGACTCAAATATTAATAATTATCAGAGTATGACCTTATGGCCAAGCTTACAATTAATAGCCTAAAAGGTTTAAAAAACTAGCAGCGAAAAACAAAATCAAGCGCAGCAACCATTCGACATACCCATGGGCAATCGACTGGGAAGCGAAGTCCTAATCCGCGAAGTCGTCGAAGTATCATCCTCTTGGTACCTCCTACTGATATGGATCTTCTTCTACAACTGGGCAACAATAGGCATAAAACTGTGAGTATATTGGTACTCAGCAAGTCATTTGTAATAAAGATGCAATATAATGTGCAAAACTTACCAATGGATAGCTGAAAAGTTATTTTGCAGAAAGCAATAATTTAAAGTAAATACAATAAATAGATTAAAATTAAACTTTAAATCGATCAATAATAAATAAATAACCAAAGAAGTTAAATAGACCATAAGTGAACTAATCATCTACATAATAAACCACTAATGAACAACCTATTCACTTCCTAAAGTTATCCAACCCAAGTTTTATGAAATAACTAGCTTTCATGTAAAATCACTGAGCATTGCCCATAACTGGAGACACGGTTATTCAAATAGTTTTACACTCTGTAGAGATTGCACAACTGTATTCACACGATGTGATCATCCTCACGTTTAAGAAAATCACAACAAGGCTTTCACAATGCTCAATCACAATGCAATTTCGCCCCCTAAGCTTTCGACTAGGGGGCTTTCACAATGCTCAATCACAATGCAATAGTTTTACACGCTGGAAGCTTTCACGTTGAGTAGGTTAACCACCTAGTCGATAATTGCCCCCTCTTGCGCTTCATGAAAATCAGCAACCATGTTCAACTCAATGATGAAATTAAAATTGAAATATCACAAATTAATTAGTCAGGTCTATCCCATACATACATGTGGTTTGCACAGTAAAGCTTCGATCAATAGCGCATAAAGTTAAGTTCTTAGATATTACCAAAGCGACAAGTGACAAGTAGTGCTGATGTGGCATGCTGACATGGCCTGACACATGGCATGGTGATGTGGCACCTAATGGCTCGATTTTACTAACGTGGCACTAACACGTGGTGACACGTGATGTCTAGGGCTTGCGTGGATGCTGACTCGGCTAGTTTGGCTCACGGTCTATGGAACAATAGCGGCTAATGTGTGGGACTCGTATGTTATTGACTCAGCTCACGGAGAATACGAATTATCAACCAGGCATGGGTGCGGGATGGCATCACTGTTGACGTCAACCAGGTGCATGAACCAGAGCAGCGATGCGTTGGGCAAGCGAGCGCAACGCAAGCGACGGAGTGAGGCCGGAGCGAGGCGACGGCTGGAGCGAGGAAGAGGCGGCGGCGGCAGGCCGGGTGGTGGGCGAATGGCGGCTGGACAAACATGCTTTAGTGGCAGCGGTCGAAGATGAGCACTGGGACTGCGACGACGTCGATGGAGGTCTACGGCGGCGTTGCAATGGTGACGGACAATGGGCGAGCTCGGCGGTGGTGCTAGACGCGAGAGCTAGCAGTGCTTAAATAAGCGCAGACGTTGAGGAATATCGGACAAAGATGGCGGTGGAGGAAACCGGCTTAAGCATGCAACCCGAGACGGCGGTGGAGTCCCAGCCTAGAACAATGATGAACAATAACCTATCTTGCGGATGGATGACATGTGGCGAGGCTTCGGATCGGACGAAGATGGGAGAAAACACAGATTAATAGTGCATGACATCCCAGATGGCTGACACATGTCCCAGGTGAGATCCCACAGCTGGTGCGGAGCACAACTCGGATGCCCAGGATTATGGCGAACATCAACTATCTTCTTTTCTTACTTCTACCAGTAGTAGTCATCTTGCTTCCAGCTATCAAATCTGATTAGCGAGGATTTGATCTATGGGTCCTTCGAGTAGGTACAGAGAAAATAATGACAAAACAGTGGTTCAAATCTTGTGTCTTGGTACGGGTTGAGGCTTCTAGTTGTTGTCCTCTTGGTGATGTTGTTCTCTTCGAATATCAAGGGGTTGAGAGGTCTTCAATTAGCCTTGATTGCCTTAGTTTGGCTATCCATCACTTTGCTTCTGTAGATCTACTGGGGGTTTTAGCAAAGGGCGAGAGGGAATAGCATGAGATACAACAAAGATTCATGGGAATAAGGTAATCTAAACCCATTTAATTTTAAAAGAGCATACCCAAGAAGCTGAGGTGGCACTTAAATCATACAAATTTTTGAAAAAAAAGCTTTTTCCGTGACTGTGAAATGTAATGCCTGAGGGCAAGAAGGCAATGCACAAGGCCCTAGTGAAATCTTATGATAATACAACATCTATGCGAGAGGACACATATAAAAGGGTATAGGGCTCAACATGCATAGTCCGTCCATTTAAAATGAGACCATCTTATCTTCATGAACATCTTTGATGTTCCTAACCTTAAAATTTGGAGTAAGGGTACGGAGAGGTATTAATTTCCTTTTGAAATTGACAGAAGGAAAAGGAGAGCATTCAGCTAGGACTTGACTGATGTCAATACTCACTCTCATAGTAACACCTTTCTTTTGGAAATGAAACCTTGTGGCAAAAATAGATTTTCCAATAATTGTTTTGAAATACTAAACTTTGAAATATCCATTTTTGAAAAGGAATTTTTTAATCTAAATACTTTCTGAAGTATTCCGACATCTCTCAATATCTAAATATCAATCGACAGATTAAATTCACCTCTACATTATTTTGTACATAGGTGTAGAATCCAATGGCCTTGATAATTTGACTTCTACATCTTGCCATTTAGAACTATGATATTTTCCTTCATCACTTAGTCATGGCATTAATGCTATCTAAAGTTTCAAATAGCGAATGTCATCATTTATCTGATCCACCGATCATATAGCTTCTATTGTATTATCCACAATTTCATTAAGCGAATTATGGTTATCTAACTCTCGTATGAACCTCAATTTCCACCATAAATTTCTGAATCCAATCTTAGATCCGCTATTTGTCAACTTGCTCAATTCTAAATTCTAATGATTATACAACATTCTTACTTTTAAATCCACTAATATCATTTGTATCATGACTTCCCAATATTTTGATCCTCTCAACATTGTTCAAGGTTATAATTTGCTCCTCAAGTAATCGATCTTACTATCTACAGTCTTCTCCCAAACCAATACATTGTTATAAGCATCCACCAGGATTAATGTATTCATCAAGTCTATAATTCAATGGTTATTATCACTTCTTCCAATATCTAAAAAATTATATTAATCCATCAAATAATTGATTATATTCTTATTATTCCATCATGGGGAACATCCACCAAGAATTGTGCTATTTATTAAGGTTGTAAGTCAATAATTGTTGTTATACTCCCTATTTCTCTAAAATTCAGTTTGTCCACTTATTTAGCCAATCTAATCATTTAAGCTAGACCAATTTTTATTCATCTAGTAATTTACACCATTGTTTCTCTCTAATGATTGACATGAATCCACAACCATTTGATGTTTATGTACTTGAGGAACCAGAGAGAGCCTTGGAGTATATTGTGTAGGAAGTTAAATTTTTGATAATTTCCTTGGAAGGTCAGGTTCGTTGAAATGGGTTTGAAACAACTTTTTGTAAACCAATTGAAAATCAGGCCTTCAAGGATACAACAGTTTTTGAAAGTGAATTTTAAATTTAAGCCTTGGGGTTTAGGCCCAAGGTGGGTTTTTCAAAAGGAGTTTATAAGAGAAGTCCTAGACTGTTGTCATTTTGAATTCAGGATAAGAGAGCTTCAGAACAAAAAATGGCTAGGGCAGCATATAGATAAGAGGGAATCATCTAAGAGAGATGAGAATGAGCAATAGTACATATATTTTGCAAATAGATTTTGAAGAAATAGTTCTAGTCATGAAACTAACGGCCATACTAACTAAGGTCATGACCTACAGTCAATATGCTCTTATACCAGCACTGTCGGACCTGAATTTTGTAATCTAGAATTTTCTGTGATTCTATCGCACTATTCCCTAGATCAGTAGATAGTGTTCATAGATACATTGCTGAACATCAAAGTACATATCATGCGGAAGCGTAAATATAATAGTGGGCGTACTCATGAGCCGATCAAGGCCAAAATCAATAAAAAGCAGCAGCAGAAATGGAAACTTCACACAGGTGGGACCCTCAAGACAAGCCCACAGATAGCTAACTGGGGTTCACGACTAATTTCTTAGCCTCTTTATCCTCTTTACCATCATGACCTGGTGCATTGCTGAAGCGCAATACTTTGACTCTTGATTCTGTATTGATTGAGTAAGCGAGGGCGAGCACAAACCACCGTGCTCCACGAGCCAATACACAAGATACAATTAATTATCATGCAAGGCTTACCAAAGGAAGGCTAGAGTTGTTTTATTTTTCATAAATTGCTTTTAAGAATAAGGTATATAAAAAACTTTCTGTGACCTAGCAGTTTGAACTAGAACATGTTATTTGAACCAAAGAGTACAATAATAATATTCATATACTAACCTTTCAGCGATTATAACTGCCTACCTTACCACTAGGATGACACCCAGGATAACATCAATTCAGGGCTTTCGGCAGGCCACCATTTTTTCAGTTCTACCCATAATTTTTTTAAATAGAACTATATCTGGTTAAATTCCCATGTTCTGCCTTGACTGTGGGCACGACTATTTGAATATATTTTACCCTACAGAGTTTATACACTTTACCTACAAGAGACAATTAGCTCATTGCTTTGTATGATTCCTTAGTCATACGATTGAGTAGACCATCATAATAACTTTTTAAAATACCTCGCCCCTTCCATCATCTCACCCATATAGGCTATTCCCACTTACGGTGGGTCCCATAAGTTGTGCAAGATGTCTACTCCCAACGACTAGCCCAGCTGGACTACCCACACTGACTAGCTCGCCGCGGCAAACTTCACCCTCAACGAGTGTCCCATTCAAGTTGTCACGAAGTTAGCCACTTGCACTACCCCTCTCCCCCCACCGATGAGATGATTTTCAAGGTCTGGTAAATCTACTAAGCCAAGTTGTAAATTACATACTTGTGGTTATACTTGTTTTACACAGGAGGTCGTGACAAGATTCAGTCCTTAGGGTTATGTGGGTGGTTCTAGCACTAACCACACTCTCGTGCACCATAGAACCAACCTCCCCATACCATCCGTCTAGATATTTAAGCAAGTTGGGGGGTTTTGAGAAGTATAAAATAACCATGTCAAAATATACCAGCCACTTTCTATGCATAACTATCCAAAACCAGTTTCTCATGTTTAAAAGTGATGTTTGGGGCATTTTGGTGCCCCCAAGTATCTAAGCAGTACTAAGTAGGGTGTATAGTTATAGACTTACTTTCAAAACTTACCATTATAATTTTTCTTAGGGCGACAGGGCTCACATGTTCAAAATATCCTAAGGGAATATAATACTAACAAGTTAATTAATGGGTATGTAGCTAGTACTTTAAAACAATCATAGATTAGCATATAAAATATCAGCATGCAATTTGATAATTTAAACAAAAATAACTTGCTGTAAATGTAGGTTCAACATGATCAAAGTATTGACTCGTCTTGCATGGTTTACCATGGTCTTGAGCTCACTCGAAGCTTTCTGATTTGATAGTCTTGAGGTCCTAGTCTTCATCCTCCTCTGGATCTCAGACTCGCTTGATCCATTATTTCTTCAGGACTCCATTTATAATTACGCACCAAACAACTGAATCTAAATAAATACAAATAACTCAAAAGGCCCAAATAAATCCAAATGAATTCAATTTGGTTGTATTATGATTACACGGGTGAGCTGGGATAAAGTTTATTAGGTGCGGGTTATTTTCAGAGTCAAATAAGGTTTGAGGAATGTGAGGAATGGAGGGAAATCTACCGAGACGAATGTCAAGGAAGGGTTCATGATGAGAGGAATATTCATGGGAATATTTCACTTTAAGTTCAAGGAAGGCTAGGCATAGCCGACTGTAGAATACCATGCTCGATCTTTTTATTAATAACTTTTTCTGTTATTTTTATATTTATTAAGAAAGTTCCATGAGTTAGGGTAGACCTATGAACATATAGATTTGTAGACCATCGGTATATCTTTATCAATCATTTTAATTCTTATCTCCGGGGGATTCATAATATATTATTATTTTGAGGTGTAGTCACCAAGTAAGCAAAGGATCGGACACATGATTAATTTAATAAATTACTAAAGAATAAGATTGCTCATTTACCCAATTACTAATTAACATGTTCCTCTCAGTTAACATGATTTGGACACAGGATTTGCATGTATTTTGGGGTGACATGTTCCTCTCAGTTAAGGTCTGAGGATGACTAGAATTCAAATTACCATCCATCATTGTGTTAGCAAGTTATTTTAGTTACGGTCTAATTAATTGGTTCTGTTGTCATATGGTTCATTAAGGTGTAGGTTAGTGAGATTATTTCTAACGATTTGTGACCCATTGGTCATTATATTTTAATTTATGCACGAAATTATATATCATTTTAACATGATCTTTCTACTGAAAAATGCCCTTTTGATTAAAGGTCGCTGTTATTTTATGTATACTATAGTTATCACTTGACAGAGTTTATTTTTGATTAGGACCTATTTATGGGGGACCTATCTTTATGCACATATACCATTGTATTTCAATATCATTTGTATGAAAACTATATTTTTACAGGACCCTTAGTGGATATGTAGATTTCTAAATTAATATTTGATGGTGTCATCAATATCCTCCATAATCTTATCCAACTATATTTTGGAAAAATCCGTAATTGAAGTGGACACCCCCAATTCAAATAGTTTTAATTAATTCAAATGAGCTCCAAAAGTCATGGTTTTAGTTCCAATGGATAGATCTTGAATTTAGAAATTTGTTTCATCAAATTTAGAGTTACAATGAATAAGTTATGCCTACTTAAAGTTCTCTGTTTGAATTAAATACGAAAATGAGAGAGGAGAGAAAGATCTCTCACTGACATGTGGGCCCGGTTAAGTTAAGACAATCCGAATGGATGGGATGCGAGAGCCATCCAATCAGCGAGGGACCGCTCGGATCGAGTGAAAGGTTCGGACTATCCGAACGGCTAAGACGCGTGGGTCGTTCGATCAGCGACGGATCATCCGATCGAGTGGAAGGTTCAGACCGTCCGAACTGCCAAAGCATTTGAGTCGTCTGATTAGCGATGGACCGCTCAGATCAACCGAAAGGTTTGGACCGTCCAAACGGTGGATGTGTGTGAGTCGTTAGATCAGCGAAGGAATGCTCAGATCGTCCGAGAGGGTTCGGACCGTCCAAACAGTTACCTTCACTGGGGTTAATTAGCTTGAGCCCAAAACAGAGGAGGCGGTCGTGATTAGTGCTAGGCTTGCCGCCAGCAAGAGGTGGCTGAACTGATGGTGGTGGTGGTAAAATGGAATGAATGGGGACAAGGGAGACCAGGAGTAGGCACAGCAGTCGGAAGGCACCATGGGCGGCTGGTGTCGCTTGGAGCAGCCAGTGGTGGAAGAGAACCAGGGTGTTGGAGGCTAAGAAGGGGAGGGAATCGCATGAGCAGGAGGGAATCAAGAGGAGTCTTACCAAGCCTTTCGTGGAGGTGGGGAGTGGCGAGGAGCTCCAGCGACGAAGACCGGGGGCGGCGAGGAATACAACACATCACCGATGATCCACGGTGCCTCTTGCTTCAATTAAATGGTAGAGGAATCGTTAGTGAGGGCTAGTGATGCCCTAGGCTAGAGGAATCGAGTTGTAGCTCACCGAGACGATGGATCGGGCTGTGAATGGAGTTGGAGATGAAAGCTCTCTCCGGTGAGCTGTGAAGCTCTGGAGGCCTATTTCTCGAGGTGGAAGTGAGAGGGGGATGAGGTGAGGTTGATGAGAGAGCACATTCACCTTTATAGGTGCTGGGCTAGCCGGGCGACGTGGGGGCTTTGACCGAAGCATGGCGGCAAGGCATGGGCGATGGAATGGCCGGCGCAGGGCATGCTGAGGGGATGGCAATGTGATGAGAGCAGGGCGTGGGTGTGGACATGAGGGCAATGGGGCGGGGGCGCACACTGTGGCTTACGGAGGCAACATGGTGGTTTGAGCAGCGAGTCAAAAAGGGAGGAGCTGGACATGACCACACATTGTGGTGATGAGGGGGATGGACATGGCAGTACAGATGGTTGACGATGGCTACAGGGGCACAGGAGCACGCCAACATCTGGTAGTCACAAGGGGTGGAGCGGCAGAGGAAGTGGGCTTGCTGTGGTAGGGCCGACAGCAACAATTTTTTTACCATGGCAATGCATGGGTAAGGGAAAGCGGAGGGATGTAACATCCTAATTTTCAGAGCCTTTTTGAAGCTTTTAAAATAAAATTCATTATTTGGATTTTTCTAGAATTAATTAAAGCTTAAAATAAATCTTTAGTAATTAAAATGATGTAATATGACTAAAACAAACATTAACATGTGCTAAAAATATTTTATTTGGGTTCCTTTGTGTCTCAAGGAATTTTTGGGACTTTCTAAGAATTTTTCAGATTTATTTACTATTTTCTAGAGCTCCTTTTATTTTATCTAAATTTCAAAAAAAAAGAAGAAAAACCTCCACAAATCCGTGCATAATGTTGGGCCAGCCCACCATTGTTCACCCCAGCCTAATCTTCCTCAGTCGTCCGATTTTCCTTCGACTACGCATCAGCCATCCAAGTCGAGCCACTTCTTGCTCGCTGGATTCTGGCCGAGGCCACGTGCCTTCCATCCAACAGTAGAGGCATTGTTCATCTGTGCTTTCTCTGTGAGTCATTTGATCACCAAGCTCTGCCATGCATCATCCATCCGTGCGTCTGGGTACTGTTCATCATTGTCTCGGCTGTCTCTGTCGTGATCTCGATTCGCGTGCTCAAGCGAGACTCCACGCTGCACGCCGTCTCCGCCGTGGACTCCGCCTCTCGTGCCCGTCTCGGACTACCTTGGCGTCTGCGCTTTAAAGCCAAGCCCCACCTCGTTCCGTCCACGTCCGCTTTGCATCCGATCTCCGCTCACCGCGCCGCCTTGGTCTGCGTGCCCGACCACAACCCCTCACACTCCGAAGCGTTGCCTTGTGCTGCGTGCCATGCCACGTGTCGTTCACCAGACCATTCGATCCACCATCTCGACCATTCGCTCAGATCTGCGCCAATGGTCGAGATCAACCCATGTGGCTCACCCACCGCCGTCGAATCACTGTGCACTAATAAGCCGAGTCCACTGTAAACCAGTCTTTCCGTGCACCGAGTTCACAGCACAGTAACTTTTTTTGATTTTCCAGTATTTTCCTTTAGATTAATTGTTCAAGAGTCCGTTCTTCTCTGTCCTAGCTCCGATTGACCTTGTTCTTTTTATAAAATCATCTGAAATCGAGCTCTATCTTTTGGTTCTAGTTTTAAAGTTTTTAGAGTTTATTTGAATTTTATTTGATTTTATTTTTATACCTCGGTCATTTTCTCTCTCGTTAGATCGCATCTTTGAAGGAGTAGGAACACCATCAGAATATTAAGAGTTCATAACTGAGTAAGGTCAAGGCAAGTCATGTCTCTTGATTATGTTGAACCTAATTTTTAATATATTATTTATATATTTTCTTTTAAATTATCCTGCATCGCTATTTATTTACAAACCATTGTACTTGGTAGTTACCATTCCAATTGATTTATCCCTTCTTGATACTTTGAATACAATAATGCCATTATCACCATAGGTTGAGAAATTATTTTGTGATACCATACTAGTTGTCACATGGGTGGTACGATTAATATGCTTAGCTATGCTTATAGTTCGATGGGTTCGTCATCACATGTAATCAATTTATTAATTTGACTTAATAAGATATTGAGTCGTGGCTGGAGCCAAAGTGATAAAATTTATGTGCTATGACATTGGTGTGTCATTGGTGTTGGTTATACAAAAATTAATTTTTACTTGGGCGAGTGATTGTGCAGTAAAAGGGAAAGTGTGGATTCATTTCGAGGGATGTGGAAGTCTCACCTGTGTAATGCTATGGACTTAACTTTGTACGCTATTGATCTGAGGCTTGTTGTGCAAGCCATATGCCTAGTATGAGATAGACCTAGCTGATTCATTTGGGATATTTCAATTTTGATCTCACCATTGTGATGCACATGTTGCTGATTTTCATGAGACGCAAGGGGGGGTGTGAAACGAAACCCTAGCGGGCATGATAAAGTTGAGGTTGAACTTTGTAAAAGTCTTGTTGTGATTTTCTTAGCGCGAGGCTAATCATATCATGTGGGTATAGTTGTGCAACCTCTACAGAGTGAAAAACTATTCGAATAGCCGTGTCCCCGGTTATGGACAATACTCGGTGATTTCGCACGAGAGGTAGAGTTTTCATAAAAACTTGGTCTGTTATCTTAGGAAAGTGAATGGTTAATTCACTGATGGTTTAGCTTGTGGATGGATAATTCACAAGTGGATCATTCAATTCTATTGATTATTTATTTATTATCATTTTTCTTTAAAGATCACTTTTAATCTATTTACCGTATTTACTTCAAATTATTGCTTTATTTTATTGTGCATATGGTCGATATTTCATCTATGTTACACTATGTGCACTAGCGTGATCCTAGACTAGTGCAGTATACACAGAGAATCCAAATTTGCATATTCGGGTCTCGACAAGGGAGTCGGGCTGGTTCGATAGAGATGGCAAGGGAAGGAAGGAAGAAACAGGGGAAAGACAGAGGGACTGGCCAGTGGACTCAAAAGGGAAAGGGAATGTTTGTGGCCCCCTTTTTTATTGAAGGGAAAGACTAAATGGATGTGGCAAAATTATGATTTTTAGAATTTCTTATGAAACTAAATTTTGGTTTTTGATTTGCCACATTTGAGTTCCAATTTGATCAAAAGCTCAAATTGCAGTTGGTTTATAATTTTATATTTCCCTATTACGAATTCGTTTTTTGTATTAACTTTTATGAGCATAATATCTTTCTTTAAATTTTTGGTTAATTTCAGGTTTGTGTTAGAGCCTTAAATTTAAATGTAAGTCTTCATATTTTTAATTCATAATCCTTTGCTTTAATTTAGGTTTTGTTTTATTAACTTACATCGGATTTTAGTTTTTCATATATTAGACTTATTATTTTGTATCTATTATAAGCATTCTCACTTAGGAGTTATTCCTTAGTATTAATTTGTATAGCACATAATTCAAAACAATTCATATAAAAATAGCAAAAAAATTCAAATGGCAATAAGATTCAATTAAAAGTTTAAAAATTTTCACATATTTTGAACATACGAATTTCAGGATGTTACATCCGGAGACTACGGGTAGATTGGAGAGGTAGTTAGTGCGTGCTTTCGAATAGAAATGTAAGGGAAATGTATTGTAACTAGTCCTTATGGGCTGATGGTACCGTCACATGTCCCAACGTCGGTCGGGGTAGTCCTAGGCGTAGTTAGGGCAACTCCAGTAACGCATGCCTAGGCTCAGCCGCTGCTTTGACTTGAAGAACTTACATGGGTCCCCGCACTAGCAGAGGGGCGACATATCCCCCTCGGGTGGTTCATGCGGTGAATACTCAGTAGGAATGTCGTGTTAGGGGTTGGAGCTACAGGGGGCATCATTGCGGGGAGGGGGCCTTCTGGCACGGGCACTTTGCTCGTTGTGGGCTACAACAGCTCTTACTAGTTGGCTGATCTCCTCTCATTGCTTCTCTATCTGAACATGGTAGTGTCGTACTCTTGTTGCATGAAAGGCCACCACGGAAGGGGTAGTACTTATACACCGAGCTAGCGCGCGAATGTAACAGAAGTCCAATTGGGTTGATGCAAATTAGTGTCTGCAAGGTAGCAACCCCAAGGAGGAATCTTGCTATAGCGTTGGATCATGTCGCTGCGTAAAACTGCCTCGTTGGGTTATGTCACTGCACAAAACTACCTTGCTGGGTCACGTTGGTCTGCAAAGCTAAATCGTTGGGTCATGTCGTTGTACAAAGTTGACTCGTTGGGTCATGTCGGTCTGCAAAGCTACCTCTTAATGACTGGTTTGATATTTACTCTCCAAAAAAACTTAATTATGTTATGCTCTCTTAATTCTCATCGATGAGCCCAAGAACGAGAAGCAAAATGCAGTTGAGATGAGTGATGAGCGACCGCGAGAGCTCGGCCAAGCGAAAAGGGAACCCACTGCATTGCCGCCGGGAATTCCATAGTCATTATCGATACGCACCACCGCGGGCAAGGGAGACGGCACAGATGGGGTGACATATGTGCGGAGGAGAAAGGACGCAAGGGAGGGCGGCATGGACGAGGTGACATATGTGCAGAGGAGGGAGGGGGCAAGGGGGGATAGCAACGAGGGGTAACATATGTGCAGAGGAGGGAGGCCGAGGCACTGCAAAAGATGCCACCGCACGGTGGCCTTGAGGATTATGAATTAAAAAAACAAAATAAATGAGCACCGTATGTCTTTAATTATGATTAAATTAATATGAATTAACATAATAAATTCAGAGTGTATAAAATTCTTAAAAAATTACACAATTAGGTCAACTGTGTTGGAAGGCTCCACAAAAAATCGTAATTTTTTGAGCTCATTTGCTACATGCAACAATCCCTACAAATAGCATAATTCAATGAATTATTGATGAAATTCAGCACAGATAAAATTACAAAAAAATTACACAAACAAGTACACTGTGTCGGAAGGCTTCACATAAAATTTTATAATTTTTGAAGCTCATTTGCTATATCTAAAAAAACAATGCCTCTAAATAAAATCCCTAATTATAATTATATTAGCACTAATTACCTTAGCTAACTGGCCACTGCACGGTGACCGTGAGGACGAGGGCATTGCTGCATGGTGACCATGGGGCTGCCGCGTGGCGGCCATGCAGTGAATGGGACGTTTTTGCTAATGCCGTGCATCGACCGGTATTCTTACAAATACAAGTCCAAAAAAACCAAATCCACTAAAAACTCTAGCGGTGTAAATATAGTATAGATGTCATTGTTACCAATCATCGTCAGGAGTTTATTTAGAATGATGGATTTTCACATGTATTTGATACCCTCGCACCCATTAGACCCTGTTGGAAAATTGTCTAAAATTCAAAAACTATATGACAATACTATCATGTTCTGCAGAGGTTAATGAGGTTGAGGACTGCTAGTGTGTAACAGCTCACATACATTTTCTAGGTAAACAGAGTAGAAGAATATCATATCAGAATTACACGGTAAGCACAGATACAATATCCTAAATCTGCATATTTGAAGAAGACCATCTATGTGAGTAAGACAACTATGCCATCAAGGCTATACATAATTAGAAATCACAATATTTGCGTATTTCAACATTTATCCTACATTTGTTCCATTTGGTGATGCCATTGCGCAATTAGATGAGAAACAGCAGAAATATTCTGAGGTGTTGACCATAAAAATGATGTTGACCAGCTCTGTTCATTATAACTGAGTATGAAGAACCATGTCAAGATCACAAAGCACAAACCTTTGTCCATTTGAATTCTGCATACCGTAAGAAGTCCTACACAGAGAAAAACTTCTTGTCTGGATGGCTGTCCACTGATGTCGATGTTCTGCCAACCAGCTGCGGAACTAACTCGACCAGCTCTGTCAGTGAAACTGCGGACACCGTCAGGGGCGGATTCAGTGTATAAGGATTGAGATCATAGGACCGTAATGAAATTTTTTAAATTCTATAGAAAATTACTGTTTATTACTGTTCATCAATAGAGATGATCTCATAGTGTAATATAGATAACACCAATGATTTTCTCGCCTGGATCTGCCTCAGCTGTTGACCGCAGCCGCTCAACATTCGACAATTGGATGTTGAGCAACCAACCGGCAAACCTCTTGTAACGCCCCCGTTCTTGGGAACAGGGACGCCATACATCCCGCAACATTTCAGGAGTTCTGTTGCGGATAGAAGGAGCGTCGAGCCTGCTTACGGATATTTGAAAAGAGTTAGTTTGACAAAAGTAAGACCTAGTGGTCAATTTTATCAATTTTATGGGCGTCCAAGCCCAAATTATAACTTACACTCAGAAGAACCGAAGAAAACACCCACAGAAACGCCTGGGTGCGGTCGCAACCCTAACACGAACACTTGAATTTCTCTTTCTTCTTCTGGTATCTGAGGTGGTGAAATTATAGCAAGTTTGAGTACAGCCAACCGTACTCAGCAAGTCACAATGGTAAACCTTAATTTACTACATGTATGGAATTTCCAAGGAAGGGGGTATACTGGTTTTATTATTTATGTGGATGCAGTTTTATTTGTAAACAGTTTAAAACAATAACTCCATTATACTTAATTAAGAAAAGGGGGTCTCAAAACATTTCTTGTTTACTTTACACAAATTAAAAATACCAGAAAACTACTTATGCCTTGCTACTAGATTCACCCATCAAACACAGCTTCATTAACCGGAAGCACGGCGTATTCGAATATAATTTATTTTCACTCTGTAGAGTTGCTCAACCTACAAGATTTCTCAATTACCAATGTCATGCAATAGACACGCTCAGCTAGCGTGCGACTGAATTGAGAAAACCAGATCTATCCCTGCTCAATTTAATGTATAGACTCTATCCGATAGGTTTTGACCTTCACTACATTTGGTATCCATGGGCCAATTCGAAACGCGTACGACCGCACAAACTGCGGTCGACCGCCCAAGTTTTGTGAAGACCTACCTTTGTGTGTGTATGACGAGTTACATATTAGCTCGATAACTCACCCATACCACAACCCGTACTCCTGTAGGGGTTCAATTAAAGTGAGCAGTTACTGGACCAGGATTGACAGTTCAATACTTGTGGTTGAGCGGTTACTGTGCTCTATACTCAGAATAAGGGTATAGTCCTTACATTTCCTCCTGAGACTGCCAACCACAACCGGTAACCGATACATACTGTATCGACACCCGTCTACTGCACTCTTCACCCTAGGGTAGGGTTATAGACTCGTCTACTACAGGGCACTCCACGGCTTCCGCCATACCGTAGAACATTTTTAAATAGTTTTACCAGCGAACTATCAAGTCCTTGATAGCTCGTTATTTTATGTGAGTAAAGATGCGATGGTCATGTATGCTTTAATTCAAAGTGAATGTGGCTTCAAAGTTAAACATGGCATTCTTGGTGGTGGGTCGTAACTACATGTAACATGTTATTCTAAATATTTATTTATAATCAATTAATTTTGAGCAAATAACAATAATGCAAATAACGTAGATAAGTAAATAGTCATGAATTGGTGGGTTCAATATGTTCAAAAATTTGTAACTTGCCTTGCGAAACTGAAATCTCGATGACCTTGTAAACCTCAGAAGCCTGCTTGAAACCTTGAACAGCTGCCTCGGAATCCTCGCGAACTAACAAAAGAAACACACAAAAACAACAAAATCTGAGCTTGCTCCTAAACAAGCTAGAAGAAAAATAAATAAAAGAAATAATCTATGAAAAAGAAAAGACATAAATGCACAAATATTCAAATGGTTTGGATTGGGATTTTTGGAAGTGGAGTTAGGGTTATTGGACATCGGAACCGAAATCGGGGCAAAGAAACGATTCAAAAGAAGTGACTCTAGGATTTTTCAGTTATTTGAAAAAGAAAAGGAAATAGGTGCTAAAATAAGCAAACAAATATTGAAATGGGTTAGGTTAGAATTTTTGGGAGTGGAACTAGTGTCAAAAGGTATCGAAAATGAAATCGGAGCATCGAAACAAATTGAACGGATGTATTTTTGCTCTTTTTGGGCTTCTGGAAATTGAAAAAGGGGGTTGCTACAGTGTAACAGTGATCGGGCCGGCCCACTCGCAAGCGCGTGCACGCGGCCATGGTTTAAAATGGCCGTTGGGCCGTCGGGCCTCGGCCCAGCAACACGCGTGCGCGGCCGATTCGGCCTGGCGGCAGCGCGCTCGCTCCCAAGGGCATCGGATCGAGCGCGAAGGGCCGGGATGGGGCCACGTTGACCGAAGGGGGGGAACGATCGAAACGACCTGGCTTTAAGCGATCGACTCGGGAACCGCTGGATTGGGAACGGAGGGTGAGGATGCGGCCACGTCGCCACTTTTGCGAACCGTTACACCGAGAATAGCCCGATTAAACTTGGTGCCGTTGGATTGAGCGCCGACGTCCCCGATTGAGCCACGCCCCCCTCCGAGGGAGTCGTCTTCCTCCTCCCGCCGAACACCACAGGGAAGCACAGGGCGCGCTTCCTTGCCGTAGCTTGGCCTCGACAGAGGTTCTCCTCGGCCGAGACTAGCACCGACGGGTTCCTCGGGAGTAGGGGAACTCGTTTTGGGGCTTGAACCGGCGTGAGAAGAAGACAGGTGGGGCAGTGGATTTGGAGGAGTTGTGGGCATGCTCGAGAAAAAGGAGCCGTGGTTTCACCATCCTTGGGGGTTGAAGAAAAGAGGGGAGGTGCGGGATTGGCTTGAGAGAAGCTCAGGGAGGCTGGCATCGGAGGGGGTGGCGGCCGGAGAGGATGGACACGGTGCTGGACCAATAGAGAAATTCTCATGAAGAATCGGTTTGTGATTTGTGCATGAGGGGCTTTGGTGGTGCTGTTGCCGAATTTAATTGGGTTTTTGTGGGCGGAAGAGGGAGATCGGCGATGAGGTTTACCGGGACCAGGGTGGCGGGAGGGGGCTGCGGCGAAGAAGAAAGCAATCAGTTGCTCGGGGAGGAAGAGAGGAGTGGTGTGAGCTCTTCTGCAGCGGCAATTGAGATTTTAAGGGCCGGGGAGGCGGAGAGAGCTCGGGGAGTGCGGAGCTGATGGAGTTCGGGAAGAGGGTGAGGGAGCTCCTTCTCGGGAGACATGGCGGCCATACCGCTTGGCTACGGCGCCTGCAGGAGTAGGCGGGAGTGGCATGGCTCTGGATGTGGGCGGTGACGCGAGAGCGGTCGGAGAAGGGAGTTGCATGGCGGAGCTGCGCTGAGACCGCTGGGTGCGAGGGAGAAGCGAAGGCGATTGGAGGTGGTGACGTGGGAGCGCAGGACCGCTCTGGCAGCGCTGACGCGGGCGGGGCGATGGGAGAGGCAAGTTGGCACGGCTGGCATGGGCGCGGGCACGGGCAGTGCGCGGCGCCAACGCTCGGAGGGGGGGAAGGCGGCTCGGCCGGGTGCGCCAAGGAAAGGGAGGAGACGGGGAGTGCAAGGGAGGGTGATTAGGAGATGGGTTAAAGGAGGATTAGGGAAAAGCAACCAAAGATTAACAGAAATTTTAGGTTTTGAAATTTCAGGTTGTTTCACCTCTGTGGTTCACTACCACCACTGTCAACACCCTCTCTGTCCCCAATTACGCTTGCAGCGCCGTCCCGGCCAACAGCTGGTGGTGCTGAGGCCGGCGAGTCATCCACAAGGCTTGCTGGTGGCGCCCCCACCCTGGCGAACCCCAGGTTGGAAAGGAACCCGTCGAAATCAGGGTTCTTACCGTTGATTACCTTGTCGACAACCTCAGATTGATCTATTTGTTGGGAAGAGCTACCAAATTCCTTGCCTTCTTGCTTGCAGGCGTCCTCCAGCATCTGCAGGTTGTGCGCCAAGGCGTCGAAGGCAATGCAGAGCAGGAGCTACAATATCCTCACACGTCATTTAATTACGCTATGCATATAACCAACCAATTAATAGCATCTTGGATCTGGAAGAACAAGGAGCATCTCAATTCAACCTGCAAGCAATTTCTTTTTCGCATCATGGTCGTCGTCGTCGTGATCATGTCCCGACCAAACAAGCTCCCCAAGCCAAACAAGAGCTGAAAGGAAGCTTCGGCTTCACACACCAGTTGGGCTGGTCAGGCCGAGGCTGTACCGATCCTTTCTTTCGTTTCCATTTTTCCAAGAATGGGCCTCAACAGATTGACCCTTCCAAATTATATAGGCCACAAAAGGTTCAGAACCAAATTAAATGCTACAAGAGTCCAATGAGTTTTTTACTCATTGTTTTTTTGAAGGATAATAGTCCTTGTTGGGCCAGGTTGCACTAATTGTCTACCAGTGAGCGAGTCCTACCACACATGCTCAAAAGTACCCTTGGTATTTCCCTTAAAAAAACCAAATTGTTTTCCTCTACATTTTCCTCTTAATTTTCTGCCACTTTCTTCCATGCAGCCTTAGCCCCGGTTTGTGAGACGTACAGCTCCATCCACCTGGGGTAAATCCCTGTTTTATCTGTCTCCGACTCAATAAGAAAGTTTGTAGCTCTAACAGTATATTAGCGTGCGAGTCGTAGCTTTTTTTTTGGAGGAATGTTAACTAACCTCGGTATTTCCCTTAAAAATCCTATTTTTCTTCAAAGCTTTCTCTTACTTTGTTGCCACTTTCTTGCATGCGAAAGTAACCCGTTGATACAGACGTGCGACTCCATCCACCTGAGATCAATCCCTGACCATCCACCTTCTTGTTAGGACCGGGCGACCCAATAAGAAAATAGATGGGTTTTCTCTGGCTGTGTCTTATAGTTTATAACTGTAAATTATGATTTTTAGTTCTATCGTGAGTGCTTGTGTGAACGAATCGAATATCGATAAATTGATAAGACACTTCAAAAATATTGTTTTGATAAACTGCTTTAAAATAATAGCAAAGAAACCGACCTGTTGATTTATTAGAGAGAAATTATAAATTATAAACTGCAAAGAACTAGCCATTACCTACGGCTTGGGTGTCAGGCATGAAATAGAAAGCCGAACCTAGCCAGACATGGGAAGTCAGATCCACTCCCACTTCGGCGCTCCCCCTCTGGAGCCGGCAGAGGCGTTAGGCAAGCCGCCCTTTCCGGCCAGGTTGCCCACCGTAGGGAACAAAACCCTCTTAGTTTAAGCCAAACTCCCACGAGGTTGTCACATTGCAGCACTATCTGTGGGACATAAGCTATTGTTTAATTTGTATTGCATTGTTGTTTGGGAACTGAGGACATGTTCTTTTTTACTGCTGTTTTTGGTTAAAATTTTTAAATTTTAGCTGTTTGCGACATAAATTATAGAGAGAGATACTCACTTGCAATGTTGGATAGTACATATGTTGGGCTTTTAACGTATAATATAATTAACTTGTAGACTCCGTTTGAAAGTTAGGTACTGTAATAAAAATAAAAAACCGTTTTGAGAAGTCGAAAAGAACGGACAATGAGATAGATACCATTCATGCATTTGCATTGTTTATTGAAGTGTTAACTGCTGAAGATTAGTGGCATCCTACGTGGAATCATTTCCAAACGCTCTTATGCTTGCATGGTTCTTTTTTTGTTCTCCCACTTTGGATGCTAATGCTTCTTTTTCTGGTGTTAACTATAATAAAACAAGACTACTCCCGTTTTACTATATTTGTCTATAATCCACCATACATACAGATCAAATAAACACTAAATCTAATAAATATTTAATAAAAATAACTATACATACCCTATTAAGTGGCATATAATAACCATTCAATATCTTTCAAAGCATCTAAGTAAAGGTTGAGAGAGAAAAAAATTACAATGACTACAATCTAAATTCTCCTAAAAGATAAATATATTGAAATGGGTACTCCGAGACAAGACAAATATAGCAAACCAAAGGAAAATGAAGTGAGTATATGGTAATAGCTGGGTTTGTTTCGGTTTAGTACTTTTGGCTTTTGTATTTTACTACAGTAACTTACTTTCAAATAATACGTCTTTTCGAGATAGGGTCTACAAATTAATAGTAATAGACATTATACCGACTTCAATTGTACCGGCTAAAATCACATACGGCTATCTCCCTTTTCGTAATCTGTCTCACGGACAGTCTGAATTCAAAAGTCATAAGCCACAGCCAAAAAAACCTAAAGCATGTACAGCTAGTTGAGCGGTCTAACTATCATTGTCACGGCAAATGAAATATCAACTTTTTCTTTTTTCTTGCAAATCTCAAGCTACCCAGTATCGTGGTACCGGATTGCTAGATACTGACATCAAGTTCTCTATGTGCTAGCCAGAGAAAGCATGGTGGAATCTGCAACATCCTGATTTTCAGAGATTTTTAAAACCCTGTTTTTAAAAATTAATTTCTGGAATTTTAACCAAGCTTAAATTAAATTTTAAAAATTTTAAAGGATTTAATATGATTAAATTAAACTTCAACATTAGCTGAAAATATTTTATTTGAATTCCTTGTGTCACAAGGAATTTTCTAAAATTTTTGGTGAATTTTTGAGATTTATTTGCTATTTTCTAGAGCTTTCGGAGTTTTATTTGAATTTCCTGGAGAAAAAAAAGAAAAAAAAGAAAACCCAGAACCCACCTCCGCTTGCCGCGTGTTAGCCTAGCCCCACCCTTCGGCCGCGGCTCCTGCCACGTGTTGCTTTCTCCCCGCGCCGCGCGTCGCCCGGTCCGGCCCACCTCCCTTGGCCGTGCTGCCCCGTTTCCGCTTGGCCTCGTGTCGTCCGATCGCGCCACCTCGCCGCCTGGCGCGCATCCGCGTCGCCCGGACCATGCAAACCCTAGCGCCTGCGCCACGTGACCCCGCTTCATCGGCCGCGCCAGCCGTCCGATCTTCCCTTGCCCATGCGGCGTTCATCCCGCGTCGCGACCCCACTCCCGCGCACCCGACCCGGCCCGCCCCCTCGGCCCATCTCCCGTGCGTGCCCGAGCTGCTTCCTCGCCGCCTGATCCCCGCCCCTTACACGTGGCAGCGATCCCCGCCGCACCTTCCGCGCGTTGCCCTAGCATCCGGCCGCGTCCCGCCTCACTGCACCAGTCGTCCGATGCCATCGCCCTGCCACGCGTCACGACGACGATCGTCGTCCTCGATAAGGACTCTCCCCGCGTCGAGTTCATCTTAGACCCACCTCGGTTCGCATGATTTAAGCCCTCGGTTCGTGTGCCAAGCGTCGCCGCCGCCAGCTCTCGCCTTCTCTCCCGAGCGCTGTCGCGCTCCCATCACATGCGCCGTCAATCGGAGCCGCCCTCGCCAAGGAACGCCGCCGCTGTCCCGTGCCCCTCCGCCACCCATCGGAAGTCGCCGCCGACCCTGCTGGTCACCCCGCCGCCTCCGTCGGATTCCGCCGGAGACGCCCCGCCCTCTTCTGCCGCCGAAGACCTTCGCCATCTCCCGCGCCGGTGAGCCCCACCGACACCCTCCGCATCTCTCCGCGCACACCTCCGTCGCCGGAGACCGCCCGCCGCCGCACTCGCCGGACCTCGAACCCCGCGCTCACCGGACCCCCTCCCCTCCGCCGCGTTCGCCAGAGCTCTCCCACACTCGAGCCCACGGAGCGCCACCTCTAGGTCCGCGTGCACGGCCGCACCCACGCTCGCGACGCTTCGTGCCGCGCGTCGGACACACGTCGGCCATCCGAGTCCCCGCTACCCGATCTCAGCCATAGATCGAGATCTAACCTACGGTCCAGATCGCGCCACGCGTCCTCTTCCCTGCCGTCGCCGCCGCGCCCGAACTCCTCCACGTCAGCCCTACCCACGTGGTAGCCACGTCAGCCCTGCCCGTCATGTGGCAAGCCACGTGTCCGCCACGTCAACGACACATCAGCAGTTGTCGGCCCCCAGGTGCCATGTGGCAGCCGCGTCAGCATACCACGTCAGCCATTGCCACGTGTCAGCACAAGCGAGTGCCACATCAGCCCTAGCCGCCGCGTCAGCACCGCCTCCCTGTGTGCACTGTTTCATGGACCGAGTCCACCGCAGACTTGCTTTTCTGTGGACCAGGTTCACAGCACAGTATCTTTTCCGATTTTCTCGATTTTCCTTTAGGGTTGATTTTCTGAGAGCCCGTTCTCCTCCGTCCTAGATCCGATTGACCCCGTTCTTTTTTAAAAAAATTCATCTAAAATTGAGCTCTAGCTTTTGGTTCTGGTTTCATGATTTTTTGGAGTTCATTTGCTTATTATTTTATGTGTTTTTATTGTTTCAGTCGTTTTTTCTCTCGTTAGATTCGGATTCCGGAGGAGCAGGTGCTACGCCCGAAGACCAAGAGTACCTCGCTGAGCATAACCAAGGCAAGCCGGGTTCTTTGATCATGTTGAACCCAGTTTGCAATCTATTATTTAATTATTTTGTTTTAAATTATCGTGCATCGCTATTTTTATTCAAACCCTTGTATCGGCACTTTGAGGGATGTGGTAGTCTCGCCCGGGTAATGATAAGGACTTAACTTTGTGCGCCATTGATCTGAGTTTTACCGTGCAAACCACATGTCTAGTATGGGATGGACCTGGCTGATTAATTTGGGATGTTTCAACTTTAATCTTGCCATTGAGATGAACATAATTGCTGATTTCCATGTGGCGTAAGGGGGGGTATGATGTGAAACCCTAGCGGGCAGGATTAGGTTGGAATTGTACTTTGTAAAAGCCTTGTTGTGATTTTATTAGGCCGAGGCTAATCACATCGTGTGGGTACAGTTGTGCAACCTCTGCAGAGTGTAAAACTATTCGAATAGCCGCATCCTCGGTCATGGACAATACTCGGTGATTTCACACGAGGTATAGTTATTTCTGAAAACTTGTGGATTATGGTTAGACACATGAGGTATAGTTATTTCTGAAAACTTGTGGATTATTGTTAGACAGTGAATGGTTAATTCACTGTTGGTTCAGCTTATGGATGGGAGGTCCATAAGTGGTTTATTTCAATTTCTTTGATTATTCATTTATTATTGTTTACTTAAAGTTTATTTTCAATCTATTTACTATATTTACCTTCAAATATCATTTATGCAAACTAACCTTTCAGCCATCCTTTGGTAAGCCTTGCATACTATATTGCATTCATTTGTTACAAACGACTTGCTGAGTACCAATGTACTCATGGCTTTATACCCAATATTGCTCAGTTGAGGAAGAGGAGTATCACCAGCAAGAGGTTCCAGAAGGAGGCTACTTCGACGACTTCGCGGATTAGGCTTCGTTCTGCACTCTATAGCTTGTGGGCTTGTCGATTGGCCGCTACGCTTTATTTTGGATTTCCGCTGCTAGTTTTTGTTAAGCCCTTCGGGCTAGTCTATTGTAAGCTTGACCATAAGGTCGTACCTTTGAGATTTATTGATATTTGAGTTTTCCCTTTATTTTAGCGTGTATATGGTTGTGATTATCTCTATGTTTGACCGTGTGCATTAGCGTGATCTTGGGACTAGTGCAGTATACACAGAGAGTCCGAATTTGCATATTCGGGTCTCGACAGAGATGGTATCAGAGCTATATCGACTGTAGGACGAAGCCCCAGTTAGAATTATCGTCTTAGCTAATTCCAAAATCTATTTTCTAAATCAAATCGACAAAATGAATATCTAGTGATTCTCTATTCTTACCTTATTCTTCGCTTCTCTGCAATATTATTTTCAAAACTTAATTTGACTTCTCATCCCCATAAAATCTATAGATGTTCGAGTGTTCCATAATCAAAAAGAAGGTTGGCCCGGAATTCTTTGAGCGTTGTTGCGAAGATTGGATCAAGGGAGCACCCAATATTTCAAGACAAGATTGAAGGCTATTGTGAAGATTAGGAGCCGTCAGATTAAAGCCCTGTTATAGTTTTAGCATCGTATAGACCGTCTTGTTTTTCTTGCCGTTGTGTGTGATGTGAGCTGCAAATATTATCCTTAAAAGCATTATATTGCAATCACGTGAATCTTTTATTGGAGTTTTTCTCTCGTTTTTGTTGTTAGCCTTTTCCGGCTAAGTGCTTCTTTAGTTTAGGTTGCCATTAGAAAATCCTCTTAGACGAATTTACCTCTCATCTATGATATTTTCCTCTCATCTTTAAAACCGGTGAAGTCAGTCAGCAGTGTTTCCCTTTTTAGAGCAGCAGCAAGATGGTAGATACCAGGACTACAGCAGGCCGCAACCAGGCAAACAAGGATCCAGAGAGCAGTACTGCGCAGCCAGTTCCACCCAGCTTGGACCCTCTCTCAGTCAATTCTTGGTGGCACAGACTCAAATGATGCAGACTATGATGCAGAACATGCAGGCTATGATGCAGCGTCAGCACCAGGAGCCAGTACCACCACCGACGCCTCGCCAGCAGTACAGCTATGCAGAGTTTATGAGGACGAGACCGCCAACCTACTCCAGTCCTTCAGAGCCCATGGAGGCCGATGATTGGATCCGTTCAGTTGAGAAGAAACTGAACTTGGCTCAGTGCACCGATGGAGAGAAGGTGTTGTATGCAGCACACCAGCTTGAGGGAGCAGCAGCAGAGTGGTGGGAGAACTACTGTACCGCTCATGAGGACCAGAACAGCATCACATGGGCAGAATTCGCCAAAGCCTTCCATAACGCCTACGTCTTAGATGGAGTGGTCGAGATGAAAAAGGACGAGTTTCGTGAGTTGCAGCAAGGGAACATGTCAATGAGTGAATATCTCAATAAATTTACTCAGTTAGCTCGCTACGCTAGAGGACGTAGCCACGACGCCGCTCGTCAGAAAGGTTCAAGAAGGGCTTGAACCCAGGATTGAAAGTGCACGTCATAGGCAACGACTATGCCAGTTTTCAGCAGATGGTGGATAAGGCCATACTGATTGAAGAGTCCCACCGCGAGTTGGGAGAATTTTACAAAAGAAAGATGAGTCAACAGGGAGTTCACTTACAGCAGTCTCAAAGGACAAGATTCAACACCTATCAGCCTGCACAAGTGCCTCAACAGCAGCAGCAGCCAGTTTTCAAGACCCCAGCTCCAGTGACCCATCATGACAATTCGGGACCCCATCCTACCAATGTCAGCAATCAACCCCAGAAGGGCGTAAACCCTGCAGCTTCATCTAATTGTTTCAATTGCAAAGAGCTAGGCCATTTCGCTCGCAGTTGCCCGCAGAAGCATCAATCAATCACGCCAATTCTATTCAACCTTGGGAGTACGCCCGCCAAACCTTTTCTACCGAGCAGGCTGTGGAACATCAACAACTCAAGGTAGCCAGCAGTCCCAGAGCGTTGCAAGAGGAAGCCTGAACCACGTTAGCTCCGTCGTCGCACCCGGTAAACCTATTTCTCTTAGTTAGCCCGGATCTCGGGGTCGAGATCCTGTTTAAGGGGATAAGGTTTGTACCATCCTGATTTTTGAGGATTTTTAAAATCCTATTTTTAAAAATTAATTTCTAGAATTTTTTGAATTTTAATCAAGCTTAAATTAAATTTTCAAAATTTTAAAGGATTTAATATGATTAAATTAAACTTCAACATTAGCTAAAAATATTTTATTTCAGTTTCTTGTGTCACAAGGAATTTTCTATAATTTTTGGGATTTATTTGCAATTTTCTAGAGCTTTCGAAGTTTTATTTGAATTTCCTGGACAAAGAAAAGAAAAAAAAAGAAAACCCAGAACAAACCTCCGCTTGCGCGTGTCAGCCCAGCCCCGCCCTCCGGCCGCCGCTCCTGCCACACGTCGCTTTCTCCCTGCGCCGTGCGTCGCCCGGTCCGACCCACCTCCCTCGGCCGCGCTGCCCCGTTTCCGCTTCGCCTCGCGCCGCCTCGCCACCTGGCGCGCATCCGCGTCGCCTGGCCCGTGTAAACCCTAGCGCTCGCGCCGTATGACCCCGCTCCCTCGGCCGCGCCAGCCGTCCGATCTTCCCTTGCCCACGGGGCGTTAATCCCGCGTCGCAACCCCGCTCCCACGCACCCGAGCTGGCCCGCCCCCTCGGCCCATCTCCTACGTGCGCCCGAGCCGCTTCCTCGCCGCCTGATCCCCGCCCCGCACACATGCAGCGATCCTCGCCGCGCCTTCCGCGTGTTGCCCTAGCATCAGGCCGCGCCCCCGCCTCGCTGCACCAGCCGTCCGATGCCATCGCCCTGCCACGCGTCACGACGACGATCGTTTTCCTCGATGTGGACTCTCCCTGCGCCGAGTTTGTCTCGGACCTACCTCGGTTTGCGTGATTTAAGCCCTCGATTCGTGTGCCAAATGTCACCGCCGCCAGCTCTCGCCTTCTCTCCCGAGCGATGCCGCCTCCCATCCCGTGCGCCGTCGACTGGAGCCGCCCTCGCCGAGGAACGCCGCCGCTGTCTCGTGCCCCTCCGCCACCCATTGGAAGTCGTCGCCGACCCCGCCGGTCACCCTGTCGCCTCCGTCGGATTCCGCCAGAGACGCCCTGCCCTCCGCTGCCGCCGAAGACCTTCGCCATCTCCCGCGCCGGTGAGCCCCACCGACACCCTCCGCATCTCTCCGTGCACACCTCCGTAGCCAGAGACCGCCCGCCGCCGCACTCGCCGGACCCCAAACCCCACGCTCACCGGACCACCTCCCCTCCGCCGCGCGCCGCGCTCGCCGGAGCTTTCCCGCACCGGCGCCCACAGAGCGCCACCCCTCGGTCCGCGTGCACGACCGCACCTGCGCCGGATGCCTCCTCGCCTTGGTCCCCGAGCCGCGCTGCACCGCCGCACCGCGCCCGCCTTGCGCCTACACGTCGGCCATTCGTGTCCCCGCCGCCCAATCTCAGCCGTAGATCGAGATCTAAACCTACGGTCTAGATCGCGCCACGCGTCCTCTTCCCCGCCGTCGGATCCCACCGCCGCCGCCGCGCTCGACCCCTCCACGTCAGCCCTACCCACATGGTAGCCACGTCAGCCATACCCGCCATGTGGCAGGCCACGTGTCCGCCACATCAGTGACACATCAGCAGTTGTCGGCCCCTAGGAGCCACATGGCAGCCACGTCAGCATGCCACGTCAGCCATTGCCACGTGTCAGCACAAGTGAACGCCACGTCAGCCCTAGCCGCCGCGTCAGCACCGCCTCCCCATGTGCACTGGTTCGTGGACCGAGTCCACCGTGGACTTGCTTTTCCGTAGACCGGGTTCACAGCACAGTGTCTTTTCCGATTTTCTCGATTTTCCTTTAGGGTTGATTTTCTGAGAGCCCGTTCTCCTCCGTCCTAGCTCCGATTGACCCCGTTCTTTTTTCTAAATTTATCTAAAATCGAGCTCTAGCTTTTGGTTCTGGTTTCTTGATTTTTTATAGTTTATTTGCTTATCATTTTATGTGTTTTTCTTATTTCGGTCGTTTTCTCTCTCGTTAGAATCGGATTCCAGAGGAGTAGGAGCTACGCCCGAAGACCAAGAGTACCTCGCTGAGCATAATCAAGGCAAGTCGTGTCCTTTGATCATATTGAACATAGTTTGTAATCTATTATTTAATTACTTTATTTTAAATTATCTTGCATCGCTATTTTTATTCAAACCCTTGTATCGGTAGTTATCATCCCAATTGATTAATTCCCCCATTGATATTTTGAGATGTCATGATACCATTGTCACCGTAGGTTGGGAAACATACTAGTGATGTTATGATATTTGTCACATGGGTTGGTACGATTAGATGCTTAGTCTTGCTTAATTTACGATTGGATTTATCATCACATGTGAATAATTAATTTGACTTAATGAGATATTGAACCGTGGTTGGAGCCACAGCAGATCGTGGTTGGTGCCACAGTATTAAAATTTGTGCCATGACGTTGGTGCGTCATCGGCGGTGGTTATACAAATTGGTTTTCACTCGGACGAGTGATCGTGCAGTAAAGGGGAAGTGTTGGAGCATTTCGAGGGATATGGTAGTCTCGCCTGGGTAATGATAAGAACTTAACTTTGTGCACCATTGATCTGAGTTTTACCGTGCAAACCACATGTCTAGTATGGGATGGACCTGGCTGATTAATTTGGGATGTTCTAATTTTAATCTTGCCATTGAGATGAACATAGTTGCTGATTTCCATGTGGCGCAAGGGGGATGTGATGCGAAACCATAGCGGGTAGGATTATGTTGGAATTGAACTTTGTAAAGGCCTTGTTGTGATTTCCTTAGGTCGAGGCTAATCACATCGTGTGGGTACAGTTGTGCAACCTCTGCAGAGTGTCAAACTATTCGAATAGCCGCATCCTCGGTGATTTCACACGAGGTATAGTTATTTCTGAAAACTTATGGATTTTGGTCCATAAGTGGTTTATTTCAATTCCTTTGATTATTTTTTTATTATTGTTTACTTAAAGTTCGTTTTCAATATATTTACTATATTTACCTTCAAATATCATTTATGCAAATTAACCTTTCAGCCATCCTTTGGTAAACCTTGCATACTATATTGCATTCATTTGTTACAAACGACTTTCTGAGTACCAATGTACTTACGGCTTTATGCCCAATGTTGCTCAGTTGAGCAAGAGGAGTATCACTAGTAAGAGGTTCCAGAAGGAGACTACTTCGACGACTTCGCGGATTAGGTTTCGTTCTCCTCTCGATAGCCTGTGGGCTTGTAGATTGACCGCTACGCTTTATTTTGGATTTCCACTGCTAGTTTTTGTTAAGCTCTTCGGGCTAGTCTATTGTAAGCTTGACCATAAGGTCATACCTTTGAGATTTATTGATATTTGAGTTTTTCCTTTATTTTAGCGTGTATATGGTTATGATTACCTCTATGTTTGACTGTGTGCACTAGTGTGATCCTAGGACTAGTGCAGTATACACAGAGAGTCCGGATTTGCATATTCGGGTCTCGACAAAATCCGTGTAGATTAATTTGGGCATTGCAGTGTTTAGAGGCTAAGTAGCCTCTAAGCTGAGACCTATAGATAGTCTTTGACTTTATCATAATTTTATGTCGTGTATAAAAGCTACTATTGCTTCAAAGTTGTACTCTACAACTATAATAAAAAAGGAAAATTCTTTACTCCCAACTGCCATCCACTTCCTATGCCCACACTCATCCCGATCCCTACCCTCCTCCATCTGATCCTTCTCCTTAGCGATAAAATCGCAAACACATGATCCCTCTCCTCCACCACGAGCTCTCCTCTAGTAGTGCCTCCTCGCTTCTCCAGCCAGGAGAACCCTAGCGGCGAAGGCGGCTTAGGAGAATCCAAGCGGTGACGGCGGCTCTGGTGGTGATAGTGGCTTAGGTGGCGATACAGGCAGACCTAGGTGATAGCGCGGTCGACCTACGTGACGACAATGATGCAGGCAGACCCAAGGCAAAGACGGAGGCTAGATTTGGCTAGATCCGCACGTGGCCATGAGGACGATGCGGTCCCTCCTCACGCTCCGCCCAGATCCGGCCGCCCTATAGCTCCTGACGGTAGAGGTGAGATGAAGGTGTCAAGGATGGTGAGCCAAGATGGCGGCAAGGAGGTGATGGCGACATAAGTGCATGCCAGCCACAACAACCTCCCTCATCCCCATTCAGACAAGTAGGCCCTTCAAATATTTTAGTCTGAGGAAACTACCTCCAGGCCTAGAGGCGATGACAGATGTTTTTGCTTGATGACCCTGTCCCACAGTGTATAGTATCGCCTCCAAGCTTCTTTTCTCTCTCTTCTTAGAGGTAGTTTTTTCAAACATTGTGGATGTGCTTATTGATTGATTCACTAATGTAGATCATAAAGCTAGGTCAAATGAGTGAACACTGTGGCGCAAGGTATGTATACGCGCCTTGCTCATGAAAATTTGCAACATCATAGAATACCTTTTCACCTACATACATCAGTATTTACACATAAGTTTAGACTGAAAAGCATGAATATTTTTCAGATTGATGTGGAAATATACTGAACTGTCGTTCCCATAAAATTGTTGGGTTCCCAATATATCCTTACTCTAATATTTGAATTTACACCAATCGATGACACATGCTTTGCTTAGGACAGTAGAGAGTTTTATGCACCGCACCGAGTGCTACATTCTCATGTGTCCCACGAGTATATATGTGAGTGACCATGCCTGCAAAGTGCAAACATAGTGGTTTACCAAATTCTGATTTGTACATACGTTGATAGCATTTTGTGAGGTCCACACAGCAATGGGCCGTCTAAATTAATTATTAGACCGGCAATAGAGACCAGCCTGGCCATAGAACCTGTACACAAATTAGATCAGATTTGGCCATCAAGCCGCAATATGCAATGTACTGCATGCATGCACCGAATCTGACGTTTTCGAATCATAAATAAATGAACCAACTAGCACTTCTTCTATTTTGCCACATTTATAATTTTCTAAACCTACAACGGAATGCAATATTATATACATACATACATACATATATATATATATATATATATATATATATATATATATATATATATATATATATATATATATATATATATATATCTATATGTGTGTGTGTGTGTGTGATCATTTGATACAGGAAGTCAATGTCATTTTTTTCCCAGTCGTTTAACCAAGGGACCGTTTGGAGTGCAGCATCCGCATAATAATTCTACAGGAAATGGTCTGTTTGGATCCTTGAATTGTATTGGGCTCGTAGAAATGGATTTAATGGACTTCCTTTTTTTTTGAACGAACTGCTAGGAGAACTGCTTGATATATTGATAAAGCAAAAAAATAAAGAAAAAAGGAATAAGACACTCGCCCTGCCGGAAAACTTCATAGGCAAGCGGTCATAGGTACCACACCGTGCAACTCTCACATACCACACACCATGCAGCTAAAGGAAGAAACAAACACCCCACCTTCCCACACGCTAAAGCTACTAACTGAAAATCAAGCTAGATGCAGCAGACAACATTGCACAAAGCTTGAGAGAGAAGAATATAAGCAAAGGCAAGGCAACCTGTAGCTCCACCACGATTGAAGAAGATGGTAAGCACTATACACTAGCAGTACAATCGACAGAGAACTTTAGAATGAAGATAGTGAGAAAGCGGCCCTTTCACTCAGTGATGACGGTGGGCAGCACTTCTAATTCAATTTCAAGTATAATTGGAATTTGGTTATAATTCTTTTCTTGTTTTGTTGGCAAGGAAATTCTTGAATGGAAATCAAGACGCGCTTGAGACTTTATCCGTCGGTGGTCGTTTTCGTGCGATTCACAGGGTGCACGCGGGCCCTGATTTGGTAGACCCCACTTCTAGTTATCTATCAATCCTACTGGAATTTGTTTGGGATTCCAATTCCAATTCTATAATGCATCCAAGCACCCTATACTCAGCAACACCAATTCCTATTCCACAATTCCATGCCCAATTCTGACATCCAAGCAGGGTGTAAGTGGAAATGGATTTTTTTCATTCATATAAAATTCTTATAGAATTTTCATGTTCCAAATTACTCACATTGTACGTGACTGATTCCAAAACAAAGTATGGATGTAATTATAAAGTGACACAACTAACTAAAATTAATTTGAAAATTTTAAATTTAAGTTTAATTAGGAACTAAATTAAGCAATCTGTTAAATTCCAAGATCTAGATTTAATGCAATTTACCTTGCCCGTTTGTAAAATCACAAGTTTTTGTATGTGAAATCTTTTCTTTGTTACAAGTTCCAATGCTCCTTCCGTCTTTTAATTTTTAGATGTCCTGCGCGCAAGCAATATTTTCAATTTTGACCGCTAATATACACAAAAGTATTTAGATTTATTTTTTAGAAATGATATTACTAGATTTATCAAAAAAATATTTTCATATAATTATATTTTTAATAATTTTTACTAACATATGAATAGAATAAAAATGATCAAATTAAGATGTGTATTGAAGGTCACATCAATATCCAAAACAAGTAAAAAACGGAGGTAGTAGATTAATTAGGCAAACAAACTGCTGGCCCTGAATATTATATAAAAAAACTCCTACTAGCTAAGATAGTAACATGCATGCACGGACCATGCCAGGGGCGGACCTGCCCTTCGGGCGAGCCCGGCGCGCCGAGCTCCTCGCGGCGGAACCCCACCCCTCAGCTCGGCGGCCACCACCACCCCGCCCGCCGCCCCTGGGCCACCCACCGACCGCCAACGGGTGTAGAGTTGCGGTTGGGCATCGTAGACATACGCATAACGCATCCAAGCCCAACAAACACACGGCCCAAGCCCAACAAAGCAAAAGATATACAAGCACTGCCCACAAACATCCGCACCGCATCAAACTATCGAAGAGTTGAGCTAACCTAAATCCGAGATCCCGGCGCGAGTGGAGGACGGCGCAGCGGGCGCGCCTGGCGGAGGAGTCGACGCCTCGGCGGAGGGGAGGACGGCGCGCGCGGCGGCCGGCTAGGGCCTAGGGAGGTCGGGAGGCGGAGGCGGCGGCCGAGGCGCCAGCGGCTAGGGCTAGGGAGGCGGGGCGGCGGCGCCAGCGCTAGGGAGGCGGGAGGGGAGGCGGTTGCTAGGGGAGGTCGGGAGGAGCTAGGGGAGGCCGGGGCCCGGGAGGACTGGAGGAGGGAGGGGGAGGCGCCGCGGCCGGCTTGATTTGGGCGAGGAGGCAAGGAGCGGCCCGAGCGGGCGATTTGGGCGAGGAGGTTGCGGGCTGCCAGGCCGGGCGATTTGGGCGAGGAGGCAAGGAGCGGGAGCCGAGTGTCGGTGGGGGACCGAGACCGATTTGAGGAGGAGAGGAGGAACCGAGGAAGTGATTGATTTGAGGATTGAGTTTGGTAAAATACTAATATACTTTTACAATTTTATGTATTGTATTTGAACACTTCTATAGTTTTATGTTATAAATGTAGAAATGTAGAATATATAAACTGGTATTAAGATTTTATGTAGAAATATAGAAATGTAGAAATGTAGAATATAGAAATGTAGAATATGTAAATTAGCTTGTCAAAATGAGAGTACTTATATGTTTACCTCTCCAGAAACAGTTATTTGAGGCTTGTTCAAATTCAAAATGAATAGAAAGGATTTGAAAAGTTATTTTAGCAAATCAAGCAGAAGTACCAAGGAGAGCGGAACGGTGGCCGCACATGCACAATCTCAAGTTGAATTTCAATCGAACCAAGTCCAAGCACAACAACAACCACAAGAACAAGATGCTGGAGCTGAACAACTGCAACAAATGGAAGAAGGTATTAAGGAATTCAACCCGGATCACATCATTGCTGATCCGGGACTTCGTATACCGCTTGATGATTTTCATCCCGACATTAGAGATCAAGTGAGGAGAGCTTATTTGTTGAAGGGCCCTACTCGACCAATTGGCCATAATTACCCTCGGAAAACATATGGAAAGGATCTTAGAGCATTTCGTGAATCATGGTTTAAAAAGCACGATTGGTTGGAATATAGTGTAGCGAAAGATGCGGCCTATTGCTTTTATTGCTTCCTTTTCAAGCATGAACCTTTACATGAACAGTTTGGTCATGATGTCTTCACCAAAATTGGGTATAACAATTGGAAGAATCAATACAAATCATATGCTGATCATGTTGGTGGGGTTAGTAGTATTCACAATAATGCAAGGAAAGCATGCGACGAATTTAAGAATCAAAGGTCGAGTGTGTCACATAAGATTATGTCTTATAGCAAAGAAGCAGAAATAAAATATGAAATTCGTGTGACTGCATCTTTAGATTGTACAAGTTTTCTCCTAAGGCAAGGTCAGTCATTTCGTGGACACGATGAATCTTCTTCTTCCTTAAACAAGGGTAATTTTCTAAAGATGATTGATTGGTACAAAGAAAGAAAGGAAGAAGTCAAGCTTGCATTTGATAAGTTATGTCCTGCGAATGCCCAGATGACTTGTCCAAAGATTCAAAAGCAACTTGCAAAATGTTGTGCGCAGGAGGTCACCAAAGTGATAAAGGAAGAGATTGGGAATGGTCTTTTCTCAATTCTTATTGATGAATCTCGTGATATATCAATCAAAGAACAAATGGCTGTAATTGTGAGGTTAGTGAATATTACCATTGTATTATATGATTGTTTTTTTTAATATTTGCATTGTTATACTCAACTAATTGTATCATTTGTCGTTCAGGTTTGTGAACAACAAAGGCAAGGTCATAGAAAGATTTTTGGGTCTGCAACATGTCACAGAGGTAACATCAGATGCATTGAAGAGAGCTTTGATTAGGATGCTTGGTGCACATGGTTTACCTATTGCTAGACTCCGAGGGCAGGGGTACGACGGAGCTTCAAATATGAGGGGTGAATTCAACGGCCTTCAAAAATTGATTCGTGATGAGAACCCATATGCTTTTTATGTTCATTGCTTTGCTCATCAGTTACAGTTGGTAGTGGTTGCTGTCACAAGTTCTTGTTCATCTATTAATGATTTCTTTGAGTATGTGACTTTGATTGTGACTACTACTAGTGCATCTTGCAAGAGAAAAGATGTATTGCTAGACAAGCATCGTCAAAATATTTTAAGTAAATTGGAGAGTGGTGAGATTTTTTCAGGAAGAGGTAAGCATCAAGAAACTAGCTTGGCAAGACCTGGAGACACTAGATGGGGTTCTCATTATGCAACTTTAATCCGTATTGAGACCATGTGGGATGCAGTAATAGATGTGCTAGGCATTGTGCACGAAGATGGGCGTAATCCATCTAAGGCGCAGTTTGTTGCATATAATGGAGACTTTTAATTTTGTGTTCATATTAAAGATGATCTGAAAGTGCTTCGCATTACAAATGAGTTATCTCTTGTATTGCAAAGAAAGGATCAGAATATTGTTCTGGCTATGTCATTGCTTGTTGATGTCAAAACACGGTTGATCAACTTTGAGGAACCATGGTCGGAGCCACTATTTACGAAGTTAAAAATTTTGTGATGAAAATAAGATTCCAAAGCTAAATATGGATGAAGCGATTCCAAGATGGGGCCGATCAAGGAGGGTGGGATCACGATCACTCAAGACCATCATTATCGTGTTGATACTTTCTTTGTCGCCATTGATGCTATTACCACTGAGATGGATCATCGCTTCAATGAGGTATCTTCGGAGTTACTTGTATGTTTTTCTTGTCTTGATCCAAGAGACTCCTTTTCAAAGTTCAATGTGGATAATATTGCTCGACTTGCGGATATCTATGACGAAGATTTCTCTATTTCTGATCGTGCGGCTATCAAGGATCAACTTGAAACCTTCATTCTTCATGTGCGAAGAATTGATGATTTTGTTACTTGTCATGATCTTGGAAGTTTGGCCGTGAAGTTGGTTGAAACTGAAAGGCATATTGCATTTCCATTGGTCTTCCGCCTCATCAAGTTAGCATTGCTACTATCAGTAGCGACAGCATCAGTTGAAAGAGCCTTTTCGGCTATGAATATTATCAAGACCGATTTGCGTAATAAGATGTCCGATGATTGGCTTAATGACCTGATGGTGTGCTATATCGAGCGAGAGATATTCAAAGGACTTGATCGTGAAAAAATCAAGAAACGATTTCAAGATATGAAAACTCGAAGAATAAAAATGCCTCGTTCTCCTAGACGTACTTAGTTATTTACTGGTATATTTTTTGTCTTCTTTTTTATTGCATCTTTTATATTCTATTATTAAATTGTGACACCACTGATGTATCTATCTTTCACAATTGACAGGTTGTTTATTTTACAACTCATCTACATTTGTGGATTAAACTTCATTACTGAGGTATTTTTCACTGTCCTTCTGAAATCTACATATGTTAACATACGAATTGTAGTTGTTATTTCTATTCGATTTCGTATCACATAATTTTATTAGTGTAATTGCAACATAGTTTGATCGTGGATTGTTTTGCTTTTGGGTACTATTGTTTATTTCACGCTTTCGACTTCGGCTTACCTAATTTTTTTCTTGAGTCTGCCACTAGACTTCGCCCTACCTAGTTTTTTTTTCTGGGTCCGCCACTGGACCATGCATATCATATATGCCACGAGGCCAATGCATGGACGCATAACACCCTGTAGTTTTAAACACAAATGTGTACTTACATGAAAAGGCATTATCTACCGACCTTGACATAACACAAGTTGCCATGGAGTAGTAGTTGAATCCATGTATCCGCCTATGACATTCCAAGACAAAAAGCACGTCAAGATTAAATCAGAATGTTTGTCTCTGAATCCCTGAACTGCATATATAAACGAGTTATGCCTCGGTATATATGTGGATCGACCAATCCTGAAACTTTTCCGCGCCCGCATGAACTTATATTGCGTGTGGATACCGTGAGGATGGCCTGAGTTCCATCACTACTACAGAAATTATTATCACAGACGGTTCAAAAATATCGTCACAGACGGTTTTGTGAACCGTCTGAATTTATAAGTCAGTGATAATCGAAGGTTATCACTGACGGTTTATGAACCGTCGGTGATAAATACAATACAGACAGTTTGTAACTAGAATCGTCTGTGAAAAACATTATCACAGACGGTTCTAAACTAGAACTGTCTGTGATAGTGAATCACAGACGATTTATACTACAAAATCGTTAATGATAATTCATTCTATATCTAAATTTTTTTCTATTTTTCAGTTAGCTTCAAAAATGTTAGCTATGCATTTTGAAAACAAGCGAAAACAAGTAAATATGATATTAAACATAGCAAAAAATATTTTATTTCTATTACAATCCACCATTACCATATCACAAAATTGCAATCCACCGTTACAATATTATAAGAAAATATAGTAGAGAACATTCCATTTACTTCCCATTTACATTACAAACCGAGCAACCCTAACCCCACAAAGCAGCTCGAGTAGACCTTCTTGGCGGCCGCCTCACTGTAAGCTCTTAGGCAGTCCTAAACGCCACAAAGTAGCAACGGAATTATCGTAGTTACATAATCAAATACTAGAAAAAACAATGGAGGGAGGTGCTGGCTGGCTGACCTGGTATGCGATCTTCAAATCATCTGTACTCGCTTCCATCAGGTCAATCGAGGAGGAGGACAGTGAGGAGCGTAGAGAGATTTTAAGTGCATAAAGGGTAAGGGATGTGTTCAGGTGAGTATTTATAGGGGACGGAGAGGTGAGACGATCTGTGGGGTGTGGATTGGTTGTTTCTATTGGCTAGAATTGGGTTGGAGAGGATTGACGGGCCCAGCAGTCAGAGACCAATTTATCATAGATGGTTTGAACCACAAACCGTCTGTGAAATTATCACAGACGGTTCGTGGTACAAACCGTCTGTGATATTAGCTATATATATACCGATACAATATAAACAATTAGTCTCAAAATATGAAATAACAAAGTTCTATATGACTTATATATACTCATTTTAAATGTTTCGATGAGATCTACAACTTTGCAGTTGAGACAAACTCCAAACTTCGAAGGGAAGATCGAAAATTTTGGCAAAAATAGAAATAAAAAACTTACGATGCAAATTTGAGGCTAAAGATGACCGATTTTGGGGGTCTTCGAGGGTGACTAGTGCAAGCGGATCATTTTTTTGGATCGGGCTTGTCGTTAGCTTTCCAACGAGTACAAGAACGTCGAAAATGGACATCGTATGCAAAAGTTATGCCCGTTTTACTGAAGGTATGTCAAAATGGAATTGTACTCGAATTCATGTGGGAAATTATGAAATTTTAGGGATGTGCATGCGGAAAACATATCACAGACGGTTTGTAATACAAACTATTTGTGATAATGAAGTTATCATAGACGGTTTGTATTACAAACCGTCTGTGAAGTTATCACAGACGATTCTTATTTAGAACCGTCTTTGACATTCGAAATATCTGTGATAGTATCATAGACGGTTCTTGGTAAAACTGTCTGTGATGGCATTTAATACTGGTGGTTTTTATAAATCGTCTATGATAAGACGTCTAATATAAATTGTTTTGTAGTAGTGCATGCATCAAGCATGTGAAAGATTCTCTCACACATATGGCACTTGCAATGTTTTTTCAACTTTGGTCTCCTAACACCTATTTTTACAAAATAGTTCTCTCTTATAGGATCATCGATGACAATTAGAGAGGGGTGACTAATTGTAATCCACAACAGAAGTCTCTTTTCAAAATCTACTGGCTGCTAACTTTTTAACCTAAAATTCAGCAGAAACACAAAAACAAAACAACAAAAGTACTATATGTACATGTGTAGATACACACGTGAACCAAACAACAGCCAATGCAAATTATAAGATGTATGCTGATAGGTTCAAATAACCATGAAGCAACTAATGTATGTAGAGTATGTGCTAGAGTTTCTCAATTTGTTTTGTAGTCTTACACCTTTTATCTAGTTGCCCAGTCTATGAAGGAGATAGGATGAATCCTGTGGTCTAGAGACAAGTGGCGATCAACAAAACATCAAGCCTCAATAAATGCAAAGACCTTTTTCCGTAAGTATTCAGATGCCCGCCTGGCCGCAATACCAATCCAAAGTAGTTTCTTACGTGACCACCTCTAATCACGTCACCTCGAGCCCGGAGAAAATATCATGCATGCGACTGCCCTGCAAAAAGTCTCAAACAGCAGAACCAATAAAAGAGTCTCTGTACACTCGCATTCTGATCTGCCAACTCTTGACCATGGCACCTTCACTACTCTCTCTCTCTGATCAGCAACACGGCTAAAACCCTTTTTATTGATCTACTCAAAACCTTGACAATCCACGTTGACAAACTCTTGGCCCGAGGCAACAAACATGCATGCGGCTACTGCTAATCCCCCTACCTCGATCTAGCAGCCGCCACGTTATGTATATATACATGAGAAAACCAACTGCTACGGCCTACCCGCCCCGATACAAACTCTAAGTCCTTAACCCTAATATAACTTCTCAACTGAATTTTTTTATTTTAATCAGACTTTTTAGTCTTCTACTTTTCAAGGGTTCCAAACCCTTCTATAACATTAGTTTTTTTTTAATTTTAGTCATATATCGTAGCCTCCAGACCGCACCACCATAACTCCAACACGCATCGACCGTCTTTAATCTCCATGCGCCCCAACTCGAACACGACCATTTTCTTCGGCTTCACCATGACTTCGCATCAAGCTATCTCCCGGTTCTACCCATAGACCAGGGGCGGAGCTGGGCCTTAGGCCACTGGGGCAATGGCCGAGGCCCAGCTGAGAAAATCCTCAGTGCTGTACTGTAGCTATCAACAGTGAAAACCTTAGATCTTCTCTTCCAGTGGGCTGGGCCCGAGGCTGGGCCTCAGGCTGGCTCCGCCCCTACCGTAAACCACGATCGCCTCTGAGTTATCCTGCACATGCAAAGACCAAACCAATATTTTTCTGGCACAAATTCTTCTCAACTTGACCGACATTAGTCCATACACACCACACACCTCAACTAACATCGATAAGCAGCGTTGTTAATTATTCATCATCTAAAATAACTTAAACCAAGTCACATGGTCTAACACCTAGTGAAGATGTGATAGGCGATATGTGTTACCTACTGCGCCGCCGTAGCTCGGCAGAAGGCATGGCGCATGGCTGGGTGAGGGCGCATGGAAGGGCGGCTTGCAAGCGCGGTAGCAGTCACTGCCAAGCCAAAGCTGCTCAGTAGCAGCCTGTCGAGCCATGGCCCCTTCTCGGTAGGCTACTGCCGAGCAGCGCTAGTTTGGCAGCTGGCCAAGATTTGCGCGCATGGGCGTAGGCGGCTATTGTGTGTGGGCGTGTTTGGCAGCAGGCGCATATGGGCTTAAGGCACAGGGCCAGGGAGTCTCACGGGGGAGCGTCATGCATGGTTTGCCTTTGGGAATCCCGTGGATAATTACGTGACGAGATGTAATATTCTCATTTAATTAGCTCATTAATTACATTGTGTTCACGAGTGTATAAAACGAGACCCGTGGTCGCATTGCTACCAAGCAAGAGAGAGCACAGCTAGGGAGGGAAAGGAAAGAAAAGAGTAGCATTGCTGCAGAATGAGAGCGCAGCTTGTAATCCTTCGCAGTTGGAAGTATTGTGGAGGTAGTGAATACTTTGGAAAAAAAAGGCATGCTTCATTCATATATGAGCAACACGCTTAATATATCGTTAGTATTTCATTAACGTAACTGTGATTTTTGTAATGTGGAAGTCATGTTTAATTGATGGATGTGTTTCTGTAAGTAACCATGTTTATTTATTTTAAATAGTTTTAGAAATATGGGTTGAAAAATAGCAAAAAATAAATTTATGTATATTCGCACATGTATATTTATTGGTCTCGTGCGATTACAAAAATTTGTACAAAATAATGGGTTTGTATGTACTGTGCATGTCAAATTAGCGCTAATCGCATGCAACTAGTACTACTTGCAATTAAAGCAACAAGCTAACGCAAGAAGAAAATTATAATTTAGACAATATGTACATATATGCTCTCCCGTATAGGTGGTTCATCCCCGAAACATTTTTCAATGTCATATTTACATCACTCCCTAACAAGATCTTAATGTAAAATGACTTAATATGCTCTGCCATATATGCTTTATTTACCACTTTTAATTTGCCTAAAATTCGATATCTATTGCTAAACGTTGCATAATTTATTATAAAATAATTTTTATTGCTATTTATTTTTATGCATAATGAATGTGTTTTAGAACTTCCAAGAACGAATAATGATGAAAGGAGTCATGTTTGGGTAAAATCCAAAGAAATATCAGGTATCAAAAGTACTATTCAGACCATTTGCTGTATTTTTGAGCAATTAAATGGACTCAAATGAAAAAAAATTCACAATTACAAAGTTGTTGATCTCATTGAGGGCTACAATTATTCCTACTCATTTACCTAATTTGGACTCCAAAAAAGAAAGTTATGGCATCCAAAAGACAGTCACTACTACAGAAATCATCATCACAGACGATTCAAAAACGTCATCACAGATGGTTTTTTGAACCGTCTGAATTTATGTGTTAGTGATAATCGAAAGTTATCACAAACGGTTTGTGAACCGTCTGTAATAAATACAATACAGACGGTTTATAATTAAAACTGTTTGTGAAAAACACTATCACATACGGTTCTATATATAGAACTGTCTGTGATGTGTGAGTATCACAGACGGTTCTATATATAGAGCCGTCTATGATGTTCTTCACAGACGGTTTATACTACAAAATCGTCTGTGATAGTTCATTCTATACCTAATTTTTTCTATTTCTGAATTAGCCTCAAAAAATATTAGCTATGTCGTTTGAAAACAAGCAAATACGATAGCAAACATAGCAGAGAATATTCTATTTATATTACAATCCACCATTACAATATCACAAGATTATAATCCACCATTACAATGTGCACATCTATGACGAATTTCTCGTGACGAATGAAAATCGCGTCACTGAACAGTGCCTAACTATGATGAAATTTTGTGTTTCGTCATGGATCATTGGTGACGGACCTCGAGCAGTAACTATTGATAACGAAACTCAAAAACCCGTCATTGAACAACACAGATATCGTCACAGATGACATGCGCGGCTCGCATTACTCATTTCTGACGCTCTGTTTTCGAATTGTAACGAACACGACTTCGTCATTAAACCATTATAAGATAGCTGACGAACATACTTTCGTCATAAGTCTCGCCTCCTTCCTCCGGCACCCCTTGTCCATGTCTTTGTATTATTGTGGGGCGGGCCCATCATGCCACGGTATCGTCGTAGCGATCGCGCCACGCGTATATTGTGGGGATCGGGCGACTTGCGCGTGGCAGCCACGTGTAACAATGGGTCCCGCGATGTCACGCGTGTGTTACAACCTCTGCAGAGTGTAAAACTATTCGAATGGGTCCCGCATGGATGCGCCACGCGTAATGGGTCCCGCACAAGTGGTTCGATTGTTTTGTTAACGCCACGTGTAACAAGATGGGTCCCGCTCACGGCTGCTATGTTGCCACGTGTAATCGATGATTCCCGCGGCTCCACTCGATAGCCCGTGGGCTTGTCGATTGGTCACTATGGATTTCCGCCACGTGTATCGTTGGACCGGACGACCTACGTGGTAGCCACGTGTAACAGTGGGTCCCGCAGCAGTCTGCCACGAGTATACATCACGTGTAACTGTGGGACCCGATGAATTACGTGGCTACCACGTGTAACAGTGGGTTCCGCAGCGGTCCGCCACGTGTAACTGTGGGACCCGACGTATTACGTGGCACCACGTGTACCGCTAGGTCCCGCAGCGGTCCGCCACGTGTAACTGTGGGACCCGACGTTTTACATGGCACCACGTGTACCGGTGGGTCCCGCAGCGGTAAGCCACGTGTATGTGCCACGTGTAACTGCAGGACTGGCGAATTACGTGGCACCCACGTGTAACAGTGGTCTCGCAGCGGTCAAACACGTGTATATGCCACATGAACAATGGGTCCCACGGCGATGTCCCACGTGTAACTCCCGCAACTAATATTTTGCAAAAAAACGTTCTAGATCGGGATCAAACCCGGGACCTATAGAGAGCAAAGAACAACTTTACCATTGCGCTACATGATCACTTGCGTTGGTGTCTCATTGTAAATATTATAGTACCGTATACTCCGTGGCTCCCCTCCACGTTGACTCAAATTGGAATCCCGTCTAGTAAACTTGGATCTCTGTCCGCTCCCTTGACTTGCGGAGAGGCGGCGGCGGAGGAGGAGGATTCCCCGTCGGGCGCTGCGGCGGAGGAGCCTCGCCCCGGTCTGGTGTGGTGGCTGTGGCGCCCTTTTTGTGGCGAGGCGGCGGAGCTTTCCCGGTCGGGCGCGGCGGCGTTGGCGTCCCGGTTAGGTGTGTGTCGCGGCAGAGGCGCCCTGCAGCCGAGCCGTGCCAGTTCATAGCTCAAAGGTATGTGTACCTTCTTCTAGTATTAGATTCGTGGTTCCTGGTAATAGCTCACTAGTTCCCGGTGTTGGATTTGTGTTCATAGCTCTCTAGCTAGTTCCTGCATACTTATAGGACTATGTGTTATGTTGATATGGAGATGAGGCTGAAGGACTCATATTAGATACAAGGGAACAGAGGGAGAGGGAAGGAAAAGAAGTTTGTACACCTCAACAACTTCTTATAGGTCATATACACTAGAGATTTGTACACACCCTATTAACAAATTTCAATGCAAATCAACGCTTGCTGTATAAAAAAAGAAAGGTTATTTTGTCACCCAAAATGACGGATTGTCCGCCCAAAGCACCGGACTGTCCCCTCTGCACAAATGCACAGATTACTGCACTCGAAGACTTGGCAGGACACCCAAATACACTGTCCGATGCGTTGAAATTTACGGTGATCGGACAGTCTTGCCTGTGCGGTAAAATTTCATCACCTATAGCTCCTTCGCTCTAGATCTCATTGAAGCGAGACTTGTTCAGTTGAACTACCTATAGCGGACTGTGTATTATTTGTTCTAGTGTTAGATTTGTCATTTTCCACTGTTTTATCTGAATTTGCATACTTATGCTACAACAGATGGACAGAAGCTGGGTAAATGAGAGACAATTCACACCTGCGTACATCCATAGAGTTGAACAATTCATGGAGTTTGTTAGACAAAGATACCCGGAGCAAACCCAGATCCTTTGCTCGTGCCGTCGATGTCTTAACCAGACTTTACGGCCTCAGGCAGAAGTGCATGACTACATACATATTTCTAGAATGTCGTCCACATACACCAGATGGATTCATCATGGGGAATATTTAGCTGCTGACATTGTAGAACCATCAGATCTGCATGAATGTCATCATGATGATTGGATCGCAGTGGATGAGGAAGACGACGATGACGATAACAAAGTGCCAGATGTTGATTTAGTTGGAGAATTGTACACAGCTGCAGAGCAGGATGGACAAAAGCCAAAGTTTGATAGAGTGCTTGCAGATTTGAAGCGGTTAGTATGTCCTGGATCTAGCTACTCAAGATTCTCCTTCCTTGTGAGGTTACTCCATATCAAGTCCCACTATCGAATTGGCAATAGGCATTTGACGCATTGGAAACAATACAAGAAAGAGATTGAACATTTTGAGGGATTTGTGGGTAGGCTATCTGTAAGTATAAATCTACACTCTTGTTCGTACATTCAACTCTGCCTTGAGCAACTTAGTAATGGATTTGCATTAACACTTTGGCAGGCGAAGCTAGCCATTAACACCACTGACAAGCCAACAAAGGAAGCATGTGTGAGTGTATTCCAGTCTGGGGTACGGCAGATGCGGTACAGGTTGAAGCAAGCCTACTTCAATGGCATCCCTACTGATGAGATCAAAACAACCTCTCCTGTCCCTTACATGACTGATGCACAGTGGTGTGAACTCGTCGAAAAGTGGTCAAGTGGTAAGAACAAGGTATGTGCTGCTCAAGTGGTGTGAACTCATCAAGTTCTTGTCTAGTCTTTCTATTTTCTACTTGTGTTGGAGTCTAACACAAAGAAAGTTGTAGGCAATCTCGGAGCAGAACAAGTGAAATCGTGTAAAAGTCAGGTACCATTAGGCTACAGGATCTCGCAGCTATGTTGCACAGCTGCACTCATATGTAAGTGATGGTTGTGTTTTATTGTTACTTTTTATATTCAATACCACTGCCTTTGTATAACAGTTGCACACATGTGCAATTTTCAATCTGAAACAGAAGGAGAAGAACAAGAAGGGCACAGAACTCTGTGAAGAAGTTGATGAAGAACATGATGAACTTGATGAAGAACTTGATGCAGTGGAAGTCTTCAAGGACTTCCATACCAATAGGAAAAAGGGCCTGAGTGACACTGCAAGAGAAGCAATTGTAAGTACCTTCATTTGCTTTCCTTGAAATCTACTCAAGTCATTGTCATAACAGAAGGAGAAGCGGCGTGACGGTAGCATTAGCGATAGCGATGGCGACAAGGAGTAACCTAATGTAGCATTATCATTTTGAAGTTGTAATTTTACACCAATGAATATGTTTGTGGTTACCTATGCCCTGCTGTAGGTTTTTCCCCTCATTATGCTTATGTCAAGTACTTGTTATGAATCAGTGAAGTTTAAGCCGTGGTAGGCATCTGCATTACTTATTATCAGCAGTAGGCAGCAGCATTAGGAAGTAGCAGACAGTACCATTATCAGGAAGATCTATGCATTACTTATTTTGAATTAATCCATGTATCTTTGGTCTCTCTGTTTATGATTTTTTTAATTTCAATTTAAGTCATCTTTCACTATGTGTAACCTAATGTTTAATCCTTGAATTTTGCAGTCTACTATGGAAACTATGCGAGCAGAACCTGTTGCTGACGGGCAGGCACCGTTGCCTAGTCCTGATGTTGTTTCCAAGGTCCTCTCCTAGAGCAGCTGCAACACCCAATTTTTGAAGAATGTTGGTATCCCGACAAGCTCCACCAAAACAGAGACATCTATAGAGAAAGCGCTTCGGGAACAACTTGCTGCTGAACAAGATAGTTCAGCTGCTCTCCACCAACAAGTAGACGAACTGAAGAAGAAGACAGAAAAGACTGAAAGGGAGTTTGAGGAGTTTAAGAAGCATCAGGAAGAGAACAATATGCTCCTTAAGCGTATCTTGCTCTTGAACGGCGGTGCTGATAACTCTCAGTCTTGAACTTATTTGCTTGTGAACTGAAAAATATGTGCTTGTGAGCTTGAACAATGTAAGATGTTGTCATTCTGTGATTTCTGTTGAGTAGACTTGTGACGAACTGGGATTAATTTTGTGACAAAATGATCGCTGTACATGTGGACCAATAAAAAGAGGATATGTGGACAAACCAAAACCGGACGTGTGGATGAACATTCCACGTGGACCAACAGAAAGAAGACACGTGGACCAACGAAAAATAGACACGTCGGTCAACCAAAATACGCCACGTGGCCTAACAGAAGATGACACGTGGGCAAATTAGAACCGGACATGTGGAGAAACAATGGAAAGCCACGTGGACCAACCTCGACCGACACGTGGACCAACCACGATCCCACACGTGGACCAACAAAGGTACGACACGTGGACCAATAAAAAACTGAAAAGTGGATTAACCAGGAAATGCCACGTGGTCCAATTAAAAACTGCCACATCACCTGCCAGCGTGGACAACGACACGTGGCGCCTGCTCGTGGCACGCCACGTCAGCTGACATCGTGGACTCTGCCACGTGGTACTGTCCAGTCACCTGCCAGCGTGGTTCTGTCCACGTCATCGACCACGTGGCACCGCCACGTGGCACTGCCACGTCAGCTTTCAGCGTGGATGCTGCCATGTGCCACTGTCCACATCAGCTCCCATAAAGGCTCGGCATTCAATTTGTGACCAAAACAACGACGATTTTGGTTTCATCATAGAAGGGAAACTGTTCTACGACAAAAACGTCTTCGTCACGGATGAAAGCACTTCCATGACGAAAAATTCAGTTTCGTCACCGTGCAACAAATGTGACGCTCCGTTTTTTACGAACCAAAATTCGTCACTAATTCGTCACAAAAAGAATATTTATGACGAATCGGGCTTTTATTATGACGAAGTCTGTTAGTCATGTATGTGCACATTCCTATTAGTGATATCACAAGAATACAATCCACCATTACAATATCACAAGTTATGCCTCTCATCCCTGATGCAGCTCGGGTAGGAGAAGCCCTAAACAAACTATATAATATCACAAGCTATCATAAGCTATACAATATCACAAGCAATACAATCCTTCTTGGTGACCTCCTCACTGTAAGTAGAAGAAACAATGGAGGGAGGAAGCTCTAAATGCCATAAAGTAGCAACACAAAGTTACAGAATCAAACACTAGAAAAAACAATAAAGAGAGTCCTAACCATAAAGAGATCGATTGAGGAGGAGACAGTAAGGAGCCTAGGGAGATTTTGAGCGCATAAATGGTAGAGGATGGGGTCAGGTGAGTATTTATAGGGAAGGAGAGGTGGGATAATCTGTGGGGTGTGGGTTGGTTGGTTTCTATTGGTTGAAATTAGGTTGGGGAGAATTGACGGTCCCAACGGTTAGAATTTATCATAGACGGTTCTTGATAAGAACCATCTGTAAAAGCATCACAGACAGTTCTTATTAAGAACTGTTTGTGATATTGGCTATATATATACCGATACAATATAAACAACTAGTCTCAAAATATGAAATAACAAAGTTCTGTATGGTTTATATATATTCATTTGAAAGGTTTCGATGAGATCTACAACTTTACAATTGAGATGAATCCCAAATTTTGAAGGGAAGATCAAAAATTTTGGCAAAAGAGAAATAAAAAACTTACGATTCAAATTTGAAGCTAAAGATAGCCAATTTTAGGGGTCTTCGAGGGCGATAGCGCAAGTGGGTTGTTTTTTTATCGGACTCATCGTTAGCTTTCCAACGAGTATAAGAACATAAAAACGGACACCGTATGCAAAAGTTATACCCGTTTTACTAAAGGTGTGTCAAAACGGAATTCTACTCGAACTCAGGCAAAAAATTATAAAATTTTAGGTATGTGTGAGGCAGGAAACATATCATAAAATTAAGAACCGTCTGTGATATTTGCCATATCATAGACAGTTCTTATTAAGAACCGTCTATGATAGTATCACAGACGGTTCTGTGATTGTATTCAATATATGCGATTTTTATGAAACGTCTAATATAAACGTTTTTTTTTGTAGTAGTGAGTACGCATAAAGCTTCAAACGGTACGTCCAGATATTCAGGCTTATGTATCTTTTCTTACGGCCCTATGTGCAACCAAGTTGGCCAAATAGGAGCCCAGTTTGGCATGCAAATGGAAAAGAAAATTACCATGCCCCCATCAGATAAAAAAATCTCATTTTAAAAGTTCGACCTGATAATAGTTAGCCACCATAGAAGAAAAATCATGCATTTTGGACCATTGATGTCTTGAGCCTTTTACCTTCCAGGCCACTTGGAGGGCAGATATACGCCACATAGCACACAAGACATGACAATTCATCGGCCGTGAAACAAGCTTTCCCCTTGAAAAAGATTTGACATGTACCATAGATTTGCACAAATGTTCCTCAGGAGTAATCTAGCTATCCAATAGGTGCGGTCTTCACTTCGATAAAAATAAATACACATTTTAGTTGCGAGCAATATAAATACACATGTTGAACCAAACATAGCGAAATTTCTTTGATAAACTACTGTTGTTAAATCACTTCAGGGGAAAAAGCAGCTCTAGCATGGACAAATGTGCTAGTAACGTCAAGAACATCGATCTGTGTCTCCTGCTGGTAACGACAGGAACATTTTGCCTGGCTAGTGAAGGCTACACTCATGTCATGTATGGAAAAAACACAAGTTTTTAGAGCACACAAGGATAACTACAATTATTTTTTGTGGTACGTATTACACTGACAGCAGATGGCTCGAGAAAATGGCCCAAGCGTTAATGGATAGCATGTCGACAAGATCCATGGCAATATGCCTTTCTTTGAAAACAATTTGCTGTCGTGTTTGACGAGTCATTCACGTTAGATAGGTTAACTGACAGACAAACATTCAAAGAAAGGAAAGAAAATTATCAGTTAAAACTGTTAAGAACATGATCCAATTAATGAAGCTATAAGCTGCTACAGTATGCGGGAAGGAGGTGTTTTAGAATCCATTTATACATACAATTAAATCACATGTGCTATTTTATGAATATTCAGTGGTGCATGCTGACATTTTTCTGTATTGTGCAGGAAATTATCTATATATTTACCTATTTTCCAGTGTACATTAATAGATACAAAGATATCCTTTTCGTAGGTGAAGGTTTATTGAGACAGTTCACACGAAATGCACTGTTACACCGAAAATAACACTCCAATATGCTTTGTTGCATGCAATTTATTGCTTATGCGACAAAATGAATGGTAGCGAAATATCCTGTCGATATTTCGTCCTGGTTCCCTAAGTAGGGCTACCTTGCATTGACTCCAAGTCTAATAACTGTTTACGGCTTGTTCAAGACATGCTGTGGGGCGTTCGAAATAGCGATGGTTTCTGGCTAAAATTTTACTGTAACGAGCTGATTTTTTACTGTAACTGAGTTAGCTTATTAGACATAATTAAATTTAAAAAATGTAAAAAATAAAAATAACATGTTAACCTATCACAAACAATACAAATGAATACGAAAAAAATAAAACACAAAAATACCCAAAAAAAAAAAAACACTACAGGACCAAAAGCTACAATTTTTGGAAGCCCAACGAACAGCTAGAAGCCATCGCCCACCTCCGTCGTGAGCGCAACTGTAGTTAAGCTATTCGAGTAGTTTTCCTTTTGAAAGCAAAGCTCTTCATTAGTTTTGCAAGAACAATTTTGTACTCACTCCAGTTCACAAAACATTTCGCTTTGGATATCATACATCCTCAAAGAGCAACTTGACTATTAATTTCTATTTTAATATATTTAGGATGGAGGAGAATAAAATAAACGGTTCTAAAAATAGAAGATTGTAAAGTAGATAATTTTATAGTTTAGGACATAAAATGGAACGAAGTCCAAAGTTTTAAGTTGAAAAACTGACTTTTTCTTTGTAAGTGCGGCTACCATGGAGGCGAAAAGGGAGGGGCCAGCCGCTAGCGAGAGAACATTGAGGGGCAGGACAGTCCATTCACAGACCCCATGCAATGCCAACCCACCCCACCCACACCAGCTTTGAGGATAAAAAACCAAATCCATTGCCCTGCATTAGAGCAGCAGCAGGCAGCAGCAAATGCAACTTGCTATGGAAGACACATGAGCAGAGCCCAAAAAAGTGTGCTTCATTGCTTCCTCCATTAGCTCCCCGGTGCGATTCTGGCACTGTTCTGTTCTCCTGGAGCAGTTCTTGTAGGGTTCCTGCAGTGGACGCATAGAAAAGTGAGCTTCCAGTGGTTTTCTCTCCTTTTCTTTTCAAGACTAGTATTTGTTAATTTTTGTAGAGTTGAGCAGGCTTGACGGAATTGTCCAGTTCATATTGGTTTTTGATTTTGATTTTTGATTTTAACTTATAAATAGTAATAATTTATATAGAAGACTGTAGAGAAACATTTATATGCGATTTTACTCGATATAAATGAAGTTACCCGATAGAAATGAAATCAGTGTGTATCACAATCGACTAGTAAATTTTATCTTAAAAACTTTATTTAAAGCATAGATATCGTAGAAAAACTTTTATTATTTACCCTAGTAAAATAACTTTTAAAAATCAACGTGAACAGGACCTTATTAGGGCGAGTACATTTTTGTCCAATGAAATTGAATGATGTTCTCTAGGAGTAGTAACTCGGTAAGAATGTTTCTTGATGCTGGTTTGGTCATTTCCTTGTCCTAAAAAGCTGCCTCTTCTTCTGCGCTTTTCAGTTGGTTTCTGCAAGACGTTTTCAGTTCCCTCTGAGAAGAAATCGCTATTTTCTGTTATAATCTTGGGGAAGGAGGAAAAAACTTCTCTGGGTTGATATCAACAAACTCTATTGGTCTCTCGTCTTCCACCAAGCCCTTCCTCAGCTTCTTAGCCAGATCTTATTGGCGCTGGTGGGAGGCTTGTTTTGCTCCCCACCGCAGGTACGTTACACCAATGCCATCGCTGCTTGCTCTCGCCGCCGCCGCCGCTCTATCAGATTTCTTGGAGAGCTGCTCCCCTTCTGCTGCTCCAATTGCATGGCTTTCTGTGGGTTTGGCTTAAAATTTTGTTTTGTCGATGTGTCAAGTTGCACATGATCTTTTTCTCTGTAACAATTCTCCAAGTCTTAATAAATATGTGCGGCTATCGATTATTTCAGAAAATTGATATTAGTTGATCGCAAGCAAATTACTAATTTTATTGGAGGTGTGCATGGTTTTTTATACACAAAGTCTTTTTTTTTTCTTAAATTGCTGGTGCGGAAGCGGGGAGTGTTTTACGTGTTTGTTGAGAAATGTGCTCCCACGTGTCAAATTCTTCAGTCCTCACAGATGAAAAATGGGGATCGATCCAATAGAAGTTTTTTAAATAATTTTTTGGGCTTTTTGTTGAGAGAAAGTTTATAGTTTTTTGCTCCATTTCTTCAATTTGGTGCTGTTTACATGTCTTTCTTTTCCTCTGCTAAAATCACCAAAGTATATCTCTGAATTTCCTTGTGCACATTCCGATCTTGTTGCCACCCAAGAGAAAAAACAAAAACCTGCAGTCTATGATGAATTTCGTGCTGTTTGACTGCCTTCTCTCTCTCTCAGAAACACTGTTTGACTGCCTTCATGTGCTAGATCCTTAAAAAAACTTCATCTTGCAACCTATCTTGCCATTCATGTCGCTTGCTTGCAATTTTAACCAAGATAAGATTCCTCCCCTCACTGGTGCTTGTTCCCATGGTCTCCCAACATTGCCTCACCAATTATTCCCACTGTCCCCTCACCCCAAGATGCTACCCTTGTGCTTTGCAGGTGCCGCTGCTTCCTCTGCGTTTGTGATCCAGCTTGGAGGAGTTCTTGTTCTTGGCATTGTGCCCTTCCGGACCCAGATCTCGATGCATCTGCCTAGTAGTTTACTGATCTAGACTGGGATTGGTTGGGTTCTTGGCCTGATTTGGTGGGGGTTCTGCCGCGGCGCAAGGGGGACAGTTCGGCCTGGGTCTTCATCACTAGTTGTTGGTTTTGTCCTTTGGGCTTGGTAAGTATTCACATGGCAGTGGCCACCGGTTTGGTACTTTCTTCATCACTAGTTGCTGTGGGTTTGTTGTGGTGTTGCTTCTTGGTTCCCATTTGGTGCTGACTGGTGACTTGCTGACTGGTGACTGGTGAGGAGAAAAGAAAAGGAGAGCTAGAGAGAACAAAAAGAAGAGAGGGGATTTTCGGGTTATTTTTCAACGTGGCACAATGAAGCATATGAAGCTCGGATCGAAGCCGGATGTCTTTCAGGCGGAGGGCAGCACTATCAGGTTAGCTAATCCGTTTCTGTTCTTGTTCAGTTTTTTTTTTAAATTTCAGATTCGAGAGGCATGGATTTCATCAGTGCTCATTGTGCACTGCATTTTTATTGATTTGCACCACTTCACCACCGCTTTGTTGCACGGTTTGCTAGTTCATGTATTGTTCTAGACTTCTAGTGTGTTTGTGCTATGAATTATGAGATCCATTTCAATCCATAGAAATAGGGCTCCCACATTGTTAACTCTTGCGTGTGCCCATTTTCCTGACATAACTGTGTCTTAATATGTGCCTTGAATCTGCAATTCGGCCAAGTTTGAGGGGATCTGCTTTTGAATGTTTCTTGAAATAAAAACCAAATCGACGAAGTTGCTAAGGGGGCCAATCATACTGGTAAAGTAGTCATATAACTATATAAGATCAGCAATTAATTAACTATGTGGGCGAAATGGGGCCTAGTTCTCTAGTTTTCTGTACCCCATTTCTTAAACCAGAAGGAAAAGAAGTGAGCATACTCCATTGATGTTATCAATTAATTAGAGTTTAGGAGTCTAAATGAAACTTACGATAATTTTGAAGTATTGATAATTACTGTTACAAATTTATGTTACCACTCTTTTTATTAGGACAGCAGCTGCGAACTAAGATTTTGAATTTGTTCCTTGTAGCAATTGGATTAGTTCCATCTTCTCAAAGCTATATAACTAATCCAAGTTTCATAGCTTCCACAATTTTATATGTAGCATGTGTACCAATTAATTTTAAAACATTTGCATTAGGGTTTGGATTGCTTTCTCATTTAACAACCTTCACGAAACTGGCTGCCTAGCATGCTAGCATGCTAAGTAGTGCATCTTTATCATGACATTCAGATAGCTAACTATCCAACAGATCTTCTTTATAGGTTAATTTGTCCTTGATTCTTGCTAGTGGCATATGTTCTTAAGCTTCCTCTGGACTTTGAAGGCATGTGAAAATTTGCTGACAGGATTGCCTTTCTTAATTTTTTTAGTGTTCTTCTTTTAGATGAGTGGATTGGTTCATGACATTGTGGTCCATCATGAAAATTAAATTCTTGGAGCTCACTTAAGTTCACCTTACCTTGGTATGTCCAATTTGTTGTTTAATCATTGTTCTAGGACCACTTATCAGTTCAGCTAGTTATACCTATCATGCACTCTGCTATTAGATGTGAAGTTGCTTTTTTCTACCTTTTTCTAGCTATGGTTGTGGTACTTTACTTAGGCAAATGCTCTGTCACTCATTATCTCACTTTTAGCTGATTTGGTGGGTGGGGGTTTGGTTTCATCATGTCATTTCAACTCTGCATTATTCGGTATTTTGGATTATGTGAATTTACCTTACCATCTTTGTGTTCTGTAAGACAAGATTTTTATCCTCCCAACGTTTGTGACCACCTTTGTTGACTATTACTGTGGGTCCACTTTATGAACTGTGTTAATTTCACTCATTGGGTGATTCTGTTTACCATCCAATATCTTCACATATTTAACATTTGCCATTCTATTGTAAGGATGCACATGACTCTTCATGTCATGATTGTACTGTTCATCTCCTTGGGAAAAATGATATGTACTGTTCATCAAATAATAGGTGGGTTTTTTTTAAGCTGTGGTTTATGGCCTAAAATTTTGAATTATGGCTACTCACGTGTGCGAGAGAGAGAGAGAGAGAGAGAGAGAGAGAGAGAGAGAGAGTACGGAGAAAGAGATATCCGTGTGCGATTTTGCCCGATATAGATAAAGTGTTATGAATATTGTGTGTATAGATATGAGCTCCAAATGACCATATATATATATAGGAGAGTACAAGGGGTATATGCCATATAGAGATAAGACATATATGGAATAGAATACAAACTCTATCTCTATCTCCTTAACACCCCCCTCAAATGCAAGGCATATGCAATAGCGTTGTATTTGAAAAGAGTTGTTACTAAAATAGTAAATAAAATCCGAAGTCCGAGTCTTAATAATGTCGTCATAGCATGCAGGTCTTGAAAAATATTGTTGAATCAAGCCGAAGAGAAATAGATAGAAGCATGACAGCGCAGATCGAAGTCCAAGACGGCGGCGGCGCAGTGCACATGGTGCAGAAGAAGCGCGGCGACCTTAAAAGCTCGGGGCGGCGACTACAGTAGCGGCGGCATCATACGACTTCTACGATCTACACGCGGCTCGAGAGAGAGAGCGCGGTCGCGCCATGGAATAGGGGTAGAGACATGGCAGCAACAGATCGAAGCCCAAGACGGCGGCGGCGCAATGCACGAGGTGCAAGAGAAGCGCCGTGGCCTTAAAAGCTCGGGGCGGCGGTTAAAGTAGCGGCGGCATCTTAACGACTTCTACGATCTGCACGCGACTCAGAGGGCTACTGTTATGCAAAATAAAATTCCTAGACTTCTATGATTGACAAAAATTTTTGGACTCGTATGGCTTAGACAAACTGAAAGGTTGGAGACTATGGACTTGGGATGGACGCAAACGGACGCGAGGAGGGAGGCCGTAGCGGACACGAGGGGCGGGCGGATCCAGGGGGCGGCGGATCCGGTGGTGCGGCGGGAGAGGCGCCCGCGTGGAAGCTCGACGAGACGACAGAGCCGGCGGGGTCGTCGGCAACAAGAGGAGGCGACCCGATCTTCTCCTGTGCTTTTCGTCACAACCCGATCTGCTCCTGGGCGTCAGATCTGACCTCGGTCGACCCGATCTACGCAGCGAGATCCGTCGATGGGTTGAACGATGGCGGCGGGCAGCACGGGGGCGGCCGAGGGAGCCCCGGCTGCGGGTGGCTTTGGCGACAGCGGCGGCCGGTGGGTAGCGCGGGTCGTCACGCCGGCGGAAGGAGGAGGCCGGTGGAGCAGGACGTACACGGCCCGGCCGATCACTAGGATCTGCGAAGTTCCAGATCGGGATCTGCGGCAGCACAGACAGCAGGTCGACGACGAAGAACCGGCGCAGGTAGCGGCGCGCGATGGCGCCCTAGTCGATCACCAGCTCGCCGCGGTTGAATACACGCGACGACGGGGATTTGCTCGCAAGCAAAAGAAAATCTAAATTTGACGAAGAAGTGGCCGCCCCCGGGAGCAGAGATTGATCCTCCCGGGGGCAGCAGCAGCGGAAGTAGATTGAAGTTAGAGGTTAGGGTTTTAACCTAAGCTCTGATACCATATTATGAGTATTGTGTGTATAGATATGAGCCCCAAAGGACCATATATATAGGAGAGTACAAGGTGTATATGCCATATAGAGATAAGACATATGTGGAATAGAATACAAACTCTATCTCCTTAACATAAAGTCGGGATAGTATCTACTACAATCGACTTGTAGACCCTGTCTTGAAAAGACTCCATTTAAAAGCTAGTTACTGTATAAAACCAAGTCATAAGCCCAAAAAAACCCACCCATTACATGACACTGCTACCGTTTGAATAACCTTGTGTTCATGTCTAGGAAACATGCTAGTTGTGTTGATTTATGCATAATATAGCTATGACATGTATCCAGACCAAGAGAGGGGAGAGAGGGAGGAGGGAAACTGTGCAAAGGAATATATATATAAATATTTTTGCAAAAAAATTTGTGGCTATTTGGAATTTGTTCATTACTTTTTTTCTGGATCTATTCAGATTAAGTGAACTGTGACCAGCACATATAATGTTGCACCTGTTTTAGTTAGATAATTGATTTGTACATTTTCTTCATCTCAGTTCACTTTGTATTGTGCTTTTCTCTACCTATACTACGTAGCTTTGATGGTAATGTGAAGTGTGATAACATGCTTTTCAGGTTTGTTGCGACGGAGCTGCCAACAGACATTGTTATCTCCATAGGAGATGTCAAATTTTATCTTCACAAGGTATCAACTTTTTTATTTGTACACATTAGTATTCTCATGGTGTGTTTGACTTTGTGGTGACTTTTTAAAAAGCACTTGTATTGAACTAATTTTTGTTAGTAAGTGTTAACTAATTGATACTCTTTTTTAGATCTGTAACAGAAATATTTTACTAGAATTGGTAAATATTTTGTGTGACTAACTAGATTCTAATGTTATGAATATTGTGTGTGTTGATATGAGGCCCAGAGGACCATATATATAGGAGAGTACAAGGGGTATATGCCATATAGAGATAAGGCATATGTGGAATAGGATACAAACTCCATCTCCTAATACAACTCTATCTCATCTCCTTAACACCCCCCCTCAAATGCAAGGCGTATGCAATAACATTGCATTTAAAAAGAATTGTTACTAAAATAGTAAATAAAATCCGAAGTCCGAGTCTTGATAATGTCGTCGTAGCGTGCAGGTCTTGAAAAATACTGTCGAATCAAGCCGAAGAGGAATAGATAGAAGCATGACAGTGCAGATCGAAGCCCAAGACGGCGGCGCCGCAATGCACAAAGTGCAAAAGAAGCGCGGCGGCCTTAAAAGCTCGGGGCGGCGGCTACAGTAGCGGTGGCATCATACGACTTCTACGATCTACACGCGGCTCAGAGAGAAGAGCGACGGCTGCTGCCATGGAATAGGGGTAGAGGCATGGCAGCAGCAGATCGAAGCCCAAGACGGCGGCGGCGCAATGCACGAGGTGCAGGAGAAGCGCGGCGGCCTTAAAAGCTCGGGGCGGCGGCTAAAGTAGCGGCGGCATCTTAACGACTTCTACGATCTGCACGCGACTCAGAGGGCTACTGTCATGCAAAACAAAAATTCCTACTACTTCTATGGTTGACAATAAATTTGTGGACTCGCATGGCGTAACGAACGGAAGGATGGATGGAGACTACGGACTTTGGATGGACGCAAACGAACGGATGAAATGGAGACGACAGCGGCCTGTGTAGCGGCGACGGCAAGATCGGAAGGAGACGACGCCGCACACGGAGGGCAGCAAAGTGGAGGACGCCGCACACAGAGGGCGGCGAAGTGGAGGGTACCCAGAGGCGGTACACGAAGGGTAGTGACCGGTGGGTGGGCCGACGCACGGAGGGCGGCACCGAAGAGTACCCGAAGGCGGCACACGGAGGGCGGCGACCAGTGGTAGAAATTTAGAATCACATCAGAACTTTCTTTTCTTTCTTTTTTTTCTTTCTCTATCTCCCTCTCTTTTTTTTGCCTTGGCTTCTAAGAGAAGCTACTATTCTTTAATAAGAGAGATACCAGATCCAGATGGAGGCCAGGGGCGGCAGGCCGGCGGCGGTTCGGCGGGCCACCGACGGGCGGTGGGAGTCGGGCGGCAGCGGCGTGGCGGCGGCGGGTCGGTCGCGGCCTCAGTGCGGCCGCAGCGGTTCGGCGGGCACCGACAAAGGGCGAGGTCGGGGCGGCAGCCGGCAATGTTCGGCGGCCGCCGCGGAGTCGGTGCGCGCTCAGTGTGCTGGAGATGGCGAGGCTCAGGATGGCGGGCCGGCGACGGTCCAGCGGGGTCCTGGGCCGGCGTGTAACCGGCGGGATCGGAGGCGGGGTTGGTGTGGCTGGTGGCGCGGGCCGGTAGCCCCTCAGGCGGCCCGGAGCAGGAGGACCGGTGGCCGCCGCCCGGCAAGAGCGGATCTGGAGGCCGGTCCGGCAAGTGGTGCTGGCGGGTGATGCTGGCGAGAGGTGCCAGCGACGGGATCGATCTGCAACGCCTACGTCCGGCGCTTGCAAACGGCGACCAACACCACAGAGATGATGTCGCACACGGAGGGCAGGCCGACTCGCGGAGGGCGGCACTGGCGTCGAAGGCAGCGGAAGAAAGATCAGAGTCTATGCTCGGCTTCGATCCGGATGGATCTAACGACGACGCGAGGTGCTGCGACGACCTCAACCACCGCAACCTGGCGGCGCTGGCCCGCAAGCTCGGCGAGATCTTCCTCCTCCACATGGGGCAGCGCAACTTGGTGGTGGTCTCCTCCCCGCCTCTGGCGCGCGAGGTGCTACGACGACGCGACCGCGGAGCTGGTGCTGCGACATGCACAGGATTGCCTCGGTTGATCTCCTTAACCCCTTCTTGAAGGTGGCCGCCCCTGGGAGCGGAGATCATCCTCCCGGGGGCAGCAGCAGCGGAAGTAGATTGAGATTAGGGTTTTAACCTAAGCTCTGATACCATGTTATGAATATTGTGTGTGTTGATATGAGGCCCAGAGGACTATATATATAGGAGAGTACAAGGGGTATATGCCATATAGAGATAAGACATATGTGGAATAGGATACAAACTCCATCTCCTAATACAACTCTATCTCATCTCCTTAACATCTACAACATTGCCAAACTATCACTTTGTATTGAATTTATATTTCGCTCCACCTGATGTTATAATGTATGCTTATGATGATAATCCTTTTTGTGTGTTTTTATGGTTTATTTATTGGAGCATCACATCCTTTTTGTTTGGGTGGTGCATTTTTTTAGGAAATCCTTGTTTAAGCACAGCATTTTAGAACTTTGTGAGTCCTCTCGAATAAACAATTATATCATATGCAAATCATGGCTTGAACCTTGGAAGTGCTCGAAAGCTTTGTGAGTTTCCATTGTCTTTTCTTAGCATATACTTTTGTATTGCAACGAAAGGATTTGTTTATACATGTGTTTTGTGCCATATGATTGAGTAGAGTGGTTTGCTTAGATGATGGTTCTTATCTAATGCGGCTTTGTTTTACGTTAATCAAGGAAAAATATTCACATAGTTGTGCAAATTATTTGCAGTTCCCTCTTTTGTCAAAGAGTTCCCGCTTGCAAAGATTAGTGGCTTCAAGCAACGAGGAAAGCAACGATGAGGTGGATATCTCTGACATCCCTGGTGGACCTTCAGCATTTAAAATTTGTGCTAAGTTCTGTTACGGCATGATTGTAACACTCAATGCGTATAATGTCCTTGCTGCTCGCTGCGCTGGTGAGTATCTAGAAATGTTTGAGACCATCGACAAAGGAAACCTTATCTACAAAATTGATGTGTTCTTGACATCAAGCATATTTCGCACCTGGAAGGATTCAATCATAGTCCTACAAAGCACAAAGTCGTTGCTGCCTTGGTCTGGGAATTTGAAGGTAATCAACCACTGCATTGACTCTATTGCGTTGAAGGCGTCAATTGATCCTTCAGAGGTTGAGTGGTCATACACCTACAACAGAAAGAAACTCCCATCTGAGAATGGCCTCGATTCTCCTTGGAATGGCGTCAGGAAGCAACAGATAGTCGCTAAGGACTGGTGGGTTGAGGACCTTTGTGAACTCGAGATGGATTTGTACAAGCGGGTGATCACAACGATCAAGGCAAAGGGAAGAACACCTGCTATAGTAATTGGAGAAGCACTTAGAGCCTATGCATACCGACGACTGCTTGGTTCCCTAGAAGATGCTGTGAACAATGGTGTTGATTGCACAAAGCGTCGTGCAGCTCTTGAAACCATCGTATTTCTGTTGCCCACTGAGATAGGTTCAGTGTCATGTGGTTTTCTTCTTAAGCTGCTAAGAGCTGCATGCTTGCTGGAATCTGGGGAGTCTTATCGCGATAACTTGATCAAGAGAATAGGCACACAATTGGATGGTGCTTCAGTTTCAGACCTTCTTATACCAGCGAATGCTGGTGAAAACGCTGTATATAATGTAGACCTGATCATGACAATAGTGGAGGAGTTCGTGCAGCATAGTGATAATGGTAAGACAAACTTTCAAGAAGAAATTGTGGAGGTAGAGAACCTTAGTTCTGTTTCCAGCACGTCAAAGCTAGCAGCTGCAAAGCTGATTGATGGGTATCTTGCTGAGATTGCTAAAGACCCCAACCTGCCTCTTTCAAAGTTCATTGCGCTTGCTGAAATGGTGTCTCCATCCCGAAAAATGCATGATGGGCTATATCGTGTGTAGGATCGTCGATGGCAATCAGAGGGGGGGTGAATGATTGTAGCGGACGCTTTTTCTGAAATTCACTATTTCTTGAAAGTTTACCTTATCATGCAGCAGCGAGCGCACACAAAAAAATGTAATTAAAAAAAATCTAATTTTATCCTTTTCTTTTTACTGTTGCTATTAGTAATCTTTCCCTTATATCTGTTCTAGTACATACAAGGAGCGACCTTAGAGCTTTTCTCACGAGAACCGATTAAAAAAAAAACTTGCTCTGCTAATTAGCAATTCTCTTCAAACCGAGTTCTGCATGCATTCAGAGGATTTATAAGCATCAATAAAGAGAGCTATTTCTAATTACTACCATGCAGTCACGTGAAGCTAGTACTAGTACATGCTCTCTCCAATCAACTAGCATACGGGAGCAACTTTGAGGAAACTATGGATTAATAGAAGCAAGCAAAATAAACATTACCAAATATATGCAACTCCCTTGCAGATGCGTATATAGCCCTCAGGACAAAAAAAACTTCTTGGCTTCTTTTCTTTACAAGCCACGACAGGCTCGCCTTGCGGCCTCGAAGAAAGAACAGTAGCGCTGCACCTCTCTTTCGCACGGACCCGGCTGCCGGCTTCCTCCCCTACCAAAACGCCTGCAGCGTCTGCTGTTGCTTTTCTACAAAGCCAGCGCCGAACCGCACAAAGCTCTGTTATATCTTCTTGAAATCCACGGTGCCAACACAGAAAGCCGCCGAACCGCACGACCTTCTCTCGGCCAGCATGCATGAATATATAGAGTCCAAACTGACTCCATCTCCGACACGGAAGCACACGCTACAGCTCCGTATTTGACTCAAATTCCTGGCCGTATACCCTACGTGTATACTTGTTCAATTATCTATTCGCTTCTCCCAATTTTTCTCGCGGCCATGCATCCACACGCACTGCCATGCAAACTAACTCCGTATATAACCCGTATACAACTCGTATCATGATACCATACATATCCCAACCAGATTGTACTTCTCAAAATTACTCCGTATTGTAGCCTTCGGACCGCACCTCCGTAGCTTCAACACGCATCAACCGCCTTTGATCTCCATGTATCCCAACTCGAGCACGACTGTCTCCTCGGCATCCTTAACCCTCCGGACAATAGCTTCACACCAAGCCATCTCCCGGTTCTCGCCGTAGACCACAATCGCCTCCAAGTTATCCTGCACATGCAAAGACCAAACCAATATTTTTCGGCACAAGTTCGTCTGAACTTGACCAACGTCAATCCACACACGCACAATACACCATAAATAATAATATAACCAACGTTGTCAATTATTCATCATCTAAATTAACCGAGATCTGGCCACATGGTCTAACAATCTCCCCCTTGATGAATACATTGACAACACATTAAGTTGATATGACCTCCAACAAATCTAAGTGAAAAACTAAAGTCAAACTCTCAAACTCTCCCTCTCAACACAAGAGAACCAAAAACTCTTCAATCTCTTAAATTTATCTCCCCCTTTGGCAATGTAATCATCAAAAAATTTCAATGAATAAAACTAAATTTAAGAAAGAGCAATGATAATAAAAATCTAGAAGCGTTGTAAATTATCCAAGTCATGTTGTATTGGTTTAATAAAATAACCAAGTCATATGTTTGAGTAGAGCTATCTAAATCATATAAAGCCATATATCATTTAGCAATGTCAAAACAAGTCTGTCAATATGATTAAGCGATTTATATCAATGACAGGCATCACAACAATGACCAGACTAATTACAAAGAGTACAATGAGATATCACAACAAAAAGTCAAAGCCTAAAAGTGAAGTAAACTTTAACTCTAGACGGGCTAGCAGTTTCATGTAATAACTTCTTGCTCCACACTCAATTCTTAGGCATGTGGTATGCTTGTAGCATACTTCTTTTCATAATAACATACTTGTAGCATTTTTCTTTTGTTTTTGATGGTGGCATGCTTGAAGCATATTTCTTTTCATTTTACGCACTTTTGTACTTTTTTTTTGTTCACCATGGCATGCTTGAAGCATACATCTTTTCAATTCTCTCTTCCTTTTATATTTTTTTAATAACATGCCAAATTGAGTGACCATAAAAATTGTAACATGAAACATGCGAACCTCATAGCCAAGAGTTAAAATAAGACTCACAATCGTGCTAATCCTTTTCAATGGACACCGCAAACTAATAAATATAATCAATCTAGTCAAAGTATTCCACCATGTCATACTTTTAATTCAAATTTAGCAAATTAATTATAACCAATCATGATCAATGCTACACAACATATGAATAAATATGATAAAGAGAGCTCTACTACTCAATTAGTTTCAATGACTTGGACTTGATGAGTTATGTGACAAGGATAATAAACACAGCTTCTAAAATTTTAAACAACACGCTCCCCCTCAGAATAATCCCATAAACTCCCCCTCAGAATAATCATATAGGATGCAACACACCCAATTCACTTTGCAAACGAACAAACTGAGAAGTATCAAGCGGTTTTATGAGAGTATAAATAATTTCGGAATCTAACTTCATAAGATATAGGACAACATCACCTTTGCCACATGGTCTCTTAGAAAATGAAATCTCTTAGAAGCCATAAAAAATAATGAAGAACTATTAAGTGTTCCAATCGATCGAGCAATGATGTAAAAGACTGAAACCCAATCATGCTGATGTTCTTCATCCTCGTCAGCTGTTCTTACATCACAGGAAACATCGATCTCACAGTATTGGGGTTAGTTAAATCAGATTTGGGAATCCAGTACTGAGATACACGATGTGGAGGAACAGTAACAAAACTAGAACCAAAATCACGTGCATATGGTCGATCAAAACGCCAAAAAGAATGTGAATTATTTGAATTAAAACCCAAACCAGCCTGTGAAGCAGATTTAAAGTCATCATAAAAGTTCTCTAAAAACCTAGCTTTCGCATAAGTTCTAGGAACAAAAGATGATGCATATTTTTGTCTCATTACATTCAATCTTTCTCTCCTCTCTTTCTTAACACGTCTAAAGCAAAATTCATGCAAGTGTCCATCTTTTCCACAATAACTGCAAGCGTACTTAACTTTATATTTAACTTGAGAAGTAGAAGTAATATTTGTATTCACTTGATTAGTAGATGACATAATACCAACAGACTTAAAAATAATTTGTTTTGGTTCAGATTCTATTTCATTTTTTCCAGGTTCAAGAAGCTTAACAATCTTTGGAGGATTATTCTTGGCATGCTCAATATAATTAAATCCTAGACCATGATTTTTCACACTTATTTTTGACTTGTCTAGAATCATATTCAGATTTTTCTTGCCAAAAGAGAATCTCTCTAAAGTGTCCTTAAGGTACTCATTTTCTTTAACTAAAGTGGGACACATTGAGCACTTAAGGGATTCATTCACAAGATTCTTAGAAGCAATAGATTGAGCCAATCTTTCTTTTTCAGTAAAATCATTAAGTTGTTTAGTCAATACTTCTATTTCTATGTTAAGCTTAGGACAGTTAGAACAAGAAAATGTCTCATGATAAAGCATTTGTTGAATTGTTTCCTGAGAGGAACTAAGTCTAGCTTCTAACAATTCACATTTAGAGCAAGTTTTAGATTGAGCATTTAAATTACTTGTCTCTAAACATATAGATGAACTAGACTTGAGTTTTTCAATTTCATCATTTGCAAGTTTTAACCTTTCATCACAAGAGTCATGTGCCAATTTTAATTCATCAAGTTTAGCAGTTACATCACTAAGTTGAACCATGTTTGACGTATTAATTGTTCTAGCATTTTCTAACTCAGAATGTAAAACTTGACATGACTCACAAGATTCATCATCAGGAATAGAAGATCTAAGTCTATTGATTTCAGAATTTAAGCTCTCAACAACAAAATCATGATTTTTAATTTTCTTTTTATACTTTTTGAGCTCCTCTGTCAATCTAAGCACAGCACGAGATAAATCAGTATAAGAAGGTTTTACCTCATCAGGATCACTATAAAGATCATCATCATTGAACTCCTCACTGTTGGCCATAAAACACATTCCTGTGAAGTCTACCTCTTTTGCTTTCTTGCCATTGTCCTCATCATCGCTTTGAGAATCATCATCACTCAAAACAATCTCATCAAGTGCTGAAATTATCTTATTGACTGCCTTGCGATAATTACGCTTCTTGTTTGGATCAATCTTGACGTGAGAGCGACGAGTTGGTGTCTTATCATCCTTGACCTCCTTGCTCCTCAGTTTAGGGCAATTCATCTTGATGTGGTTTTGCTCACCACATTCATAACATCTAATTGGACCTCCTCTTCGTCTTGATCTGATGTTGTAAATTGCCTTGGTCACCCTGTTAGAGATAAGTACAAGCTGCTCTTCTGGAATCTCCTCTAATTGTTCATCTGAAATAGAGCACAATGCAGACAAAGAAACAATAGAAGAACTTGAAGAACTGTCAACTTGGTTAGTCACTAAGCCCAAAAAATTAGTCTTATTTATTCTGGCCAAAACATCAATCTCATGAGTTTTCATCTTAGAATAAAGATCATTCAAAGTGAGTGTTTCCATATTAACAGAATGATTAATAGTAGTGACTAACACATTCCAAACAGACATATCCAAAGCATTTAAAATTTGACGCGCATTATCAGAATCAGAATATGTGACATCAACAGATTGCAAATCACTAATAATTTTATTGAAGCGGTCAAAAAGTGCATCTACTGATTCCCCTGGTTTCATCTCAAATTTGGAATACTCCTTTTTAAATTGATTCTGGCGAACACCTTTAACAGATTTAGATCCTTCATGATAATCAGCTAGAGTAGTCCAAATTTTATTTGCAGATTTAATATGAGCAATTCTAACAAATTCGTTTCTACTAAGACCTTGCAACAGAATATTTCTAGCCTTAGCATTAGCTTCAACATCAGCAGAATTTTCGATAGTAACAACGAAGGCACAATATATGGATTTTCAACTTTTTGCCAAATTGCATTACCTTGTGCTTGCAGAAAGACCTCCATGCGAGTTTTCCAATAAAGATAATCGGATCCATCAAAAAAAGGTGGTTTACCTGAGAACCGATCCCGATCTGATGCCATTTAAACCTTGCTCTGATACCACTTGTAGGATCGTCGATGGCAATCAGAGGGGGGGTGAATGATTGTAGCGGACGCTTTTTCTGAAATTCACTATTTCTTGAAAGTTTACCTTATCATGCAGCAGCGAGCGCACACAAAAAAATGTAATTAAAAAAAATCTAATTTTATCCTTTTCTTTTTACTGTTGCTATTAGTAATCTTTCCCTTATATCTGTTCTAGTACATACAAGGAGCGACCTTAGAGCTTTTCTCACGAGAACCGATTAAAAAAAAAACTTGCTCTGCTAATTAGCAATTCTCTTCAAACCGAGTTCTGCATGCATTCAGAGGATTTATAAGCATCAATAAAGAGAGCTATTTCTAATTACTACCATGCAGTCACGTGAAGCTAGTACTAGTACATGCTCTCTCCAATCAACTAGCATACGGGAGCAACTTTGAGGAAACTATGGATTAATAGAAGCAAGCAAAATAAACATTACCAAATATATGCAACTCCCTTGCAGATGCGTATATAGCCCTCAGGACAAAAAAAACTTCTTGGCTTCTTTTCTTTACAAGCCACGACAGGCTCGCCTTGCGGCCTCGAAGAAAGAACAGTAGCGCTGCACCTCTCTTTCGCACGGACCCGGCTGCCGGCTTCCTCCCCTACCAAAACGCCTGCAGCGTCTGCTGTTGCTTTTCTACAAAGCCAGCGCCGAACCGCACAAAGCTCTGTTATATCTTCTTGAAATCCACGGTGCCAACACAGAAAGCCGCCGAACCGCACGACCTTCTCTCGGCCAGCATGCATGAATATATAGAGTCCAAACTGACTCCATCTCCGACACGGAAGCACACGCTACAGCTCCGTATTTGACTCAAATTCCTGGCCGTATACCCTACGTGTATACTTGTTCAATTATCTATTCGCTTCTCCCAATTTTTCTCGCGGCCATGCATCCACACGCACTGCCATGCAAACTAACTCCGTATATAACCCGTATACAACTCGTATACGTATACCATACATATCCCAACCAGATTGTACTTCTCAAAATTACTCCGTATTGTAGCCTTCGGACCGCACCTCCGTAGCTTCAACACGCATCAACCGTCTTTGATCTCCATGTATCCCAACTCGAGCACGACTGTCTCCTCTGGCATCCTTAACCCTCTGGACAATAGCTTCACACCAAGCCATCTCCCGGTTCTCGCCGTAGACCACAATCGCCTCCAAGTTATCCTGCACATGCAAAGACCAAACCAATATTTTTCGGCACAAGTTCGTCTGAACTTGACCAACGTCAATCCACACACGCACAATACACCATAAATAATAATATAACCAACGTTGTCAATTATTCATCATCTAAATTAACCGAGATCTGGCCACATGGTCTAACATCGTGCCATTGACATGTATCTCAAGGTAATATACACAAATGCATGTCTTGCTGTTTCCACTGAGTACTTGTGTTGTTGGAGTTCAAAACTCACACTCCTTCCCATGCTTACAGGAGCACCCCAGCCTATCGAAGAGCGAAAAGAAGAGATTATGTGGATTGATGGACTGCAAGAAGCTGTCCCAAGATGAGTGCATGCACGCTGTGCAGAACGAGCGCCTTCCTCTGCGTGTGGTTGTACAAGTTCTCTTCATTGAGCAAACTGCAGCTGAGCTTCCCACCACTGCTCACTCGCTTCTTCCTAGAGAGGCTGGCAGCTCCTATGGCAGCTCCAGGTCAACTGCCACAACCGAAGAGGAATGTAGCGGACTCACAACATCCAGTGACATCAACTCTTTCAGGTCGATGAGGCTGGCCAACAACAGCGGTGGCAGCGAGAGGAGCTGTGACGTCAACAAGAACGGTGACGACAAGAGCGCCGGTAAGGCAAAGGGAATGCTGGTGCCGAAGAAGATATTATGCAAGCTCTGGTCCGGGAAAACAAACGGCGGTGAGAACAGCAGCTCAGACACGTCGGAGAGCCCTGGGTCCATCAACCCAGAGGAGGTGAAATCCACGCCGTCGCAGAACACGAGGCATTCGGTGTCTAGTGGCTGGTGTTAACAGTCATGGCCATGGTTTTGCTCTGTTCTTGCTTCAATTTGCCTTTATATGAGAGTAGCAATCTTAGAATTTGGAATATTACTGACTTGTCCGATCGCCAATGATGTTTTTACTACACTGGAATGCTTGTAATTGCCATAGGGTTTAATCATTGATGATGTGTTAAGACACAATCCTGTAATATTTTTGGTGGCAATATAAAGTACAGGACTTTTATTTGATCACTGGTGTTCTCGCCGGATTTGTCCAAACCGGCGGCCCAGCACTGGTCAGTTAGGCATGGCCCATTTGGCCCCACGGACTAAACAGGTAGTGTTATGTCAGCTCACGGGCTGAGTCTTGAACTCAGGCATAGCCTGAGAAAGTCAATGGGCTGTGCTGAGCTGGCCTGGGCTCGACTGGAATAGGCACATTTAATCTATCTCAACCCAAATTTTTTGAAAAATTGCAAAAAAAAATCAAAAAAGTATAGAATTAAAAATACAAATTAAAATTTATAAAAAAGGATTCTATACCATAAAAAATAAATATATTGAAAATATAATAAAGAGCTTTATTAATTTAAGATGGTTGCTGCTAAAAGTTTTGTCAAGTAAAAACTCAATTTGAGAAAATCTTAGCAATAAAAAAGAGTACAATATATATCAATGTTCTAAGTGTCATTATCTAGATAAAAATTGTCGAACGGCTCCACCAACTGTGTATTTTCTATGGAGTGTTAGTCTTGTGCATTAGCTCGTTCCTAGTCTTTGACAGTTAAAAGTGTTTCCACCATCTCACTCGTCAAACTTGTTCCTCTCTCCTTCGATATTTTCCCAGAAAGACTTGAAAGCAGACTCAGAAGAAACTATCAAGACAAACAGTTAACACATCTTATGCTAATGTAGATAGCACAACTTGTGCTCGTGCCACCATTGCAAAATGTTGAAGTCTACCTAGCACGGCACCGTATTGATGTCCAGCTAGGCGGATACTTCCCAATGCTATGGTGGCTTTGTCTTGCTTCAGTATTTGACATCGTAAAAGAACCTAAACCTTTTGGAAGAAGAACCTGCACCCCAGATCTTGCCCCATGTTTTTTTTCTTCTTACCTATGGTGGGTGATGGTGGAGATCGTTCCAAGCGAACTTCTTGAAATTTTAGCTCATAATTTTGATAAACATTGGTCAATTTAGTATGGACATCTAAAATATACGTAGAATGATCTATCCCACATCTAACAAATAGGTAGAATAATTTATCCCTGCGGCATCACTCAGAAGTTGGAGAACATTATTGAATCCTCTAAGTTTAGCTCTGTTATCTTTCCAATATTTCAAAATTTAGTTTTCATAGCACTGATAGCCTCTCATAACACAATTTTTTTTCATTATCTGCAAGTGAGTAGCAGTTTCAAAAATATGGATAATACACTCTGGACAGCGCAATAGTGGAATTATAAAAAAGTTCCATAAATGATAGTAATTTTTCAGTAACAAATGTTGCTTAGTCAATAGTGTATTTACTGTCATGACTGTGGTAGTGCATATAAATAAAAACAGAAAATATGCCCTTATAGGGTAAAAGGTTCTTAAGCATCATATAAGTAGAGCTCCAACTTACCGGCATATCCAAACCAAACTTTTTTGGACGTACATTTATTGCAATGCAAAAGTTCTTATATTATGCTATTCGTTGCCTAGAATTATTTAGGAAAGATAATGCATCACGAAAAGCTCTAATTTACTGATCCAACCTCTTTAAGCCACATTTAACTATAAGATTAATAATATGATATATATATCACTGATGTAGCAAGAAGAATTCAATGTATGTACTAAATAATGGAGTGAGAATATCCATTATCTTAGAGTTTCAGCAGCATTGTCTAAAGTTATTGCAAAAATTTTTATTTCTAAGACCAAAATCTTCCACAATTTTAATAACACACTTTGCAATATTCTCACATATGTGTGCTACATCAATCATTTTAAACCCTGTAATTATTTCTTCCAATTCCCAGTTGTCATCCACATAACGAGCAACTACACTAAGATAAATTCTCCCTAGCCTGATCACTCCATATGGTTGAGTTCAAAGCCATAAAAAATTTGTAGGTATTGAAGAGTTCTTTTAACTTAGCATGACAATTATTATAGTATTTAACAAGATATGTGGTTGTTGTCTGTCTAGATAACTATAGAAAATCTAGGATGATAGACAATCCTAATGTACTTTTCAAACGTGGCGGACTCACCAAAGTTTAAAGGTAGATTCTGTGAAACAATTAAATGCAAAGAGATTATTGAGCTACTTGAGGACTGTATTCCCAGCTACATACCGAACCATCAAGGGTTGTATTGCAGCTGCATCTGCCTCATGATCACTCTTTATTTTGCTTTACATCTTATAGCATGTTTGAGCATGCCCATTCCACCTGAAAACTTTGTAGACAATTCATGATCACATATTTTATAAACAACAAATCTTACTTGGACTCTATTTTCATCTGGTTTGAATTTCTTATCAAAATCTACCCAAACTTTCGATGTACTAGACCTGGATCTCTTTGCTTTGGTGCTTGTAGATGCAGTGGCACTCGTAGAGCCTGATAATGATATTGCTTGCTATCTTGTTTTAGGTGGAGATGCAAAATTCTCGAAGGATGCAAGGTTCTTCGGTGAAATTCCAAAATCAGTAATAGGAAAATTATCATAATTTTTATTTTCCATCGAGAAAACTACAAATAAAAAATTACACTATTATTCATTTCACCTTAGTACAAAAAATAATAACAAAATCCTTGAAAATTAGCATTGTTACCTCTTTCCCTGATTGCAGCCGGATTTCAAATTTTCAATTATTTGGCAAAAATATTTTGAATTTTGCTAAATTATCCCAAAGTGGATCTAAATTTTCACAACAGAATCAAGATAAGAGAACGAGGGTTGCATGGTGGATAAATGAGGAAGGGTTTGTTGCTTATTTATAGGAAAATATTCAAGATTTTTTATTATTTGGAATATTATAAGCTTCCCAACGGCTATAAATGGCTAGAAAATTGAAAATTTCGAACGTTACCATGCCTAAATGGGCTAAACAGGTTGTGACATGTCGTGCTGAAAGCATCTAGGCCTCAAATTTGATTTTGGTAATTAATGACGATTTATGAATATAGGATTAATGTGTGTGTTGAGGATTGCATAGGCAAAGTCTCATTAGTGCGCAAAGGACAAAAGCAATTTGCATGCGAAATGGACATCAAGATGGATCAAAAACAAGGTAAATGAAATATAGGATCTCTTTTGATCTTTACCGGTCTTAGGAGAAAGGTTGGAAGACCAGATTATAGGATAGTCGCCGTACTTTTAAGAGGGATTATTGAAAATAGCTTGATAGCATGTTCTTGTGCCATTTGGATCAATTTAAGATCATGCACGCACATGAAATTAAGTTTGAAAATAAACTGTGCTCTTTCTCAAAAATCAGAAATACCGCCGTATTAACAGCCGAACTACTGGAGTCCGGTAATACCGCCATGTAAACTACGGAACTACCGGACCACGGTAGTACCAGATTTTCAACGGTACATTTTTTCCAGAGAGCACTCTTGCTGGGACTTGGGCTTGCTGAAATTGATAGTACCGGAATTAACCCAGCGGAACTACCAATCTTCAGAAGTACCGCCAATTCCAGTGATACGTTTTTCTTCCAGAAAGTACCCCTTGAAAAACTTAAGTTGGCAGAAATCGGAAGTACCGGACTTTGCACGGTGGAACAACCGCGGTAGTACCGCACTTAGAACACCGGTAATTCTGATTTCCCTGATTTTTCAGAGTAAAATTTTGCAACGACTAGTTTTGGTTGGTGAGGGTATAAATACCCCCAAAAGCTCAAGGACAGGCTGCTGAGTTAGTATTGAATATTTTTGAGCCTAGAGCATTCATTTCACACCTCTTTCACTCTTGTGCATTCATTTGAGGTGTTGTGAGCCATTTTCAAGTGCATTCATTTTCTAAATTGATCCTTGTCACTTGAGTGCCGTCAAGCGAAGCGTGATCTTTTACTCTTAGTGCTTACCGGCACCTAGACGGCTTGGAGGTTGATCGCGATGTGATTTCTTCAAGAAGATTGTGAAGAGGCCCGAGCAAAATTATGAGTGGCTTGGTGCTCGTCATCTCTGGAGAGGAGCAAGAGCAACAAATAATGATTGAGGAGTTGATGCTTAATTCGTGGATTCGGTCTAAGAACCTTTGGGCTTTCCTCAATGTGGATTATTGAAGACCGGCAAGTCTTCGATACCACGGAAAAACCTCACGTGTTTCCTTTGTGATTATTTCTTTACCTTCCTCTAGCATTTATATTTATTGCTTGTGATACTGTAAGTCTACTAGAATTGGATAGGTTGAATTTAATTATTATATTTGCCTTGCGTTGAATTGTACCATATTCTCCCAGATTGTTTTAAACAATGACCTTTTCAACTTGACGCTGTACATGTTCCGATTTAGTTTACCTTGGTCCGAACCTTTACTCCTTCTGAGAGTCTCATATAAATATCTGAATCAAGTGACCCATAAAGGTATACGGTCACTACATCCATTAACTGCATACTCAAATTCAAACCTGCTACCATTGATATAAAATATCGGAACGTTATTCCACTCATGATAGAAGAATATGTTTCATCATAATCAATACCAGGTCTCTGCGTGAACCCTTGTGCCACAAGTCTCGCTTTGTACCTCACCACTTCATTGTTTTTGTTTCTCTTCCAGACAAAAATCCATTTGCATCCTACAGGGCATACCTTGGGTGGTGTTCGGGCTATCGGGCCAAACATTTTTCTTTTATTTAGCGAGAGCAACTCTGCCTCAATTGCTTCTTTTCATTTACCCTAGTCTGAACGCTTTTGGCATTCAGCTAAGGTCTTTGGTTCTGGATTCAGTTCAAGGTTTTTAGCAATCTTTGGGGCGAAATAGATGTCGACAACTGTAGTTTTCCTCTTGTATAGTTCTCCTGACTCAACAAAATTTATGAATATTTCATCATTAATCTCATCTAGCTCCTCCTGATTTCCCGCAATGATAAAGTCTGGTTGTTCTGAAGTCCCAGTATTAGTTTGTGCGCGTGCAATTATATTGGGGTTATGATCTTTAGGATCAATCCCTTCAGGGGTTCTCTCAACTTCGGGTTGAGCTCCTTCAACTGATTTGGGAGGTGTCGTATTCTCATTTGGTTTCGATTTCTGCGGACGTCTCCGCGGAACTGAGGCCTCATTCTCCGACGCTCTCCCCCTCTTCCTTACATGAGGGGTTGGAGTGGTTCGAATATCCTTCTAGGGTATTTCCACTCTCTCTGGAGCATTCGCTGCCGGTATGTAAGACTTTGTCACTCCCTGCTGATCAGTGAAGGTATCTGGTAAATTATTTGCAATTTGTTGCAGGTTTATTATTTGCTGAACTTCCAATTCAGATTTTGTTGTGCGTGGATCTAAAGCCTGAATGCCTGAGACATTCCAATCTATTTCTCGGCATTTATCATCATTTAGATACTTTCCTTCCCCTAATGCCGGAAAATTATCCTCATCAAAGATGCAATCGGTGTGTCGGCCGTAAACCTATCTCTCGTAGTAGGCTCAAGATATTTGAGTATCGACGGGGACTCAAACCTAACATATACTCCCAACTTCCGGTGGGGGCCTATGGCTGTCTGTTGTGGTGGTGAAATTGGCACATATACGGCACAACCAAATTTACGCAGATGAAAAATACTTGGTTCTTTTCCACGCACTAATTGTAAGGGGGAAAACTCATGGTATGCAGTTGGTCTTAAATTCATTAGTGCTGCTGCATGCAACACTGTATATCCCCAACAGCTAGTGGCGAGCCTACTATTCTGCAGTAGGGGTCTAGCAATCAGCTTAATCCTTTTTATAAATGACTCTGCAAGGCCATTTTGAGTATAAATATGTGGTACAAAGTGCTCTACTTTAATATCTAATGCTAAACAATAGTCATTGAATGCCTTGGATGTAAATTCACCGGCATTGTCCATCCGATTGGACTTAATTCTTTCCTCTGGAAAGTGTGCCCTTAATCTGATAATTTGGGCTATTAGTTTAGCAAAGACGTGGTTCCTAGTAGACAGCAGTCATACATTAGACCACCTAGTAGAAGCATCTATAACCACCATAAAATATCAAAAAGGACCCGACAGGGATTGAATGGGTCCACATATGTCATCTTGAATTCTTTCAACAAAAGTACGTGATTCTGTGGCTACTTTCAAGTAAGAAGGTCTGGTAATAAATTTTCTTCTGGCACAGACTGGGCATAAGAAATCTTCAGGTTTAGAGAAGGATTGAGTTTTTAAGTTATGACCCACAGAATTGTTCACTATTTTTCTCATCATACCTATGCCAAGGTGCCCTAATCTATCATGCTAGATTTTAAAATGTTCCGAGGATTTGTACTCTATTTTCATTGCTACAAATTCTTCAGGTTTTATGTAGGTATAATATAACTCGGAAGAGAAGGAGGGAAGTCTCTCAACCACTCTTTTCTGATTGTCGTCAGGTTTGGTTAGAAGGAGTGTCGAGACCCGAATATGCAAATTCGGTCTCTCTGTGTAAACTGCACTAGTCCAGGATCACGGTAATGCACACAGTCGAACATAGATGTCATCACAGTCATACACACGGTAATAATAAAGGAAAACTCGAATGTTGATAAAATATCAAAGGTACGACCTTATGGCCAAGCTTACAATATCTCTACCCGGAAGGGCTTAACAAAATAGCAGCGGAAATCCAAAATAAAGCGTAGTGACCAATCGACAAGCCACAGGCTATCGAGTGGAGAACGAAGCCTAATCCGTGAAGTCGTTGTAGTACTCTCCTTCCGAACCTCCTGGCGATAGTACTCCTCTCCTCAATCGAGCAACATAGGCGTAAAGCCGTGAGTACATTAATACTCGGCAAGTCGTTTGTAACAATGAATGCAATATAATATGCAAGGCTTACCAATGGAAGGCTGAAAGGTTAATTTGCATAAAGGCATTTATTGATGAAATATACTAAATAATCTTGAAAGCGAAAGTTAACTAAAAACAGTAATAAGGAATGATCAAAAGAATAAACATAAACCACTTGTGAATACCAATCCACAAGTTAAACCAACAGCGAACTACCTGTCCACCACCAACATAAACCAACAAGTTATAAATGAAACACTAACCCTCGTGTGAAATCCCCGAGCAATGTCCATGACCGAGGACGCGGCTATTCGAATAGTTTTACACTCTGCAGAGGTTGCACAACTATACCCACACGATGTGATTAGCCTCGATCTCAGGAAATCACAACAAGGCCTTTACAATGCTCTACCTCAACACAATCCTGCCCGCTAGGGTTTCGCATCACACCCCCCCTTGCGCCACATGGAAATCAGCAACCATGTCCATCACAATGGCGAAATCGAATTGAGATATTACAAATTAATCAGCCAGTCCATCCCATAATAGACATGTGGTTTGCACGATTAAGCTCGGATCAATGGCGCACAAAGTTAAGTCCTTAACATTACCCGGCGAGGCTACCACATCCCCGGTGCAAGCGCACCTCCCCTTTCTTGCATGATCACTGCCTGAGTGAAAACCAATTTGTATAACCAAGCCAACGTCACACCAACGACGTGGCACAAATTTTAATACACGTGGCACCAACCACAGTTCCATATGTCATTAAGTCAAATTAATAATTACAGGTGCTGATGAGATCAATCGTAAATATAAGCCAACTAAGCAGTCTAATCGTAACCACCCATGTGACAAATAATCTAGCATCACTAATAAATTACCCAACCTATGGTGACAATGGCATCATGGTATTCCAAAGTATCAAGGAGGTATAATCTCAATTGGCGATAACTACGGTACAAAGGTTTGAATAAAAATAGCAATGCAATGTAATTTAAAACAAAATAATTAAATAATAGTTTGCAAAATTGGGTTCAACATGATCAAGGGACACGACTTGCCTTCGTTATGCTCAGCGGGGCACTCTTGGTCTTCGGGCGCGAAACCTGCTCCTCCGGAATCCGAATCTAACGAGAGAGAAAACGACCAAAAATAAAGAAACACATAAAATGATAAGCAAATGAACTCCAAAATTCACAAAACCGGAACCAACAGCTAGAGCTCGATTTTAGATGAATTTAGAAAAAAGAACGGGGTCAATCGGAGCTAGGACGGAGGAGAACGGGCTCTCGGAAAATTAATTCTAAAATTAAATCGAGAAATTCGAAAAAGTTACTGTGCTGTGGACCCGGTTCACGAAATTCAGAGTCCACCGTGGACTCGGTACACGAAACAGTGCACGGGGGTGGCGGGCTGACGCGGCGGGGACGTGCTGATGTGGCAGCAGCATATGCTGCCACGTGTCCCCTGGCTGACGTGGCAGCTGACGTGGCTGCGACACGTGGCATGCCACGTCAGCTAGGGCTGACGTGGCGCGGCTGACGCGGCACGGGCGCGGGCGGCGGCGGCCGGATCCGATGGTCGCGAGGCGACACGCGGCGAGATCGATCTCGATCGGACCGAGGCGGCGGCGAGGCATCTGGCGGCGCGCGCGCGGCAGTCGGTCGGCGGCGACGTGGCGGCTCGCCGCGCGGCGTCGCGCGGTGCGCTAGCGCGCGGAGGCGTCAGCGGGATCCGACGGCGGAGGGGCGGCAGGTGGCGTCGCGCTGGTGCCGCAGCCCGATCTGGGACGGGCGGCGCGGATGCGCGCGCGTGGAGGCGGAGAACGGCGATGGCGGCGCGTGGCTCGGCGCGTGGCGCGGCGTTGCGGCGCGCGCGCGCGAGGTGCATTGGGTCGTAGCGGCGACCGAGGGCGAGCGCGGGCGAGGCGTCCGGCGACGCGGAGGCGACGCGGGCGACACGGAGAAGAGAACCGGCGGGGGGGCTCACCGGCGGGACTCCGGCGACGGCGACTGCTCCGGCGACCTCGGGCGACGGCGGAGACGCGGCACGGGCGGCGGCGGGCAACTCCGGCGGTGGCGCGGGCGCGAGGACGGGCGAGGAGCGGCGGCGGCGGAGCTCGGGTGTCGGCACGCGAACCGAGGACGAACGGCGGGTTTTATCACGCGAACCGAGGCGTCCAATCCGGATATGGCGACGGTCGCAACGCGGACGGGTTAGACGGCTAGGATGCGGCCACGCGGCAAGATCGGACGGGCGAGCGCGATTAGGGTTAGGGTTAGGGTTCGCGCGGGCGCGGGGAGCGGACGGCTGAGATCGCGCGCGCGGATCGGCGCGCGAGGCGCGGCGAAGCGCAGGCGGTGCGGCGCGCTGGTGCCGCCAAACGCGATGCACGACGTGTGGCGCGGCGGGATCGGGCGCGCGAGAGCGCACGCGGAAAAGGTGCAGCGGCGGCGGCGGCGCGGGATGGGCGGCAGCGTGGCGGCGCGATCTGGCGGCGGAGAGGTTTTCTTTTTCTTTTCTTTTTCCAGAAATTCAAATAAACTTCTAAAAGCTCTAGAAAATAGCAAATAAATCCCAAAAATTCACCAAAAATACCAGAAAATTCCTTGAGACCTGAAGAACACAAATAAAATATTTTCAACTTATGTTAATATTTATTTTATTCACATTAAATTTTTTAAAACTTTGAAAATTCATTTGAAGCTTGAATTAAATTCAGAAAATTCCAGAAAATTCATTTTTAAAATCCTGGCTTTAAAAATCTTAGAAAAACAGGATGTTACAAACCTTACCCCCTTCAACGAGATCTCGACCCCGAGATCTGGGCCAACTAAGAGAATAGGTTCGGGAACTCTGCCCTGAGATCCTCCTCGCGCTCCTAGGTTGCTTCCTCCTCGGAGTGGTTGCTCCACTGGACTTTGCAAAAACGGACCACTTTATTCCGGGTGACTCGCTCTGACACTTCCAAGATTTTGACTGGGTGCTCTTTGTACGACAGATCCTCCTGCAGGTCAACGGCCTCAACTGGCACCACCTCCTCTGGTACACGCAGGCACTTCTTCAGTTGGGACACATCAAAGACGTCATGTACCCCACTGAAGGACGCAGGTAGCTCCAACTGATAAGCAACCTCTCCCCTGCGTTTCAGAATCCTGAACGGACCAACATATCTCGGTGCAAGTTTCCCTTTTAGCTGAAACCTCTTCACACCCTTGAATGGTGTGATCCTGAGATACACAAAATCATCTGGCTCAAAACTCAACTCTCGGCGTCTGGTATCTGCATAGCTTTTACATGCGGCACGGCGCTTTTCAATGCATCTGTATCAAGCGGACCTTATCTTGATTTCTTTCAAACGATGCGGACCAAAAACGACCTTCCCGTCTCTTTCCAATTGAGAGGGGTCCTGCATTTCCTGCCATACAATGCCTCAAACGGTGACATCTCGCAAACCGGCACGATAATCGTTGTTGTATGAGAACTCGCAAAGGTAAACAATCGTCCCACTTAGACCCATGATCAAGCACACAGGCTCTCAACATGTCCTCCGAATCGATTAACTCGCTCTGTCGACCATGCATGCGGGGTGATATGCAGTCTTGAAGTTCGTAGGTTCCCATAGCCTTATGGAAACTACCCCAAAACCGAGAGGTGAATGCGATCCACGATCGACACGATCTTCTTGGGTACACCATGCAATGACAATCTCGGACATATATAGCTCGCCTAATCTGTCACCACTCGTAGATCGTCTTAAGCGGAATAAAATGAGCAACCTTGGTCAATCGGTCCACAATGACCCAAATCGAATCATAGCCCTCTTTGGTCTTAGGCAGACCGACTATGAAGTCCATACCAATTTCTTCCCACTTCCACTCGGGAACTCTCAATGGTTGTAGCAAACCTGCAGGTCTCTGATGCTCTGCTTTTACTCTCGACAAACATCACAAAGGGCTACATACTCGGCGATCTCACGCTTCATCTTTGGGCCACCAATACTTATCCTTAATGTCTGGTACATCTTGGTACTGCTGGATGAATCGAATCTGATGACTCATGAGCCTCTTTTAACAACACCTCCTTTAGATCTTGCTTGTTGGGCACACACAAACGCTGCTTGAACCACAAGGTTCCTGGTCATCCACCAAAATCCGACTCTTTACCTTCACTTAAGTTCTTTCTGATCCGCTGAAATGCCTCACCATCTGACTGAGCCTGACGAATCTGACCATCCAAAGTAGGCTGCATCTCCATAGCTGCCAAAAATCCTGGCTCAACCAACTCAAGGCTAAGCTTCTGAAATTCCTCATGCAAAGCTGGCTGACTATCTCGAACCATCACTGAATTGCAGTATACCTTTCTGCTCAAGGTATCTGCAACAACATTAGCCTTCCTAGGATGATAATGTATGCCAACATTATAATCCTTTATCAGCTCCAACCACCTCCTTTGCCTGAGGTTAAGCTTGGACTGGGTAAAGATGTATTTCAAACTCTTATGATCCGTGTAAACCTCACATCTGTTACCCATTAGATAATGACGCCAAATTTTTAAATCATGTACTACGGCTGCTAGTTCCAAATCATGAGTGGGGTAGTTCTCCTCATGCGGTCTCAACTGGCGTGAGGCATAGGCTACCACTCTATTGTCTTGCATCAAGACACAACCCAAACCTTTGCGAGAGGCATCGCAAAATATCTCAAAATCCTTGTTAATATCAGGCAACACAAGCACTGGGGCTGTGATCAAACTCTCCTTAAGTTTCTGAAAACTCTTCTCGCACTCTAGCGTCCAAGTGAATTTCTTTTCCTTCTTGAGCAACTGAGTGAGGGTGCAGCCGATGGAGAATCCCTCGATGGCGACGGTAGTAACTGCCTTACCTGAAAACTCGACTGGAGTGGCTGAAGTGGGTATTCACAATCCAAAACGTCACTCACCTTCCCCAGGTCACCGCGACTCATACATTGTCAACACATGCCCTAGAAAGGCGACTTTCTTCATCCAAAACTCACATTTGCTGAACTTTGCATACAACTGATTATCCCTCAATTTCTGCAATGCTAATCTCAAGTGCTCCTGATGTTCCTCCTCATTCTTGGAATATATCAAAATGTCGTCAATGAAGACAACGACAAACTTGTCCAAATATTCCATAAACACATTATTCATCAAATACATGAAATATGCTGGAGCATTGGTCAAACCAAACGACATCACTGTGAACTCGTATAGACCATAACGAGTCGAGAAGGCTGTCTTGGGTATGTCCTCTTTGCGTATCCTCATCTGATGATATCCTGACCTCAAATCAATCTTGGAGAACCCTCCTGCTCCCTTAAGCTGATCAAATAAGTCATCAATCCTGGGCAGAGGGTACTTATTCTTGACGGTGACCTCATTAAGTGCTCTGTAGTCCACACACATGCGCTGACTACCATCCTTCTTCTTGACGAACAACACTGGCGCTTCCCACGGGGATGAACTCGGTCTGATGTATCCCTTATCCAAAAGCTCCTGAATTTGCTTCTTCAACTCTGCTAAGTCATTGGCTGGCATCCGATAGGGTCTCTTGGAAATCGGAGCGGTACCTGGCATAAGCTCAATCAGAAACTCAACCTCCCTCTCTGGTGGCATACTTGGAAGATCATGCGAAACACGTCGGGTACTCACGGCGGTCGGTACATCCTCCAACTGGATCACTTTGCTCTGGCAAACCATGACTGGCTCCGGCTGACACTCGCTGGCTGCAAATCGCACCTTAATCCCATCTGAATTGGTTAAGGTCACTGCTCTGCTCCTACGCCTAACATCGCTCGCCTTCTGGCCAATCCATTCCCAAGATTACATCTAGGGATGCATATCCAAAGCAAAATCAGTCGGCCTGAACTCAACTCCCTGAATGGTTATCCTAACTCTGGACAACCTAGGTTGGATCTCAACTCGGATCCGGGATTGGATTAAAAGAATGATCCAAGAGCAACGATTTTTAATTGTTGCTTTAAAGCAAAACTCCGAGAAACAAACGAATGCGAAGCTCGAAATCAAATAAAGCGTGGCGGAATCAATGTACTAGGCGTCGCATCGATCGTAACGCCCGTGCTGCTTGGGCATCCTCTGCGGTGACGTGGTGTCGAGACCGAATATGCAAACTCGGTCTCTCTGTAAACTGCACTAGTCCAGATCACGATAGTGCACACATCAAACATAGATGTCATCACGATCATACACACGACAATAATAAAGGGAAACTCGAATATCGATAAAATATCAAAGGTGCGACCTTATGGCCAAGCTTACAATATCTCTAGCGGAAGGGCTTAACAAAATAGCAGCGAAATCCAAAATAAAGTGTAGCGACCAATCGACAAGCCACAAAGCTATCGAGTGGAGAACGAAGCCTAATCCGTGAAGTCGTCGTAGAACTCTCATTCGGAACCTCCTGTGATAGTACTCCTCTCCTCAATCGAGCAACATAGGCGTAAAGCCGTGAGTACATTGGTACTCAAAGAAGTCGTTTGTAACAATAAATGCAATATAATATGCAAGGCTTACCAAAGAAGGGCTGAAAGGTTAATTTGCATAAAGGCATTTATTGATGAAATATATTAAATAACTTGAAGCGAAAGTTAATCGAAAGCAGAATAATAGATAATCAAAGGAATAAACATGAACCACTTGTGAACACCAATTCACAAGTTAAACCAACGGTGAACTACCTGTCCACCCCCAACATAAACCACCAAGTTTTAACTGAAACACTAACCCTCGTGTGAAATCCCGAGCACCGCCCATGACCGAGGACGCGGCTATTCGAATAGTTTTACACTCTGCAGAGGTTGCACAACTGTACCCACACGATGTGATTAGCCTAGGCCTAAGGAAATCACAACAAGGCCTTTACAATGCTCTACCTCAACACAATCCTGCCCGCTAGGGTTTCGCATCACACCCCCCCTTGCGCCACATGGAAATCAGCAACCATGTCCATCACAATGGCAGAATTGAATTGAAATATTACAAATTAATCACCGAGTCCATCCCATAATAGACATGTGGTTTGCACGATTAAGCTCAGATCAATGGCGCACAAAGTTAAGTCCTTAACATTACCCGGGCGAGACTACCACATCCCTCAAAGTACAACTGTACTTCCCCCTTTACTGCACGATCACTCGCCCGAGTGCAAAGCCAATTTGTATAACCAAGCCAACGTCACACCAATGACGTGACACAAATTTTAATACACGTGGCACCAACTACAGTTTCATATGTCATTAAGTCAAGTTAATAATTTAACATGTGTGATGAGACCAACCGTAAATATCAACCGGCTAAGCAATCTAATCGTACCAACCCATGTGATAAATAAACTAGCATCACTAATAAATTTCCCAACCTATGGTGACAATGGCATCATGGTATTCCAAAGTGTCAAGGAGGTATAAATTCAATTGGGACAATAACTACCTGTGCAAAGGTTTGAATAAAAATAGCAATGCAATGTAATTTAAAGCAAAGTAATTAAATAATAGTTTGAAAAATTGGGTTCAACATGATCAAGGGACACGACTTGCCTTCATTATGCTCGTGGGTACTCTGGTCTTACAGCGCGAAACTGCTCCTCCGAATCCGAATCTAACGAGAGAAAACGACCGAAACAAAGAAACACATAAAATGACAAGCAAAAGAACTCAAAATTCACAAAATCAGAACCAACAGCTAGAGCTCGATTTTACATGAATTTAGAAAAAGAACGGGTCAATCGGAGCTAGGACGGAGGAGAGCGGGCTCGGAAAATTAATCCAAAATTAATTCAGGAAAATCGAAAAAAATTCGTGTCTTTGTGAACCCGGTCCACGAAATTCGAGTCCACCGTGGACGCGGTCCACGAATGATGCATGGGCGGCCGACGCGGCGGGCGTCTTGGCGTGGCGGCGGCATATCTTTGCCACGTGGCACATGCCGACGCGTGGCACCGATGTGGCCGACACGTGGCTCGGGGCGGTTAGGGCCGCGTGGCGGCGACGTGGCATGCCACGTGTCATGCCACGTGGCCTAGGGCGACGTGGCACGCGCCGTGCAGCCACGTGGCTAGGCTGAGCCGGCGGCTCGGCGCGGGCGGCGTCGGCGGGATCCGACGGCGGACGCGCGGCGCGTGGCGATCTGGCCTCGGCCGAGATCCGAGCGCGCGGCGAGATTGCGCTGCGCGGCGCGGCGAGGGCTTGATCGGCGACGCGTGGCGCTCGCCTCGCGCGGCGTCGCGGCGCGCGCTGGCGGCGCGCGGCGAGCGCGGATCGCAACGCGGGCGACGCGTGGCCGGGCGCGGAGGGCGGATTGGCGACGCGTGGCGGGTGCGCGCGCGAGGCGACGGGTCGCGGCGCCGGCGCAGACGCAGGCGAGGCGAGGCGAGGGCGAGGGCGCGGCGAGGCGACGGAGGCGACGCGGGCGAGATCGGCGCGGAGCTCATCGGGCGGCACGCGGCGGCGCTATCGCCCGGCGACCTCGGGCGGCGGCGGAGACGCAAAGACGGCGGCGCGGAGCGGCTCGGCGACGGCGGCGGCGCGAGGCGAGCGGAGGCGGCGGCGAGGGTTTCGCGAGCGTGCCGCGAACCGAGGACGGCCGACCGGTTTTAACACGCGAACCGAGGAGTTCGATCCGATTCTGGCGACGGCGCGGGACGCGACGGGTTAGACGGCTTAGGATGCGCCACGCCGCGAGATCGGACGGCGGGATTGATTAGGGTTAGGTTAGGGTTCGCGCGCGCGGGGTGAACGGCCGTGATCACGCGGCGCGCGATCGAGCGGCCGAGGCGCTGGCGGGTGTCGACAGCTGCCAGCTGCCGCCGTCAGCGGATGCGCGACGCGTGGCGCGGGCGGGATCGAGCGGCGGGCGAGCGTGCGCGGAAAGGGTGCACGCGGCGCGCGCGCGCGGATCGAGCGGCAGCGTGGAGGAGAGAGGGAGATCGGGCGGCGGGGATTAAATCCTTTTCTTTTCTTTTTCCAGAAATTCAAATAAACTTCTAAAAGCTCTAGAAAATAGCAAATAAATCCCAAAAATTCACCAAAAATACCAGAAAATTCCTTGAGACCTGAGGAACACAAAGAAAATATTTTCCACTTATGTTAATGTTTATTTTAATCACATTAAATCATTTAAAACTTTAAAAATTCATTTGAAGCTTTAATTAATTTCAAAAATTCCAGAAAATTCATTTTGAAATCCAGCTTTAAAAATCTCGAAAAAACAGGATGTTACAAACCTTACCCCTTAAACGAGATCTCGACCCGAGATCTGGGCCAACTAAGAGAATAGGTTCTAAACTCCGCTCTGAGATCCTCCTCGTGCTCCCGGTGGCTTCCTCCTCGAATGGTTGCTCCACCAACTTTGCAAAAACGGACCGCTTTATTCCGGTGACTCGCTCGACACTTCCAAGATTTTGACTGGGTGCTCTTTGTACGATGATCCTCCTGCAGATCAACGACCTCAACCGCACCACCTCTCCTGCAGTGCAGCGCAGCACTTCTTGGTGGGACACATGGAATACGTCATGTACCCCATCAAAGACGCAGTAGCTCTAATCGATAAGCAACCTCTCCCTGCGTTTGAATCTGAACGGACCAACATATCTCTGCAAGCTTCCCTTTAGCTGAAACCTCTTCACACCCTTGAATGGTGTGATCCTAAGGTATAAAAATCATCGGCTCAAAACTCGGCTCTCGGCGTCTGTATCTGCATAGCTTTTCTGTGCGGCACAGGCGGCTTTCAACCTTTCTGAATCAAGCGGACCTTATCCTCGGCTTCTTTCAAACGATCGGGCCAAAACCGACCTTCCCGTCTCTTTTCAATTGAGAGGGTCCTGCATTTTCTCGCCATACAATGCCTCAAGCGGTGACATCTCAAAGCGGCGATAATCTGTTATTGTATGAGAACTCGCAAAGGTAAACAATCGTCCCACTTAGGCCCATGATCAAGCACACAAGGCTCTCAACATGTCCTCGTAATCGATTAACTCGCTCTGTCGACCATGCATGCAGGGTGATATGTCAGTCTTGAAATTCGGTGAGTTCCCATAGCCTTATGGAAACTACCCCAAAATCGAGAGGTGAATCGCGATCCACGATCGACACAATCTTCTTGGGCACACCATGCAAACTGACAATCCTGGACATATATAGCTCTGCCAATCTATCACCACTGTAAGTCATCTTAACTGGAATGAAATGAGCAACCTTGGTCAAACGGTCCACAATGACCCAAATTGAATCATGACCATCTTTGGTTTTAGGCAAACCGACTATAAAGTCCATACCAATTTCTTCCCACTTCCACTCAGGGACTTTCAATGGTCAGAGCAAACTGCAGTCTCTCGTGCTCTGCCTTTACTCTCGACAAACATCACAAAGGGCTACATACTCGGCGATCTCACGCTTCATGCTTGGCCACCAATATTTATCCTTAATGTCTGGTACATCTTGGTACTGCTGGATGAATTGAATCTGACGACTCATGAGCCTCTTTTAACAACACATCCTTTAGTTCTTGCTTGTTGGGCACACACAACGCCGCTTGAACCACAAGGTTCCTTGTCATCCACCAAAATCGACTCTTTACCTTCACTTAAATTCTTTTGATCCATTGAAATGCCTCATCATCCGACCAGCTCGCGAATCGACCATCAAAGTAGGTTGCATCTCCATAGCCGCCAAAAATCTGCTCAACCAACTCAAGGCTAAGCTTCAAATTCCTCATGCAAAGTGGTGACTCTCTCGAACCATCACTGAATTGCAGTATACCTTTCTGCTCAAGGCATCTGCAACAACATTAGCTTTCCCAGGGTGATAATGTATGCCCACATTATAATCCTTTATCAGCTCTAACCACCTCCTCTGCCTGAGGTTAAGCTCGGACTGGGTAAAGATGTATTTCAGACTCTTATGATCCGTGTAAACCTCACATCTGTTACCCATCAGATAGTGTCGCCAAATCTTTAAAGCATACACTACGGCTGCCAATTCTAAATCATGGGTGGGGTAGTTCTCCTCATGCGGTCTCAACTGACGTGAGGCATAGGCTACCACTCTCTTGTCTTGCATCAAGACACAACCCAAACCTTTGCGCGAAGCATCTCAAAATATCTCAAAATCCTTATTAATATCAGGCAACACAAGCACTGGGGCTGTGGTCAAACTCTCCTTAAGTTTCTGAAAACTTTTCTCACATTCTGGTGTCCAAGTGAATTTCTTTTCCTTTTTAAGCAACTGCGTGAGGGGTCTGGCCACACTGGAAAATCCTTCAATAAAGCGACAGTAGTATCCTGCCATACCCAGAAAACTCCTGACCTGGGTAACTGAAGTGGGTGACTGCCAATCCAACACATCACTTACTTTCCCTGGGTCAACTGCGACTCCTTCTGCTGTCAACATATGCCCTAGAAAGGCGACTTTCTTCATCCAAAACTCACATTTGCTGAACTTTGCATACAACTGATTATCTCTCAATTTCTGCAATGCTAACCTCAAGTGCTCCTGATGTTCCTCCTCATTCTTGGAATATATCAAAATGTCGTCAATGAAAACAACGACAAACTTGTCCAAATATTCCATAAACACTTTATTCATCAAATACATGAAATATGCTGGAGCATTAGTCAAACCAAATGACATCACTGTGAACTCGTATAGACCATAACGAGTCGAGAAGGCCGCCTCTTGGGTATGTCCTCCTTACGTATCCTCATCCGATGATATCCCGATCTCAAATCAATCTTGGAGAACACTCCTGCTCCCTTAAGTTGGTCAAGCAGATCATCGATCCTGGGCAGAGGGTACTTATTTTTGACGGTGACCTCATTAAGTGCTTTGTAGTCCACACACATGCGCTGACTACCATCCTTTTTCTTGACGAACAACACTGGCGCTCCCCACGGGGATGAACTTGGTCCGATGTAACCCTTATCCAAAAGCTCCCGAATTTGCTTCTTCAACTCGCTAAATCATTGGTGGCATCCGATAGGGTCTCTTGGAAATCGGAGCGGTACACGCACAAGCTCAATCGAAACTCAACCTCCTCTCTGGTGGCATACCCGAAGATCCTCTGGAAACACGTCGGGTACTCTCGACAACCGGTACACCCTCCAACCGGATTACCTTACTCGCAAATTATGACCGCTCTGCCGGCACTCACCGCCGCGAATCGCACCTTAACTCCGTCTCAATTGGTTAAGGTCAACGCTCTGCTCCTACAGTCTAACATCGCCTGCTTTCGGCCAATCCATTCCCAAGATTACATCTAGGGATGCATATCCAACAAAATCAGTCGGCCTCAACTCAACTCCTGAATGGTTATCCTAACTCTGGACAACCTAGGTTGGATCTCAACTCGGATCCGGGATTGGATTAAAAGAACAGATCCAAGAGCAACGATTTTCAATTATTGCTTTAAAGCAAAACTCAGAAACAAGCGAATCGAAGCTCGTAATCAAATAAAGCGGTGGCGAGGCCAGAATGTACGAAACGTCACGATCACAACGTCTGGTGCTGCTCGGCATCCTCTGCGGTGGCGTGGTTCACGACCTCTCACCACCGGCGTCCTGCCGGCTGTCCCCGAGGCCGGGGTGCTCCTCGTCCCGCTCCCGGATAGAGTACGACCGGGTGTGGCTCCCAAGTCAAAACGAATCGGCGTCGGGCACGCCTCGAGGGCACTTGCTAGCATAGTGTCCCACCTCGCGACACTTGAAGCAAGTGATGGATGCTTTGCTGAATTATTGCTTTTCTGCTGCTGTCCATCGGAACCACCGGGACGCCGACCGATGGCAAATCGCGCGTGTCTCGAGTGGGGTCCGAATCAAGAGGCTAGCCGCTTCTTTGTGGCGCTCGTGCAGCCGGTAGGAACCAAAACGAGGCCTCTGGGACTGGTGTGGCCGTGATCCTCGCTGGATCAACCTCCTCTTGCGAGACTCCTCGAGCTCGCGCGACTCTCCTCGATGAGAATGGCCTTATCCACCAACCGCTGAAAATCGGCATAGTCGTTGCCTCGACTTGCACCTTCAAAGCTGGGTTCAAGCCTTTCTTGAACCTCTTCTCGCGAGCTGCATCGTCGCTACATCCTCTGACGCAGAGCGAGCCAACCGAGTGAATTTATTGAGATATTCACTCACCGATGTTTCTCTCTTGGAACTCCCAAACTCATCCTTCTTCATCTCGACCACTCCCTCCATAACATGAGCGGTGTGGAAAGCCTTTGCGAATTCCTTCCGGTGATGTTGTCTTTGGTTCTCATGGGCGGCACAATGGTTCTCCCACCACTCTGCTCTTTGGTCCCTCAAGTTGATGTGCTTTGCATACAAAACCTTCTCCTGCCGGTGCAGAGCCAAGTTCGTTTCTTCTCAATCGAACGGACCCGTCGTCGGCCTCCAAAGGCTCGATGAACCGGAGAAAACAGCGGTCTCGTCCTCATAAACTCTGCATAGCCGGTCCGCGACGAGGTGCCGTGGTGGTGATCGCTCTCGTGTTTGTCATTTGCATCAAAGTCTGCATACCCGCATCATGGTGCGCAACATCCGAGTCCGGCCATCAAAATCGGCGAGGCGGGATCCAAGGTAGGTGGCACCGTCGCGCAAAGATCGCTCTCTGGTCTGGTTCGCCTGATTGCGGTGGAGGAGTTCTGGTATCAACCATCTTGCTCTGAAAGAAAACAATCGCTGATGACCAAAGGTAAAAGACGAGAGGGAAAAGCATAGATAAGAGGTAAATGCGTCTAAGGGGGTTTTGCTTAATGGAAACCTAAACTAAACAAACACTTAGCCAAAAGGCTAACAAAGAAATTGAACAAAAATAAACTCCATTAAAAAATTGACATGATCGCAATATAATGCTTTTAAGGCAATATTTGCAGCTCACATCACACTCAACTGCAAATAAAATCCAACGTGTCTACCCGCACTATCTACTCTGAAGGCTCCTACTCGGGTCCTGACAAATAGGGTACACTGCTATCGTCCTCAGAATCGTTGTAGACAACCCACGAGTTGCGGATCGGCGGCGACTGCTCTCTGACTGGGGCTGGGGTGAACCTGCTGAGGTAAGCTCGATGATCTCCGGTGATACGACGTCTCTGCTCCGGGCTCGGCGGTGTAGACGACGGTAGAGGTACTTGCGCTCGCGTCGGGGCTCCTCCTGCATCGCTCGGTAGTCTCGGGGTGACTCCGTACTGCTCCTTAAACTTCCGGACGAGTCTGGCCATGTTGATCTTGTATAGCTTGTAAAGGCGACGAATGGCTTTGTGCGCAACTCCTTGTGCTGACATCTCCCCACTGGCACCGGTGTTCTTGAAACTGTGGTGTAGCACCTGCTTGCTGACTCGGGTGGTGAAGAATAGCCTGGAGATGCTCCCGATGCGTTGACCTTTATGCTTCTCATCCTTGGTGAGGTAGACGGGCAGTCTCTTAAATCCGAGGCTCCGCAACAGAACGCGTAGAAGTGACCTCCATCCTCCTGTCGGGCTGTAAGAAGCTTGGGACATCTAATGCATTTATAAAGGAAAGATCAGTTTCTAACTTTAGGAAAATAAATTTTGCAAGAGTTGGGGCGAGAGACAAGAATCCTTAAGAATGAGGTAAGAAGATAGAGATATTACTAAATGTCAAGTTTAGTTGATTTGATTTGGAAAATAAGTTTTTGGGCTATGACCAATCTAACTAGGGCTTCGTCCTACAGTCGATATGGCTCTGATACCATCTCCGTCGAGACCCGAATATGCAAATTCGGTCTCTCTGTGTAAACTGCACTAGTCCAGGATCACGGTAGTGCACACAGTCGAACATAGATGTCATCACAGTCATACACACAGTAATAATAAAGGAAAACTCGAATGTTGATAAAATATCAAAGGTACGACCTTATGGCCAAGCTTACAATATCTCTAGCGGAAGGGCTTAACAAAATAGCGGCGAAATCCAAAATAAAGCGTGGCGACCAATCGACAAACCACAAAGCTATCGAGTGGAGAACGAAGCCTAATCAGTGAAGTCGTCGTAGTACTCTCATTCGGAACCTCCTGCCGATAGTACTCCTCTCCTCAATCGAGCAACATAGGCGTAAAGCCGTGAGTACATTGGTACTCAGCAAGTCGTTTGTAACAATGAATGCAATATAATATGCAAGGCTTACCAATGGAAGGCTGAAAGGTTAATTTGCATAAAGGCATTTATTGATGAAATATACTAAATAATCGTGAAAGCGAAAGTTAACTAAAAACAGTAATAAGGAATGATCAAAGGAATAAACATAAACCACTTGTGAACACCAATCCACAAGTTAAACCAACAGTGAACTACCTGTCCACCACCAACATAAACCACCAAGTTATAAATGAAACACTAACCCTCGTGTGAAATCCCCGAGCAATGTCCATGACCGAGGACGCGGCTATTCGAATAGTTTTACACTCTGCAGAGGTTGCACAACTGTACCCACACGATGTGATTAGCCTCGATCTCAGAAAATCACAACAAGGCCTTTACAATGCTCTACCTCAACACAATCCTGCCCGCTAGGGTTTCGCATCACACCCCCCCTTGCGCCACATGGAAATCAGCAACCATGTCCATCACAATGGCAGAATCGAATTGAGATATTACAAATTAATCAGCCAGGTCCATCCCATAATAGACATGTGGTTTGCACGATTAAGCTCAGATCAATGGCGCACAAAAGTTAAGTCCTTAACATTACCCGGGCGAGGCTACCACATCCCCGAAGTGCAACTGCACCTCCCCCTTTACTGCACGATCACTCGCCCGAGTGAAAACCAATTTGTATAACCAAGCTAACGTCACACCAATGACGTGGCACAAATTTTAATACACGTGGCACCAACCACAGTTCCATATGTCATTAAGTCAAATTAATAATTAACAGGTGCTGATGAGATCAATCGTAAATATAAGCCAACTAAGCAGTCTAATCGTAACCACCCATGTGACATATAATCTAGCATCACTAATAAATTACCCAACCTATGGTGACAATGGCATCATGGTATTCCAAAGTATCAAGGAGGTATAATCTCAATTGGGCGATAACTACCAGTACAAAGGTTTGAATAAAAATAGCAATGCAATGTAATTTAAAACAAAATAATTAAATAATAGTTTACAAAATTGGGTTCAACATGATCAAGGGACACGACTTGCCTTCATTATGCTCAATGGTACTCTGGTCTTCTAGCGCGAAACACGCTCCTCCGAATCCGAATCTAACGAGAGAAAACGACCAAAACAAAGAAACACATAAAATGATAAGCAAATGAACTCCAAAATTCACAAAACCAGAACCAACAGCTAGAGCTCGATTTTAGATGAATTTAGAAAAAAGAACGGGGTCAATCGGAGCTAGGACGGAGGAGAACGGGCTCTCGGAAAATTAATTCTAAAATTAAATCGAGAAATTCGGAAAAGTTACTGTGCTTGGACCCGGTTCATGAAATTCCGAGTCCACCGTGGACTCGGTCCACGCTGATGCAGGGGGCGCGGGCGACGCGCGGGGGCGTCTTGGCGTGGCGGCGGCATATGCCGCCACGTGTCACCCGGCGGCGTGGCGGTGGCGTGGGCTGCGACGCGTGGCATGCCACGCCGGCTAGGGCCGACGTGGCGCGGCCGACGCGCACGGCGCTGGCGCGGCGGCGGCCCGAATCCGACGGCGTTGGGCGGGCGACGCGGCGAGATCGGATCCTCGATCGGATTCGAGGCGACGGCGAGGATGCAGCGGCGCGGCGCGGCGACGGTCGGATCGGCGACGCTGCGGCTCGCCGCGCTGCGTCGCGAGTGCGCGCGCGCAGAGAGTGCGTCGGCGGGATCCGACGGCGGAGAGGCGGCGGGTGGCGTCGCGGCTGGTGCCATGCACCCGATCTGACGGACGGCGCGGATCTGCGCGCGCGGGTCTTGGAGAGTCGCGGCGCGGAAAGAACGCGCGGCGCGCGCCGGTGCGGGGATGGGCGTCGCGTGGCGGCGGCGCGATTTGGCGGCGGAGAGGTTTTCTTTTTCCAGAAATTCAAATAAACTTCTAAAAGCTCTAGAAAATAGCAAATAAATCCAAAAATTCACGAAAAATAACAAAAAATTCCTTGAGACCTGAAGAACACAAATAAAATATTTTCAACTTATGTTAATATTTATTTTATTCACATTAAATCTTTTAAAACTTTGAAAATTCATTTGAAGCTTGAATTAAATTCAGAAAATTCCAAAAAATTCATTTTTAAAATCCTGGCTTTAAAAATCTCAGAAAAATAGGATGTTACAAGGAGGTATTATGCACCACCTTCCTTTTCAGTCTCGATATGGATATCATTCAATTGAATATCCTTAAAACTAAATAGGGTACATTTTGATTCGGGATACAAAAGAGCATTCTCAATTACTATTTTTGTACCCATAGGGAGAATAATTGTGGCTCTTCCGGTGCCAACAATTAGAGCATCGCTTCTGGCGATGGTCATAACATTTTATGTTTTCCTTGTTAACGTATGGAAATACTTTGTTTCCCTTAGTATCGAGTTTGTGGTTCCGCTGTCTACTAGAAAAATCCTTCCTCTGCCATTGGGCTGATGAATGATTCTATATAGAGTACAATATAGTCAAATAATGATACAACAGGAATAAAGATTTAAAAAAAATAGGCAACTCGCTTTATTCATCAAAATAATGTTTAAATCTTAAACAATTAATACTTCAAAAGAGCATGAATAATCCATTATTTTTCTGGAATAACCTAAACCGATAAAGCAAATTTAAGAAAATTATGAAATCTTAGAGTTGCCCGAGAAGGTAGCCTATGGCCTACTACAGGTCGCCATATAAGTCATCCTCCATGTGATCACCCCAGACTGTAGTATTGAGCTCCATCATTGCACTCGGAGCATCACTATTACTAGCATCAGGCTGATCAACAAAGTGTGTCTCTGCAGCCTTCTTCGCTAATGCCTTACTGCTTTTGGTAAGTACAACTGACTCTTGGTAGAGTTCCACCAGATGCGCTGGGGTGCAACAAGTGCGGGACCAATGGTCCAAGCAACCGCACTTGTAGCAAGGCGCAGGGGGGTAGGTCTTCTTATTGTGCAAATCTGGCTTCTGTGCCTTGCCTCTACCTCGCCCTATCCAGCGGGACTTGCCATTATCCTTTTGTACACTCGGCTTCTTCCACTGTTCACCTCTCTGCATAGGGCCTTTTCCACGGCCACGGCTACCACTGGTCCTCTGAGAATAAGCTTGTGCTTTTGGCAATGGCTATGACCTAGTGGGACGAGTCTCATAATTCTTCATCAGTAACTCATCATTCTTCTCTACCTCGAGAAGAGTGACAATCAGTTCTGAGTACTTCTTGTACTTGGCCTGACAATACTGCTGCTGGAGCGTCCTGTGAGTAGGGTGGAAAGTGCTCAGAGTCTTGTCAATCATCTCAGCATCTGTAATCTCCTGGTTACAAAATCTGAGCTTAGCGACAAGCTTGTGAATAGTAGAATTGTACGCAGACATCTTTTTAAAGTCCTGGAACCTGATGTTGGTCCATTCACATTGTGCTTTAGGAAGCATGATGGATCGTTGCTGGTCATACCTCTCCTTCAGGGAGTTCCATAGTGCCAACAGGTCTTCTTCCAGAAGGTACTCAGACTTCAGGTCTGGGTGGATGTGGTGTCTCATGAAATGCAGTGCCGCACATTTGGCGGCGTCAGGAATGGCGGGAGTCCCAACTGCAGGCTAAGTTATGGCAGCACCGAGTGACCTAGCCATCAGGTTGATCTCTGCATCCATGGCCCATGCGAGATAGTTGCTACCGTCGAGGGCAAGCTCGCTGAACTCCTTCTTAGTGATGTCAGATATTTCCTATATTATCCTTGTGTAATTATAAATTTACTTTAGGTAAATAGCATGGATATTGCAAAATCAGTAAGGTATTGGACTTATTTATTCAACAAATAAATTTCAAGAATTTTCTGTAATATTCTAGCAATTTTCTGGAATTTTCTGAAATTTTCTAGCAATTTTTCTGGCAATTTTAATAATTTTTACTAATTAATAAATAATATTCAAAAATATTAAATGAGCAGAAAATAATATATACTACCAAAGGTAGTTCCAGAAGTCTAAATAGCATTGCTAAAAATTAACTGAATAATAATGAAGCTAAGAACAATTTATAAAGCATATGAAATAAATTTAGCTCACTGGACCAAAATGTAAATATGATAAGCAACAAGGACTTAATCATAATTCTACCTTCAGTTTTATTATATCTTGTTAATTTAATCAAAAGGGGGGCTAACTGGAAAAATGCCATTTCCAAAATAAACTGCAATTTCGCAAAGTTCGGGGGGCCTTTCTACAAAATGTCGGCCCCCCTTATCTCTTCACCGACACCCACTTCTCCACCAACCCCCCATTTTCGGCCTCCCCGCCTCACCCGCCTACAACCGCCACCCTGGTTCTTCGGCCGCAACTCCTCCCTGCCTTCCCTGGTCACTGTTGCCTCCCTGCCTCCGCAACCGCCACTCTGCTTCCCCTTTTTCCACAGCTGCCATGGCAGCGGTTTTGATGTCCGGTGGCTGCCATGGTAGCACACCGGCGGCAGCCCAGCACGGGACGCAGCACCGGCGGCGGCCAAGTGCGGGGGGCGGCACACCGGCGGCGGCCGACTCTCCCTCGGTTTCAACGGCCGCGCACCGATCTTCCCTTTCGGCGTCCAATCTTTGCCATGGTGGGCGGATCCCTGCCTGGCAGCTGGAGCGGTGGGTGTCAGTAGGGCGGCTACGGGTGCATGTATCGGATCGACGGTGGCGGCTGCTGTTGGCTGCCATGGTGGCGGTTTCGCTGCCGGCGACTACCACAGCGGTGGATCTGGTGCTTCGGGCACCGCGAAAGGAGGGGGCCGGTGGGCCATGCGTTGCCGCGGCGGCTGCCATGGCGGCGCTAGGTCTCCGGTGGCTACCACGGTAGGTTTGTTGTTGATTCACACGAGGTTGATCTAATGGCATGATGTTGCTTGACAATATGCAATCATCCTATTGTATTCTGGATCTAAACTACGAATTACAAAACTATCTGTGACTAAAAATAATTACCACGAGATTGATTTGGGTAAGGAATTGCATTTACACATCAATCTGTAGGAACAATTACTACAAGATCGCACATGGCATTGCTATGACTTCAATCTAGATTGAAAATATAACTGCAATGTATGATGGGTTGCTTTGGAATTTGTGTACCATACACCTCGTAGAGCTTTCGTACTGATAACGTTTTGAGGAACAATGTTGATCGACGAATGGCAATGCAAACTCACAATACAATCTTCACCAATAATCACACAAGACGCAGGGAATAGAATACCAGAGTTTAGTCTTTATTGATCTTGTTATTGTTATTTACAAGGCACAAGGTCCCCATATTTATAAAGAGTAGATCAAGGTAGTTTAGGTATTTGCCCATAACTGAAACCCTAAAGGTTTCGTAACAATGGCAAGGGTGGATCTAGGTGCACATTATCTAGGGTCATGTGACCCCGGTGACCTCCGGACCATCAAAGGTAAGCTATATATACGTAGGAGGTGACCTTTATCATCTAAGAATAGCATGCGGTGACACCGGTGACCTAATTTACTAGATCCGTTGCTGGGTTACAAAAATGGCAAATCCATGGAGGGGATATAATCGTCCGATCACATAGAGATTGTGCGTAATAAAAAACAGCATGCAGGCAAGATTGCCACGCCCTTATTTAGGGTGGGTTTTTTTGAGCCTAGTCTTATAATTTATGATTATAATTTTTGAATTTTGATCTGTTTGTAAGAGACAGTACACAGAGAGAAATAGTCGTATACGATTTTATGTAGTACAACGGAACTCGGTATAGTTTGTTCTATAATTTACCTGTGCGTCTTGAAAAACAGACCGTTTAACGGTAAGTTACTGTAGAAATAAAAATCAAAACCTAAACATAAAATCCAAAAGAGCCGAGGGCAAGCATCTGTTGCCCAGAAATAAAACCGTATGCACGCAAGATGTGATTGATGTACCTGACCTGACCCTCCGATTCCATTGCCCGCCGGCGTACGGCACGCCGCACTCTACCGGGAACAGGAACCGCACCACGTACATACATTCAGAAGGCCACCACTCCAAACTAAACCCATCTGAATTAACAAATCCCCAACTTGTAATAACATTGAAAAAATAGGCAGCCGAAAGGGAAGAAAAGAAAAGGCTTATACTAGCACGCACGGCGCCAAGTTGCACCCGCGGCACATACACGGGAGAGAGATAGAGAGAGAGAGGCCACGATTCACGAGCGAATCAAATCGAAGGGCCAGGCTGAGGGAGGGGCTGGGGTTTGGAAAATGAGGTGGCAGACAGAGGTAGAGCGACCTCGGCCCTTGGCGGAAGCGAAAGGGCAGGGCCAGCATGCGTGCGACCGATGAAATGGCCGTCCCGGGCCCCACTGCTTCCTTTCTTTCCTCTCTTTTTCTGCCGTGCCCCCGTCGTTCCTATCCACAGGCCCTCTTCCAGGGCTTGAACTAATCAAAACATCCGCATTGAACGCCACTGGGGCTCGGATTCTCTACCTCCACAGCATCCCGTGTTTTTTTTTTGTCTCAGTTTGCGAGCATGGTCTCCCTGCGCCGTCTCAATCTTAACCATGAGGTAGAAAAGAGAAGCGGAATGAGAAATGTGCAAGGAATGAAGAAACGATACGGTTTACGTATCACTTTGCGAGTATGACCTCCTTGCATCGTATCAGTTGTAAGAGCTTAAGGAGTGTTCGGAATAGTAATAACTTCTGATTGAAATTTTACAGTAGTTGACTTATTGGTCCATCATCACTATGATCGTAGCCAAAGAAGAACTTATTGTGGAACACAAATTCATCGTCTTCTTTGATTCGGCAACCACACCATCTTACTTGTCTTTTCTGCTCTATCCTGTAATTGTGAGCACCCGATTGATCACCAATACATATTTACTCATCTAACTATAGCACATAATCGACAAAGTCATGTTTGCATACTTCAGTGTAGGTTGTACGGTAAGTAACCCGGCAACCGAGCCTTTACACAGCCGCATAATACCACACAGCTTCAGTATGCTAGCTAGGTATTGGTTGGTGCGTAGAGGATCCGGCAGAGGTGGCACTAATGTGGACAGGCCATTGCGGCAACGCGGAGGCGCCAACCGCCCACGTCGTTGGAAGCCAAATACAAACCAAATAGTACTATCTACTTCTATATACGCGCCTCGGCCGCTTCCGCTCTCAAGCTCCTGCTGTTATCAGCTAGCTTAGCATCCTCCCTTGTTACAACCGCTACTACCGATCATTTGACGGCACATGCATCCAGTAAAGCTGGCTAGTTAGGGTTCCGCTCTGCAGATCAAGTGGAACTCTGTGTGCGCCAGGGTTGAGTGAGTTTAATTTGGCCGGCGGCGAGGTGAATTCAGTAGAGGTGATGAGCTGCAACGGTTGCCGCGTGCTGCGCAAGGGCTGCAGCGACGCCTGCGTGCTGCGGCCAAGCATCGAGTGGATCGACGGCGCCCAGCCGCAGGCCAACGCCACCGTCTTCGTCGCCAAGTTCTTCGGCCGCGCCGGCCTCGTCGCCTCGCTAGCCGCCGTCCCGCTACACCACCGCCCAGGTACATACATAGATACTCACCTGCGCACTATCCATCACCCATATATGTATGCGTACGCACACACATACTCCTTGCAACTAGCTAGTACCATCTCGGTTCGTTGTCTCTTTCAACTTGTGAAATTGTACCCGGACTGATTATGTATAGTTAATTTAAGCAATTAATTCAGATGTCCATTTCGAAATAGCAGCTAAAATAACGTGAGTTAGCTAGGCTGTCACAACTTGAAAACGTAAGCTAGTTAGGTTTCCTGGCAAGCAGGGCCTCGTTGATAAGGCTGTCAAAAATATAGGGTGTGTTTGAATTGGTTTTTGTTGATAATTTTTTATTGTGATTTATAGCTGAAAATAAATAGTAGTGATGGAAAGAAGTGAATTTCAGAAGGAGGGTGTGAGCGGTGAGAAAAATAAGAGAGATACGTGCGTGTAACAGGAGTAAGAGGTGTGAAGTATATGATGCATCCGTGATCCTCTATTTTATTCTTAGGGTGAGACGGAAGGAAGAAAAATAAAAAAATATTTTAAAAAATTAAATATTTATATTATTTTTTGACTTTTTAAGTAGAAATCAGTTCGAACAGAGCAATAGTACAGCACTCCTTGTCCTACTTAAGGCCCCGTTCGTTTCAGCTTCTAGTTTCAGCTTTTTTTTCACTATTCAGTAATTCCTTTTTTTTTGAATTTTTTAAAGTTTTTTGGGCTTTTTTGTATTTTTCTTTTTTCTCGTATTCCTTTGTATTGTCCGTGATGGGCTAATATATTTTTTTTCTATTTTTATATTTTTAAATTTAATTATACCAAAAAAATCAAATCAGCTACAGTAAAAAAAGCTAATTACAGTGAAATTTTAGTCAAAAGTTAGAAACCATCGCTATTCCGAACGGCCCCGTAGGAGTGTGAGGCCACTTGCACAAAAAGTTAGAAACTAGAGCATTCCCCACTTTGGTTTTTTTAATCTAGATAACTGATGATTAGACCCAACCAATCTACCTAGGCAGTATTATAATAGGATTATTGTTTTTAGTATTTATCCATCTAAATTTCTAGAGATATAAATTTATAGTACGCATTTTTTAAATAGACTTATCCATAAATATATAACATACTTTATGTAAATTAGTGTGTTAGTGTGATGTTTTTTTATATTCTTAATAAATATGTAATTTTATTTGCTATTTTCTATATATATATATATATATGAATATAATATTTAGAGATAATAATTAGGGATAATCTAGTTATTTTTATTATCTTTTAGATATATGTGATAAGAAGGAATCCGACACAGTAAGTATTCTTTTGTATTGTATGCGGCCTTACGACGTGCCCATGCGACACACCAAATGAGGATCTTTTAGCCATGCCCAATCGTACTTCAGCTAACAGACTCTTTAAACGGTGGCGCACTGGTGCTAAGAGATATGCTAATTAAATGAGATGATTTTCTTCCGACTTTTGTCATGAGGTTAATTATCTTTGGACCCTCCATGTAATATAATCCAGACTATAAACAAAAGAAGACAAACATAGATTGGTCTAGAAACATGTTTCGATATTTGCAAAGTAATTTACGCATTCATTTCGATGTTTGAACCTTAATTATGCAGCTAATTAGTAATAATCAATAAATGAATTAACGCCGTGTATGATGGACGGATATTGCATTTGCAGCGCTGTTCCGGTCGCTCCTGTACGAGGCGTGCGGTCGGACCATAACCAGGTGAGCGGCGCCATCGGGCTCATGTGGACTGGCAACTGGGACCTCTGCCAGGCCGCTGCCGACGCCGTTCTCCGCGGCGAGTCCCTCCGCCCGCTGTCCACCGTGCCAGCCGCCTTCACCGACCGCGACATGGCCGGCCTTTACGGCAACGTCGGCAGCTCCTCCACCCTCCAGTCCTCGCCCGAGAACTCCTCCGTGCTCTCCAGGGAGCGTAGCAGGAACGGCGGCGTCGCCGGCCAGCAGCAGCAGAACAAGCTGCCCGCGGTGCTGCAGTCCTCCGAGCTGGATCTCTGTCTGATGCCGGTGTCGCCGCTGGCCGGCGGGAGGCTGGGCGGCGCGTCGGACGAGTATTCGACGACGACGTGCGAGGAGTTGGCCAGCGCCGACGCGGAGGCCGGAGCGGCGCCGACGCTCCTCATCCTCTTCAGCTGAGCGACTGATTGTGTAAGCTGTAATTGTGCAGAGGCCGGTTTAAGTTCATCTGGGCTGGGGTTGTGATCGATTAATTAGTTGCATCGATCGGTGTTAATTAATTAAGCTTTTTTGGATGTGCAACTTGTTTTGAAGTGATCCGTGTTAAAACTGTTAACTAGCGCTGCTATATTTTGGTGAGTCAAATAACAAGTTGGTTTTCCAGAACAAACATGGACAGGCGTGCTCGCAGATTTTTTTTTAAATAATACATCAAATAGTAAAATTAAAAAATAAATAGTCATTAAAAAATTACAGAAGTGGACACTTATCATTATCCTAAGTGGTGACAGAAACTCTATGTCAGTCGCTATTTTAAATGATCACAGAAGTTCTGTCATCATTTCAAATAGCAATAAAATAGCAATAGAGGCTCCCCACCCATAAGATGCTGGCGCGGCAGTCCAGTCGCTAGCTCAAATAGCGGCCGAGCTCCTGTGCCATTTCAAATGTCGGATTGGCTTCTATCGTTATTTGAGCTCTGTCGTCATTTCGTATGGCTAGGGCTCCTGCCGGCATTTCAAATGCGACTCAGCCTCGTTTTAGTGACAGGCTCCCCTGCCCAGGTGACGCTTGCTTAAGCAGCGATTGAGCTCCTGTCGTCATTTCAAATGTCGACTTGGCTTCTACGTTATTTGAGCTTTGCTGCCATTTCATATGGCTAGGGCTCCTACTCCTACTGACATTTCAAATGCGACTCAAGACTCATTTTTCTTTTCCACATAGGAGACGGAGCAATTGGTTGATCAGCGGCATTTGGTTGATGTCGTTTTTCACAAATATGGTCTATGATGCACAAAAATGTACATGCATATCTTAGGTTGCATTGTGTACATGTATGCGTCAGTAGCTTTGACGTTTCTTCTCTGCATCGCCGTTAGCTCGTGGAAAAATGTACGCCCAAGATAACATTTTAAGTCCGATATTACACTTAATAATGAAGGCGTGGATTACATGGTGCATAGGATTTTGTTAGGTCCTTACTTTCGCCAATTCTATTCCTATAGTATATTTGGCAATATGCACAGACCATTGACCTAAACTACAATCATGATATATACACGCCTTTTAAAAAGGGAAATACTTGATGGGTGAAAATGAAGTTAGGCTTGCGGGCATACATCCTACTCCCCACTGCGGGCTGTCCTCTACTCTGTAAGGTATTCCTCGTGTATCTTCCACATGCGCTCCCTGTATTCTTCATCTTTCTTCTTCTCCCACTCATGTTCATGCTCCTTTCACCTAGCAACAGTCATAGGCATGTACATGATGAGCTCTGTGTCCTCTGTATTCGACCACCATTTCCATGTGCACATTCTTCCTTGCTGTTGCACACAAACAACTTAGTACTATTCAAAAGAGGTAGACTAAACATCTCATAGAAGACTCATATACGGCCATGCCGTGTTGTACCCGCACATGTTGCCATCTTGTTTTCCTACACTGAAGCGACTGTTCTTCGCTTGCACACCGCAACAGCAACGTATGATTTCTGGTACGTAGTCATGAGGCCTTGACGGTGGAACATGGCCATTATGGTTCTACGGTTCGGAAGGGTCATCTATTGGTCCCTTTCCCTTCCCTTCCGCACTTTCGACTAAAGGAGGTTTCCAATATGTGAACACTTTAGGTGCAACTGCATAGCTCAGCATGTGTTTCTACCTAATGAATACCTCGTTATACTTGTCCGGGCTGTCGATACACTAGAAGAAGTAGCAACACTCCTCTAGCTGCGATACATGGATATAGTTAGCTTTGTTTCAAAATCATATGTAATGTTAAATATCAACAGACATGACTCACGCAGTAATCCCTGCATATGTAGAAAGCCTGGGCGGCGGTACTATGATGCATGAATTAGTTGATCCATACTGGCCTATCGCAGTTTCACTAGTCGCATGTACTTGCTGTCAAGTGCACACATGGGTAGGCTAGCAGATCTATTCTAAAGCTTAAGGATGATGTTATGTGGTGGTTGTTCGCGGCTAACTAAAGAAGCAGATGCTGCCTCCACTACTACACAAATCGTTGTCATAGATGGTTGGAAAATGTCATCACAGACGGTTTCATAAACCGTCTGAATTGATAGGTCAGTAATGATACGAGGTCATCACAGATGGATTTCAAACTGTCTGTAATATCATAAACGATTTTTATTAAAAACCGTTTGTGATATTAAATTATCACAGGCAGTTTTTAATAAAAACTGTCTGTGATATTCTTTTCTTCCTCTAAATCTATTTCTGTTTTTTTGGCTAGCCTTAGGAAATGCTAGCCATGCCCTCTAAAACAAGCAGATCAACATGTACATGTATACATCCAATTCACATCTTAATTCATTTCAGAAACAAAACATTCATTTGGCAAATCAATTAATTGAAATGAAATAAAATATCCATTAACAAATACACATGTACAATTAATGTCAATCTTATCCTAAACAAAATATCTGAGAGACCATGTGGAGGTATCCCCATATTTGTGATAAGTAATTGACGGTTGGTTTAGTGAGTTTGAGTTTGTTTTAGGTATCCTAGGGTTGAGTATCTTTTATTTGTGCTAATGTTGATTATGCTGTTTCGTGCGGTGCTATGTGATAGTTTGCTTGTTTGTCTGATTGCAGGATTTCGGAGCTAGGTCATGGTGAGGCGAGAAGGACCGGGACTAAGCACAGGAGGTGTGAAGGTCTAGACGGTCAAAGATGCCAAAGATAATCGAGGCTGCTGAGGTGGTTGCGAGCCAGGAGACGAGGAACCGGAGCTACCCGTGACGAACACGACGGGCGATGACGAGCGGATCGGGACTAGACTCAGGGAGGAGTCAAGGTCCAGACGTCAAGGTACCGGATGCGGAAGCTTCCGGCAAGGTGCTCGAGGGTAATTTGGTAAATTGACTCAAGCAAATGAGGGGAGTGGGTGGATTTCCCTCCAAAATCTGGTTGTTTGACCTTTGCCTTATATGGAGGTGAGGTAAAGGAGTGGATGTAGTATGCCTCTTCTTGATTTTCTCCTTATGGCATGTGTGGTCATGTGAGCTTCTCTATTTGGAGGAGGTGAGGGAGGAGCCAGGGAGTAGCTCTGTTTTTTTTTGTGGGCAGTAGTATTGTTCTTGAGCTTAGTTGGTTAGTGCGTGTGTTCTTCCTCATTGAACCATGTAGGAGAAAAGAAATCTGGAGAGAGAGCTCATGTGTGAGTGTTCTGAGTGTGTTCCTCTCTGTAGTTCTGATTGTCTCCTCTGCGTGTGTGCTTCCAAAGATGTGATAGTGGGGATGAACTGATTGTAGCACATCTTCATGTAATCATTCATGGTTCTGACTACTTTTAAGAGTATTTGTGTTTGATTTGCTCAACTTCTTGTCAAGTTTCGAACTACTGCAGTGTTTACTGCTCTCGGCTGTTTCAGTTTACAGCATATATCTCCTTGCCGAATTGCTATCTTGGCTGTTCTTCCCTTGCCCAACTGTCTTAGCTTCAGTTTCCTGCTGCTTGCAAAACCGTTGGACAGCAGCAACATTTGGGAGAAGCTTCAGTTTTCTGCGGTTTGATTTATTAAGCCGAACTGCTCTTTGTTGCTAGCCAACTGCACAGGAAAACTTTCTCTTCAGTACTGCAATCCTTGCTGCTGCTGTGTGGTTCGGCTAGTTTCTGCATTTCAAATCAGCTTTCAGTTTGCTGCTTTCGGCTGCAACCTGCAGATTGTCTCAGCGGGCAAAACTTCGGTTCAGACTTTTGTTTTCGGCTGATTTCAGCTTTTTTTTTTCTGTTCAGCTGTTTGCTTCTCAGCTAGTTTCGTCATTTCAGTGAGAAGTCCTCTGTTTACTTTCAGCTCTATTTGCAATTGATTTCTGCTGTATTTACTGTACCAATAAAACTGTCGGTTAGACTTTCTGCTGAGAATGAGCTGCCGAACCTTTTGCTCTCTGAATTTCGGTCTGCAGCAGCCGTGCGCAGGTAAACAACAGCAGCATTTCATTCGGCCAGGCAGGTTTTGAGCTGTATCTTCAGGTTTTAGTCTATTTCCTGCTAAGTCGACTGCTCTCAGTGATTTCCTTGTCCGATTGGTCTGCAGTAATTTTAGGAAGTAAGCTACAGTTCTCTGCTGCCCAAAAGAAACCTTTGGCCAGCAGCAATATTCTGCAGTCCTTAGGTTTCGGCTGTCCCAGTTCAATTCAGCCTTTTTGTCTTTCGACCAGCAGCTCTTTCTCTGCATTTCTCTCTGCCAATCTGCTCCTTTCTTTTCAGTTCTGCAGCAACCATTCGGCTTTCCTTCTGATTTTCCTTGCTGTTTCTTGCTCCCTCTTTTGTAGCAGCTGCAGATTTCCTTTTTGTGTGCAATGAGCATTTTTCAGCAGATTCTTGAGTTCAATTTTCAGCCGGCAGTCTAGTGTTCTTCTGTTGTGTTGCTTTTAGTACTGCTAGGTTGATCTAGATTTGAAGCATTTGCGGTGCAGTTAGTTTCCGGTAAAACTTTCCTGCAAAACTTTTGGTATGGTATTTGCTTGAGATATATGTTGATATTTCCAAAAAAAAAAATCAAGTGTGCTCTTCAGGAAGTATCTGTTGATCTTACTTTGCCACTTCTGTAAGTTTCTTCAGTATTTCGGCAAAATTGTTTTCGACTACTTGTGAGCGATTTACTTCTGTCTTCATAGCTACTATAGCTATCAGAGAAGAGGATCCGTGAGTGAATACCCGGGGCGAATTTTTAGAAGGCACCATTCACCCTCCCTTTGTTGCCATTTCTGATCCTACAATATCATTCTACGTTGTGCAACTCTCCATCTGATCTTATGACATTAGACACCAAAAAGTACGCACACTCTCCTCAAATTTGTGTAAGGTTGGTCTGTTCCAATGCAGTTGTAGGGATGAACGCAGCCTGTCGATAGAAATATCAATGTGTGTACATATATAACTTGATAAGTATGAAATAATTATGGTAAGATTGACAAACCTTAGGATTGGTGATCTTCGAGAAATCAAGTAGTTATCTCATATGGTAGCAAACGTAGAATCTGTAGGTATTGTCCGGCGAATGCTGGTGGTACTGCAAAAAATAGAATATGTTAATTCAAGAGGCATTACTTCCAAGTGTTATATAGGATTAATGTGTACTAGCGAATACTGGAAAACTTTGAACATGTCGCAGGGTGTTGGCCGTCGAGCCATGTATGTCTGCAACATACGTGGCGAATGACCTACGTGATTCCAAAAAGTTAGCCTGAGTCATTCAAAAGGAAAGAAAGAGTACAATATAGTTATGTATGGAGAAAATATATTTACCTATCGATTAATCGGCCGATAAGTGTGAAGTCGGTTTTGTTCTTACTTAGAAAATTAAGGTATATTATCTTGTTCTATTTTGGTATAATTACAATTAAAATCTAGTAGAATCTACACAAGTATGTCGATTGCTGTCATTAAACCTAATCTCGTTTTGCTTATGAAGTAGAAATCAACAAGTATAGCCACTAGTGCGGCACTTACCCCGATTGTATGGCATAAGTACAAATTCCTTATTGCAGTGAGCCAACAATGATGTTGTAATGTAATTCTCGACGAAGGATGCATTCTTGTTGATAGTATCTTGGTCGATGGTGACCAAGTGTGGGTCCAGAAAACCAATTGATGATTTGGATGATCTGGCTTCAGTCACCATGTATCTGTATATATACACACACAAAAGCAACAAATTATATATGATATTTATCGGTATTACATGAACAGAGACTGTGATTGTACACACTTACTGCGTCCAGCATCGAACGAGTGAGGCGTCGAGAGCGCTCAACGTGAAGAGATCAAATAAATCCTCGAAGGTCACCGTGAAGATACAATCATGAACTTCGTGCTAGAAATGATGCGGCCTGAATTTGACAGTGAGACCAGAGCGCCATTGTCCCTCTTGTTTATTGGCCTGTTCCATATACCATGCGTGTAACTCTAGCAATTAAGTTCTAGGGTTAGGAGGTGCTCTAATGGGACGATCATCGGCTTGCCTAGCACGAATTTACGGGCCAATAGCAGGTACGAGATATCATCATCGGTCTTCTTTGATTTGCCCCTACTGCCTCGGCTGTAAATTGACTTCATGGTAGTCGACTATAAAGGTAGTACCGGTGCAAATTTTTTCATTGGGAATAATACCCGTAGACATGGCACCGGTGCAGGTAGCGCTGGTGTAGATAGCTCCTATGAATATAGCACCGGTGCAAGTAGCGCTGGTTCAGATAGCGCCTGAGGACATGGCACCGGTGCAGGTAGCGGTGGTGCAGATAGCCCCTGAGTACATGGCACCGGTGCAGGTAGCTCTGGTTCGGATTGCCCTTGTGGACCTAGCACCGGTGAAGATGCCTTCAGGCAGATGTTGCTTTTAGGCCACTGGATGAATGTTCCAATGGCTTGTCCTAGAGTCACGATCTCATTGTTGGGGGGCTTCTGTAGTGGGACGACCTCGAAATTGGCATGAACACCGTCTACATTCACTTTTCTGAAGCTTTACGCTAAAGGTGCACCGTGCACCCTGACCTCGTGATCGGACGGATATGCTTGGCCCCAAGCAGCGCACAGGGCATCGGAGGCATGTCTCATTTGGAGCTTGCACTTCATAGGCGCCTACATAACGATACAAAATTAGCTACTCTAATAGGAATATCAACGCATCGAGCATTCCAGAGATAATAATTATTACCAGGATGTCGTCCATAGAAAATTTGGGCTCGCTTTCTGTGGTAGGATTGGACGCACAGCTACTCCGACAGTTGGGGGGCTGGCTAGCACAGGAGCGGCAGCGGCGACCTGCTGATTTTTTGTATATCTTCGCATCTTATCTCTGACATAATTAGTGAGCTCCTCTCTAAGAGATGTCTTGATCTCCTCTCATAGACGTGCCTCATGCTCAGCTTTGGCTCTCTTTCTATCCCGATACAATTTGAAGTCTTCTGAGAAACCATGTTTCTAAGGAACGTAAAGACCAAGGCTCTCTTTCTATCCCAATATAATTTGAAGAATGCATGGATGACATGTTGGCCTTCTCATATATGAAAAGTAAGTACAATGTAGCATATATATATATATATATATATATATATATATATATATATATATATATGAAAATGACATGGAATTACATGAAAGTACATGATTAAGAAGCAAATGTAGCATATACATCACATATGCATTGTTAGCTCCTTAATTTAGAATTTAGGATTTTTAATTTTATTAGCAAATAATGAGGTCGTATAACATTACTCTACTTATAAATGCAATCGCTAATTTTATCTTATGGATATGCATGCCACTGAATCAGTACAATTGCTAATAATTCATTAAAAAAAGATATATCCAATATTCGTAACAAAATCAACTATGATATATCCAATATTCATTATGCTAAATGAACAGTGAAAAACAAAATATACCATCATAGAAAGAAGGTAATATAGAATTTTAACAGTAGCTGAACAAAGAAAACTAGGTGGCCATGGAATTAACATCTCAACAATGAACATGATAGGTTGCAATCAAGCTTAATCAATTTGTTGATTTGGTTAATTATTAGTTCTTATAATGTTCAACATAACTTTATTAAATTAGTTACTTTTGTACAAGGATAAATAAAATACTAACTTGGTCAATCCCCTAGTACTTCTACCAGAAAAATGTTGTTTATTATGATTCTCATAATCACATATCAGTACATAATGATTGGATGAGTTAGAAAGTAGCAGTACTTACCTCCCTCACTTTACCAAATGCACTAAAAATATGAGGGAGGACGAGGGAGGGCGACGGGCTCGGGGGAGGAGGTGGTGACGGGCTTGGGGGAGGAGGACCCGAGGCGGTGACGGGCTCGGGGACCGGAGGCGGTGACAGGCTCGGGGGAGGAGGACCGGAGGCGGCGACGGGCTCAAGGGAGGAGGACCAGAGGCGGCAACGGGCTCGAGGACCGGAGGCGGCGATGGGCTCAGGAGAGTGGCGACGTTAGGTCTTGAGTGCTCTCGATCTTCTGGTTGGTGTAGCTAATAACTCAGTACGCGCAAAACCCTAGCTGGAGGGTTATATATAAATGCTTATTACAGACGGTTCTATTTAAGAACCGTTTGTGATAATTATCATAGACGGTTCTGAACTAGAACCATCTTCTTTCTGGAGTTATTAGCTGCACCAATCTATTGTTCTAGAATTAATATCTACAACAATACATAAGCCATCACATATGTATGACTCATTCTCATATACATAAATGCAAATTCATCTATATATCACATATTTTCACATATACATCACACACGCATTGTTATATACATAAATTCAAATTTACACATATATATACTCATGCTACTGAAATGATTAATTCCATCTGTACTCAGTCCAAACCTTATATTCTTCAGTTCTGCACCGAAGTCCACAAACCTCATATCGATGTTTCTCCACTAGGAGGAATCAACAAGGTATCTCAGTATTCCATCCTTCTTGCACTCCTCCGAGTGCTAATGTAGCAGTTTTGCCTCATTTGGATTTACAAAAAACTGCTTCAAACGAGGAATTATAGGAAGATACCATGCCATCTTAGTAGGAGGCCCTTTCTTCACACCTATTTCCTCGCCGTCATCTGATTGATTGTTACGTTTGTATCGGGATGTGTTGCACACCGGACATATATGCATGTTTGCATACTCTTTACGGAAGAGGATACAGTCGTTCGGATATGCATGTATTCTTTTTTTACTTCTATATCCAATAAATAAAGAACCTTCTTTGCTTTATACGTGGTTTTAGGCAACTCATTTTTCTCCGGAAGCATGTCCGTTAAAAGATCTAGCAGCGCCGTGAAACTCTTGTCGGACCAACTATTGCTTTCCTTCAATTTCAACAGTTCAAGCACGGCTGACAACCTCATGTACTTTGACCTGCAGTATGTGAACAAAGTTTTCTCTGAGTCCTCCATCAAGCCCTAAAATTTAATATAATCTCTCTCATCATAGTTCTCTTCTACATCGCGAAGCATCTGATCCAGATTGTCATCGTGCAGCCTATCCGAATCCGAATCACAATCGACATCATCTGACGGCATATCATTGACTTCACCGGTGATGTGATCCGACGGCATATCATTGACTTCATCAGTGATGTGATCCGGCGGCATATCATTGACTTCACCGGTGATGTCATCTGGCGGCATATCATTGACTTCATCATGATTGATCCAACACGTATACCCCTTTTTGAAACCCCTTTGAATAGAGTGTGCTTCAATCTGCTTTCGGTTCTTAAACATTTTTAAATTATCACAGTCAGTGTATGGACAGTACATATATTTCACCCCCTTATTCAACATATCCTCCTCGGTAGCTCTTGTAAAAGCAAACACGCCATTAATGTACTCTTCACTCACACGGTTCGTGGCATACATCCTGCTTCGTTCCTATGTTATGCATATATATAACAACTTAGTATTAAAAATTAAATTAATTAATTAGCACTCCATATATACCACATGTATTGAGGCTTTGCTAGCTTAATTAATACTAACACAACAACTATTTTCCTAGTAATCGAGAAACCAATTATAACCAACAATTTTGATAAATTTGGCCTCCCACATGACGGGAACTGAGCATGTATGGTCAAGTAGATGCAAACCATCTTCAATAACAGTCACCAAAATTTATATCTAAATTTTAATGAAACCAAAAACAAATTTTATTACTAACCATATCTAGGGCAACTAAGAACTTGATGGATCTTCAAAGCTCTCCTGCCAAATAGCTAGTCTCCTTCGACCAAATTAAATGACCGAAAAGTCTTGCCTCCTCCAGGTGCGCACCGGCCTAGATCTGGATAGAAATGAAGACAGATGCGGTTCTGAGCGGCGTAATCAATATATAGTTGGATTATCACAGATGATTTTTTTATTAAAAATTGTCTGTGATATTGCCAGTATCATAGATGGTTCTTACTTCACAGACGGTCTCTAAATTAAAACCATCTATGATAGTATACATTACAGACAGTTTCACAAAACTATCTGTGATGTTGCGTCTACTTATAGTATTTGTGTAGTAGTGCTCCCTCCCTATATTATATTATATTATTAGAATGATGGAAAAGTCACGACATTTGTTCTTAAGGGCTATAAATTCCCACGTTAATCATTTATTAGAGAAAAAAAGATCTACACCACTTATTTTGGTGAGTCTAGACTATAATGGTCTAGATTAATCAAATATATATTCTACTATTATATTTGTATAAGAAATACAACTCTATTTCCAACCATAAGTGTCATTGATACGAGATCGGATAGTATACTTGTAAGCACCCCAATCGGATCTGAGGACCACTGAGGATGTGAATGGACTCAACGAGAATCCCACATGAATGAATAAATAAGTGTATTGCATATGGATCTCTAGGGTTACAAAATGGCCTCATCCTCCCCATTTACAAGGGACGTATTTATAGAATGAGAGGAGGGGGTGAGTAAAGTTACAAGTTTGCTCTCGAGACCTAGCTTACTCCTAAGGGTAGCTTTACCCTTCGCACCTCATGGGTCCCGCCATGTTCAAGAGACCACGAGGTCGGTCTGTAGACCCTATACCTCGTTCGAGGTTGGCTCCGGACCTCATCTGGGGTTGGTTTGTTGTTGAGATCCAAATATGCAAATTCGGACTCTCTGTGTATACCGCACTAGTCCAGGATCACGCTAGTGCACACAGTCAAACATATATGTAATATCAACCATACAAACGGTAAAAAAAAGGGAAACTCAAATATCGATAAATATCCAAAGTATAACCTTATGGCCAAGCTTACAATATCACTAGCTCGAAGGGCTTAAAGTCTAGCAATGAAAGAAACAAAATAAATGTAGTAGCCATTCGATATGCCCACAGGCAATCGACTGGAGAGTGAAGTCCTAATCTACGAAGTCGCTGAAGTATCCTCCTTCTGGAACCTCCTCCGGTAATACTTCTCCTCCTCAACTGAGCAACATGGGCATAAAGCCGTGAGTACATTGGTACTCAGCAAGTCGTTTGTAACAAATGAATGCAGTATAATATGCAAGGCTTACCAATGGATGGCTAAAATGTTAGTTTGCATAAAATGACTTTTCAAGATAAATACAATAAATAGATTGAAAGCGAATTTTAATGGGAAACAATAATAAATAATCAATGGAATTAAAAACAACCACTTGTGAACCTCCCATCCACAAGCTAAGCCAACAGTGAACTACCCGTTCACTTTTCAACAATAGACCACAATTTTAAATGAAAATACTACCCCTCGTGTGAAATCACCGAGCATTGTCCATAACCGAGAATGCGGCTATTCGAATAGTTTTACACTCTGCAGAGGTTGCACAACTGTACCCACATGATGTGATTAGTCTCGATATAAGAAAATCACAACAAGACCTTTATAAAGTTCAATTCCAACCCAATCCCGTCCGCTAGGGTTTCGCATCACACCCCCTTGCATCTCATGGAAATTAGCAACCATGTTCATCATAATGACGAGATTGAAATTGAAACATCCCAAATTAGTCAGCCAGGTCTATCTCATACTAGACATGTGGATTGCACAGTAAAGCTTTGTCAGAACCGGATCTAGAAATCCGAATTCCTCTGTGATTTCTGCACTGTTCCCTGGATCAGTAGCCAGTGCTCACAGTTACATCACTGTATATCAAAAACATATTAAGCGGAAGCATAATTTATACAGTAATAACTTACATAGGCCGATTAGGCCGAGAAAGCAGAGAATGCAGCAGCGGAAAATCTTCATACAAGTGGGACCCTCAGGACTTGCCCACAGGCAGCCAACTGGGGTATCGCGACCTATGTCCATGGCCTTCTTAATTATCAGCTCTATCGACCTTGCTGGAGTCTTGCAAGACTTTCTCCGGTTCTTGACTGACTGGAGGGTAATTAGCAACAGTGAGTACAAATTATACTCAACAAGCCACCACACAGAATGCAACGCTAATAACTATTACATGCAAGGCTATGAAAGGAGGCTTGAGGTTATTTTATTTGCTAAAGCAGTATTTCCAAATATTATAAATAAATACCTGTGACTTAGCAATTTTAACCAAAATGCCGGTTGTAAAGAGAGAGTGCAATATTTATAGTTGGTAGTGTTACATCCACCTTTTACAGTGTATGGTTACCTCCACCAATGCTAATTTTGATTACTGGGCTACGTCTACCCTAATTACCGCTGGAGTACATCTCTCTAGGAAAAATCCAACAAAGTAGAGTACATCTCCCTACTTAGTTTTCATCCCGTCCGAGAAATGTTTTTGAAATAGAACTAACTCGAGGAAGTTCCCATGTCCGCTCTTGACCGTGAGCTCGGCTATTCGAATAGTTTTAGACTCTGCAGAGTTGTACATCTTTACCCACAAGAGATAACCTGATTGTTATATTCCACATGTTTCCTTAGACATGCAGATCAACTGGATTATCACATGACCTTTACAATGTATCTAGTAAAAGAATGCACTCGCTAAGGTTTTCATCTACAGGAAGGCCATTTAGGCGCCAGCTAGACCCCCTCTTGCGCCCACTTCTATCCGGTGACATGACCATCTCTAGGACGCTTTGCGTCCAACGAGAAAAATCATGCTTTCCCCCGAAATGCATTCATTTACTAGCGAGTACAAATTATTCAGTCATGCCTACACTTTGCCAGCTTGTGGTTGCACTGTTTTACATGGAGAGGTCAACACAGGATTAGGTCCTTAATTTGTCCAGACGGTGCTTTCCACAACCCTATACTTCGTGCTACATCTGCACCAGCCACTCTTACAAACCGCCCAGACAGGTAAAGCAAGTTTTGAGGTTTTGAGAAGCACAAGATAATCTGTACCAAAACTATCAGTCATCTACATCCCATGACTGCCCAAGATCAATGTGATTGTTTGACGAATAATGATGAGCCGGACAATTTCATGCCCTAGCTCTGGACTCTGTTAGCAGTACATATGACTTTAGCTAATAGCATTATTATCTAGGGCGACAAGGATTAATTGAATCGAATGGTAAAGAATGTCATATTAATAATATTGGTAGCATAAAAGGGTAATATCTACCTTATATTTGATATAATTTGCATAACAATGTAAGCATGCATTTTGATAATTTAAAAGAACATAAATTTTGGAAAATGTAGGATCAATATGATCAAAGTGATGACTTGCCTGGCTTAATTACCGCAACCTCAATTTAATTCAAAGCTTGCTTAAATAACCAGTCGATAATATAATTCTTGAATCTTCACGGTAGCTTGAATCCGCTTGGTCTTGTCGTCTTCGAACCGCAGCTTCTAATATGCGTCAACAAAATGGAAAACTAAATAAATCCCAATAGCGGCAAAAGTTTAGTTTAAATTCATTGAATTCACTTTATGTTGTTTACAATTTGAGAGTAGAGAGGGGGCGATTGGAATGGATTTATTTGATAGGAAGGAACTGATTGAATAGCTTTACCGAGACGGAAAATTTTACAAAAGAGAAAGAGGTTGAATAAAGGACCACCCGCAGGATTATTCTGCAGGATTCAAGATACAGGTTTGAGGGGAAGGCTATGGCTCTTTTCTTTATAACTTCTTTTGTATAATTTATATTTATCAAGGAAGTTCCATGAGTTAAACAGGACTTATGCATTAGAAAGATTGCCTGGGAGGATGGTTTTGCTAGATAATTGAATCCAAGCATTTTATAATTTAGGTATACTATGGAATTGGGTACTTATCCAATTATGATTAGGAGCAAGGTTGATGATTTTAGTAGTTGACAACTCATGAGGGATGATTGAAGGTTGTATTTTTAGTTAGGGTGTAAGTCATGAATTGACAAGTTTGAGTTGATGAATGTGCACTCATTTGATTATTCATAGGAGGAAGGATTAGATTATTCCGGATGCAAAACTATGCTTTAGCAAGATTCTTAGTTAAGAGTGTTATTTTCTTAGCAATTTATTACTTTAGGCTTCATTTTCCTACAAGACTTAGCCATAGGATGCAAACCTAGAATCATTCCAAAACAATTTATGTGATGAAAGGAGCAATAATTCTTTATCTAGGTTTAATAATCTTTTGATTCGAAAGAGATTTGGGTCTTTGTATTTTATTAAAGATTGGATTTATCATTGTCTTAAACATTAATTAAAAAGGAAGTTTTATTGTTTTTAGAAAGGAAACAATTTGTGCATTGATATTCTATGTGCCCAAAATATAGTTAACTTGATGAGTTGATGACAAATGCTCAAGATAAAGATACTAGAGAGGCTTATGAAATCTTAGCTCCCGGCATTAATTTGTTTGAGTAAGGGTTTTGCAATTTAATAAAAAACAAATCCTTTTGTAGTTTATTACCATTTCACGAGTTAAGGTTTAGATAGCCTTGAGTTGCATTAGCGGATTTAATTCAGGGAGAAAGACAAAAGGGGTATGAGGCAGATTGCTATAGTATACTCGGGTTTCTTTGGATTAACTCTTGTTGGCCTTTAAGCATCGACGAGAAACAGCAAAACTTGATTTGGGATGATAAGCGATTTCATTCTCCCTTTAGAACCGCAAGTAAGATTTTTATCTATCAACAATCTTCAGGGTCACTTTCTAAACATGCTTAGATTGCAATATTCATTGTTATCATTGTGCGATTTGTGCTTGTATTAAACAAGTAGTAAGAATAAATTGTAAATTGGAAAATTGGCCATGAGGTCTTTGTTTTAAGCAAATGCTCAAACAGGGATAAATTGGTATTCAGCAGATATGGGCATAATTATTTCACAATCACAGTTTTATTACAACAAGGAGTTCTCTAACAAACATGATCCATTCAATGGCTTCATAACTAGCAAGATTGCGCTAATTACTGAACATTGGGAATTAGCCAAGAGAGTTTGATAGATTCTTTCATAGCATCCTATTTGATTTAAACATACAATTTTGTTCAATCCTACCAATTGCATTTTACTCCTAATACCAATTCCAGACTTATCTACTAGCAATTTCACAAGATAGCAGTATTTTGGCATTATAAGGGATAACCATAACTGCACATACATTTCAACGGGGCCCACCTGTCATTGACAAAGAAGGGAAGCCGCGGAGAAAGGCAGCGAGCAGAGAAGCCAGTGGAGGCCAAGTCAGGGAGGAAAGGCGCCCGGTTGCGAGAGTGACGATGCTGGCGAGGAACCACCGGAGAGATGTCGATGGCGACTGCTACCAGGGGTCCTCGGGGTGAGGAGGCTGAGGCGATGACTCAGACCGGCGACGAGGTAGCAAGCGGTGGTGGTTCCAGTTGGCGGCGACGAAACCAGAGGAAACGTCAGTAAGCGGAGGGAAGGAGGGAAAATGAAATGGAGGTGAGGGTGAGTGAGGAGACCCGGGAACTCACCGTGGCGGCGGCTTGGCGGGAAGATCTTGAGGCGGGCGTCGGCGAGAGCCATGGGTGGCGCAGAGGGGCTGCCGTGGGCGGTGAGCTGGAGTCGATGGGGAGTGCGAGCAGGGGTTGGAGTGGCTTCAAGGCACCGTGGGGGAGCTCCAGGCGGCTACAATCGGCGGGTGGTGCAGCAACACGGGAGAAAGCCCGGCGGGCGGATCACCCAACAAGAAGAGAAAAAGGGAGGAGTGACTATCCAAAATCGGTTTGAGGATTGAAGGGGAATGCGAGGGGGTTGCTGGTGCACATTGAAGTGGGCCGAGGCGAAGTAATGCCGAAGTGGCGGCATTTGAGCGGGGTGGCTGGTAGTTGGGGAATTGAAGATGAGCACAAGGGAGAGTGACGACGGTGCCTGCGAGACCAACGGAGGCAGAGCTAGGCCGGTGCAGGCTAGCGGTGGTGGTGCGACATCCAGAGACTGGCTCGGGCAGCAGTAGGCTGGTGTGGCATTGAAGCTGGGGAGGCGAGGCCGGTGATAGAGGGCAGCAGCTAGGCGTACGGCGTTGAAGCATCCCAGGGGCGGCGCGCAGCATTGAAGTCGGGGCCAGGAGTGGGGGCACCAGGGCAGGGACCGGAGGCAGGGCAACCGGTGGACGCGGCTGGGTTGCAGGAGAGGGCCGACTGGGCCGGGGAAGGGAGGAGGAAGGATGCAGTGCACGGGCTCGGGGAGGAAGGGGCCGAGTGAGTGGGGCTGAGGTTGACTTGGGTCCGCAGAGGGAGGAGAAGGGCACAGGTGAAATTGGCCGAACGGCTGGCATCCAGCGGAGAAAGAGAGAGAGAGCGAAATGGAGGGGGAAGGAAGAAGACTGGGTGGCGGCGGCTGCTTTGGGAGGAAGGGGATGAGGGCAGGAGAAAAGAAGCAGCTCGGGTGGGCCGAGCCGGAAGAAAAGGGCTGGGCCCAAATAAAACTTTTTGGGATTTTGCTATTTGATTTTCTCTTTTGCCAACTTAATTTAATTAGAAGGGAAAATCTTTAATAACTCAATTCTTGATTTTTAACAGGAACCTTGGTATTCTCAGAATTATTTTTATTTAGGACTTGCCAAGGTTTTTAAGAATTCGAATTTTGATTTGAAATCTAAATTCTCACTTCTTTGAGGCTTTAATTTCTTAATTAAATTTTTGCCGCCTCAATTTTTTTCAAATCAAGAATTCAATTAAACGAAATTTTGAAATACACAAAAATTCGACAAAGATTCTTATCAATTTTGCAATTACAATAGTCCCGTAAATTTGGGATGTTACAAGCTTAGATCAATGGTGCACAAAGTTAAGTCCTTAAAACTACTTGGACGAGAGTACCACATCACACGAAGTGAATCCACACTTCCCTTTTCTTGCGATCACTCATCCAAGTGAAAACCAAATTTGTATAACCACACCAATGACACACCAATGTCATGGCATAAATTTTATAGTTATGGCACCAACCATGGTTCCATATCTCATTAAGTCAATTTAATTATTCACATACGATGATAAACCCTTTCGTAAATTAAGCAGGGCTAAACATACTACTCGTACCACCCACGTGAAATATAGCATACCATCACTATGTAGTTTTCCAACCTATGGTGACAATGGTATCATGGCATTCAAATTATCAAGGGGAAATTATTCAATTTGGGGTGATAACTACTAGTACAAGGGTTTGCATCAAAATAGCAATGCAAGATAAAGTAAAACAAAATAATTAAATAATAGATTACAAACTGGATTCAATATGATTAAAGGTTACAACTTACCTTGGTTATGTTCAGCGAGGTACTCGGGGTCCTCTGGCGGCGCTCCTACTCCTCTGAAATCGACATCTAACGAGAGAGAAAGCGACCGAATGACAAAATAACATCAAATAAAATTCAAATGAACTCCAGAAACCATGAAACTAGAACCAACAGGTAGAGCTCGATTTTATATGAATTTAGAAAAAAGAACAGGGTCAATCGGAGTTAGGACGGAGGAGAACAGGTTCTCAAAAAATTAAATCTACTGAAAATGATGGAAATTCGAAAAATTTACTATACTGTGAACCCGGTGCACGGAAAAGCGAGTCCATGGTGGACTCGATCCACGGAACAGTGCGCACGGAAGGGCGGTGCTGATGTGGTAGGCAGGGGTGCTGACATGTGGCATGGCTGATGTGGTAGCTGATGTGGCAGCTGATGTGGCACTGGGGGAGAGTTTGTGCTGATGTGGCGCTAACGTGGCGGCGACATGTGGCGCTAACGTGGCACTAGGGCTGACGTGGCTCAGCTCGTGCGTGGCAGCGGTGACGAGATCGGACGACCGTGGAGCGGGCATGTGGCTAGATCTGAGCCGTCGATCTAGATCTGGGTTGACGGTGATGATCGGCGCGAGGACCATCGGATCTCCGACACGTGGCACGCACGACGTGGTGCGAGCGTGCGGACCTAGGGGGCATGCGACGGTTGCGTCTGGCAACCGTGCGGGTGAACACGGAGACGGATGGGTGACGCGAACGCGGAAGGATTCCGACGGTGGCGTGCACGGCAGAGAGGTTCGGCGGGCGGCGGAGAGGGCGTGGGAATGGGTTGAGGCTCACTGCAGCGAGGCGTGCGGCGGAGCTCCGGCGATGGGAACGGCGGCGACGAGAGTTCTCGGGTGGCGACAACGATGTGGGTTCCAGCGACGGCGGCGCATGATTGAGAACGGCGGGGCGGCAGCGAAAGGTGAAGGCGGCGGCGGCGCACGGTGAAGGCGACGGCAGCGCACAGGTGGGAGGAGGCGAGGAAGGTGGCAGCATTTTATGGCATGCGAACTGAGGCCGAACTCAGGACGAACACGGCGCGGAGGGGTTCGCATCGGAGATGAAGTCCCTCATCGCTACACGTGAAGGGGAGATGGGATCGGACGAACGGGATCGTAACGGGGCACGGTGGCTGCAGGCGCATTAGGGCAACGCGCTGAGCGCGCGGCGGGGTGCGGTGGTGCGGGATGGCCGCCATGTGGGCGTGGAGGGGATCGGACGGCGGGCGCAGCGAGGCGGGGTGCGGGTGCAGGTGCGTGGGCCGGGCCGAGGGGGAGGCGACGTGCGAGCGCGGCGGGGCCAACACGTGGAAGGGGGTGGGCCGAGGGATTCGACCCACGGGGTTTTAGGGATTTTTCCCGTTTTTCTCTTTTTCCAAAAATTCAAATAAATGCCAAAAGCTCTAGAAAATAGCAAATAAAACCCAAAAATTCACCAACAAATACTAGAAAAATCCTTGAGATACCAGAAATCCAAATAAATTATTTTTAGCTTATGTTAAAGTTTATTTTAATCATATTAAATTCTTTTTAATTTGTAAAATTCATTTTAAGCTTTATTAATTTGTAGAAAATTCTAGAAAATTCCAAAAATTGATTTTTAAATTTAGGACTTTAAATTCTTCTAAAAATTAGGATGTTACATTTGTGTACTTCATCGGGATTGGTCCGCAGACCTTGTCCAGAAATGGGCCTTCGAGGTTCATCTTCGGACTTCGACAAGTTGAGGCCGTAACAGCACACTTCGGCACACCTTGCTAGATCGGGGTGGTCCATTGCTCGAGGTAGCATGGGTGCCCTCCCTCAACAGTAATCCCTTACCGATCTAGGCAGTTTTCGATCACTCGCTTGGGCCAACAATTCTCCGCCTAACCTGCGAGGCATTGAGACATTAAAACATCTTACTGTCCCCCTTTTGGCTTAGAGTGGCTCAGACCCAGGGATCATGCACACCACGAAGGGCACCGCACTCCAGCCAAGTGTATTTTTGCGCCACATGCCAGATGCTTATCGTGCGTAACCTCCTTGAGGGAGTCAGGTGGACTTGGCATGTCATAGATCGAATGCCCTTGGGGGCTCCAAGTGGATTTGTTTCATCACGGACTAGATCCCTTGGGGGCTATCAGGTGGACTTGGTCTACTGCACACAAACCTCCCTCTATAAATATGTCCAACTCCTATGTCCTACTCCCACTTCCATCTTCATTTCCTTCCTTCAAATCTTCTCCCATTCGATGCTCCCTGCTGCTATCGGTTCACCTAGATCGGATCCGAGCACCGAACCTCCTCCACGCGTACTCCTCCTGGATGACATCCGCACTGACTAGGGCCCCAGACCTCCTCCACGTGTGCACCTCTCGGACATCCTCCACAATGGCCTCAGGCCGTCTCTAGTGCTCCCCCTCCGGGGTCGACCCATCTCCACGTCACAGACCCCCTCTGGGTTTGACCTTGCCTCAAGCCATAGACCCCTTTGGGTCTGGCCTTATTCCACTTCATGGACCTGTTGGACCCCGGAGCAATGACTCTTGGATCCTTTGTGTAAATCGTACCGGTCCAGGATCAAGCTAGTGCACACAGTGGATAATAAAGATTCATATGATGCATAATGACATTTATTCATTAACTAAATAATGGGCCTGATGACCAAAGTTTACATCAATGGTTCATAAACCAAAATAAATATAAGCAGCGGAAAAGAACCAGTAAAGCAGCAGCCCATCCTACCTACCCATAGGAGAATGACTGTAAGACATGGCCTACTCGTCGTTATTCTCACCGAAGTTGATGAAGTCCTTATTTGAAAATAGTGAATAAAGCAACATGAGTACATAAAGTACTTTACAAGTTACACCAGGAGGTTTAACAGAGTTCATGCATGCATAAGGATTGTCAATGGAAGGCATAATAGGTTGTTTGTGCGTAAAAGCAGAATTCAAGTAAATATAGTAAATAGATTCAAAAGCTGAATTTGATACAATAGATAGAAAGAGTAATTTAACAGAATAATATCGTTAGTGCAGGCTCCGATCAAATACTAACCTATTCATAGGTATCCCACCTGGTTCATCTTTTGCAAAAGATCTCATACGGATTCCATCTATCCATATACTTTTTCATCTCCCATGGATTCCATCTATCCATAGGCTTTTTAAGAAACCGTTTTGAAAATCAAAGTCTAATCCGTGAAAAACTTTACTCAGCTTGCCCATAACCGTGGGCACGGCTATCTAGGATAGATTATACACTTTGCAGAGGTTGTGCAACGTTACCCACAAGACATGATCATCCCATATTACCACCGGATAAACACACTTCCTTTGGTGTGCGGCGAGGAGATCATGACAAGGCTGTTATAATGTTTCGTAGCCAAAATAATTACGCCGCCACTAAGATTTCAACACAACTTGAATCCACAAGTTGGAGCCCCCTCTTATACCATGTAAGACTTCTCACGGCCTACACCATGCTCACATTCAGCCTATAGCGAAACTATGTTTGGAAGTTCACAAGTTACATAGTCAGGTCTATCCCATACCAGACTTGTGGTAGTACGATGTGACTTTGCCATAGTAGCTCACAAACCGGTCCTTAACTTGACTTAGGCTCAAACCACATGCCCCTTGTGCCTGACAATCAACATTGTGTAACCAAACAACAATGCATGCCAGCACCCACCACCTAACCATTAGCCTAGGTCAAAATCAAGTTTTATATTTTATTTTAAAAACATTCCATATACTTTTTTGACTCACTGAAGTCAAGAATACATTTTAGAAATTCATTGTTCTGAAGTGAAACCAATATTCCCACTTAAATCATCTTAAGCATGGCTAAGCAATTCTATAAAATTTCTAGTCAATACTATTGTACTAACTAGGTTTCATCCAAAGTGACAAGGCATAAGGAAGTTCAATGTCAAATTTGGCCATACACAAAGGATTTGGATATAACTAGAATTTAAATCGAATTTAAACTAAGTTTGAATAAAAGTACGCATGCATAATAATTTTAAAAACAACATAAATAATTTAAATTACTAGGAGCAACATGATCAAAGGTGTAACTTGCCTTGCTTCGAAGTTTGCTGAGGTTCGCTGAAGTTATACTCTCCGAAATAGTCGTAGTCTACACGTGAAAAGCCAGAACAAACTAAACTCAAATAAAATTTAAATAAAATATATATTGAGAAATAGAATATAAATTTAGATGAATTTAGGAATTTAAATCACCAGATTCGGAGTTCGGACGACGGAGAACGAGTCGTCAGAAGATCGGTTGGAATGAAAATTGTTGGAAAATGCCAAACAAGGGAATAGTCTTCCAAATCTTCTTCTTGGCTGGGTTTCTAGTTTTCTAGTATGCAAAACAAGTGGGGAATGAGGTGAGGAGGCTGGGGTTCAATTTATAGGTGGAGAGGAGCAAAGGAATGGCCGAAATTGAATGTCGAAGTAATGGCCGAAATAAATGACATGTCAGTTTCAACTTTGCATGCAAGAAACTGAATAATTGATAAGCTAATGGCCAAGAAACTGAGAAGTAATTGATTGGAGATGTTTCTACTACATGCCATCTAATTTGTGGTGGAATGGCTCGGGATAGAACTCACCGGAGGCGACGAATTGACGTCGAGAAGCGAAAACAACTGTTTTTGGGGAAAACTAAATTCTCATCAAATGGCTGCATAAAAACCAAATTTAATTGGTGGATAGGTTGCTAAGATGCTGGAGCACAAAGTGATATGAACAAAAATCGAAAAAGATCACCGGAGCAAAAAGAGTTAATTCGGCTAAGTTATGTGTGATGTCGATTTTCAATGCTTGAATGCAAGAGACTAAAAACTAAAATTTTAATGGATAAAAACTGAAAGGAATTGATGCTTGGCAATGACTAAAGGTGTTATTGCTGCATGCAAATTAATTTGGTAAAAGGGAATTGATTTTTCTTGCATGCATGCACTGCTCATGGTGGCTTTAGCTGAAAAATAGACTGTTTGCTTGTCGGATGCATGATGATGAACAGCAAAGGAGGGAAGAATAAATATTAGGATAAAAGGGACTAGTCCAAACACCTGAAAGAAAAAGATCTATGGCATTGGATGAGGAGAGAACTATTAGCTGAGCGTGCTTAAAGAAGATTTTGGCTTGGGGAAGTCTCCTTATTCCTTTTTATTTTGTTTTGAAAGAGAGAAATGCCAGAAGAATATTTGGACTTAGGAAAAAAAATAGAACAAATATTTTTATGGAGATTTTGAATTTTTCCAAGATTTGAATTTAAATTTTGGATGTGAACTGAAAATTTGGAAAGGAATTAAGGTTAAAAATGAACTGGGAATTACAATTTAAAATTTAAATCTTGGGATTACCAAATAATGTTAAAAAAAATCAAATAAAATTCAAAAATTCAAAAGGAGTCCATAAATGGATAGTTCATGATTTTAGAAAAATTTAGAAATTTGAACGGGTCAAATCGGATTTAAAATGAATAAGTTATGGCTTCCAGAAGATTAAAATACAAGAAAAAAAAAAGGCTGGTTTTCTGGATTTATTTTTTACTGAAAAAGGAATTATGACGTCAGCAGGCCATTTAACCGTATTATTTTTATGAAGCAAAATATGGATTATGATGTCAGCATAATAATTAATTTTTCGACTGAGTTATTTTTAAATGAAAAATCGGGTTTATGACGTCAACATGACGTCAGCCCTGGGATTATTAAATTCAAAACCGAGACTGGCATATGGGCCCGGTTTACGGTGGACCAAGTTCATGGATCGAGCAAGGCTGAGGTGGCACGTGGGCGCATAGGGAGGTGAGGTGGTGCTGGCGTGGTACAATTTGGGTGACGTGGCCGCCACTTGGCACCACGTGGCTGCCTCATGGCTGCCTCGTCACAGCAAAACGCCGACGTGGCTGTGCTCGTGTGACATGGCGACAGGGCGCTTGCGTGGTCGGGGAGTGGCACTCGACTGGTGGCCACCTGGCTACCACGCAGCCGCCACATGCGCGTAGCCTGCTGATGTGGCACGGCCGCCGGAGGAGGGGGCGCGGGACCCAACGGTCACCGGTGCTCCGACGGGCAGCGGCGCTGGCCGATGCACGCAAAGGCGAGAGGGAGGTGAGGGGAGCTCAGTCATACCGGCTAGGAGTCCCGAGGATGAGCGATGGAGAAGAGCGGCGGTCGAAGAAGGTGATCGGCGACGGGGGTCCTCCGATGCTGCTCTCGCTCGGAAAGAAGGAGGAGGATGTTCGCGGGGCCTCGACGATGCTGTGGAAGGTGGCGGTGTGGCACGAGGCGGTCCAAGGCGCCGATAATTTCTCGCCGGAGTACCTCCACCAAGAAAAAGAAGTAGTCGCCTGGTGCGACGGCTTCTCGGGCGAGAAGAGGGGCAATTGGGTGAGGGGAAGTGGGAGGTGGGGTGAGTGGGTGCTCGGGGAGGGGTTCTTATAGGCCGGGCGGTAGTAACAACCGAGCAATTGCTTACCGAACTTTAAATGGCGTCGCACATGGATTGACGATTTGGCAAGGTAACGGAAGGGAAAACGGACGATTCGGGTGCGACGGAGAATGAGGATATTAATGCGCATAAGCACGGGCGAAGATGGCGGGAGAAACCAAAGCTTTAAAGCTTTGGTTTTCAAGCCTTAATGGTGGCGGCGGTGTTTCGGGAGGAAGAAGGGGCAGGGCAAGAATACGACTGCAAGTGGGCCCCACTGTCAGCGAGAGAGAAAAGAATGAAAGGGGTGAGGGTGGTGGCCGGATTAGTGACAAGTGGCAAGAAAGAAGATCAGGGTCGTTAGATCGTGAATGAATCGGTAAGTGAAAGGGAACGGTCAAGATCCGATCGGACAACGGGGTTTAAATCCGAGCCGATCGAGTGCAATAAGTGGTAGGGGATGGTTGAGATTTAATCCGGCAATGGCCGATGGCTCAGATCACGACGCCTGTCAGCCCGAGGGAGAGAGGAGGCGGGTGAAGCGGTAAGTGGAGACGTGTGGCTGGGATTTAAATGATGGGGTGAGGATTGGGTCTGGGCGCGACAAGTGTCGGCACGAGGGAGGGGTAAGGCGGGGAGAGGGTTTAAGTGGGATCGGACGGCTTGTATTTAATTCGACAACGGGGATCAGCTCAGATGCCTGACATGTCTCGGCCAGAGGGAAGAGGAAGGCGGCCGCGGGCGGTGGAGATTAGGTCCGGCGGCGGTGGATTCAACCAGAGAGCGACAAGTGTCATCTAGAGGGAAGGTTTGGGTTTTAATTTTCATTTTTGATTTTCAGAAATGCTAGGAGGCTTTAAAAAGACTTATTCTAAAAAATTATTATAATTTCAGAAAGACTTGGGAAAATGTAATGAACTTATTTTGGAATTTGGTTTTCATAATAAAATATTGTTTAGCCTTCAAATTAAAATTTTAAATCCACAGAAACACAAAAGGCCCAACTACAAGCCAAAAGAGTTCAAATAAATTTGAATTAGTTTTCATACAGAAATTCAAAATACCCTTATTTAATAATATTTTATTTTATTTACTTAAATTACTTTTCACAATAAAAACCCTTTTTAAAAGCAAAAAATTATGTAATTAGTTTTTTAAAAATTTAAGTAACCAAAAGTAAATGTTTTTATTTTAAATTAAAGTAAAAGTTTTTTTCCTTAATTTTTTTTAAAAATAGCTGGGCTGTTACACATGGACCCCTTTGAGTCTAGACCACTCCATCCCCCAGACCCCCTCCTAGCTTTCTTCCGGGGCCGACCTTCTTCACTCCATGGACCACCTCTGGATCGGCGTCCTTCGCTCCCTAAACCCCCTTTGGGGCTAGCCTTCTTCGCTCCACGGATCCCCTCTGGGTGTGACCTCTGTCGCTCTACGGACCCCCTCTAGGGCTGACCTATCTCCATGTCGTAGACCACCTCTAGGTCTGGGCCACTCCATCCCCATTACCCCCTCTAGGGCCAGCCTTCTTCGCTCCATGGACCACCTCTGGGTCCGAACAACTCAGTCCCCCAGACCTCCTTTGGGGCCGACCACCTTCACTCCGTAGATGCCCTCTAGAGTTGGCCTTCTTTACTCCATGAACCCCATCTGGGTCTGGCCTTCGTCGCTCTATAGACACCCTCTGGGGCCAGCCTATCTCCATGCCATGGACCACCTCTGGGTCTGTGTCGCTCCATCCCCTGGACCCCCTCTAGAGCTTACCTTCTTCGCTTCATGGACCCCGCTAGGTTTGACCTCTATTTCTCCATGAACCCCCTTCGAGGCCAGCCTATCTCCATGGCATGGACCACCTTTGGGTTTGTGCCGCTTCATCCCCCAAACACCCTCTGAGTCCGGCCTCCTTTAGATCCCTACCCGGACCAAGTTGTCGCCGAGCTTTGAACGGTGTCTAAGACCGTACCTCGAACCTCGCTCATGCCTTACTCTAGACTTCACCATGACTTTGAAGAAGGCGACGACCTCTACTGGACCCTTAGTTAGGAGGAACAGGGCTCTCACCTCTCAGAAGGATGCCATGAAGGTGAAGGCGGCGGCCAAGGGGGAGGAAACACTAGAGAAGCTGTCTAGTTCTCTCATTACTTGGGCCCTTCCAATGCAACAATGGGCCTCCTATAACTCCTGGAGAAAGAGGGCAAGATTGAAAACTCTGACTTAGCCATCTTGCCTAAACTTGATGAGGACTACCCCAACCCATGCCCGAGGATGCTCATCATCTTCGCTCCCCAATTCAAGGCCAGCGTCCGCATTCCGTTAGTCGGGCTACTAAAAGACGTGCTTGACATATTCAACCTTGAGGTCTCCTACCTCAATCCAAGCTCTTTTGTCCACCTCTTTGTGTATGAGTAGGCGATGCAGAGCTTGGGGTGAACTATCCTTTAGCTGAGCTCTTTTGTTTCCTCCACTACGCTTCGTGCCCAGTATTGTATGCCTATGACAACATATGCTCTTCATATGGGGTGATAGCTACGGTAGCCACTAGAAGTTCGAGTCTTTGCTAAGGCCTAAAAGGCCAATTGGGAATTGTGGAGGCACTTATGGTTCTACTACCCCGCTTAGGGGTCCATCCTTATTAGTATGAGGAAGAAGCCATTAGTGGATAGCTTAGTGCACTTTTCGCCTTCCCTGGGCTCAAAAGACAAAGTAAAATGACACCTGCTGCAGGGACTTGTTGCGAAGTTCAGCATGTGCAACCTCATCGAAGAGTTTTGCATACTGAGGATCGCTCCCCTTTTTCAAGGTTGGAACCTATCTTTGACGGAGGGCGACACGTCTGGGGGTATCCGCATCTGTGGCTTTGCCAAGTCCCAATGTCTGTTCTCACTATGGCCCTTTCACTACCATATTCATCCTATCCTCGACCTTTCCCTAATTCTGGCTTGGGCTTGCAAGCTTGATGTTTCTGCAGGTAGAGATGGCAACTATGGTCCTGCTTGGGCACAAGGCGAGGATCAAGTGTGGCCCAGTGGAGGACCTGGTCATGAGAGGTCACCGCAACCGTGCATGCGAGATGCTTGGCTTGCCCATGCCCGCTCGCCCACCCTTCGCCTCTCCCCTTGGGTTTCCCTGGGATCACCCACTTCCTCCCTAGGCATCGCTTTGGTCCTCAGCCTAGAGGGCTTCCTTGGGGGAGGCACAAAAGGGGCGGCAGCGGGCATAGTGCCCACTAGCATCCCCTACCCATTTTCCTCATCAAGGTCACCACCGGTTGACTCATCCTCTTGGGAGAGTCCAGACGCTAGTGGTGAGGCCATGGAGGCCGACATAGTGGGCATCGCTGCAACACACATGATGAGGGCAGCGATGGTCACGATCATCACTGTGGAGATCCCTACCAGGTGCCCCTCTACTAGTCAGGGGCACATCACTACCAAGGACTTTGCCTTGCTCAAGCCCATGGTCGAGTTCTTGAGCATGGCTATTGCTCGTGTGGTGCCTGTTGACCTCGATTCGGCCCTTGAAGTTGACCGACTAACCAAGTAGTAGGCATTTGCTTTGGTGGAGTGCAACCTCATGAAGGTAACTAGTTTATACATTTACTTTGACTTGAGAAGCTCCTGACCCCTACCATTTACCCTTGTAGAGTCTACTTGCAGTGTGTAAGCTATTCTATGTGCAGAACAATATCCTGGTGGAGAACAAGAGGGCCGTGAAGGAACTGGAGGACAGGGTAGCCACCGCTCAACGGGAGCTGGATGCGGCCCGCGAGATAATTGTTGAGCCACACTGCAAGCTTGTCGAGCAAAAGTCTGACATGGAGCATCTCTACCACAGCCTATCCTAGGTCACTTATGTTAAAATAAACTCACTTGCTGCTTCTTACTAGAGGTATTCCACTACCCCATCTCCTATTAGAAAAAACTTGGCACTCAGGACAAACTCGCGAGTGGCTAGTCATTCAGGGAGGTGTGGACGTCATTGTTTCCCATCGAAAAAACTTGGCACTCAAGATGAGTGGCTAGTCATTCAGGGAGGTGAGGACATCACGGTCTCCCATCGAAAAAATTGGTGCTTGTCAGAGACTCGACCTCAGAAGGGTGGGTGTAAGGCAGTGCACCCTGGAGGGCGAGTTGTCAGTGACCCAACCCCGGAGGGTGGGTGTAAGGTGGCACGACCCTAGAGGGTGAGTTGTCATTGATCCAACCCTGGAGGGTGACATAAGGCGGTGCAACCCTGGAGGGTGAGACCCATCCACAAAGGGTGAGTTGTTGTCGACCCCACCACAGAGGGTGAGTGCAAGGTGGCATGACCCGACCCCGGAGGATGAGTGTAAGGAAGCATGACCCCAGAGGGTGAGTTGTCATTGACCCAACCCCGAAGGGTGAGTGCAAGGCGACGCAACCCTAGAGGGTGACACCCAACCCCGAAAGGTGAGCTATCATCGACCCAACCTCAGAGGGTGAGTGTTTGCTCATCCCAGCACGCATCTCGTTGAATGCTGAAACTTCACCTGACTAGAATGTAGTAGGGGCAATATAATTAAAGGGGTGAGGGGCATCATAATAGGCCCGATACAAAAAGAGATGATAAAGGGGTATCATAGTAGGCCCGGTAGCTACACGTAATACTTACTACATTCCAGCTGTGCTTGAGTTCAGTTCCGGCAAATGACTGCAACCGGAATGACCTTGGACGGGTGGTATGGATGACTTCATACAGTCCTTCCCACTTGGATCTCAGCTTACCATCAAGGTCCAGGTTAATCACGTGTAGTTCATTGGGTGAATGGTTAGTTCACTCGAGGTTTAATCAATTTATTTGATTATTTACTTAATTATTTTTCTTAAAGTACGCTTTCAATCTATTTATCATATTTACTTTAAATTATTGCATTCTGCAAAATAACCACTCAGCTATCCTTTGGTAAGCCTTGCATATTATATTGCATTCTTGTTACAAACGACATTCTGAGAAGCCCATATACTTACGACATTATGCTTATTGTTACTTAGTTGAAGAGGAGGAATCATATCAATTGGAGGTACCTAAAGGAGGATACTTCGACGACTTCTCATATTAGAGTCTCGCTCCCTAGTCGATTGCTTGTGGGCATGTCGAATGATGACTTCATTTTGTTGTGTTTCCGCTGCTAGTTTGTTAAGCCCTTCCGGCTGTTAAGTTGTAAGTTTGGCCATAAGGTTGTAACTATGATAATTAATAATATTTGTGTTTTTTCTTGGTTACTCATGAATATGGTCGATATTCCATCTATTTTCCACTGTGTACACTAGCATGATCCTGGACTAGTGCAGAATATAGAGAGAGTCCGAATTTATAGATTCAGGTCATGATAGAGTTGGTATCAGAGCTATATTGACTGTAGGATGAAGCCCTAGGTAGAAAGGAAAAGCCTTAAGGACCTAAACAACTCATAAAACTAATAAAAGTGAATCTTAATCTTCTTTGCTTCTTTCTTATCTTCCCTTCTCTCTTGTTCTTCCCCTATCTGGATTATCAAGTAGTTGCTAATCCTCTCCTTGTTTTAAAATTTTATAGATGTTGTTCTCCAATTCGTACGCTAATGATGAAGGTGATTTTTGTGAAGAGTTGTGGCCCATGCTTAGAACTTGGGTTACACTCGCCACTCTCAGTTGCACGGATATACTACCATCAGGAATGGTAGGGAGGTCTGGAGGGTTAGAATCACCATCTTCTTTGAGAGTGGACGAGACAGCCGCCCTTATCGCTTCACCGTGGAATAGGAGACTTTCAAGTTGGGATGCCAAGGAGATGCTCAAGATGCCCTTGCCCACTTGAGTTTCACTCACCGACACCCTTTGGCGGGTACTTCTTTTTGTTACTTTCCCTATTGCAAGAAGGGGAAAGTCTTTAGCACATCCAGGAGCACAGACAGTGAGACCGATCCCATGGTTGTCCATATGGCTTCTGATGAGGACATCCCCATTACATACACATCTTCCACTCCAAGCATGCATGAGAATGTTCAAGAACCTGTGGGTCCAATGACGAGGGCAAGAGCCAAGCTTTTAAACAAACAGGTGCTTTTGTTTCTTAAAGAATTTCCTTTAATTGATAATGAACTTGGGATACTACCTCATGTTAGTATTTTATGTATTCTTAGGTATGACTCCTGTGAAGACTTGGGAGAGCTAAAGGGAGGAGCCCAAGGACTTAAACTACAAGTTTTGGATAAGATTATTCAGCCAAATTCGTACCTCCCACAAGCCCAATTGGATTGAAACTCGGATTCAACTCAGAATTCAATTCGGATTCGGTTCGGGACAGCCTAACAGGCACTTACTAAAAAGGTCATAACTTTCACAAACGGAGTCCGATTTGGGTGTTCTTGTACTCCTTGGAAAGATATTTTCAAGGGCTACGCAATGGATCTGGTCCCAACATCAAATTCATCACGGATCAAAAGTTATGGCTGAAACAATATGACGGCTGTAAAATCTAGTTTCCTTTTTGTGAGAGTTCGTATCTAAAACCATATATGGTTGAGTTGTACTAGGTTTGTGGACTCTACGACGTCCCAAGGTCCTATATAAGCCATGTATTGACAGCCTAAGGGCTCAGACCACCTTTGAGAATAATCAATCTACTAAAGTTTGTTCGAGTTTATCATTGCTGCTGAAATTCCGTGAGGGAATTAGGAGTGTTCTTCAATCAAGATCGTTCAGCCTTTCCGCTGGAAATTGGGTGCACGATAGATCTTCGCTTGGTAATTGGCGAAATCGACGCGAGTGTGTTTTGGCGGATTAAAGAGTGTTCGTCCCTTGCATTGGCATTGGAGGATAGCTACAATTCATCAAGACTCCCGAGAGTATCCATCCTACGTCGAGAAGATCGGGCGACCCCGTATCATCTGGTATCATAGCGCGGTTTACTCGGTAGGATCTTATCCCTTTACTTTTAGATCGATTTATTTTGTCCTATAGTCCATTAAACCGAAAATTGCCTTACAAAAATAAAATCCCAACCCTAGTTTCGCATATGTTATTTTCGTGAGTTTTATTAAGTTTTGATCCATTAGAAATTTTGTTTACGTGCTGATCTTAGTGTCCTTTTGCGTTGCTTGTTCGTTGCTTTTTTTTATTCCTTCAAAATCTGCTAGTTGATCTTTCAATTAGCATCCAAAAAAAGTAGATTCAATTTACTTTTTGAAATCTTGTTCTTCCCGTCCACATAAGATCTTTGCACATCTTGAAAGAATATCACATCCGAATATATCTGGGTTTCCTATTTTTTGATTGATTTGGCCACAAGAAACCCTAGCTGCCACAAGAATCTTAGTTGCACATATTCAGATCTTCACTTAAATCCTTTGAACCTTGAGACTAGTCTTTGATAATTGCTTTAGGGCTGTTCTAGAATTATCTACACATTGCTGAACAACTTTGGACTTACGAACATTAAATCTAGTTCGGCCTTGAGTATAAAAAAAAGAGAGCAAAAAAAAAGAAGGCAGCCAATTGAAAAAAAAAGAGAGCCACGGCTTGAGCAAAAAAAAAAAGAAAGAAAGAAAGAAAAAAGAAAGCAAGAAAAGAAAGCATTGGCCGAATTTGGGTGAGTTAATCTTAGTCCATAAATTCAGATTGTGTATTTAATTTCTTTGGACAATCTTGTGCCCTCAAATTCATATTATTGCAATTGGCTAGCGTCTCTCCTAGTACTTGGTGCAAAACGAGCTAATATTCCCGATTGTTTCCTTTAGCTCATTCCTTTTGTTTGCATTGAGTCACATTGATCATTGCGTGTGCGTTCATATACTTTACTTATATCATTTGGATCGGCACATAGGCAATACTTTCTAGCTTGGATTATTACTTAATTTTACAATATCGTGAAATTCAGATTGTGTAGGATAAATACTTCCTAACCAAACTCCACAAAATATCCTTTGTCGTGTAATTGTGAGTCACTTTTAAATCCGCTTGATCATCACTTGCTATTATAGCCACCACCAAGTGTAAGTTTCTTTTTGGCCTCAATTCACTTCGGAAAGGTAAGAACTTTACTTGGGAGAGGAAAGAGTGAGATTGAGTGAATTCCACATATCATACATATCTTGGTGTTGTTTCGTGTTTCTTTGCACAATCTAACCATGTCAGCTGGAGATGATAATATGGACAAGGAGCATGATCTGAATGTTCCGGTGACTCGACTCCACTTCCAAGCCTTGAGGGGAACTTTGCGCAATGAGATCGCCGCCACTACTGACATCTTGGAAGGGCAATTCAAGGAGCAGATCAACAACTCTGTGCAAGATATGCGCATTGAGATGAACCAGCAAATGATTGTACTACGTGCAAACATTGTTAATGATATTGTGCGTGCGCTTCGTCCACAACAAGAGGAGGGAAGCGTTCATTGTGGGGGAGCCATTCCTCCACGAGATGAGGGAGCAACCGCTCCTCGAGGTGGCCAAGAGGCTCAACAAAGGCGAGATCGCGTGATGGCAAATACCATTCGCCCATCCCTACATGGGAGAGGAGAAGGGGGTGGCTTCCATGGTCCAGGGAGGGGCCATGGACATGGAGGCCGTGGTGGGAGAGCAACACACTTCGATGACGACGACTTTCTGCACTACGACGATGGCTACCACCGTCGTAATAGTTACGGCGATGAATGACCAAGTGAGGAGAAATTTGGTAAGCTTAAATTTACAATGCCATCATTCTCAGGTACACATGAGCCCGAAGAACACCTCACTTGGGAGCTCAAGGTGGACAAGGTGTTCCGTTTGCACAATTATTCTGAGGAGAAGAAAATTCACATGGCGGCACTTGAATTCGTTGATTATGCGTTGATTTGGTGGGAACAAGTGCAAAATCAAAGGAGAGAGAACAATGAACCACCCATTACCACATGGGAGGAGATGAAGTACCACATGAGAGCAATGTTTGTTCCTAAACATTATAAACGTGATTTATTTGACAAATTACAACAGACGAAGCAAGGCACCTTCACGGTAGAGGAATACTATAAAAAGATGGAAATGGCCATGATTCGAGCTAATGTTTATGAGCAAGAAGAGCAAACAATGGCACGATTTCTTGCTGGTTTACACCCTCCTATCAAGCGCATCACTGAATTTCAGCCTTACAATAACATGGTGGAGTTGGTACATCAAGCAACTAAGGCTGAAAGACAAGTGCAACAAGACATGCGGGCAACAAGAACATCATCCTTCATGCCTCGAACAGCATCTACAGGAGGTAAATCCACATCTCATGCCAATTCATTTAAAACTAATCCCTCTAGTGGAAGTTTTGCTCCTAGTACAGGTGCTGCCCCAAGTACAAAGAATGCCACTCCTTCCTTCTCAAAGAAAGGACCAAACCCTTCTTCATCATCTTCTATTGGTTCTACGGCCAAGAGTAGCTCCATCCAATGCTTCAAGTGTCTTGGTCGTGGACATATGCAAAAGGATTGTCCAAATAACAAGGTAATGTTAATAACTGAGAATGGAGACTATGATTCTACTAGTGATGAAGATGGAGAGTGCCTAGCTGATTTCGAGGCAAATGAGGATGGCCATGGGGGAGAAAGAGGCGAGGACACGCTTGGGGATGGGTATTGTGACCCCGAGTCCGGTCCTATCCTTGTGTGCACTCCTTCGGTATTGAGCGTTCAAGCCAAATTCAACCATGAACAGCGCTACAATCTCTTCCAAACAAGAGCTCAGGTAAGCAAAGATGGTAAGTGTTGCAAGGTTATTATTGATGGAGGTAGTTGTCATAACCTAGCTAGTAAAGAACTTTGCAACAAACTCGGATTGAAATATAAGAAACATCCACATCCATATCAAATTCAATGGTTGAATAATGATGGTTCTATGAATGTTGGATACACTGTTGATGTTAGCTTTCAGATTGGAAATTACCAAGATACGATGAGAGTGTGATGTGGTCTCTATGGATGTTTGTCATTTACTTTTGGGGAGGCCATGGCAATATGATAGGTCTGTGATTCATGATGGTAGAACAAATCAATATAAATTCATGTGGAATAGCAAAGAAATAATATTACGGCCTATGACCCCTTCTCAAATTGTCATTGAAAATGCTCAAAAGAAAGAAGTGCAAGTAGGGGTGAGACAGGAAGGAACAAAAGAATGAAATTCCACATAAAGCGGCGAGAGAAAAATTGAAATTGAGTGGGAAAGCTAATATTGAGAGAGAGAAAAAGTTAGTGATGATGGCAACAAAATCTGAGTTGAGGAGATGAGGAAGACCCACTATGTTTCACTTTGTGTTGCTATATAAAGAAGCTTTGATGACTACTAATGACTTAACCTCTCTTCCTAGTGTTGTCTCCCAAGTTTTGCAGGCTTATGGCGACGTGTTTCGGAGGATGTACCATTGGACTACCACCCATTCGAGGTATTGAGCATCAGATTGACTTGGTTCCGGAGCCCTCTTCCAAACCGTCCGCCCTACGCACCAACCCCAAGGAGACAAAGGAGATTCAGCGGCAAGTGCAAGCACTTTTGGACAAAGGGTGCGTGCGTGAGAGTCTTAGCCCTTGTGCCGTTCATGTTATTCTTGTTCCTAAGAAAGATGGTACTGCGAATGTGTGTGAGCGTAGAGCTATAAACAACATAACTGTTCGCTATCGTCATCCTATTCCTAGACTAGATGATATGCTTGATGAATTAAGTGGTTCTACTATTTTTCTAAGATTGACTTGCAGTAGATACCATCAAATAAGAATGAAACAGGAGATGAATGGAAAAGCGCTTTTAAACGAAGTTTGGCTTGTATGAATGGTTAGTGATGCCTTTTGGGTTGTCCAATGCTCCTAGTACTTTCATGCGCCTAATGAACCATGTTTTAAGATATTTTATTGGAAAATTTGTGGTAGTTTATTTTGATGATATCTTGATATATAGCCGCTCTTTGGATGATCATGTTGAACACATCAAACAAGTGTTAGAGGTGCTTAGGCGAGAACAATTGTATGCTAATCTTGAGAAGTGTACCTTTTGCACTAGTAAGGTTGTGTTCCTAGGCTATGTTGTTTCAGCTCATGGCATTGAAGTAGATGAATCTAAAATTGAAATTATTCGAAATTGGCCTACACCTGTGAATGTTAGTCAAATTCGTAGCTTCCATGGACTTGCTAGCTTTTATCGACGATTTGTGAAAGACTTTAGCACCATTGCTGCCCCATTAAATGAGTTAACAAAAAAGGGAGTCACTTTTGAGTGGGGAGAAAAACAAGACAAAGCTTTTGCTAAGTTGAAGAAATGTTTGACTGAAGCACCATTGCTTGTTTTACCTGATTTCACCAAAACCTTTGAGATTGAATGTGATGCTAGTGGAATAGGTATTGGTGGTGTTTTGATGCAAGAAAGAAAACCTGTTGCATATTTCAGTGAGAAACTTCATGGTGCACAATTGAATTATCCAGTTTATGATAAAGAATTATATGCTCTTGTGCGTGTGCTAGAAATTTGGCAACATTATCTCTGGCCTAAGGAATTTATCATACATTCAGATCATGAAGCTTTGAAATATTTGAAGGGCCAAGCAAAATTGAATCATAGACATGCTAAGTGGGTAGAATTCATTGAAACTTTTCCTTACATTGTCAAATACAAGAAAGGTAAAGAAAATGTGGTAGCTGATGCATTGTCTAGAAAATATGTGCTTTTCACTCAATTGGAAGTAAAAGTTCCAAGATTAGAAAGCTTGAAAGAGTTATATGCTTCCGATCATGACTTTTCAACACCGTATTATAATTGTAAAGATGGCAAAGGGTGGGATAAGTTTCATGTTCATGATGGGTTTCTCTTTCGCATGAACAAGCTATGCGTTCCAGAATCATCCGTGCGTTTGCTACTATTGCAGGAGTCTCGTGCAGGAGGACTTATGGGACATTTTGGAAGAGAGAAGACGTACATGATGTTAAGCGATCACTTCTATTGGCCGAAGATGAGGCAAGATATCGAGAGGTATGTTCAACGATGCATCACGTGCCATAAGGCGAAGTTGAAACTCAATCCACATGGTTTGTATACTCCACTTCCAGTTCCTAGTGCTCCTTGGGAAGACATTAGCATGGATTTTGTGTTGGGATTGCCTAGAACTAAAAGGGGGAGGGATTCTGTTTGTTGTTGTGGATAGGTTTTCTAAAATGGCACATTTCATTCCCTGTCATAAGAGCGATGATGCGTCGCATGTAGCTGACCTATTTTTCAGAGAGATTGTGAGATTGCATGGCATGCCTAGGACTATTGTTTCAGATCGCGATGTCAAGTTCATAAGCTACTTTTGGAATACTTTGTGGGCCAAGCTTGGGATAAAATTGTTGTTTTCAACAACCTGCCACCCGCAAACAGATGGACAAACGGAGGTGGTGAATCGTACACTCTCAATGCTGCTGCGGACAATGATCAAAAAGAATTTGAAAGAGTGGGAAGATTGTCTACCACATGTTGAATTTGCATATAATAGGGCAGTGCATTCTACAACTCAACTATGCCCTTTTGAGGTGGTGTATGGTTTCAAACCAATCACGCCACTTGATTTAATGCTACTTCCCTTACAAGAACGTACTAATATGGAGGCTTCGAAGCGTGCTGATTTTGTGAAAAAACTTCATGAAAAGACTAAAGAGGTTATTGAAAAGAAGGTACGTGCTTATACTTTTAAGGCTAACAAATCTCGCAAGAAAATGCTTTTTGAACCAGGTGACTTAGTGTGGGTCCATGTTCGCAAAGACCGCTTTCCGGAGAAGCGAAAATCCAAGTTAATGCCCCGTGGTGATGGTCCTTTTAAAGTACTTGCAAAGATCAATGATGATGCATACAAGATAGAGCTTCCAGGAGATGACTATGCGGTGACCACTACTTTTAATGTTGCTGATTTATCACCATTCTTTGGGCAAGAAGACATAGAGTCGAGGATGACTCCTTTTCAAGAGGGGGAGGATGATGAGGATATCCCCATTACATACACATCTTCCACTCCAAGCATGCATGAGAATATTCAAGAACCTGTGGGTCCAATGACGAGGGCAAGAGCCAAGCTTTTAAACAAACAGGTGCTTTTGTTTCTTAAAGAATTTCCTTTAATTGATAATGAACTTAGGATACTACCTCATGCTAGTATTTTATGTATTCTTATGTATGACTCCTGTGAAGACTTGGGAGAGCTAAAGGGAGGAGCCCAAGGACTTAAACTACAAGTTTTGGATAAGATTATTCAGCCAAATTCGTACCTCCCACAAGCCCAATTGGATTGAAACTCGGATTCAACTCAGAATTCAATTCGGATTCGGTTCGGGACAGCCTAACAGGCACTTACTAAAAAGGTCATAACTTTCACAAACGGAGTCCGATTTGGGTGTTCTTGTACTCCTTGGAAAGATATTTTCAAGGGCTACGCAATGGATCTAGTCCCAACATCAAATTCATCACAGATCAAAAGTTATGGCCGAAACAATGTGACGACTGTAAAATCTAGTTTCCTTTTTGTGAGAGTTCGTATCTAAAACCATATAGGGTTGAGTTGTACTAGGTTTGTGGACTCTATGGACGTCCCAAGGTCCTATATAAGCTATGTATTGGCAGCCTAAGGGCTCAGACCACCTTTGAGAATAATCAATCTACTAAAGTTTGTTCGAGTTTATCATTGCTGCTGAAATTCCGTGAGGGAATTAGGAGTGTTCTTCAATCAAGATCGTTCAGCCTTTCCGCTGGGAATTGGGTGCATGATAGATCTTCGCTTGGTGGTCGGCGAAATCGACGCGAGTGTGTTTTGGTGGATTAAAGAGTGTTCGTCCCTTGCATTGGCATTGGAGGATAGCTACGATTCATCAAGACTCCTGCGAGTATCCATCCTACGTCGAGAAGATCGGGTGACCCCGTATCAGCTTCTCTCATCAAAGCACAAGATGATGCCTACAACAACCTAGACCTAGAGTTGAAGAGTGCCTACACGAAGCTAAGAGAGACCCAGTTGGAGTTGGCACAATTACAGGAGTTGCATGAAGGCATACAACAACTTTAAGTGTTGTAGCAAGAGTTGGTGTGTCAACAGGAGCTTGAGCACGAGAAGGAGCAGCAGGAGCAGTAGGCTTCGTGTTCTCCCATAGAGCTGCCACCCCGGGGGTTCACTCCAGACATGTCGCCAGTTCATCACTGACATTCGAAGCTCAGGACCACCGCACACAAGAAGGTCTCTCACCCTCGTCAGTTGGACAGCTTCATGCCAATAAGGGAGTATCACATGATGCACCCAACAGGACCCCCTACCAAGGGAGCGAGATGGCTTAGTGAAGCAGAAGAATCAAAAGAGGAACAGGATCCCGAGGAGTGCGAGTTTGATGAGGATGCCTAGGAGGACGAAGAATAGCGTTAGAGTAGTAATAGTGAGAGTCTGTAGCCTTCCAAATATAAAGTGCGAATAAAATGCTTTGGTTTTAATTTGCAATTATTTGTGATGTGAGCTGTAGTTTTGCCTTTGAAGCATTATACTGCAGTCATGTCAAAATATTTATTAGAGTAATTGAAAGTTTCTTTTGTTGGCCTTTCAGCTAAGTATTTGCATAGTTTAGGCTTGCCATTAGCAATCCCCCTTAGACGAGTTTGCCTCCCATCTATGCTTTTCCCCCCTCATCTTTAGCCTGTGGAGCCAGTTTTCAGTAGTTGTCCTTCCCTTCAGAACAGTAAAAAGATGGTTGACACCTGGATCTCAGCTAGTTGCAGTCAGATGAATCAAAACTCATAAAGCAGTATTGCAAACCCACCAATCCAAGAACTGCAAGCAACCCCAATGGGACTAGACCTATTTCTAAGTCAGTTCATGGTAGCCAAGACTCAGTTGATGAATACCATGATGTGGAATATGAACACCATGATGAATCAGTTGAACTAGGAAGCAATTGCGCCTCAGCTAACACGGCAACAGTCAAAGTTTACAGAATTCATGAGAACAAGACCGTCTACCTATTGACGATCTTCAGAACCCTTAGAAGCAGATGATTGGCTTCGCTCCATAGAGAAGAATCTGAATCTTACCTAGTGTACGGACCGAGAAAAGGTTTCGTACACCGCCCACCCACTCGAGGGAGCCACTGCAAAATGATGGAAAAACAACTATGCCACCTATGAGGACCGAGGTAGCATCGCTTGGGCTGAGTTCAAGCAGCATTTCAGCATACCCATATTCTGGATGAGGTGATCAAAATGAAGGAGGAGTTCCGTGAGCTGCAGCAAAAGAATATGTCAGTGAGTGAGCATCTCAATAAGTTCACTCAGCTAGCTTGCTATGCACCAGAGTGATGAGGACATCACTTCTACTGATATGAACACTCCTCTTACTGCTTCCATGAATAATGGGCAAGGTCCAATTACTCGGGCACGTGCTCGTCAACTCAACTATCAGGTAAACTCGTTTTTAGGAGTCAATAATATTTTCGCTGAGAATTCGATACTTCCTAAGATTTGTGATTTTCTTATTCTTAGGAACCATGGAGAAGAACTACGCGAGCTCAAGTGTAGAAGTGGAACCATCAAGCGCAATCCAACTCATATTCATGAGTTCGACTCAGATTCGGACTGCTTGATAGCACCTACTTCAAATGGCCATAACTTTTGATCCAGAAGGTTTCTCAGGGCCCGTGAGTACTCGTTGGAAAGATATTGGAGTCTACTTTCAGATGAATCTAGCCTCACCTCAAAATTCTACCCGAGCCGATCAAAAACTGCAAAACAAATCGCGTCACTTTCCAGTCTGAGTCAAAGTGGGCCTTGGGCCTTGTAATCACGCTTAGACTATTTGGGCCAGCACTATTAATGCTGGTACTATTCATGTAAACAGTACTCATGAATAGTACCACACCCCTTTTGTTAGATGAGTACGGCCTCCCCCACCCCTATTTAAGGAGGTCGCACCCTCTAGTTTTCCTTGGGTTTTTCTTAAGAGTTTATTCTGCTTAGTAGTCTCACCGCACGTCCGGTTGACGAACCCCATCTTGTGAACTTAATCTTTATTCACAATACAATTTCAGATTGCATCTTTTACTCTCTTACTTGTGTTCTCGATTCGCTTGCAGGAGATAGCCTTCTTGGTGAGGTCAACCGCGTTCAGCACGGTTGATAACCATTGGAGCAGTGGTGTAGTGATTGCGAGGGGATCGATCTGTTTTGGTCGGAGCCTTTGGATCATCAATGTCGAGTTCTCCATAATCGACTTATCAGTACCTCTCGGAAGATCGGGCCATCGTCACATTAGGTGGTATCAGAGCAACGGTTGCCCGTGAGGTAATTTGTCCCTTTTAGATTAGTTTATATTCATCGTCCTAAAAACTCCAGAAAATTAGCCCACAAAAATAATTTTTCGTAGTGTTTTCCGCTGTCCCAACACCCCTTGTGCCATTGCAATTTTCTTTTCAGTATTGCTCGTTGAATTTTTGGTTGCATTTTCGTGTTCAAGTTGCTGATTACTAGTTTAGTCGGAGTCCAGTTTGTCATTGCCTAGTTGTATCTCGTGTTCCTTTGCGTAGCTTCGTCGTTGTGTGTTCTTTTTCCTTGCCGCGCCGTGCCGCGCCTTCCATCCTTGCCGCCCCTTTCATCCACTGCCCCTCAGCCGTCCCCCATCCGACGCCATCCTCTGTGACAAAAGAAAACGTAAGGTTTCGGACCTAGAAAAAAAAGAAGAAAAAAAAAAGAAAAGAAAAGAAAAGAAAAGAAAAAGAGAGAGATTGATTTCGGTTTGAAAAAAAAGAGAGAAAAAAAAGGAGAGAGAGAGAGAGAGCCACGGGATAGTGAAAATTTGGAAAGTGCCCTTTTCCGCTGCCATCCTATCTTCCCTTTTCCGAAATTTGGAAAGTGCATCAAACCTTCGCCAAAAATAGTGAAAATTTGTGGAGCTATCCTTCATACATCCAAAGGGATCCAAAATTTTTTGAGCAAGTTCGGCCATGGGACCAAAACTTATAGCAGTTTAAACAAAGTCAAGTCCGTTTCCGACACACCTACAGTAAAACGGGCATAACTTTTGCATACGGACTCAGATTTCGACGTTCTTATACTCATTGGAAATCTATCGACGGCGCGCATTTGAAAATTTGACAAGCAAAGTGCTTGTCGCCCTCCAAGACCCCCAAAATTTCCCATCTTTGGCCTTAAAATCGCATCGCAAAATTAAGGCTTCTATTTTTGCTGTTTTGCTCAATCTCCTAGCATTTGTTGTGAGGTTCTCCATTGCTTACATCAAGTCACATTGATCGTTGCGTGTGCATACATACACTTCCTTGCATAGGGCTTGATTGGCTAGCTTTGATTAGGCTAGGATCGGCAACTTTGACGAGTATTTTGAACAATCTTTCAACTTGCATTTACTGAACTGATTATTGCTGATCCTTTTGCTACAATATTGTGCCTTCCAAGCTCCACCTACTTTTGATCAGAACATGTCCCCTCTTGCAATCGTACCCGCGCTCGACATGGTTTCACGAACCAGCCACCGGTTGAACCTCTTACTGTTTGCGTTGGTAAGAACACTTGTAAAAGTGTGGTAAGACGCTTGAGAGTGTGTGATTCCACCTTCCATCACCTGGCAGTTGATAGGGATAATTCCTTTGTGTTGTCTTCTGTTTCCTACTAACCATGGCAGGTGAGTCGTCCGCGGCACAAGATTGTGTTGCAAAGGGAGAGCTCATGATGCTCTTGGGTGAACAACGTACTACCATTAATGAGGACATCGATAGGAAGCTTCAAGCTACGATGGATATATTGCAGCGATCCATCAATGAGAGTATTGCAACACTCGCCACACGCCTTGAAAGAATGGTGAATCGGTCACCAAATAACGGACGCGAGAATGAACATGATGCACCCCAAGACCTTAAGGTGGGAGATGATAATGAGAGGCGATATCGTGATGCTCAAGATGTATGTCTATGACACCGCCTACAATGCAACCATCATGGTATGGGAGGTAATGATTTTCAGCACCACAATGCTCGTGCTAATGATGACCCATTTTCTAAAGTTAAATTTAACATACCATCTTTTGCGGGCGTTTATGATACTGAAGTTTATATAGATTGAGAGATGACAGTTGAACAAAAATTTAATGCCTATCTAGTTTCTGAAGTGCATAGAGTCAAACAAGTTACTAGTGAATTTAAAGATTTTGTTATCCTTTACTGGAGACAAGTAGTTAATTCTAGTTTACCACCTGATACATGGGATAGATTGAAGGTAGCTATGCGTGCTAGATTTATTCCTCCTGCTTTTAAACGTGATATGCGTAAGAAATTGCAGCGCTTAGACCAAGGTAATAAATCTGTTGAGGAGTATTATCAAGAACTACAAATAGGTATGCTGCGTTGTAATGTTGTAGAGGATGAGGAGGATAAGATGGCTCATTTTTATGGGGGCTTAAGGCATGAAATTCAGAACATAATTGATTACAAAGAGTATAACAATATCAACATATTGTTCCAGCTTGCTTGTTTGGCAGAAAAAAAATTGCAGGGTAGGCAACAAAGGACAAGGAGCAACTTTGGAGGTACGTCTACATCGCGATCGACGCCTGGAGGAAGCCAAGACAGCCCCACCTCCTGTTTTTCGAGCTGCTGCCCCCTCTGTGAGTAGGGCGCGTTCAGCAGCACCACCGCCACCATCACGCGCACTCGAGACGAGCAAATCTACTAGTGTGCAAGCACCAGCACAGAGCTCTTCATCGGTTGTTTCCACGGGCCGTATGACGGGCATTATGTGCCACCGTTGTAAAGGGATGGGCCACATCATGAGAGATTGCCCAAGTCAGCGGGCATACATTGTGACAGAAGATGGTGGATATGTAAGTACTAGTGATGTTGAGGATGAATATGCTCTTACAGCTAACCTTGCAAGTAATGATGATGATCTAGAGGAACATAGCGAAGAGGAGGAAATTTTAGGTACCGCTGCTACGGAGAATTATAGGACCATAATTGTGCAGCGAATGTTGAGCACTCAAAAGGAGCAAGCGGAGAAGCTACAGCGCCATAATTTGTTTCAGATGTTCCTCATCATCAAGAATTGTCGTGTTTGTGTCATAATTGATGGCGGGAGTTGTAATAACTTGGTGAGTTTAGATTTGATCAAGAAGCTTGGCTTGACCACACGTGCACATCCTCATCTATACCACATTCAGTGGTTCAACAACAGTGGTAAGGTAAAGGTAACATAATCTGCGAGAGTGCATTTTTCTATTGGTTCCTATCATGATGTTGCTAATTTCGACGTAGTGCCTATGCAAGCTTGCTCACTTTTATTAGGTCATCCATGGGAATTTGATACCGATGCAACTCATCATGGTAGAAGTAATAAGTACTCTCTTATGCACAAAGGAAAGAAAATAATTTTGCTACCTTTGACACCTGCTGAAATTGTGCAATGTGAAAAAGAGATAGTTGCGAATGAGAAAGAACATAAACATGAATCTGAAAATCAGCAAGTAGTGAAGAACATTTTTCCACCCAAGAAAGAGAAGTTGGCCCCTAGTTCTAGGACTGAGGGAATTAAATTAAATGGTTGTGTCATGCTTGCAACCAAATTTGATCTTTCTGAAATTGTCGACAATGATATGCCATGCTATGCTTTGATATGCAAAGACGCCTTATTTTCACTTGATGATGTGTCTAGCTCTTTGCCGTCTGCTGTCACTAACCTTTGCAGAAATATGAGGATGTATTTCCAGCTGAACTACCCTCGGGACTGCCACCTATTAGAGGGATTGAACACCAAATTGACTTAATTCTGGCGACTTTGCCAAACCGAGCGGCGTATAGAACCAATCCGAAGGAGACTAAGTAAATTCAACGACAAGTTCAAGAACTTTTGGACCGAGGGATGGATGACATGCAAGATGAGCTTGAGTCGAGGACGACTCCAATTCAAGAAGGGGAGGATGATGAGGACATCACTTCTACTGATATAAACACTCCTCTTACTGCTTCCATGAATGATGGGCAAGGTCCAATTACTCGGGCACGTGCTCGTCAACTCAACTATCAGGTAAACTCATTTTTAGGAGTCAATAATATTTCCGCTGAGAATTCGATACTTCCTAAGACGTGTGATTTTCTTGTTCTTAGAAAAAATGGAGAATAACCACGCGAGCTCAAGGGTAGAAGTGGAACCATCAAGCGCAATCCAACTCATATTCGCGAGTTCGACTCAGATTCGGACTGCTTGACAGCACCTACTTCAAACGGCCATAACTTTTGATCCAGAAGGTTTCTCGGGACCCGTGAGTACTTGTTGGAAAGATATTGGAGTCTACTTTCAGATGAATCTGATCTCACCTCAAAATTCCACCCGATCCGATCAAAAACTGCAAAACAAGTTACATCACTTTTCTAGTCTAAGTCAGAGTGGGCCTTGGGCCTTGTAATCACGCTTAGATTATTTGGGCCGGTACTATTCATACCAGTACTGTTCATGTGAATAGTACCCATGAATAGTACCGCACCCCTTTTGTTAGATAAGTACGGCCTCCCCCACCCCTATTTAAGGAGGTCGCACCCCTCTAGTTTTTCTTGAATTTTTCTTAAGAGTTTATTCTGCTTGGAAGTCTCATCGCATGTCCGGTTGAGGAACCCCATCTTGTGAACTTAATCTTTAGTCGCAATACAATTTTAGATTGCATCTTTTACTCTCTTGCTTATGTTCTCGATTCGCTTGCAGGAGATAGCTTTCTTGGCGAGGTCAATCGCGTTTGGCACGGTTGATAACTATCGGAGCAGTGGTGTAGTGATTGCAAGGGGATCGATCTGTTTTGGTCGGAACCTTTGGATCATCAACGTCGAGTTCTCCACAATCGACTTATCATTACCTCTCGGAAGATCGGGCCATCGTCACATTACAGAGGATTTTGCCACTGATGATGCTCATTAGAAGAGGTTAAGAAGTAATTAAATCCAGGATTGAAAGTTCAAGTTGTCGGCAATGATTACGCCAGTTTTCAAAATATGGTGGATAAAACAATACTCATTGAAGAAAGTTATGGTGAGCTAGAAGAGTCATGCAAAAGGAGAATGTGTAATAAGGAGCTCAGATGCATCAGTCCCAGAAATACATTGACTAAGTTTAAAATTTAATTGAAATACATTGAATAAAAATTTGGATGCAGAATAATTTAAAATAAGATAATTTTATTTGCAAACTAGGATCAACATGATCATGGTGTGTAACTTGCCATGCTTTACATATTGGTGAGAATTATTGTTGAAGAATTCCTCAGAATAATTGTAGTCTAAACGTGAAAATAAGCCACCAAACTCAAATAAAATTGAATAAAATCTAAAAATTTGAAAACAAGGAAGACTTGGATAGATGTTGATTCTAGATGAATTTAGAAATTTGAATGATTCAATCGGAGTTAGGATAAAGGGGAACAAGTTTATAGAAGTTTAAATCCAAAAGAAATAGATAAACTGAGATTTTCTAAATTATTCTTACATTGAAAAAAATATGTTTATGATGTCAACAATTGAATTTTGGTTTTCTACCAAAATAAATTTCTTAAGGAAATTAAACTAATGACGCAAGGCTGACGTCAGGCCTAATTAAAATCTCGTCTCTGCGATTGACACGTGGGCTCAGGTCCAGAGACCGAGTCCACGAACTAAAGGAGCTACTGAGGTGTAATGGGGGAAGGTGACGTGGCACTCTTCGATGAGATGGCATGCTCGCTGTGGCATGTGGCGACCACATCAACATGCCGATGTGGTGGCCAACGGCGGTGGCACATGGCTCAATGGTTCACTGACAGTCAGGTGCACGACGGCGATCGGGAGTGGTGCATGAGAGAGAGGGGGATGTGGTGATCGTGATTATACCTTACACTGAGAGACCATGTGGTGGTAGCCCCAGTTGTGTGATGAGTAATTGACTCGTGTCCTAAAGTCTGAGTTTGTTTCGGGCATTATTTTAATTCTTGCGCGGATATTTATTTAAATCATGCAGTGCGGTGCTATGAAATATATTTTCTTGTCTGTGTGTATTGCGGGGCGTCGAGTGGAGTCGTGGCAAGACACGAAGGATGGACTAGCGCGAGTGGCGCTGAGGTCGGAACAGATTGGGATGTGTCGAAGGCGGCGTGGACTCGAGATAAGCTGCGGCGTGCGCGCGCAAGATCGAGAAGCTTCGGGAAGGTGCGGAGGCGTTTTGGAAAATACACAAAGCTGTACAAGCAGGCGGATTTTATTTGGAAATGATCCATTAGTGGAGAGGTGTTGTGACCTAATGGGTATAATGTGTGTAAACCCATTAGTGGAGAGATATTGTGACCTAATGGGTATAATGTGTGTAAACCCATTAGTGGAGAGTTGGTGTGACCTAATGGGTAAAGTAGGCTACCAAACCCATTAGTGGAGGCTATAAATAGAGGTGCTCCCTAGGTGAAGTAGTGCACTTGAGAGAGAGAGATAGAAATGGGTATGAGTATTAGGGTTTCCTAATGCTTGTGCTCTTGGGAGAGAAAATTTGTATGCAAGCTTTAATGTTTTATTCTCTCCTTGTGGGTGTTCTTGGATGAGACATGGAAGAGTGATGTAAATATTCATTTGTGATATTAATCGTTCATCGCTCTTCGTCTCAATATGAATCCTTATGTTTATGATGATCTTGCCTTTCTTATGTTTTTGTGGTTCAGTTCTTGAGAGAATAATATCTGTTTTTGCTTGTGATGGAATCATGTCTCAAGACCAGTTGGTCGATTAATTTCCAGAAGCAAATTAATTTATCTTCGTGTTCTTGTTTTTAGGTGTATGGTTTGGCGAAATGTTGCTAAGCTGGATAGTGCCTCTCGATCGAGTTTTACATTCTTATGCTAAGTTCTTAAGTTGTGGATAGCGAAATATGTTCAGTTTTCCTTTGTACTTTCGCCAAGTTTCCATAGAAAATTTATGTGCTCGGCTATTCTTTGCTTATCTGTATTTCATGTGGTTGGTGACTACTATTATCTATCCTCTTTACTGCAGTAAGACAGCATCTTTCGGCTAGCTAGGCAGTAGTAAAAAGCACCTGGATTTTCTGGTTCTTGGTTCGCTGTCCCTGTTCTTTTGTAGTAAGTGTATGCTCTCAGTTTTCTGTGCCTCTCTGGTTCGGCCAGCACTTTGCGGTGTGCAGATTATTGCTGTTCAGACTACACCAATACCTCCTCAGTCGTGGCGCAGAGTTTCAAGTGATTACTACTTCAATTTTTCAGTTCCAGAAGGTGCAGTTTTCTTTTGCTTTAGGTTGCTGCACTAGTTCTCTCGGTTCTTATTCTGTTGACTGCTCTCTGTCAAGTGGTTCGGCCTGTAGTGTCTTGAAGGTGCGATAGCGTTGCAAGGAGTACTATGATGCAATTTGCTACTAAGTTTGCGGGTTATATCTACTCCACATTCTTTGTTTTACTGCTAGTACTACTTTCGGTTTTGGTCTCATCCTTGGTCTTATTTGTGCTAATTGGAGGTTAGTGTGCAGCTGCTCTTTTATTTCTTTTCGGACAAGAGGTTTGGTGTGCGATTTTGGTCGAAGTGCATGCTGCAGTTTTGGATGCCCCTCCTTCCACAGTTTCGCCAGCCTTGTCTAGGTGCAGATCTTTGTTACTTTAAAGTGAAAAGAATTGCAGGCATCGCTTTATCCTTTCAATTAAGCTTGCATTATCTTGGCTAGCTCAAGTCTTGGGCGATCTGCTTTGTTTGTTAGCTGTGTTTTTGTATGGGCGTGGGCTCTCTTTTCTTGTCGGTAGGAGAGCTTGTTTTCTTAAGTATGCACTTGGTTGTTCTAGTCTGTAGTCGGTGTCTTTGAGTTATTTCTTTTGTTGTTTCATTAAGCATTGCACTTTTAATCTCATTTGTGTTTGAGTTTTTGGTAGTGTTTCTTGATGCTAGTTTTTGTGTTTCCTAGTATCTTTAAGAAAGCTTATTCAATTTGATAATGCTTTATTCTTACTGTCTCTTAGTTAAATTTTCTATTATCTAGAGGTTAGATTAGTAGTTTTATTTATTGGGTCTCTTTTCTGTCTTCATAGCTATTCTAGCTATCGGAGGCGAAAATCGTGTGAATACTTGGGGTAATTTTTAGAGGCACCATTCACCCCCTCTGTTGCCATTTCGATCCTTCAATTGGTATCGAGCAGTTAACTCTTGTCTATAGATCTTAACCGGTCTCAAGAGCCATGGCGACGGACAAGTACTCGACCAAGCGCTTTGTTTTGATGGCATCGATTACCCCTACGGAAGAGCGAATGGAGACATATATCCGGCCGGGGTATGCCATCGGCGCAAGGTCAAGACCCGTTTTGTTGTTCCTACCGATGAGGACATCAATGCTAATAATATGGTGATGTTGAGGCAAATGCTAAGGCAAGGAACATTATAATCGAGTGCGGCGGGCGGCGGGTGATCGCATCTCTCATCTCCGTCGGCGCTTCGACATCCGGCGACCCTCGGCGCATATCATGAGGCACCACCAGTTAAGGCGGTTCGGCGAGGACCGATTCAAGCGAGATTACAACAAGTTTGAAATGCTCATTGGCGAGTCCCTTGATGAGTGTTTTGCGCGTTTTCACAAAATTACGAGTAACCTCGGCGGTCGGTCTCACATACTCCGACTCGGATAGCGCTCGACGGATGCTCACGCACTCGTCTGCGTGTTTGGGAGATGAAAGTGACTACCATCAAGGACACCACGGACCTCTCGACTTTGACTCTTGATGCGTGTACTCGCGTCTCAAGACTCACGAGATTGACATTGTCTCTCGCAAGTCGAAGTCACGATCGATGCCCTAGTCACGATCCGGTTCAACTTAGTCTTTCTTACGATTTGCCGTGTGGATTCTCTCTTGCTGCTCTCGTGACATAATTGATGATCGGTTAGAGCAGCTCGAGGATGAGCAAGCGGCCCTCCTAGCTCGGAAGTTTTCCCATGCTTACAAGAGGAGGAGGGACGAGAAAGAGGAGGACTGTCATTTGTTTGAGTGTGGTGGCCCCAACCACATTCGGGCAAATTGCCCCAAGCTGGTGAAGGGCAAGAACGACTACGGCGGTGTAAGCAAAACGACTACATCGACAAGAACGCAACAAGAAGCCCCGGTTCACGCACAAGGCAAGAAGAAGTTCCGCAACTTTGGCAAAGCCAGAAGCTCTTCCACGCGTCCTCACCGCCTTGGCGACATCGACTTGGCGTGGAGGGTGGGCGGCGGCGGCGATAAGGATGATCAAGATCCCAAGGATGGCGGCGACTTCATCGGCATGTGTTTCATGGCCAGCGACAACGGCGTCGGACAATGAGCTCTGGCGACTCCGATGAGGTAGGTCCCTCCTCGACCAGCTCTATCTTGCATTTACGAAGCTAGGAAAGTTTTATGCAAGATCTAGAGCTAGGATTGTGGATCTTGAGAAGGAAGTAGAGAGATCGTCACGGAGTTTACTTCACTTATATCTACTCCTCTCATGGCGAATGTGATGTATGTTCTTCTTTGCTTGGAGATATGGAGAAGCTAAGGACCTCTCATGATAGTTTGACTTCGAGCTTGATTTGCTTAAGGTGAAGAATGATAGTCCGCTTGCTGAACTAGAGATGAGTAGGGTTGCTTCTATTTCCTCTAATATTGGACTACTTCTTGCACCTCATGTGAGGATAAGGATAATGCTTTTAGAGTCTTTATACTATGCTTATTGATCTGCTGAAACTTGTGAAAATTGCAATAACTTAAAAATGAACTTAAAAAAGCGGATCATAAAATTGCTGAATTGCATACTTCTTTGATTGAGTCAACTGCTTCATGTTTAAATTGTCCTAAATTAAGCTGCTGAACTTGAATCTGTCTCAAACAATTTCAAGAAATGGTTGACCACAACAAGAAAATGGCTAAATATGCTTCTAAGGACCTGTTAGCTCACCTTGCAAAAATTGTGATAAACTAAAATCGACTTGATTATTTTGGAAGAAAAATGCGTGAAGCTAACTAAGGATCTACTAGAGAAGTCACAATCATGTTGTAATGTGTGTCTTTGGTGTTGGGGAGAAGCCCAAGGGTAAGTTAGAGACGCCTAGCGGCGTGAGCCAACTTTGCTAGTAGTAGGACTGTCCCATCAGTCGGTTGTGCGTGCACAAGCCATTCTTTCCTCTCTTGTTGGTTCTTCTTACGCCTCCTTACCCTCTGCTGTTCCCTCTTCTCCTGCTCTTCTTGCACCTCTCTCTTTGGGAGTGTCGGTATCTTATGAACACTCTCGAGAGATTTGTAGGAGGTAAAAAACTCAATCTTATTCTAGACCAATCTAAGATTTGCAGATTTAATCGGGGTCTAGGATATGATTTCTATGAGGACATGAGGAAGCATCCACTGCCGTGCTCGGACCCATAGCACGGTGTGATCGAGGCCCAGCCCGGGTGATAAAGTCAAATTTAAGTCTGCGGGCTTTGTCAAGGGATTTACGCGGCAAGGTGATTCCACCCAACCGGCTTCTCACGGGGTGAAGTTTCATTGCACCTTCTGCCGGAAGGATGGACATATGATCGGCCGATGCTTGAGCGTGCGAGTTGCGCGAGAGAGACCGTGTTGCAGCTCTTAGGCGTATTCGGGTCAGCCCGGACCACGAGTGCACCTAGGACCAGCACGAGGTCTAAGGTTGCTCTTGTTGATGCTTTTGGGCAGCATCGAGGACTTGGTTTTCTGGTTCTTCCGATTTTCGTCCTCGATTTGCCCGGGTCATGATATCCGCCGTCACGAGGTAGATCTCGTTTCCATCGAGATAGCTACCGCGGCGAGATCAGCGTGTTGTTGGTACTCCGACTCGCTCTCCGTGCGATCGGACTCGACCAAAGAACTTGGTCTGCTCTTAGACCTTACGCCTTGAGTAACAGGGAGTGTAGGGTAGATAGAGGTCAGTCGTGCTTGACTACTTCATCTGCTCGACGTGTTATTCAGTATTGGGTGCCAAAATCACTGTTGATTTACCCCAATCACGAGACTTTACTCTGTTTGACTCAGTTCGCCGGCGAGGAAGGAAAGGTTTGGCTCGTAGACTCCGGGTGTTCACGACACATGACCGGAGATTCTCGTTGGTTTTCTTCCCTTGCCCGTGCTCCAGGTGATGAGACGATCACCTTCGGAGATGCTTCTTCTGCGCGTGTCATCGCCAAAGGTACAGTGCGCATTAATGAGTCTTTTGTTTTAAAAGATGTTGCCTTGGTTAGTAAGCTGCAATATAATTTGCTTTCCGTTTCTCAGCTTACCGATGACGACTTTGAGGTGAGCTTTAAGAAAAACAATTGCAAAATTCTTGATTCTTCGGGTAGTCTGGTTTGCGGGATTTCTCGTTTTGGGAGGATCTTTCGTGCTGATTTTTCTGAGTCTTCTGGTGATCCTCTCAGGTGTTTAGTTGCTTCTGATTCCCGCGACCTCTCTTTCTGGCATAGGAGACTTGGTCATATTGGATTTGATCATTTGACCGAGTTAGCGGCCACGATCTCATTAAGTGGTGCGCAAAGCTCAAGATGGTCAGAAGATCTTGTTTGCGCTCCTTGCCGGCGGCAAGATGGTTGCCGCTTCCATCCTCCGGTCACGATCCACGATGGCCGATGCACCGGACATTGCTCCACATGGATCTGATTGGACCAGCTAGAGTGCGATTAGCGGGAGGAAGTGGTATGTTCTTGTCGTGTCGATGACTTCTCGAGGTACTCTTGGGTGTTTTCTTAGCCTCGAAGGATGAGACATTTACACATTTTCGAGAGTGCATTCGGTAGGCTTTCTATTGAGCTTAGGGTGCCTTACGAGTGATCCGTAGTGACAATGGCACGAGTTCAAGAATTCCTACTTTGAGAGGTTTTGCGATGAGTCGGTGTAGAGCACTAGTTCTCTTCTCCATCGTCCCCCAACAAAATGGCGTTGTGGAGAGGAAGAACCGTACCTTAGTCGAGATGGCCGGACGATGCTTAATGAGTATTCTACACCTAGGAAGTTTTGGGTGAGGCAATAGCCACCGCGTGCCATGTTTCAAGCGAGTCTTTACGAGGCACACTTGCATCGCACTTCTTTTGAGTTGAGATACGCGAAAGCCAGCGTATCTCATTTTCGTGTTTTTGGTTGCAAGTGTTTTATTAAAGTCAGGGAACCTAGATAAGTTCGAGTCACGTTCTGTGATGGAATTTTTAGGTTACTCGACTTCTTCGCGAACTTATAAGTGCAGGCTGAGTCTAGTAAAATGTTAGAGACTGCGAGGTGACCTTCGATGAGGCCGGTCAGGGACTAGGCGACATCTCGAGTTGATGAGCGATCAAGCCCATCTTTGTGGATGATGAGGAGGATGAAGATGAGGTTGTCTACCCGATCCAGTTTCTCCTCCCTTGAGGTGCTGCTTCCACCACCGTACCTCAAGGAGATCACCCATTCCTTCCGCATCCTCGGGAGCTAGTGGCTCTGTTCCTACCTCATCGACTCATGAGGTAGAGGCCACTACTTCTCATCCAGACCTCCCCATCATATCCGAGCTCATCCTTGAGCGGATAATTGGAGATCTCTTTGAGCGCGTTACACGCTCAAAGTGCAGCACATCTCATACTGTCTCCACTCTGCTTTTGTTGCCTCTTTTGAGCCCAAGGATGTTTGTCATGCTCTTTACGATGAGTCTTGGGTCAATGCCATGCATGAGGAGTTAGAAAATTTCGAGAGAAACAAGGTGCAGTCGCTTGTCGAGCCCCGCACAGTCACAATATTATTGGGACTAAGTGGGTGTTCAAGAACAAGCAGAGTGAGGATGGAGTGGTTATTCGAACAAGGCTAGGCTGGTAGCTCGGGGTACTCCCGGGTTGAGGTCTAGATTTGAGGAGACCTTTGCCTGTGCTTGGACTTGAAGCCATTAGAATCATGCTTGCCTTTGCAGCTTCTAAGGGTTTCAAGCTTTGCAGATGGACGTCAAGAGTGCCTTTCTCAATGGCTTTATTGAGGAAGAGGTCTACGTCAAACAGACCTCTGGTTTGAAAACCACAAATACCCAAACCATGTCTTCAAGCTTTCCAAAGCTTTGTATGGACTTAAGCGAGCCCCTAGAGCTTGGTATGAGAGGCTTAAGTCCTACTGTTGAGTCATGGTTTTGAGATGGGTAAAGTAGACAAGACCTTGTTCATTCGCGGCATGGCACGATCTTCTGCTCGTCCGGTTATGTGGATGACATCATCTTTAGCGGCTCCTCACATGCTCGTTTCTCGGTTTTCCGATGTCATGAGCTCGGAGTTTGAGATGAGCATGATGGGCGAGTTGAGTTTCTTTCTTGGCTTCCAAATCAAGCGGACTCGGAGGTACCTTCTTGCATCAGGCAAGTACACTCGAGACCTCTGAAGCGCTTTGACATGAGTGATGGCAAGCGGTATCTACTCCGATGGCAACAACGACTTCACTTGATCCGGATGAGGATGGCGAGCGATTGATCGAAAGGAGTTCGAAGCATGATCGGTTCTCTCTTGTACCTCAACGCCTCGAGACCGGACATACACTTCTCTGTGTGTCTGTGTGCTCGATTTCAGGCTTCACCTCGTGTATCTCACCGCCAGCGGTGAAGCGCATTTTGGTACCTTGAGCTACCATAGACTATGGTATCTGGTACTCTTCGTCTTCTGTCTTTCCTCGAGCTTACTCCGATGCGGACTTTCTTGGTGTAGGATAGACAGAAGAGCACTTCAGCACTGCCAATTCATTGGCACTTTTCTTGTTTCTTGGTCATCTAGAAAGCGATCGGTGTTACCTGATCCACGCAGAGGCCGAGTGCGTTGCTTGCCGCGATTCTTTGCAGACGAGATACTCTGGATGGCTTCGACCCTGCGGGACTTTGGGTTAGTTATCGACAGTGTTCCACTCTTCTGTGATAACACTTCTGCGATCAACATTGCCAAGAACCCAGTGCAGCACTCCCGGACCAAGCACATCGATATCCGTTATCATTTTCTTAGAGACCATGTGGAGAAGGGTGATATAGTGCTCCAGTTTGTGGAGAGTGACCACCAGTTGGCTGATATCTTTACCAAGCCATTGGATAGCTCTAGGTTTTCAGCTCTGCGGGGAGAGCTTGGGGTGGTTTGTCCTTATGGACTGTTGTGAGGGGGAGCTTTATGCTTTACTATTTTTATTATATTGATTATGCTCTTACTCCTTTCTGTTGCATAGCATTCGGGGTGCATTGGGGTTAGTCCTTCTAGCATAGGTTAGAGTATTATTCTTGTCTAGTCGATTAGACTTCTGCTCTTATCTTGTGATACTAGGATCTTTGCTTATTAGTTGTTTCTTATCTCACTAGATTGAGCTCACTCACGGCTTGTAGGTTCTAGCGAGGTTGGGCCATCCTCGGGTAGACAGTGCGTGTTTGCTCTCTAGTGTGTGTGCTAGACAGTCAGCTGATAGTCTTGGAGTCATATGGGGTAGACGAGAGTCTGTCTAAGCCATAGTATCCTCTACATCTTATCTATGCTTTAAGGACTACCCGTTTGGATTTTCTTTGCCGACTTCGTTTTTATTGCTTTGGTTCGGGGAGTTCATTTGGGAGCTTCTAGATATTAATTTTGACATAACTCAACTTGAACTAAAAGTACATCTCATGTTGAGGGGGAGCTGGATTTTATTGCATTTCAGTTTGCATTATAATATAACTACATGGAGCCTTGATTATTATCCAATTATGATCTGTTTACAATGCATTACATCTTGCCATGATCGTGCTTAATTGCTAGATTTATCATGACTTTATATGTGTAGTCTAGTCTTTGCCATGATAAGTTACTTAAAAACATGCTTAACTTGAATTAATTCATGTCATGGTTAGCTTCGAGAATAGTCGACTTTAGTTATCCTTTTATGATTCATGCCATGTCAAATAGGCTCTGTTGAATCTTGAATCTTTGTTGAGCTTTAGATTGAGCTATGTTAGTTCTTTTATATAGTATGAATTATCATTAACTCCTTGGTCTAAGGACTAATTGCAACAAAAGCAAAATGATCTCTTTTTGTGCGAAAAAACTGATCTCACCAATTCACTCTCATGAGACGACTTGCCATTGCACTAGGCATGAACTCAGGGGGAGTTTTGGTTGACCAAGATCATTTCCTTAAGCTTCTCGCTTGGAGTGATCGCATAAGGCTTGAGATCTAACACATGGCTAAGAATTGTGAAAATGGTTGAAGCTTAGGAGGCAGTTGTGGATGGCTCCTAGTCCAGAACTCGCTTTGCTAAGATAAAGCCAAACATAATTTTCAGAAATAGTCAAGTGTGCTAAATTTGCTTATTCACAAAAAGACCAAGTATTAAAAAAAATGAACTTATAGCACTCTAAAATGGCTCAATATTAGTTTCTTGATTTCACTTAGATTATTTGACATGGCTTGCATCATCCTTGGATACCTTTAGCTAGACTGTAATCTTGTTTGATTTGACATGCTAAGAAATTGGATAAATTTTCAGATTATGACTTATTTGGTTTAGCTTTTCTATACATAAATCGTCATGATCTTGATAGCATTCTTATGAATTATGGCTTGGTGTAATACTCGCAAAACCATTATGGATAATCTTCATGGCTCCAAATACTTAAAATAAAGAACACACAAGTCATTCTATTCTCTCGTGCATTTTGATGACTTTATTGCCAAAAGGGGGAGAAGTTTTGGAGAAAAAGCCTTCTGGAGCTTGCTCCAGTTTTCTCTTTTGTCGATATGGTCTTAGTTACCTTGATTTTCTTTTAGACCATATTTGACTCTCAAACTCAACTTTATATATGCTTTTTCGGAGTTTGTCAATATACTCATCAAGGGGGAGATTGAGAGACCATGTGGTGGTAGCCCCAGTTGTGTGATGAGTAATTGACTCGTGTCCTAAAGTCTGAGTTTGTTCCGGGCATTATTTTAATTCTTGCGCGGATATTTATTTAAATCATCTGGTGCGGTGCTATGAAATATATTTTCTTATCAGTGTGACTGCAGGACGTCGAGTGGAGTCGTGGCAAGACACGAAGGACTGGACTAGGCGTAGGTGGCGCTGAGGTCGGAACAGTCGGGATGTGTCGAAGACGACATGGACTCGAGATAACTGCGAGGCGTGCGCGGCAAGATTCGAGGAAGCTTCCAGGAAGGTGCAGGAGGCGTTTTGGAAAATACGCAAAGCTGTACAAGCAGGCGGATTTTATTGGAAATGATCCATTAGTGGAGAGGTGTTGTGACCTAATGGGTATAATGTGTGTAAACCCATTAGTGGAGAGATATTGTGACCTAATGGGTATAATGTGTAAAACCCATTAGTGGAGAGTTGGTGTGACCTAATGGGTAAAGTAGGCTACCAAACCCATTAGTGGAGGCTATAAATAGAGGTGCTCCCTAGGTGAAGTAGTGCACTTGAGAGAGAGAGATAGAAATGGGTATGAGTATTAGGGTTTCCTAATGCTTGTGCTCTTGGGAGAGAAAATTTGTATGCAAGCTTTAATGTTTTATTCTCTTCTTGTGGGTGTTCTTGGATGAGACATGGAAGAGTGATGTAAATATTCATTTGTGATATTAATCGTTCATCGCTCTTCGTCTCAATATGAATCCTTATGTTTATGATGATCTTGCCTTTCTTATGTTTTTGTGGTTCAGTTCTTGAGAGAATAATATCTGTTTTTGCTTGTGATGGAATCATGTCTCAAGACCAGTTGGTCGATTAATTTCCAGAAGCAAATTAATTTATCTTCGTGTTCTTGTTTTTAGGTGTATGGTTTGGCCGAAATGTTGCTAACTGGATAGTGCCTCTCATCCAGTTTTCTGTTCTTATGCTAAGTTCTTAAGTTGTGGATAGCGGAAATATGTTCGGTTTTCCTTTGTACTTTCGGCCAAGTTTCCATAGAAAATTTATGTGCTCGGCTATTGCTGCTTATCTGCTGTTTCATGTGGTTGGTGACTACTATTATCTATCCTCTTTACTGCAGTAAGACAGCATCTTTCGGCTAGCTAGGCAGTAGTAAAAAGCACCTGGATTTTCTGGTTCTTGGTTCGCAGTCCCTGTTCTTTTGTAGTAAGTGTATGCTCTCAGTTTTCTGTGCCTCTCTGGTTCGGCCAGCACTGCAGTGTGCAGATTATTGCTGTTCGGCTACAGCCAATACCTCCTCCAGGTCGGCAGCAGCAGTTTCAAGTGATTACTACTTCAATTTTTCAGTTCCAGAAGGTGCAGTTTTCTTTTGCTTTAGGTTGCTGCACTAGTCCTCTCGGTTCTTATTCTGTTGACTGCTCTCTGTCAAGTGGTTCGGCCTGTAGTGTCTTGAAGGTGCAGTAACTGTTCGCAAGGAGTACTATGATGCAATTTGCTACTAAGTTTGCAGGGTTATATCTACTCCACATTCTTTGTTTTCTGCTAGTACTACTTTCGGTTTTGGTCTGCAGTCCTTGGTCTTAGCTGTGCTAATTGGAGGTTAGTGTGCAGCCTGCTCTTTTATTTCTTTTCGGACAAGAGGTTTCGGCTGTGCAGTTTTTGGTCAGGGGTCTGTGCTGCAGTTTTCGGATGCCCCTCCCCTTCCCTGGTTTCGGCCAGCCTTGTCTAGGTGCAGATCTTTGTTACTTTAAGACTGAAAAGAATTGCAGACTGCTTTATCCTTTCAATTAACTGCATTATCTTCGGCTAGCTCAAGTCTTGGACAATCTGCTTTGTTTGTTAGCTGTGTTTTTGTATGGGCAGCAGGCTCTCTTTTCTTGTCTGCAGGGAGAGCTTGTTTTTCTTAAGTATGCACTTGGTTGTTCTAGTCTGTAGTCAGGTGTGCTGAGTTATTTCTTTTTGTTGTTTCAGCCAAACAGTGCACTTTTAATCTCATTTGTGTTTGAGTTTTTGGTAGTGTTTCTTGATGCTAGTTTTTTGTGTTTCCTAGTATCTTTAAGAAAGCTTATTCAATTTCAGTAATGCTTTATTCTTCTGTCTTAGTTAAATTTTCTATTATCTCGAGGTTAGATTAGTAGTTTTATTTATTGGGTCTCTTTTCTGTCTTCATAGCTATTCTAGCTATCGGAGACGAAAATCGTGTGGATACTTGGGGTAATTTTTAGAGGCACCATTCACCCCCCCTCTGTTGCCATTTCCGATCCTTCATACACGGTGGTCGGAGGCAAATGGGGGTGGCTGGCAGCATGCGTAGGCGGTGGCGACGCTTGGTTTTCTACGGTGCCTGAGCTCAAAGGAGAGGTGGAAGATACTCGCGACGGCGCTATGAAGGTTATTGAGGTGTCAGTGACCGACAATTTCTCGCCATAGGCCTCATCGCATCTCGAAGCAGAGAAGAAATATGAGGGAGCTCTTCAAGGCACAGGAGAAGAATTAGGAAGTGAGGTGGGGTTGAATGAGGAGGGGGTGCCAAGGGAGGGGTTTCATAGGGCTTGGAGGGGGGAGGAAAGGCCAAGGGGCTTGCCGGAGTTAAAGCCTTGGTGGTTGTGTTTAAATGAGAGATAGTGTGGTTTAAATAAAGGGAAGGTGGTGGGGTGCCAGTGGGGAAGGCCGTTAATGGCATCAAATGTTCAGGCCATCATGAGGTAACCAAAGCTTTTAAAAGCTTGGGAGGCAGCCATGGCGTTCGGATGGAGGTAGAAGAAGAGGGAGAAGGGAGATGATGGGTGGGCCTATCAGTCCGTGAGAGGGGAGAGGAGGATAGAGGGCGAGCGAGCGGGGAGGGGATGGTGGAACGTAGCACAGAGGAGGATTCGGCCATCCACGTGTCCACCTAGGAGTGAGGGAGAATTTCCAAATCTTTTTTGTTTTCAGAAAGCACCCAAAATTAAATAAGAGCTTAGAAAATAGCGAATAAAGTATGAAAAATCAAAAAAATTCACAAAACATTTTAAATATATTTTGGACTTAGGAAAAATATTTCAAACTTAAATTTGATTTTTAATTTACATAAAATACTTTTTAACTTTAAATTTGATTTTTAAAATCTAGAAAATTGAAAGAAAATCCAGATAAACTCCAAATACTTTAAAAATAATTATTTCAATTTGTATTTTACAAAACATTAAAATAATATTTATTAGTAATATCTTAATGTTTACTCAAATTACTTTTGAAGGAAACGCCATTTTCTTAAAAGTAGATAAACAGGGCTGATAAAAACTTCAAAATTTTGGCATCCAAATAACACTTGATTTTATTTTAAATTAAATTATTTTTTTTCATTAATAATTTTGGAAATAAATAGCTAGGCTGTGACATATACAAGGCTTTTGCACTACACAGCCCAGTGAAGGTTACACCTGCTAAGGTTTCACCCTAGTGGGGTTACATCCACACTGCCATGATCCCCTCTTGCGCCATGCAGCGGCTAGACTAGCGACACGACCCACACTCACGGTGGCTTACACCAGCGACACAACCTGTGAGCCTCTCCAATGGTGTAACCCGCACTGTTAGGTGCATTTTATCCAGCCGGGTTGTACCCATTATAGAGTTGTAGTTGTACTATTTTACATTGGAAGGTCATCACAAGATTTGATTCTTATTGTTATCTAGGTGGTTCTTACCACAAACCACACATTCTTGTGCTCCATACGCACCCACCTCTCTTTCTGTACATACAGTGAAGCAAGTTTTCAGGGCTTTTAAGAAGCTTACAATAGCATACGTTATCTCAACATACCAATCATTTCCCTCCAATGGTTGCCTAAAACATGTTTTAGGACACATATATACAGCTTACAACTAGGATAGTTACCTTTAGTATTCCTAGGGTGACAAGGTATAAGTGATTCAAGTATCCAAAGGGTGGGTATAATAATATAAAGAGTCAATAGGCGTATATCTATAACCTTAGGGTTAACATAACTTGCATAGCAATATAACATATGGAAGCATGCAATTTTGATAATTTAAACAAACATAAATTTGCATAACATGCATTTTCTTCCACTGTTTGCTCTTGTTGTCCTTCTACTTGTACTTGCTGCCCTTCATCTTTCGCTGCTTCTTCTTTGTCGGATTTCTCATTGGTTATTGGGCTTTCTCCTCTGTGAGCCAAATTCGTGTGCGACTGTCTCTCTCTTTAGACTCTCTCGCGAACAACCAGAATTCAAAAGCCATAAGGCAAAAGTCAAAAGCCATAGCCTACGGGCATTCCGCAATGTAAACATCACGTTTTTGTACTAAATTTTCTCAACATCGAACTCTTGTAGTAACACAAGAAAAGCAACATCATTAGTTGGCATACAAGCAAAGCTGTGAAAGCTTTAAGAACTCCACCCATTTAGGCCAATCTGATTTGCAGGTAAGGTGGTTGACTTGATAATAAAATTGCTAAGGGCTTACCGATGTGTTAATGACATAATAAAGTGCTGATGTCGGTAAAAAGAAAATAGTATACAACTGTACATGGTTTCGCTAGATGGAGCTGTGAACTTGCTTATATAAATGAGGGCGGTCGGATGGAGGTAGAAGAAGAGGGAGGAGGGAGATGATGGGTGGGCCCATCAGTCTGTGAGAGGGGAGAGGAGGATAGAGGGCGAGCGAGCGGGGAGGGAATGGTGGCACGTAGCACAGAGGAGGATTCGGCCATCCACGTGTCCACCTAGGAGTGAGGGAGGATTTCCAAATCTTTTTTGTTTTCAGAAAGCACCCAAAATTAAATAAGAGCTTAGAAAATAGCGAATAAAGTATGAAAAATTAAAACAAATTCACAAAACAATTTAAATATATTTTGGACTTAGGAAAAATATTTCAAACTTAAATTTGATTTTTAATTTACATAAAATACTTTTTAACTTTAAATTTGATTTTTAAATTCTAGAAAATTGAAAGAAAATACAGATAAACTCCAAATACTTTAAAAATAATATTTCAATTTGTATTTTACAAAACATTAAAATAATATTTATTAGTAATATCTTAATGTTTACTCAAATTACTTTTGAAGGAAACGCCATTTTCTTAAAAGTAGAAAAACAGGGCTGATAAAAACTTCAAAATTTTGGCATCCAAATAACACTTGATTTTATTTTAAATTAAATTATTTATTTTTTCATTAATAATTTTGGAAATAAATAGCTAGGCCGTGACATATACAAGGCTTTTGCACTACACAGCCTAGTGAAGGTTACACCTGCTAAGGTTTCACCCTAGTGGGGTTACATCCACACTGCCATGATCCCCTCTTGCGCCATGCAGCGGCTACACTAGCGACACGACCCACACTCACGGTGGCTTACACCAGCGACACAACCTGTGAGCCTCTCCAATGGTGTAACCCGCACCGTTAGGTGCATTTTATCCAGCCGGGTTGTACCCATTATAGAGTTGTAGTTGTACTATTTTACATTGGAAGGTCATCACAAGATTTGATTCTTATTGTTACCTAGGTGGTTCTTACCACAAACCACACATTCTTGTGCTCCATACGCACCCACCTCTCCTTCTGTACATACAGGTGAAGCAAGTTTTCAGGGCTTTTAAGAAGCTTACAATAGCATACGTTATCTCAACATACCAATCATTTCCCTCCAATGGTTGCCTAAAACATGTTTTAGGACCCATATATATAGCTTACAACTAGGATAGTTACCTTTAGTATTCCTAGGGTGACAAGGTATAAGTGATTCAAGTATCCAAAGGGTGGGTATAATAATATAAAGAGTTAATAGGCGTATATCTATAACCTTAGGGTTAACATAACTTGCATAGCAATATAAAATATGGAAGCATGCAATTTTGATACTTTAAACAAACATAAATTTGCATAAGATGCATTTTCTTCCACTGTTTGCTCTTGTTGTCCTTCTTGCCCTTCTACTTGTACTTGGTGCCCTTCATCTTCGCTGCTTCTTCTTTGTCGGATTTCTCATTGGCTATTGGGCTTTCTCCTCTGTGAGCCAAATTCGTGTGCGACTGTGTCTCTCTTCAGACCCTCTCGCGAACAACTAGAATTCAAAAGCTATAAGCCAAAAGTCAAAAGCCATAGCCTACGGACATTCCACAATGTAAACATCATGTTTTTGTACTAAATTTTCTCAACGTCGAACTCTTGTAGTAACACAAGAAAAGCAACATCATTAGTTGGCATACAAGCAAAGCTATGAAAGCTTTAAGAACTCCACCCATTTAGGCAATCTAATTTGTAGGTAAGGTGGTGGACTTGATAATAAAATTGCTAAGGCCTTACCGATGTGTTAATGACATAATAAAGTGCTGATGTCGGTAACAAAGAAAACAGTATACAACTGTACATGGTTTCGCTGGATGGAGCTGTGAACTTTCTTATATAAATGAGTCTGTCGTTGTGACTAGCTATGCATTTTGATGTAAATTTCATTATTTTTTGACCTCTCCAATGAGCAGCTTGCAAAGAATAGCTCTCCTTTTCTATACATTTTGCATGTCGCGGTGGCGGGTAGTTGGCCTAGCTACGTCGTAGCACACGAGCGACTCTAAATAGGAAATTGGTCTTATATAGCAAGAGCAAGAGAGTCATGGGCTGTTGGCAGGCCTAGAAAGATGAGAGTCATGGGCAGTTAGCAGCCCAAGCCACGGCGTGTGCACTAGTCTCGCAAGGCGGATCCACATTTACCCAAGGGGGGCACATGCCCCCAGGTCGATTTTAATTTTTATTTCTTAGAGTTTAAGTTTACATAGTGCGTGCCCCCACATGACAGATCAATCCAACATCATGTTCTCTAACATGTGTCCACATTATTAATTTGTTATCCTATATCCATGATCCATGAAACATGATCATCAATCAACACATGTGCTGATCTGTAACTCATAATTATCCCATATAATGATATAAGATCAGGGATAATTTAGAATAATATCAAAACATGAATAAAGAGTTTCACGAATAAGTCACATACTTGTTGACCAATATTAAAGATATTTATTTAAAGGACAAAATAACATATTATTCAAAAGATCATAAATATAGAAGTGATACAATTATTTCTGTGATTACCTCTAAGACATATCATTAACACCCATTCATACCTCTAAGGCATAGATGAGACTAGCAAGAGTATGAAAATGACAAAAGATTGAGATGGTGCGAGTGAATCTTACATTAGAATAACAAGTACAAACATACACACCTTTATTAAGACAAATACCACATATACCCTCAAGGCTAAAACGAGCACATAGTCTAATGCAACTATGAAACCCTAAGCTCGAATATGAGCATGCAAAAGCCTACAAACGCAACATAGTACACAATGTGTAAACTTGACTAGTATATTCTCACGTAATGCTTCGTTTAACAACTCATTATTCAATTCCGCCCATGTAGCACCAGTCTATACTTGTCTCATCCTTAATGTTATTCTCACCAATCTGTTATAATGCTTGTTGACAATGACCAAAAAATCCCACACATAACTAGTGAGCATGACGACATATGCTACAACAGTTAAATCTTTTCTGGTGAGAATGAATACTCTACGCATTCCACGAGACTCCACAAACCCGATGTAGGTGGGGTCACCGGAGCCACCGGTGGTGGGAGGATAGCTGGAACCGCTGGTGGTGGGGATTTGCTCGAGCCAGTGGTGGGGGGATCGTCAGAGCCGTCGGTGGTGAGCGGATCGTCGGAGCTTATGGTGGGTGGATCACCGGAGCCATTGGTGGTGGGTGGATCGCCGGAGCCGCCCGTGGTGGGCGGATGGCTAGAGCTGCCTGTTGTGGGAGGATCTTTGGAGCCGGGAGGATCGTCCAAGCCGACAATGCTGCAAGGATCGCTGAAGCCGTCAGTGCCACATCCGAGCCATCTCCAGTGTAGAGGCACCGTGCTTCTCCACCTGTGTAGAGAAAGAGAACCACTACTACAAGCTTCACAAACTCCTTCCCCATCTCACACCTTTTTTTGCTCACACATTCTTTTCTTTTTTTAACTAAAACTCGTTGCAATCTTGTCGAGACCCGGAACAACAATTCCAAGTCCCTCGGTGTAAATCGCACTATCCCTGAAAAAGCTAGTGCACACAGGGTCAACAATGATAGGTATCATGCATAATCACCACAAATGTTAATGAAACAAGGTGCGGCTTTATAGCCAAGTCTTACAATAAAAAAATCTCAAGGCCAACAGAAAAAAAAAGTCAATGAAAAAGTAAATTGCGGAAGCACAGCCTCTCCACAGGCGAATGACTATAAGATGCGGCCTACTCGTCATGGTTCTCACCGTAGTCGTCGGAGTTGTACCCTGGCAACAGATTTAAGCAAGGTGAGTACTTTAAAGTACTCCATAAGTTACACCAGGAAATATAGCAGAGTTGATGCATGCATAATGGATTTCAAAGTAAGGCTTAATAGGGTAAAAGTGCGGAAAGGCAATACTAAATTTTAGATACAATACTGTAAGTACAAAAGCTGAATTTTAATACAACATATGAAACAATATTTTAACAAGTATTATCGTTAGTGTAGGCTCCAACCCACACTAACTTAACCACAGGCGTCCCATCCGGACCATTGTCAAAACCCAAGCTGTTTGTCCGAAAACCAAGTTTTATAAAAACCAAGTATAATCTGTGAAAACTCTACTCAGAATGTCCATGACCGTGGACATGGCTATCCAGGATAGATTAAAAAATCTATAGAGGTGTACAATTTTACCCACAAGACGTGGCCTCCCGCTTGAGCCACACGATTTAACACACTGCCTTAGGTGTGCGGCGGGGAATTCACGACAAGGCTGTTACAATGATCCATATCGAACTTGTGGTAGTATGAAGTGTCTTTGTAAAATGAATGACAGAAACGGTTCTTAACTTGACTTAGGCTTAATCCACACAACCACATGCACGACAATCAACTACATATCACCAAACACGAAGCATGCCGGCACCTCACCACCTAACCAATAGCCTAAGTCCAAACCAAGTTTCTATTTTTATTTTTAAAATATTTTATAGACTATTCTTGACTCATCGAAGTCAAGAATGCATTTTTAAAACTTAAATCGAATTTAAATTACATTTGGGTAAAAGTACGCATTCATATACAGTAAAACAATGTAATTTAATTTGAAATAATAGGGTCAACATAGTCAAAGGTGTAACTTACCTTGCTTGAAGTCCTGCAGCGAAGCGTCGTCGAAATCGAACTCTCCGGAATCGTTGAAATCTAAACGTGAAGATCCAAATTCAAAAACAAAATTCAAATAAATTCAAAAATTCAAAAGAGTTTTAGAAATGGCAATTTCATGATTTTAGAAAAATTTAGAAATTTCAACAGGTCAATTTGGAGTTAAAATGAAGAAGTTATGGCCTTCTAAAGATTAAATACAATGAAAAGGAAAATATCTATTTTCTGAAATTATTTTTAAACCGAAAAGCATTTATGACGTCAGCATGAATTATTTTTCTGAAGGAAAATAATGATTATGATGTCAGCAGCATAATTAATTTTGACCGAATTAATTTTAAATGGAAAATCAGGTTTTATTGCGTCAGCATGACGTCAGCTCTGGGACTATTAAATTCGGAGAGAGGCTGACATGTGGGCCCGATCTATGGTGGACTAAGTCCATGGACTGAAGTGGGGTGAGGTGGCATGCGGGGCATGGGGAGGTGAGGTGGCGCTGGTGTGGCAGGCCTGGCGCGGATGTGGTGTCCCCCGGGCTGCCACATTGGCTACCACGTCAGCCCGACCTGCTGACGTGGCTTGGCCGGCGGCTGCGGCACTCAGGGACTAAGGGTCGCTGACGATCCCATGGACGGCGGTGTTGGCCGAGTGGCGCAAACACAAGAGGGGAGTGAGGGGAGTCTTCTAGTACCTTGCGCGGATTTCGAGGAGGCTCACGGCGGCGGAGGTGCTCCGGTGGCGTAATTGCTCGGGGCAGAGGTGACCGACGATCACCGAGGCACGAGGAAGGTCGGAGCAGCGTTGGTGAGGGGCGGGGAGGCCCGAGGCGGCGGCGATTGCTCGCCAGAGTTGGTGAAGTTGGCGGAGAGGAAAACGAGCACGGGGAAGGCCTAAGAGCTCTTGTCAAACCCCGGAGCAATGACTCCTGGATCCTCTGTGTAAATCGCACTAGTCCAGGATCAAACTAGTGCACACAGTGGATAACAAAGATTCATATCATGCACAATGACATTTATTCATTAACTAAATATGGGCCTGATGGCCAAAGTTTACATCAATGGTTCATAAACCAAAAATAAATATAAGCAGCGGAAGAAAAACCAATAAAATAGCAGCCCATCCTGCCTGCCCACAGGCGAATGACTGTAAGACGTGGCCTACTTGTCATTATTCTCACCAAAGTTGATGAAGTCCTTCTCTAAAAATAGTGAATGAAGCAACATGAGTACATAAAATACTCCACAAGTTACACCAGGAGGTTTAATAGAGTTAATGCATGCATAAAGGTTGACAATGGAAGGCATAGTAGGGCTAGTTGAGCGTAAAGCAGAGTTTAGGTAAATACTGTAAATAGATTCAAAAGCTGAATTTCATACAATAGATAGAAATGACAATTTAACAAAATAATATCGTTAGTGTAGGCTCTGACCAAACACTAACCTATCCACAGGTATCCCACCTGGTCTATCTTTTCCAAAAGATCTCACATGAATTCCATCCATCCATATGCTTTTTAAAATCTCATATGGATTCCATTCATCCACAAGCCTTTTTAGAAACTATTTTGAAAACCAAAAACTAATCCATGAAAAACTTTACTAGGCTTGTCCATGACCGTGGGCACGGCTATCTAGGATAGATATTGTACAGCTTTACCCACAAGATATGATTATCTCATATTGTCGGCCACTACACACTTCTGTAGGCGTGCGACTAACAAAACCATAACAAGGCCTTTACAATACTAAGTCATCAACTTGGTCACGCCACCACTAAGGTTTCACCACAACTTGAATCCACAAGTTAAAGCCCCCTCTTGTGTTGTGTGAGATTTCTCATGGCCTACGCCACGCTCACATTCAACCTATAGCAAGACCAAAGTTGGGACCTCACAAATTAGTTAGCCAAGACTGTCCCATACCAGTCTTGTGGTAGTACGATATGACTTTGCAACAGTAGCTCACAGACCGGTCCTTAACTTGACTTAAGCTTAATCCACACACCCCTTGTGACTGACAATCAACATTGTGTCACCGAACAACAATGCATGCCAGCACCCACTACCTAACCATTAGCCTAAGTCAAAACCAAGTTTTATATTTTCCTTTGAAATATTCATATACCTTCTTGACTCACCAAAGTCAAGAATAGAGTTTAGAAAATCATCATACTGAACTGAAACAAATATTCCCACTTAAATCATTCTAAGAATGGCTAAGCAATTTTATAAAATTTCTAGTCAATACTACTGTACTAATTAGATTTTCATCTAAGGTGACAAGGCATAAGAAAGTTCAATATCAAATTTGGCCATAAACAAAGGGATTTGGGTATAACTTAGAATTTAAATCGAATTTAAACTAGATTTGAATAAAAGTACGCATGCATAATAATTTTAAAAACAACATAAATAATTTAAATTATTAAGAGCAATATGATCAAAGGTGTAACTTGCCTTGCTTCGAAGTTTGCTGAGGTTCGTCGAAGTTATACTCTCTGGATTAGTCGTAGTCTACACGCGAAAAGGCAGAACAAACTAGACTCAAATAAAATCCAAATAAAATCCAAAAATTAGGAATATATACTGGAAGATAGAATATGACTTTAGATGAATTTAGGGATTTGAACAGGTCCAAATGGAGTTAGGATGAAGGAGAGCGACTTCTGGTGAATTTCAAAGAGATGAATAGAAGAAATTATTGAAATTCTTTTCTTTGTGAAGGAAAATCGGTCGCAAGCTAAAATATTTGTATATGGTCGAAACCATGATCGAAGGTATAGTCGAACACTTGGTCAAAACCATAATTGAATCAACGGTTGAAGATGCGGAGGTCTAAGTAGAAGACAAAGACTCCAAGTATGGGTGCAGTCGAAGTTGAAGATTCGATTGAAGACCTGGTCAGAACTGTACAGTGATCGAAGAACACTATAGCAGTCGAGAACAAAGGGTAGTTGGAGTTGAGTGGTCGTAGAAGGAGTTCCGTGTGGTTGGGACGACAATGAACGATAATGGTCAAAAGCGATAATGGTGGAGAGCGAAGGTACTCGGAGGCTTAGAGCGAAGAGTGATAGTGGTCGGAAGCGACTACGGTCGGAGGTAGATGGAGACGGCAGTGGTTGGGAGCGACTGTGGTCGGGAGTGACTGTAGTTGGAAAAATAATAGTGGTCAAATGGATTGGAGGTTACACCGTGGATAGAGAGATCGGAGGGTTTCAAGAGGTCGGAGGGTGTGGAGGTTAAAAAGGTCCAACAGCTATGGTCGGTTCAAAGACGAAGATCAAAGCTGAAGGCTCCGAGATCGAAGGTCAAGTCGAAGTCCTTGAGGTCGAAGGTTGAAGGCTGGAGTCGAAATCTCCGAAGGTCAAAGTCAAAATCGGAGTCTTCGAAGGTCAAAGTCTCTGGGGTTGAAGGTCGAAATCAAAGTTGAAGGCTCTGAGCTGTCGGAGTCTAAGAAGCCTCCGAACAGCGGAGTCTAAAGAGCCTCGGATGGTGGAGTCTAAAGAGCCTCCAGATAGCGGAGTCTTAGAATCGGATGGTTGAGAGAAGTCGGATGGCTTCGCGTGGCAAGATCCGAGCGATCCAACGGCGGCGAAGATCGGTGAGATGTACAAAAGAGGGAGAAGAGTATGAGTCCGATTTTACCATGGCGCAAGGTTCGGGCTGCACGAAGTTGGCTAGCGGCGAGGGTGTAGCGGAGGTGGGGTACGATTATCGGCGGCGGAGACTCTCCGACGACGACTTGCTCGGAGAAGGGGCGTCGAATGTTCACGTGGGCCTGAGGAAAGTTACCGGCGGTGGGGTACTCCGGTCATGCTCTGGCTCGGGAAAAGAGTGAAGGAGGTGTGCGCGGTCCCATCGAAAATTTGGCGGTGGTGGCGTGGGCGTCGGCGGGATTGCTTGGCGGAGGGGTGGCGAGGTGAAGAAAAGAGAGAGGGGATTGCGAGGAGTGTGTTGGTGCTCTTGTGCATTACCGCAAGTGTTTGGAAGGTGGTTGGTGGTGAGGTGAAGCGGAGCGCGACTCGGGCGGCAGTGGCGACGACATCTGGCGGTGAGGAAGCTCAGCCAAGGGGCGGTCGAGAAAATCCAAAAATTATGAAATAAATACTAAAAGATAGATTATGAATTTAGATGAATTTACAAACTTGAATCATTGGATTTGAAATTCGGACAAAGGAGAATGAGCGATTGGAAGATTGGCAGATCAGAAATTTCGAAAAAAGAAGAAAAATCAGGAATATTCCTGCGCATGAACAATAACTCATGAGAGCGTTTTGGCCGTGGAGGTGGTGAGAAAAGTCACAGGAGGTGAAGCCAACTTGCAAAATAGGTTGCTAAGGACCCGAGGCACATGTAGGAAGTGACGACACGTCAAACAGTGCACGGTGACGACGTAGACAACGACAACGGCATAGGGTGTGGAGAGAAGAATAATTTTTGAGCATAGAAAATGGAGAATTAAGGTAAGCATAGCCAAGAATGCGGTGAGGCGAAGCTAGAAAATTTATTGACTAATCCAAAAACTCTCCGGAGGCGACCCAATCGTCGTTTGAACGACGACGGTACCGAAACACAAAAACTTAATATCTTTGTGCTCAGTAGAGCGAATCCAAAACCATTTGAAACATAGCCACCTGGGATGGTTTGGCACATTTTGATGTGAACGGATTGTTGAAAGCATTCCCGGACAGGCGGGGACGCGAAGTACCATTTACAGCCTTGGCGCAAAAATTTGGGAAATGTTTTTGGACAAACGGAGGGGAGCTCGGTGTAGAACGCGTCGAGATGAACTGAACGGCATAGATGGCTCGGCAACGGACTAGCGAAACATGGTGGACAAGCCTTTAGGCAGCCGACAGGCTGACATCGGCATTCCGAGCAAACGGAGAGGAGTTAACATGCAAGAGTTGCGATGAAACGAAGAGTAGAGCATGAGGAACGTGATGCTCACCTTGGTTTTGGTCAAGCACGCACGGTCGGCCGGTGGTAAGGCGAGGAACGGCGACTCGATTTGGCCCACGGTGGTGATGATGCTCCAGCGATGTTCCGTCAGAGGCGAGGTGAGCACCGCGTAAAACGTGACGAGGCGAAGCCAACGGTGTGGTCAAACGCGGCGGGGCTCCACTGTAGGTGAAGCAATAAGCCGAAGAATGTGTTTGAATGGCAAAACAAGAACTTCGGTTGTGGCCAATAGAGAGGGAGTGGAGACTTGAGACTTTCGGGGTTGAGTGAGGGTAAGGAGGGGCTCACAGTGCTCCCTTTTATAGGGGTTGAGGAGGTCCGAGGAGGGAAATCAAAGGACCATTTCTTTGAATGGCATGGGTTAAATTCTCGCGAAACGGCTCATGAATGGGAGGGAAAACGGTGGGGAATGAAGGAGCTTGATGAGAAGAAGTGATTGCAATTTATTTTGTGAAAAACCATTGAGGAAATCAAGAGATATTGAAGATTGAAGAAAGCTCAACACGGGCGTTCATGGCGGCTTGGAACGAAACGTTCACTAGAGAAATAGGAAAAATAGGAAGGAAGAAGAAAGGAAAAAGGAGGAGAGAGAAAAGAAAAAAAAAGAAAAAAAATTTCAAGAAACTTTTATAAACATCGTTGGAACCTAAAAAGACCAAAAAATACTTTTGGAATTAATTAACGTTTATTTTAATTTTTAAAAATGTTTTTCTTTTCTAGCTTTAAAATAATATAATAAATAACAAATAAAGCTTAAAAATCTTTAAAAAATTCATAGAAGTTTCTAAAGCTATTGCGAACTTATAAAAATATTTGCAACTAAAATTTATGTATTTTTCTTTATAATTTTTTTTGTTTAACAGAAAGGTTCTTTTCTTTAAAGCAGAAAATCAGGTCAACTCAAAATTTAAAAATTCAAGCGACCAAATAACTTTAATTTTTATTTTAAACTAAATTAATTACTATTTTGTTTTATTTATTTATTTTTATTATTTTCTTTATAAAAAAACTAGGCTGTTACAGCTCTAGTGCTCGAATTGAGAGGTGAGGGAGAGGCGGTGTGACAAGGAGAGGCCCTAGGAGGTTTTATAAAGGTCTGGGGGGTAATGGGCACATGCACATTCAACCGAAGTGAAACCGCCGTGGAGGCTTAATGCGACGGCGAGCGGGGGTTTAAATGGGGAGGTAACGTCGGCAATGGATAAGGGGGGTTTAATTTCCTGTTGGCACGGGAGGGCAATCGGGAAGGAAACCGAAGCTTTAAAAGCTTTGGTTTTGGCACTAATGGCGGCAGCGGTGGGCGCAAGGAGGAAGACATGGCGGGAACGATGGATCTGACAGGCGGGGGCCACCGGTCAGTGAGAGAGAGCAAAAGGAAAGGGGAGGGGCGACGGTCGGATCTGCGACGAGTGGCAAGAGGAAGAGAACGCAGCCGCTAGGTTCGGAGTGAACTTGTAAGTGAGGGGGAAGGGCGGAGATTCAATGCGACAACGGGAACTTAATCGGAGCCGTTAGAGTGAGGGCCGAAGGGGTAAGTGGCTATGGGCGGATGAGAATTGGTACGGCAACGGGTAAGGGTTCGGATCAAGCCACTTGTCGGCCGGAGGGGAGAGAGGAGCGAGCGAAGCGGTAAGTGGCGGCGGGTGGACTGGATTAGATCGGGCGGGGTGGAGGCTTGTCCGATGCGTGATAGGTGTCGGCTAGGGAGAGAGGGAAGGCGGGGAAAAGGGTTAAGTGATTTCGGACGGTTGTGATTTGATCCGGCGGCGCGGATTGGACCCGAAGGCAACACTTGTCAGCCCGGGAGGGTTTTGGGATTTAAATTCCTTTTTGATTTTCCAGAAATGATTTGGAGGCTTTAAAATACTTGAAAAATACCAAATAAATTTTAAAAATTCCAGAAAAATTCAGAGAATCATCTAGAACCTTTGTAGACTCAATAAAAATATTTTCCACCCAATCTGATAATTAGATTTTGCAAAAACACTAATTAACTTTAAAAGGAGAGTTTTTAATTTCTAGAAAATCCTGAAAATTATTATAATTATAGATTTTGACTTAGGAAAATGAAATGCATTTATTTTGACTTTTATAAAATGAAATACTTTAATTTTTCACTACCAGGCTTGAAATAAAATCCAGGAAAATCCCATTAAATTCTAGAAAAACACTTAAAAAGGAAATTAAAATTTTTGGAATATTACAAACCTACCCCCCTTAAAAGAAATCTCGCCCTCGAGATTTGCACTGGCTAGCAAAAGAGATCGAGATGGTTGGCCTTCAGGTCTTCTTCTCGCTCCCAGGTGTCCTGGTCTTCGGTGTGGTTGCTCCACTGAACCTTGCAGAATCTGATGGTCTTCCTTCTAGTCTGACGCTCAGCTATCTCAAGGATCTTGATCGGTTGCTCTTGATAGGTGAGATCGTCTTGAAGGTTCAAGGTTTCCAATGCAGCTTGCTCTGTGGGGACTCGGAGGCACTTCTTCAGCTGAGAGACGTGGAAGACGTCATGCACTCCTAACATGCTTGGCGGCAGCTCCAACTGATAAGCAACTTCACCTCTCTTGCTCAAGATTTTGAAGGGTCCCACAAATCTTGGTGCGAGTTTTCCTCTGACTTGAAACCTCTTGACTCCTCTGAGTGGAGACACTCTGAGATAGACGTAGTCCCCGACCTCAAAGGTCAAGTCTCATCGACGGTTGTCCGTATAACTCTTTTGTCGAGATTGAGCTATCTTCAGTCTGTCCTTGATCTTTTTTACTTTATCATCGACGTGTTGAAATAGGTTTGGACCAACTTCTTGGGGTTCTCCTTGTTGTTCACAAAGCAAGGGTGTCCTGCACTTTCTGCCATACAAGGCTTCGAAAGGTGCCATCTGCAAACTGGCTTGATAGCTATTGTTGTACGAGAATTCTGCATAGGGCAATGAATGGTCCTAACTGTTCCCAAAATCCAGAGTACAAGCTCTTAACATATCCTCGAGTACTGTCTGGGGATGGTAAGCTGTACTGAAACTAAGCTTACTCCCTAACTCTTCATGCAGTTTTTGCCAGAATCGAGAAGTGAACTGGCTGCCTCGATCTGACACTATCTTCTTGGGAACTTCGTGTAAGCACACAATTCGAGACATGTACAGCTCAGCTAATTTTCTCCCAGAGTAAGTGGTCTTGACTGGTATAAAGTGAGACATTTTAGTCAACCGGTCAATGATTACTCAAATCGAATCATAACCCGATTGAGTCCTCGGATGTCTGGTTATAAAATCCATACCGATTTCTTCCCACTTCCAATTTGGCATATGCTGATCTTTGTCTTTGAATCATATTTGTTCCTCATATGATATACGATCAGGATCATTTAGAAATAGCAACATCTTAGTATTTAAGAGTCTCATGAATAAGTCACATACTCATTGATCAATAATGATGATGTCTATTCCAAGGAACAAAGTAATGTATCATAAACATAGTATGTGATATATACAACATTCCATGTTGCCTCTAGGCATATCACTAATAGCCTCCCACTTGCACTAGAGTCAACCATGTAGGTATCTAATACCCATTGCCCTAGTGTGAGCCTCATGCTTTGGTCGGGAAGCGGCTTTGTCAACGGATCTGCAATGTTCAAACCGCTTGTACTTTGCATATCTTAACATCGCTCTCCACTATCTCGCGGATGAGATGAAATCGCCAGAAATGTGCTTGGACTTACGTGCGATCTAGGCTCCTTGGCTTGTGCAATGGCCCCACTATTGTCACAAGAGAGGTCCATTGGGCTGGAGGCACTAGCCATCACACCAAGCTCGAAATAAATTTCTTGATCCAAACAGCTTCTTTGGCACTTCGTGTCGCTATGTACTCGCCTCGTTGTAGAATCAAGAACCGTCTCTGCTTGGAACTCTTCCGCTACCGCACCGCCATTCAGCAGTAACACAAATCCAGATTGCGATCTAAAATCATCTTTGTCGCTTTGGAAGCTAGCATCGTGTAACCATTTACAACGAGCTCTTCCTCACCTCCATAGACAAGGAACACATCTTTAGTTCTTCTCAAGTACTTCAAGATGTTCTTTACGGCAATCCAGTTGACTTTCACCGATCTCGATCGTATCTACTCGTAGCACTTAAAGCATACGAAACATCCGGACGTGTACAAAGCATGGCATACATAATGGACCCAATAGCCAAGCATATGGAATCGCATTCATTTTATCCCGCTCATCGTGTACTAGGACACCGATTCTTGCTAAGATTTATACCATGTGACATAGGTAGAAAACCTTTCTTGGAATCATGCATGTTGAACCTTTTCAACACCTTGTCAATGTACATATCTTGGCTTAATCCAATTAGCCTTTTGATCTATCTCTATAGATCTTGATGCCCAGAATATATGCTGCCTCTCCTAAGTCTTTCATAGAGAAACTATTTTTAATGAAGACTTAACAGATTCGAGTAAAGGAATGTCATTTCCGATCAGAATATGTCATCCACATATAAGACCGAAATACGAGTGCGCTCCCACTAGCCTTTTGTAAACACAAGGCTCTTCTTCGCTCTTGATGAAACCAAACCCTTTGATTACTTCATCAAAACGAATGTTCCAACTCCGAGATGCCCGCTTTAATCCATAAATGGATCTTTGAGCTTGCATATCTTTCCAACGGATTGCGGATCGACAAAACCCGTGGGCTGTGTCATGTACACATCCTCACTCGATTTCCATTAAGGAAAGCTGTTTTGACATCCATTTGCCATATTTCATAGTCGAAATATGCAGCAATCGCTAGAATGTCGAATCATAACCCGATTGAGTCCTCGGATGTCTGGTTATAAAATCCATACCGATTTCTTCCCACTTCCAATTTGGTACTGGTAATGGCTGCAAAAGCCCAGCAGGTCTCTGATGTTCCGCTTTAACTCTCTGACAGATGTCACAGGCTTCAATAAACTCTGCTATTTCTCTTTTCATACTGACCCACAAGTATCTTTCCCTCAAGTCCTGGTACATCTTGGTACGACCTGGGTGAATTGAGTGCGGAGTGTCATGAGCCTCCTTAAGGATCATGGTTTTGATTTTCTAATTATTCGGCACATAGATGTGGTTCTCGAACCAAACCGTGCCATGTTCATCTTCACTGAATCCTGGTGCTTTGCCTCTTCTCATATTCTTTTTGAGTTCCTGAATATCCTCATCAACTTTCTATGCTTCCTTGATCTGATCTGGTAGGTCTGGTTGAATTTCAAAAGTAGTGAGAATGCTTGACTCTACCGGATTTAGACTTAGATGGGTGACTCCCTCCTGAAGTCGGGTCTGGTCCTCTGCCGTTAAAACCACATTTGCATAAGACTTCCTACTCAAGGCGTCGGCCATAACATTTGCCTTTCCAGATGGTAATGTATTCCAACATCATAGTCTTTTATCAACTCCAACCATCTTCGCTGCCTCAGGTTTAGTTCTACTTGGGTGAAGATGTATTTCAAGCTCTTATGGTTCGTGTATACTTTACAACGGTTACTGATACGATAGTGGCACCAGATCTTCAAAGCATGCACTACAGCTACTAATTCTAAGTCATGAGTAGGATAATTGCACTCATGAGGCCTTAGTTGGCACGATGCACAGGCTACCACCTTGCCTTCTTGCATCAAAACACAGACTAAACCAAGATGGGAGGCATCACAGAAAACCTCAAAGTCTTTGTGCACATCCGGCAAAACGAGCACGGTGCTGAGACTAGCCTTTTCTTGAGGGTCTGAAAACTCTGCTCACAAACTTTCGTCCATCCGAACTTCTTTTTCTTCTTTAACAACTATGTCATGGGCTTGGCTAGCTCTGAGAATCCAGCTATGAACCGATGGTAATAACATGCAAGTCTGTCAAGACCCGAATATGCAAATCCGGACTCCCTGTGTATTCTGCACTAGTCCCAGGATCATGCTAGTGCATCACAGTCAAACATAGATATCATCACAACCATATACATGTTTAATTAAAGGAAAAGCTAAAATATCAATAAATATCCAAAAGTACGACCTTATGGCCAAGCTTACAATAGACTAGCCCTTCGGGCTTTAACAAAACTAGTAGCGGAAATCCAAAATAAAGCGTAGTGGCCAATCGACAAGCCCACATGCTATTGAGTGGAGAACGAAGCCTAATCCGCGAAATCGTCGAAATACTCTCCTTCTGGAACCTCCTGCTGGTGATACTCCTCTTCCTCAACTGAGCAACATTGGGCATAAAGCCGTGAGTACATTGGTACTCAACAAGTCGTTTGTAATAAATGAATGCAATATAGTATGCAAGGCTTACCAAAGGAAGGCTGAAAGGTTAATTTGCATAAATGACAGTTGAAGGTAAATACAGTAAATAGATTGAAAGCGAACTTTAAGTAAAACAATAATAAATAATAAATAATCAAAGGAATTGACATAACCACTTGCAGACCTCCCATCCACAAGCTAAACCAACCGCTTATGGACCTCCCATCCATAAGCTAAACCAACCGCTTATGGACCTCCCATCCATAAGCTAAACCAACAGTAGATTAACCATCTACTGTCCAACCACAATACACAAGTTTTCAGAAATAACTACCCCTCATGTGAAATCATCGAGCATTGTCCATGACCGAGGACGCGGCTATTGGAATAGTTTTACACTCTGCAGAGGTTGCACAACTGTACCCACACGATGTGATTAGCCCCGGCCGAAGGTAACCACAACAAGGCCTTTACAAAGTTCAATTCCAACTCAATCCACCCGCTAGAGTTTCGCTTCACACCCCCCTTGCGTCACATGAAAATCAGCAACCATGTTCATCTCAATGGCAAGATTAAAGTTGAAACATCCCAAATTAATCAGCCAGCTCCATCCCATACCAGACATGTGGTTTGCACGGTAAAGCTCAGATCAATGGCGTGCAAAGTTAAGTCCTTAAGTCTACCCGGGCGAGACTACCTCATCCCTCGAAGTGCTCCAACACTTCCCCCTTTACTGCACGATCACTCGCCCGAGTGAAAACCAATTTGTATAACCACCACCGATGACGCACCAACGTCATGGCATAAATTTTAATACTATGGCACCAACCACGATCTGCTGTGGCTCCAACTATGGTTCAATATCTCATTAAGTCAAATTAATTATTCACGTGTGATGATAAACCCAATCGTAACTATAAGCAAAGGTAAGCATTCTATCGTACCAACCCATGTGATAAATAACTTAGCATCACTAGTATGTTTCCCAACCTATGGTGACAATGGTATCATGACATTCCAAATTATCAAGGAGGGATAAATCAATCTGGGACAATAATTACCAATTACAAGGTTTGAATAAAAATAGCGATGCAATGTAATTTAAAACAAAATAATTAAATAATAGATTGCAAACTGGGTTCAACATGATCAAAGGACACGACTTACCTTAGTTATGCTCAGTGAGGTACTCTTGGTCTTCAGGCGTGGATCCTGCTCCTCCGGAATCGAGATCTAACGAGAGAGAAAACGACTAAAATAAAAAAAACACATAAAATAATAAGCAAATGAACTCCAAAAATCATGAAAATAGAACCAAAAGCTAGAGCTCGATTTTAGATAAATTTAGAAAAAAGAACGGGGTCAATCGGAGCTAGGACGGAGGAGAACGGGCTCTCGGAAAATAAACCCTAAAGTTAAATCGGGAAATTCAAAAAATGCACTGTGCTATGAACCCGGTCCACGGGAGGCTCGGTCTACGGTGGACGCGGCGCACGAAACAGTGCACGCAGGAGGGAGGGGTGCTGACGCGGCGAGGCTGGGCTGATGTGGCAGCTGCTGTTGTTGCCACGTGGCACGGGGTGACGTGGTGGCTGACGTAACTGCCACGTTGGTAGGGCTGACGCGGCACGGCTCGGGTGCGGCGGTGGTGGCGCGGATCGGACGGCTGTGGGGCGTGCACACAGCAAGATCTGGGGCGTTGGCTCAGATCTGGATGGGTGGTGGAGATTGCGTGCGGCGGAGGCGGCAGTTGGTCGGATGGCTGACGCGTGGCTTGGCGCGCCGCGCGGAGCGTCGCACGGGCGCGGGCACGCGGGATGCGCACGGGCGCGTCCGGCGCGATGCAGCGGCGACGAGGGAGGCGACGCGGGAGGCGACGGGCGCAACGGGGCTCACCGGCGATGGGGACGGCGGCGAGGACGGCTCGGCGACGGACGGCTCGAGTAACGACGCAGACGGGCAGGCGCGCACGGACGGCAGCCGAGCGCTCCGGCGCGCGCTGGCGCGAACGGCGAGGAGCGGCGGCGCGAGAGTTCGGCGAGGCGGCACGTGAACCGAGGATGAGCAGCGGTTTTATCACGCGAACCGAGGCAGTTTGATCCGGACGCGGTGCGACATGGACGACCGGGATCAAACCACGTGGCGCGGGCGCGGATTTGACGGTGCGGACGCGGGGCAGCGGCGGCGGTTAGGGTTAGGGTTACGCGGGCGCGGATGCGGGACACGCGGCAAGGGCGGATCCGACGGCGGGGAAGCGAGGCAGGGCGGGCGCGCGAGTGGGCCGAGCTGGTGCTACCGCGTGGTGGTGGGGAGGGATCGGACGGCGGAGAGTGGGCGGGCGCGGGCGCTAGGGTTTGCGCGGGGCTGGGTTGCGCGGAGCGCGGGGGAGCTTCGGATGAGCGACGCGTGGGCGGGACGGGGGATCGGGCGGCCGAGAGGGAGGCGGGGCGCGAGAGAGGGAGAGGGCACCGGGATAATGACGCGTGGAGGGGAGGAGATCCGATGGCTGAGGGGATTTCCCCGATTAATTAATTTTCAAAAATTCAAATAAAATGCCAGGGGCTCTAGAAAATAGCAAATAAATCCCAAAAATTCACCGAAAATACCAAAAATTCCTTGAGACACAAGGAACCCAAATAAAATATTTTTAGCAAATGTTGAAGTTTAATTTAATCATATTAAATCCTTTTAAAATTCTAAAAATTCAAATTAAGCTTTATTTATTCCAGAAAATTCCAAAAATTTATTTTTAAATTCAAGGTTTTTAAAAGCTCTGAAAATCAGGATGTTACAAAGTCCAAGGAAGCTTCTGACTTTGGTTACCAACTTGGGTTGCTTTCATTCCATTACTGCTTCTATTTTGGAAGGATCCACAGCGATTTCTTCGGCTATCACTATATGCCCTAGGAAAGCAACCTTCTTTAGCCAAAATTCACATTTAATGAATTTGGCGTAAAGCTAATGCTCTCGAAGTTTTTCCAAAGTTATCCTGAGATGAGTCTCATGCTCTTCTTCAATCTTAGAGTATATAAGAATGTCATCGATGAAGATCACCACAAACTTGTCTAAGTATTTAATAAATACACTGTTCATCGTACTCATGAAATAGGCGGGTGCATTGGTCAGTCCAAACGACATAACAGTAAACTCATAATGTCCATATCGGGTGGAGAAGGCAGTCTTGGGAATGTCTTCCTCACGGATCTTCAACTGGTGATACCCTGACCGCAAATCAATCTTGGAGAAGACACTAGCTCCTTTTAACTGATCAAACAGGTCATCAATTCTGGGTAGTGGATACTTGTTCTTGATTATGACATCATTGAGTGCTCTGTAATCCACACATAGCGTCAAACTTTCATCCTTTTTCTTGATGAACAGAACAGGTGCTCCCCAAGGTGACGATCTTGGTCGGATGTATCCCTTATCTTCCAATTCCTGAAGCTGCTTCTTCAACTCTGCTAACTCGTTAGCAGGCATCCGATACGGCCTGTTGGAAATTGGAGCGGTGCCTGGGACTAGGTCAATCATAAACTCGATTTTCCTATCCGGTAGCATTCCAGGTAACTCTTTGGGAAACACTTCTGGGTATTCCCATACCACAGGTACTTCTTCCAAAGCTTAGAGATGATAAAGGGCACACTCCTCCTCTGCAGGGATTTCTAGGGAAAAGACAATTTCTATTCCTTGGTCATTGGTGAGGGTGATGGATCTGGTAGCACAATTAATCTGGCTTTTATTTTTGGCTAACCAATTCATTCCAAGAATTACATCCAACCCTTGCAATTCCAAAACCAAAAGGTCGGCTAGGAACAGGGTCCCATCTTTGAGCAATTCTACTCTTGGTCATAAAGTCCCTGTTCTCATTTCTGCTCCAGAGGATTGAACTATCATAGGGTTGCTAAGGGTCACCATGTCCAACCCATACTTATTCACAAAAGCTTTTGACACAAAAGAATGTGAAGCTCCGGAATCAAAAAGCACTGATGCTGGTATTGAGTTAACAAGGAACATACTTAGCACGACGTCCGGTGCGGCCTGAGCTTCTTCAGCCGTCACATGGTTCACTCTCCCCTTGACGAAGGTCTGCGGCTTCTGTTGCCTTTGGTTCTAGCTTCCCGATGCTCCTGAACTGGCAGCGGGTTGAATCTTCTTAGGGCACATCTTAGCATAGTGCCCTATTTCCTTACAGTAGAAACAGCTCACTCCATCCGAAGGGGGACTGCTCTTCGGGACTTGACCACTGGCAACTGGGGTGCGGTTGGCCTAGAACTACGAGTAGTTGGCTTGGAACGGTGGGCGGCTGGCTGAGGGCCTGAACTTGCTCAACGAAGTCTTGAAGCTGCTGCCCAGTGGCCTGAACTTGTTCATCTGCGGAGGGGTACTGCGTGCCTTATGAGAACTTGCAAAGTTACCCCTCTGATCAGCCATCCTTCTCTTCCAGTTCTCCATCTCTACGTGCTTGCCCTCCTGGCGGATGGCCTTACTGACTAGCTAATGGAAATCTGCATAGTCGCCCGATATCAGCTGCACCGAGATATTGTCATTCAAGCCCTCTAAGAACCTTTCCTACTTGGCTTCATCTGAAGCTACATCTTCTGGAGCATACCGTGATAGCTGGTTGAATTTCTGCAAAGACTTGTTTACCATGCGGCTGCTTTGTCAAAGGGCTCAGAACTCCTTCTTCTTTAGTGTCATGGTGCCGGTGGGGATGTGAGCTTTGCAGAAGCTCTGCACGAACTCATTCCATGTCATAGCCTAAGGGTTGGCATGCGAGGCAGTGAAGGTGTCCCACCATTCGGACGCGGGTCCGTTCAACTGATGAGAAGCAAATAGGACTCGCCCCCAATCGGTGCACTGAAGGATGTCTAGCTTCTTTTCGATCAACCTCAACCAGTCATCGGTGTCCATGGGTTCTGCACTACCGGCAAAAGTTGGTGGCTTGATCCTTAGGAACTTCGACAAACGGTTGGGATGAGCTTGGGATGGTGGCTGATGAACTTGATGAGCTGGGTTGTTGATAGTTTGAGCGAGTAGCTGGATCAACTGATTTTGGTTAGCCATCAACTGAGCCCAATCTGGTCCTGCTGCTGGCGGAGGTGGAGGGATAGGAGCAGACTGGCTTCCTTGAGCTCCGGGGTTGGCATCGTCGTTGAGGTTCCTCCTTGTGTTCAACATCTGCCGAGACCCCGGAGCAACGACTCCTGGATCCTCTGTGTAAATCGCACTAGTCCAGGATCAAGCTAGTGCACACAGTTAATAACAAAGATTCATATCATGCACAATGACATTTATTCATTAACTAAGTATGGGCCTGATGGCCAAAGTTTACATCAATGGTTCATAAACGAAAAATAAATATAAGCAACAGAAGAAAAATAATAAAGCAGCAGCTCATCCTGCCTGCCCACAGGAGAACGGTTGTAAGACGTGGCCTACTCGTCGTTATTCTCACCGAAGTTGATGAAGTCCTCTATGAAAATAGTGAATGAAGCAACAGGAGTACATAAAGTACTCCACAAGCTACACCAGGAGGTTTAACAGAGTTCATGCATGCATAAGGATTGACAATGGAAGGCATAATAGGTTATTTGTGCGTAAAAGCAGAATTAAAGTAAATACAGTAAATAGATTCAAAATCTAAATTTGATACAATAGATAGAAAGAGTGATTTAAGAAAATAATATCGTTAGTGTAGGCTCTGACCAAACACTAACCTATTTATAGGTATCCCACCTGTTCCATCTTTCTCCAAAAAGATCTCACATGGATTCCATCCATCCATATGCTTTTTTAAAATATGCTATGGATTCCATCTATCCATAAGCCTTTTTAGAAACCATTTTGAAAACCAAAATCTAATCCATAAAAAACATTACTCGGCTTGCCCATAACTGTGGGCACGGCTATCCAGGATAGGTTATACACTCTGTAGAGATTGTACAGCTTTACCCACAAGATATGATTATCTCATATTGTCGGCCATTACACGCTTCTGTAGGCGTGCGACTGAGAAATCATAACAAGGCCTTTACAATGCTAAGTCTTCAACCTGGTTAGGTCGCCACTAAGGTTTCACCACAACTTGAATCCATAAGTTGGAGCCCCCTTTTGTTCCGTGTGAGACTTCTCATGGCCTACGTCACGCTCACATTCAACCTATAGCGAGACCAAAGTTGGAACCTCACAAATTAGTCAGTCAGGACTGTCCCATACCAGTCTTGTGGTAGTACCATATGGCTTTGCAACAGTAGCTCACAGACCGGTCCTTAACTTGACTTAGGCTCAAACCACATACCCCTTGTACCTGACAATCGACATTGTGTCACCAAACAATAATGCATGCCAGCACCCACCACCTAACCATTAGCCTAGGTCCAAACTAAGTTTTTATATTTTTTCTTTGAAACATTCATTACCCTTCTTGACTCATCGAAGTCAAGAATACATTTTAGAAAATCATCGTTTCTTGTGAAACAAATATTCTCACTTAAATCATTATAAGCATGCCTAAGCAATTCTATAAAATTTCTAGTCAATACTATTGTACTAATTAGGTTTTCATCTAAGGTGATAAGGCATAAAGAAGTTCAATATCAAATTTGGCCATACACAAAGGATTTGGGTATAATTAGAATTTAAATTGAATTTAAACTAGATTTGAATAAAAGTACGCATGCATAATAATTTTAAAAACAACATAATTAATTTAAATTACTGGGAACAACATGATCAAAGGTGTAACTTGCCTTGCTTCGAAGTTTGCTGAGGTTCGCCGAAGTTATACTCTCCGAAATAATCGTAGTCTACACGCGAAAAGCCAGAACAAACTAAACTCAAATAAAATCCAAATAAAATCCAAAAATTATAAAATATATGCTGGGAGATAGAATATGACTTTAGACGAATTTAAAAAGTTTAATGGGTCCAAAAAGAGTTATAGCGAGGGGGAACGACTTCTGGTAGTTTGACTTCCAAAGAAATAAATAAAAGAAATTATTGGAATTCTTTTCTTTGTGAAGGAAAAGTGGTCGGAAGCTACAATATTTGTGTATGGTCAAAACCATGATCGGCGTAGTCGAAGCCATGGTCGAAACCATGGTCGAATCAACAGTTGAAGTTGCGGAGGTCAAAGTTGAAGATTCAGACGAAGACCAAGTTGAAACTATACAGTGGTCGAAGAATACTATAACAGTCAAGAACCAAGGGTAGTCGGAGTCGAGCGGTCGGAGAGATCGGAGGGTTCAGAGAGGTCAGAGGGTGCGGAGGTTAAAACGGCCCAACAGCCATGGTTAGTTCAAAGACGGAGATCAAAGTTGAAGGCTCCGAGATCGAAGGCCGAAGTCGAAGTCTTCGAGGTCGAAGGTCGAAGGCTAGAGTTGAAATCTCCGAAGGTCAAAGTCTCTGGGGTTGAAGGTCGAAGTCGAAGTTGAAGGCTCTGAGCAGTCGGAGTCTAGGAAGCCTACAAATAGCAGAGTCTAAAGAGCCTCTAGATGGCAGAGTCTAAAGAGCCTCTTGACGATGGAGTCTTATGAGCTTTCAGACGTCGGAGTCTAAGAATCGGATGGTTGGGGGAAGTCGGACGACTTCACATGACAAGATCCGAGCGATCCAATAGCGACGAAGACCGGTGAGATGTACAAAAATGGGGAGAAGAGTATGAGTCTGGTTTTACCTTGGTGCAAGGATCGGGCTGCACAAAGTTGGCTGGCGGCGAGGGTGTAGTGGAGGTGGGTACGATTATCGGTGGCATCGGCGAGGCGCAAGGAGGTCCGAGGCACCGGCAATTCCTCGTTGGAGCTCCTCAACCAAAGAAGGTAGAAGTCGCTCAGTGCAACAGGTTTACGAGCGAAACCAGGGCAATTGAGTGAGAGGAACAGTGGAGCCGAGCCCATGGACGGCAGTGCGGCGCATGAAGCCTGTGGGCTCGCTGGCAGTGCGGGGCACGGCGGGGGTTGGCGAGGGGCGCAAAAGAGAAAGGGGACTACGAGAAGTGTATTGGTGCTCTTGTGCATTACCACAAGTGGCTGAAAGGTGGTTGGCGGCAGGGTTAAGATTATCGGTTTTAATATTTTACCGGAGGGGGCCGGTAAGGCCGATATGACCGATTTTTGGTTTTTTCGGAGAAATTCAGACCAAAAAATTCAAATAAAATTTGAAAATCAAATGTAAACCGGCCGATTATCGCCGAAAATCGGCCGAAAATTGGTTGAAAATATCGGCCGAAAATTTTGAAAGTAATTTCGGTAAAAAAATTCATTCTAAATTTGCAAGCTTTATAGAGCAGATACATAGAAGGTGAAGCCAACTAGCAAAATGGGTTCCTAAGGACGCAAGGCACATGTTGGAATTGGCGGCACGTCAAACGGAGCACGGTGACGATATATACAGTGACAATGACATAGGGCTGGAGAGAGGAATATTTTTCAGACAAGAGACAAGGAGAAATAAGGTGAGCACGGCGTAGAACGCGGTGAGGCAAGGCTAGAAAAATTATCGGCTTAGCCAAAAGCTCACCGGAGGCGACACAATCGTCGTTTGAACGACGTCGGTAGAGAAAAACTAAAAATTCAATATCTTGGTGCTTGGTGCGGTGAATCCAAAATCGTCTGACAGGTAACCACCTGGGATGGTTTGGCACGTTTTGACATAATGGATTGTTGAAAGCATTCTCAGACAGACGAGGACGCGAAGTGCCATTTGCGGCCATGGCTAGGTGTCGGCGCAAAAATTTGGGGAAGGCTTTTGGACAAACAGAGGGGAGCACGGCATAGAACGCGTCGAGACGAACTCAATGGCGCAGACGGCTCGGCCAACGGACTAGCGAAACGTGGCGGACAAGACTTTATGTAGCCTATAGGCTGACATCGACATTCCGGGCAGATGGAGAGGAGTTAACATGCGAGAGTTGTGGCGAATCAAAGAGGAGAGTATGGGGAACGTGATGCTCACCTTGGTTTTGGTTGGGCATGCACGGTCGGCCAGTGGCGACGCGAGGAACGGGACCCGATTTGGCCCACGGCGGCGACGATGCTCCGGTGAAGTTCCAGCGAAGGGGAGGTGAGCACCACGTCGAACACGACGAGGCGAAACTAACGTTGTGGTCAAAAGTGGCGGGGCTCCACTGTAGGCGACGCAACAAGCCGAAGAACACATTTGAATGGCAAAATAAGAACTTCAATTGCGACCAATAGAGAGGGAGTAGAGACTTGAGACTTTCGGGGTTGAGTAAGGATGAGGAAAGGCTCATGGTGCTCCCTTTTATAGGGGTTGAGGAGGCCCGAGGAGGGAGATCAACCAACCATATCCATCAATGGCATGAGTTAAATCCCGTGAAAATGCTCATCAATGAGAGGAGAAACGGTGGGGAAATGGAAGAGTTAGATGAGAGGAGTTGAATGCAATTTATTTCATAAAAAATGGTTGAGAAAATAACAAGTTATGGAGGTTTAAAGAAGCTTGAAGAAACATAGCCATGGCTGCCTGTGTTCTACACGAAGGGTCACTGGAGAAAATAGGAAGGAAGAAGAAAGGAAAAAGGAGGAGAGAGAAAAGAGAGAAAAGAAAAAAGAAAAAGAAAAAATATAGCAAAATTTCAAGAAAATTTTCTAAAGATCCTTGGAACCTGAAAAGACCAAAAAAATAATAATTTCAGAATTAATTGATGTTTATTTGAATTTTAAAAAAATATTTTTCTTTTCTAGCTTTAAAATAATACTATAAATTGAAAACAAAGCTTAAAAATCTTAGAAAAATTCATAGAAGTTTTGAAAACTATTTTGAACTTATAAAAGTGTTTTTAGCTAAAATTTAGATATTTTCTTTTATGAAATATTTTTTTTGTTTAATAGAAAGGCTCTTTTCTTTTTAAAGCAGAAAATCAGGCTAGCGAAAGATTTTAAAATTTCAAGAAAATAAATAAATTTGATTTTTATTTTAAACTAACTTATTTATTATTTATTTTATTTTTACTTTATTTTTACTTGAATTACTTTTCGTAAAAATAACCTATTTTTTAAAGTAGAAAATCAGGCAATTAAATTTTTTAAAATCTTAAGAAGCCAAAAGTAAATATTTTATTTTAAATTAAATCAAATATTTTAAAATAAACAGCTGGGCTGTTACAGGTTCCACGTAACTTTCGCACAACCAAGCACTCACAAAAAGCAACGAAACAAAATCCAAGAAAACAATTAATAAGAGCCAATATAAACTTCTTTTATTTTTATTATAATAAGCTTGAGGCTGCTAACAAGGGACTGCAGCTCGCAAGTAGTGTTTCTAATATTTAAACTTATGGCTTCCGAGATACTGGCGCTACGCTTAAGTCTCTTCGGGGGTGGCTCTGAGGTAGCGGAGTCCTCATCCTTGGCACGATAATTGGCCATCTCCTCCTCCGCAGCACGGAGTCTCTGTGCCATGGAGTGCAGTTCGTCTAGGGTGGCCTGGTTCACAGAGTCCATGGCCTAGGTAAACTGCACCTGCTGGGCGAGGCGGGGGTTGCTCTTGTACTCTGTGGAGGCGAATTCACTGGCAAAATTGACTGGAACTCTGATGGGATAGTAGCGGAAGTTGGTGCGCTGCAGCTCCAGTGCGTTGAGGTTCCTCAGCTGATGGATAGCTTCGCGGGCTACATCCTGAACACCAGCGAGGAAGGTCTCCTGGGGGTAGGGGCGTTGAAGATGTGGGTGGCGGTGTGGTCTCCAAAGTTGGCAAAGATCCTTACTTCGCCCCTCCAGCGTGCTTGATCTCCATACAGACCCAAATATCCCTGGTAAATGGGACGGGGTCAGAAGCCCAACTCTCGCATAAGGCCGTAAAGGCAGTCCGCGAGGTCTCCGGCGAGGGTTCCATGGGTGAAGTGGGTGGGTTGCTCCATCTAAAATTTTGAAAAGGGGAAGAAGTTAGTAAACAGTTTTGATAAGAGACGGAGCAAAGGAGGAAATGGTTTTAAAAATATTTTCTTATCCAAATATATCCTCAAGGTTGGTCTCTATCTAGGGTCACATCTTAGGGTCATTATGGCTCTGATACCATCTCTGTCGAGACCCAGAACAACAATTCCAAATCCCTCTGTGTAAATCGCACTATCTTAGGAAAAGCTAGTGCACACAGGATCAACAGTGATAGGTATCATGCATAATCACCACAAATGTTATTAAAACAAGGTGCGGCTTTATAGCCAAGTCTTACAATAAAAAAAAGCTCAAGGCCAACAGAAAAAAAGTCAATGAAAAAGTAAACTACGGAAGCACAGCCCATCCAGCCTCACCACAGGCGAATGACTGTAAGACGCGGCCTACTCGTCATGGTTCTCACCGTAGTCATCGAAGCCATACTCTGGCAACAGATTTAAGCAAGGTGAGAACTTTAAAGTACTCCACAAGTTACACAGGAAATATAGCAGAGTTGATGCATGCATAATGGATTTCAAAGGAAGGCTTAATAAGGTACAAGTGCGGAAAAGCAATACTGAATTTTAGATACAATACTGTAAGTACAAAAGCTGAATTTTAATACAACATATGAAACAATATTTTAACAAGTATTATCATTAGTGTAGACTCCGACCCACACTAACTTAACATTGGGCATCCCACCCGGACCATTGTCAAACCCAAGTTGTTTGTCCGAAAACCAAGTTTTATAAAAACCAAGTCTAATATGTGAAAACTCTACTCCGCATGTCTATAACCGTGGACATGGCTATCCAGGATAGATTAAAAACTCTACAGAGGTGTACAACTTTAACCACAAGACGTGTCCTCCCGCTTGAGCCACACGATTTAACACACTGCCTTAGGTGTGCGACGGGGAATTCACGACAAGGCTGTTACAATGATCCATAGCCAAAACAGTCACGTCGCCACTAAGGTTTCACCACAACTCGAATATACGAGTTGGAGCCCCCTCTGGTGCCATGTGAGACTTCTCACGGCCTACACCACGCTCACATTCAGCCTATAGCGAAACTATATTTGGAATTTCACAAATTACTTAGCAAGGTCCGTTCCATACCGGACTTGTGGTAGTACGAAGTGTCTTTGTAAAATGAATCACAGAAACGGTTCTTAACTTGACTTAGGCTCAATCCACACACCCACATGCACGACAATCAACTACGTGTCACCAAACACGAAGCATACCGGCGCCTCACCACCTAACCAATAGCCTAAGTCCAAACCAAGTTTCTATTTTTATTTTAAAAACATTTTATAGACTATTCTTGACTCACCGAAGTCAAGAATGAATTTTTCAAAATCATCATTTCATGTGAAAGCATTCATCCCATTTAAAATTATACTAAGCCAGGCTAAGCAATGTACGAAAATTCTAGTCCATACTATCGTACCAACTAGTTTTCGGCTAGGGTGACAAGGTAGGTGAAATTCGAAGTCAAATCGGCCATATTCAAAGGATCATGGGTATAACTAAAACTTAAATCGAATTTAAATTACATTTGAGTAAAAGTACGCATGCATATGCAGTAAAACAATATAATTTAATTTTAAATAATAGGGTCAACATGGTCAAAGGTGTAACTTGCCTTACTCGAAGTCCTACTGCGAAGCATCGTCGAAATCGAACTCTCCGGAATCGTCGAAATCTAAACGTGAACATCCAAATTCAAAAACAAAATTCAAATAAATTCAAATATTCAAAAGAGTTGCAGAAATGGAAAGTTCATGATTTTAGAAACATTTAGAAATTTGAACGGGTCAATGTGGAGTTAAAATGAAGAAGTTATGGCCTTCTAAAGATTAAATACAATTAAAAAGAAAATACCTATTTTCCGAAATTATTTTTAAACCGAAAAGCATTTATGACGTCAGCATGAATTATTTTTCTAAAGGAAAATAATGATTATGACGTCAACAGCATAATTCATTTTGGCTGAATTAATTTTAAATGGAAAATCAGGTTTTATTGCGTCAGCATGACTTCAGCCCTATGATTATTAAATTCGGAGAGAGGCTGACATGTGGGCCCGGTCTATGGTGGACCAAGTCCATGGACTGAAGTGGGGTGAGGTGGCACGCGGGGCACGGGGAGGTGAGGTGGCGCTGGTGTGGCAGGCCTGGCGCGGATGTGGCGTCCCCTGGGCTGCCACATTGGCTACCACGTCAGCTTGACCTACTGACGTGGCTTGGCCGACGGCGGCAGCGCTCGGGGACCAAGGGTCGCCGATGATCCCATGGACGGCGGTGTTGGCCAAGTGGCGCAAATGCAAGAGGGGAGTCTCCTGGTACCTTGCGCGGATTTCGAGAGTGGCTGGTGCGAGCTGGCGGCGGAGAGGGGTGGCGGTCAGAGGAGGCTCACGGCGGCGGAGGTGCTCCGGTGGCATAATTGCTCGGGGCAGAGGTGACCGATGATCACCGGGGCACGAGGAAGGTCGGAGTAGCGTCGGAGAGGTGCGGTGATGTAACATCCTACTTTTAGGGATTTTGAAAACCTGAAATTTAAAAATTAATTTTAGGAATTTTCCTGAATTTAAATAAAGCTTAAATGGAATTTTCAAAATTTTTAAAAGGTTTAATGTGATTAAATTAAATCTCAGCATTAGCTGAAAATATTTTAATTGAGTTCCTTGTGTCACGAGAAATTTTCTACAATTTTCTGGGATTAAATTAAGCTTCAAATGAATTTTAGAATTCTAAAATGATTTAATTCGAGTAAAATAAAAATCAACATAAGGTGGAAATATTTTATTTAGATTCTTCAGGTCTCAAGAAATTTTCTGGTATTTTTGGTGAATTTTTGGAATTTATTTGCTATTTTCTAGAGCTTGTAGAAGTTTATTTGAATTTCTGGTTTAAAAGGAAAAGGGGAAAACAATCTCGGCCGCCCGATCTTCTCTCTCCTCCACGCGTCGGCCATCCAGCCCATCCCGCGCGCCGCGCTTTGCCCGCTCGCGCCTCGGCCGCGGATCCCGCCGCGCACGCGCGCCATCCCAGCCGCCCAATCCTTGCGCGCCCGCCCTCAGCATCGCCCCGCGCCCCGCCGTTGGATCACGCCCCGCGCCATGCGTCGCGCGCTAGTGCCGCGCGCCGCGCCTCGTCCCTCCTCGCTTCGCTCGATCGCGCGCGCCCTCCTCAGCCGTCGGATCCGCCCGCGCGCTCGCAAACCCTAACCCTAACCCGCGCCGCGCGCGTCCGATCTCCCTCCTGCCGATCCGGACCGTCCAAACCTCCCGCCGCCAATGCTCGAGCCGTCTCTGGATCGAACTCGCCTCGGTTCGTGTGTTTTTATACGCGTGGCTGCCTCGGTTCGCGTGCCTCGCCCTCGCCCTCGCCATCGCCTCCGCTGTCGCCTCCTCGCACTTGCGCCGCCGTTGCCGAAGCCGCGCTGCCGACGCCCGTGTGTCTCCTTCCCCGCCCGACGTCGCCGGAGTCGTCGCCGCCCTCGCTTCCCCGCCGGTGAGCCCCTCCGCCCCTCACCGCCGCTGCGTCACCCCGGTCGCCCACGTCGCCTCCCCGATCGCTGGACGAAGCCGCGCGCTCCGCCCTCGGTCCCCGCGCCCGGCCACACGTCGCTGATCGGCCGACGCAACGCCTCCGCACCGGCCCATCCAAGCCGCTCATCCAGATCTGAGCGAGCGGCCTGGATGCAGCCACGCGTCATCGCCCCCGGCCACCCGATCCCGCGCCGCGCTGCCGCGCACCCGAGCCGCCACGTCAGCCATAGCCAACATGGCTTGCCACGTCCGCTCCACGTCAGCCCAGCCGAACCCCCAGGTGCCACGTGGCAGCCACGTCAGCTGCCACGTCTGCGGCCACGTCACCGTGCACACGTGGCGGCACCACCGCCGCCACGCGCCGGCCCCCGCGCGTCGCGCCGCCGCCGCGCGTGCACTATTCGTGCGCCGAGTCACTATTCCGTATTCCGCGCGAGTCAGCGAACAGTGCATTTTTCGAATTTCCTGGTTTTCCTTTTGAATTAATTTTCTGAGAGCCCATTCTCCTCCGTCCTAGCTCCGATTGACCCCGTTCTTTTTTATAAATTCATCTAAAATCGAGCTCTAGCTGTTTGTTCTAGTTTTGTGATTTTTGGAGTTCATTTGCTTATCATTTTATGTGTTTTCTTTGTTTCAGTCGTTTTCTCTCTCGTTAGATTCGGATTCCGGAGGAGCAGGTTCTACGCCCGAAGACCAGGAATACCTCACTGAACATAACCAAGGCAAGTCGTGTCCTTTGATCATGTTGAACCCAGTTTGCAATCTATTATTTAATTATTTTGTTTTAAAGTACATTGCATCGCTATTTTTATGCAAATCCTTGTACGGGTAGTTATCGTCCCAATTGAGTTTATTCCTCCTTGATAACTTGGAATGCCATGATACCATTGTCACCATAGGTTGGGAAACATACTAGTAATATTAGGTATTTGTCACATGCGTTGTACGATAGAATGCTTAGCCTTGCTTATAGAAACGATTTGGGTTTATCATCACATGTGAATTATCAATTTGATTTAATGAGATATGGAACTGTGGTTGGTGCCACGTTTATTAAAATTTGTGCCATGACGTTGGTGCGTCATCGGTGATGGTTATACAAACCTGATTTTTGCACTCGGGCGAGTGATCGTGCAGTAAAAGGGGAAGTGTTGGAGCACTTCGAGGGGATGTGGTAGCCTCACCCGGGGATTGTTAAGGACTTAACTTTGTGCGTCATTGATCTGAGCTTTACCGTGCGAACCACATGTCTAGTATGGGGTGGACCTGGCTGATTAATTTAGGAGGTTTCAACTTTAATCTTGTCATTGAGATGAACATGATTGCTGATTTCCATGTGGCGCAAGGGGGGTGTGATGCGAAACTCTAGCGGGCGGATTAAGTTGTAACTGAACTTTGTAAAGGCCTTGTTGTGATTTTCTTTAATGTGAGGATTATCACATCGTGTAGTACAGTTGTGCAACCTCTGCAGAGTGTAAAACTATTCGAATAGCCGTGTCCTCGGTCATGGACAATGCTCGGTGATTTCACACGAGGGGTAGTTATTTCTGAAAACTTGTGGATTGTGGTTAGGCAGTGAATGGTTAATTCACTGTTGGTTTAGCTTATGGATGGGAGGTCCATGAGCGGTTGGTTTAGCTTGTGAATAGGTGTTTGCAAGTGGTTATGTCACTTCCTTTGATTATGTATTTACTATTGTTTTACTTAAAATTCGCTTTCAATCTAATTACTGTATTTACTTCTCAACTGTCATTTATGCAAATTAACCTTTCAGCCTTCCTTTGGTAAGCCTTGCATACTATATTGCATTCATTTGTTACAAACAACTTGCTGAGTAGCAATGTACTCACGACTTTATGCCCATTGTTGCTCAGTTGAGGAAGAGGAGTATCACCAACAGGAGGTTCTAGAAGGAGAGTACTTCGACGACTTCGCGGTTTAGGCTTCGTTCTCGACTCGATCGCCTGTGGGCTTGTCGATTGGCCGCTACGCTTTATTTTGGATTTCCGCTGCTAGTTTTTGTTAAGCCCTTTGGGCTAGTTTAATGTAAGCTTGACCATAAGGTCGTACCTCTTGAGGTTTATTGATATTTAAGCTTTTCCTTTATTTTATCGTGTATATGGTTGTGATGACATCTGTGTTTGATTGTGTGCACTAGCATGATCCTGGGACTAGTGCAGAATACACAGGGAGTTCGAATTTGCATATTCGGGTCTCGACAGGGGAGGCCCGAGGCGGCGGCGATTGCTCGCCGGAGTTGGTGAAGTTGGCGGAGAGGAAAACGAGCACGGGGAAGGCCTGAGAGCTCTAGTGCTCGAATTGAGAGGCGAGGGAGAGGCGGTGTGACGAGGAGAGGCCCGGGGAGGGTTTATAAAGGTCTGGGGGGCGATAACGGGCGCATGCACATTCAACTGAAGTGAAACAGCCGTGGAGGCTTAATGTGACGGCGTGTGGGGGTTTAAATGGGGAGGTAACGCCGGAAATGGACGCGGTGTAAAGGGGGGGGTTTAATTTCCTGTTGGCGCGGGAGAGCAATTGGGAAGGAAACCGAAGCTTTAAAAACTTTAGTTTTGGCACTAATGGCGGCAGTGGCGAGTGCGAGGAGGAAGACGCGGCGGGAACAACAGATCTGACAGACGGGGGCCACCGGTCAGTGAGAGAGAGCAAAAGGAAAGGGGAGGGCGACGATCGGATCTTCGACGAGTGACAAGAGGAAGAGATCGCGGCCGCTAGGTTCGGAGTGAACCGGTAAGTGAGGGGGAAGGGCCGAGATTCAATCCGACAACGGGAACTTAATCGGAGCTGTTCGAGTGAGGGCCGAAGGGGTAAGTGGCTATGGGCGGACGAGATTTGGTACGGCAAGGGGTAAGGGTAAGTGTACGAAAAAGGGTTAAGTGATTTCGAACAGCTGTGATTTGATCTGACGGTGTGGATTGGACCCAAAGGTGACACCTATCAGTCCGGGAGGGTTTTAGGATTTAAATTCCTTTTTTATTTTCTAGAAATGATTTTGAGGCTTTAAAATACTCAAAAAATACCAAATAAATTTTAAATATTCCAAAAAAGTTCAGAGAATCATCTGAACCTTTCTAGACTCAATAAAAATATTTTCTACCCAATCTGATATTTAGATTTTGCAAAAACACTAATTAACTTTAAAAGGAGAGTTTTTAATTTCTAGAAAATCCTGAAAATTTTTATAATTACATATTTGACTTAGAACAATGAAATGTATTTATTTTGACTTTTATAAAATGAAATACTTTAATATTTCACAACCAGGATTAAAATAAAATCCAGGAAAATCCCATTAAATTCCAGAAAACACTTAAAAAGGAAATTAAAAATTTTGGGATGTTACAAATCTGTCTCGTTATTACAATCTGTCTCGCATGCTACTCATTTTATAGCTGAGACAAAGACCTAGTCATGCATCTTGGCTGCCATCTACCCCCAACTCTTGGCTGGCATTTAAGTAAGTATGAATCATGTAGTAAAATGCTTGTCATTTCAACTGTTTTCATGGGACAATAGACAGGTGAATCTTGCTATGCCAATAAGCTAATCTAATGGGTAGCCAATGACACAACATAAAACTCCCACACCTAGGGCCCTCAAGGGCGGATCCACATTTACCCACGGGGGGCACATGCCCCCAAACCGATTTTAATTTTTATTGCCTAGAGTTTAAGTTTACATAGTGCATGCCCCACGTATTAAAAATTAGTGTTCCCATATGTCAAGGACTACATATATCTAAAAGAAATAAGTCCTAAATATGTTGACATACAGGAAGAGAAAAGAAAAAAAACACACAGACGTATAAGTTGAAGTTGGCATGACACAATATATCAATCGACCATGAAAAGGGAACAAAATAATAGGGGCTACTTGAATCGATCGAGCACGGCCCACCAGCCAATTGGCCATGATCCATGTGAATCCTCCCCGTACCAAAATGGCGACGCATGGACTGATTGCGGAGTAGAGTAGAGCCGGACAGTCTACAGCACATCACTCATCCCATCACACCGGTCACCATCCGCATGCCAGGAAAGGCCCCGTCGTCACGCCTCCCAAGCCCAAACACAACGCAAGGCAAGTCAGTGCGGTTTGACCACATTCTCTCTCTCATTTGGCTATATTTCCCTGTCCCGCAGTAGCTACTCCACAAGAAACCAAGCCACCACTGTCAGGGTGAATCCATGCAGAATTCTCACCCACGGTGGGTGAGCCGTCGTCGCCTTGGATTCGGAGTCCGAGGAGCTCAAGCGCCGCAACCGCTAACTCAACTCCCTCATTTACTGTTCCAAGCCTATGTTATAAAGTTATCTAGATTTGTCAAGTAATAGATATTAGGATCCTGTATTTGGCATCATATTAAAATTGGTTATTTTGTTTTCAATGTTAGGTTTTTTATTTAAATTATTTCATACATAGATCTATGTATGTACTCTAAATACTAACCTCAAAGTTGAGATGAGTAAGAGTAAGAGAATGACAAAAGATTGAGATGGTTCGAGTAAATCTTACATTTGAATAACAAGTACAAACATACGCACCTTTATTAGGACAAATACAACATATACCCTAAAGGCTAAAACAAGCACATAGCCTAATGCAACTATAAAACCCTAAGCTCGAATATGACATGCAAAAGCCTACAAACGCAACACAGTACACAATGTGTAAACTTGACTAGTATATTCTCACGTAATGCTTCGTTTAACAACTCATTATTTGCTTCTGCACCTGTAGCACTAGTCTATACCTGTCTCGCCCTTAATGTTATTCTCACCAATCTGTTACAGTGCTTGTTGACAATGACCATTAAAGCCCACACATAACTAGTGAGCATAACGGCACATGCTATAGCAGTTAAATCTTTTCTGGTGAGAATGAATGCACTTTCCATGAGACTCCACGAATTTGATGTAGGTGGGTTCACTGGAACCGCTGGTGATAGGGGGATCACCAGAGCCAGTGGTGGGGGGATCGTCAGAGTTGTCGGTGGTGGGCGGATCACCAAAGCTGATGGTGGGGGGATCACCAGAGCCACTGGTGGTGGGTGGATCGCCGGAGCTGCCCGTGGTGGGCGGATGGCTGAAGTTGCCTATTGCGGGAGGATCTTTGGAGCCGAGAGGATCGTCTAAGCCGCCAATGCTGGAAGGATCGCTGAAGTCATTGGTGCCACATCCGAGCCATCTCCAGCACAGAGGCATCGTGCTTCTCCGCTAGTGCGGAGAAAAAGAACCACTACTACAAGCTTCACAAACTTCTTCCCCATCTCACACATAACTAGTGAGCGCAACGGCACATGCTATAGCAGTTAAATCTCTACACTTTCCATGAGACTCCACGAATTCGATGTAGGTGGGGTCACTGGAGCTACCAGTGATGGGAGGATCGCTGGAACCGCCGGTGGTGGAGGGATCATCAGAGCCAATGGTGGGGGGATCACAGGAGCTGCTGGTGGTGGGCGGATCATCGGAGCCGGTGGTGGGGGGATCACCAGAGCTGGTGGTGGGTAGATCATCGGAGCTGCATATGATGGGTGGATGGCCGAAGCCGCCCATGGTGGGAGGATCTTTGGAGTCGGGAGGATCGTCTAAGGCGCCATTATTGCAAGGATCGCCGAAGTCATCGGTGCCACATCTCGGCCATCTCCAGCGCAGAGGCATCGTGCTTCTCCGCCAGTGCGGAGAAAGAGAACCACTACTATAAGCTTCACAAACTCCTTCCCCATCTCACACATTATTTTCTTTTTTTTTAACTAAAACTTGTTAAAATCTGTCTCGTTGTTACAAGCTGTCTCGCATGCTGCTCATTTTATAGCTAAGACAAATGCCTAGTCGCGCATCTTGGGTGCCAACCACCCCCAACTCTTGGCTAGCATTTAAGTAAGTGTGAATCTTGCAGTAAAATGGCTTGTCATTTCAACTATTTTCATGGAAAAATAACCAGCTAAATCTTGCTATGCCAATAAGCTAATGTAATGGGTAGCCAATGACACATCATAAAACTCCCACACCTAGGGCCCTCAGGGGAGGATCCATATTTACCCAAGGGGGGCACATGCCCCTAGGCCAATTTTAATTTTTATTGCTTAGAGTTTAAGTTTACATTATGTGTGCCCCCACATATCAAAAATTAGTGTCCCCATATGTCAAGGACTACATCTATCTGAAAGAAATAAGGCCTAAACATGTTGACAGATAGGGGGAGAAAAGAAAAGAAAAACACACATGACGTTGACAAAGCAAGACACTCCCAAAAAATACATGTAAGTTGACGTTGTCATGACACAACTTATCAACTGACAATAAAATGGGAAAAAAACAACAGGGGCTACTTGAACCGATCGAGCATAGGCCACTAGTTGGTTCAGCCCCAAGCCAGCGCCAACCCAAGACCTAAGCCAACACGAGTCACAAGCCAACCAAGTAGCCAATGCCAGGTCCAGACAACGCTTTACCCGCCTTCCCCTATTCCCCACGTGGCATGCCACACACGCAACCTTTCGTCTACAGCGATGACGAGCCTGATGTTGGAGCTGCCGTTGTCCAGGAGCAACCCTGCTACTTCTCACCTATGCCTGCGTGCGTCAGATGGTATGGTTAGATTTCTCACTGTGTTAATGTCACTATGTGCGCATGCCAATGGAGTAAACCACTGTGTATGTATGTTGTATGCAGTATGGCTAATTGTCACAGTAATAGGTGAGGTCGTCCACTCGTCGTCTTGTCCTAGCTCCTTGCTTTCAAAGTCCAAATGTTCAATGATCTTCATAGCTAACGAAATAACGATTAGCCGACCAAAATAGGTACTAAATTTTATATTTAGATTTTAGGGTTTCAATTCTATGATCTTTTAAAATATTTGTGGGTCAGGACTTTAATATTAGGATGCCCTATTTTGATTTTTATAATAATTGAATTAGAAAATGTTTCAATATCTAATTCAATGTGTTCTAACTTTCAATAATTGTCATCTCCCCCGTGGCAGGTAGTCTGTAGTCATGGACCGATTTCTAAAAAGAAAGGCACCATGTTCAAGTGCAAATGCTATGAATACAGAAAATCTAGAAATCAATTTGGAAGAGGAGATTCAGTTTAATCTAGGGAAGAGGAAAATAATAGATGACTATCTCTCCAATTAGACAGATGTGGTAAGAATAATGTATAGATAATGGGCCTTGCCAAACTTGCACATATGATTTTTCCATATACAATGTTAAGGAAGAAAAGAGAAGATTTAACCATGCATGGTTTGATCAGTATTGCAGTTGGCTTGAGTATAGCGAGTCTAAATATATAAAATTTAGAACGCAATACTCTCTACTACATTATTGATGAATACATCGACAAGTACATGCATGGAATATCAGTCCCCATGCCATTTTTGTTCTACATCTGCCTTCACTGAGGGCCCTTGTGGAGGCAAGGCTACCAATTTCTTCTCTTATACACATTGGGTGTTCACTTCGTGATATAAATAGCTCAATGAGATGAAATTCTAAATTATTATTGCACTTTTTGAAACATCCTGGAATCCAATGATCACAAATAAAATCAGACTCCTAAACAGGAAAACATGGGTAGGTATTTTCGAATTTCGACTATCAATTGGACTTTTGTAGTTTTGAGTTTTGACATTTAAGTAGTTTGCCTTACCAATCTATCTAAGTTTCATTTGCCATGAATTCTTGTTGATACCACATGAACCTACAGAGCAAAAGGAAGAACCAAAAATACAAAACTAGATGATGTCACAGTGAAGAAACTGTATACTAACTTCGATGCCTTATTGGAGGAAATCTGGGAACAATGAGAAATTTGTCACAAGGAAAAATTCCTAATGCACCCTTTCAATCACCCTACTTTTTTTCAACAATGCATCATCTAATAATTTGGTCCATTAATTGTTATGTTGAATTTGTGTCATGTTAGACAGTTGGTTAATGAATTATATATCAATTTACCATTTATGTTGAACTTGCATTGTGCCGAGAATTTATGTTGAATGTATCGTTTTGTATGAGCGTGCTATCCATTTATATTATCCGTTGTCCGATTCGAATCCGTCAAGTATCTGCCCTGATGTTACCGTTTTCGAAAATCTGCATATTTTGAATTCGTATTTGTATCTGGGCTGACCGTATTCGATACCGAATCCGGGAAAAAAATGTGGGTTAGGATATGGTATAAGCAATATCCGTCTGAATCCGACCCGATTGTACCCCTAATTGTTGCTTGACTTGCTTCTGGCCAAATTGGTTCAATTGTGAGCTTCGGTATTTGGTGGACTTTACTGGGTATGTTGCATGGTTGGCCCAACATGAATAAATAATTCAAAACTTCTTTTACGTGCAGCCCATGTCTTGTTCACACTTTATTCTACATTTCTCCTGACCGCCAACTGGAAGAGGAAACATGGCAATGGTGTGGCGGTGACGCCTTGCCGGACCTAGGAGGGGGTACCCACTCTCCGATCGGAGATAGGGGCACCAGCCCCCTTGACCCCTCGTTTGGTCTGCCAATGTCTACAACTAGCTTCACATGTCTATACGGAAAGAGAGGTTGGTGCAGACGAAGAATGAGAATGTGTGGTTTATGGTAAGAACCATTCATATAACAATAATGATCGAATCTTGTGACGATTTTCTAATGTAAAATAGTATGACAAGAAGTCTATAATGAGTTTGACCTGGCTAACTAAAATGCACCTAATAGTGCGGGTTACACCATTGGAGAGGCTCATGGGTTGTGTCACTGGTGTAACCCACCATGATTGCGGGATGTGTCGCTAGCGCAAACCGCCACATGGCACAAGAGGAGGTCATGGTGGTGTGAATGTAACCCCACCAGGATGAAACCTTAGCGGGTGCAACATTCACTAGGTAGTGCAACGTAAAAGTCTTGTGATGATCTTCCTATTTCGCATGTCCAAGGAAATGTGCAGAATATTTGTCACAGTACAACTGTTTATTTCCAAAATTATTAATAAAAAATAATAATTTATTTTTTTAAAAAAATCAAGTTTTATTTGGTTGCCTGAATTTTGAAGTTTTTATCAGTCCTTTTTTTTTTGCTTTTCAAAAAAGGGCTTCCCCTTTAAAAGTAATTTGATTAAAACATAAAAACATTACTAAATAAATATTATTTTACCTTTTTTTGTAAAAATATTAATTTAAATATTTATTTTAAAGTATTTGGCATTTATATGGATTTTTTAGAATTTTAAAATTTAAAATTTTAAAATTTAAAATTAATTTTAAAATTTAAAATTAATTTTAAATTTTAAAATTACTTTTAAATTTTAAAATTAATTTTAAATTTTAAAATTAATTTTAAATTTTAAAATTAATTTTAAAATTAAAAAATATTTTATGTAAAATAAAAGCTAAATTTAAGTTGAAAATATTTTTCCTAAGTCTAAAATATATTCAGAAATTTTTGTGATTTTTTATTTTATTGGACTTTATTCACTATTTTCTAAGCTCTTACTTAATTTTTAAGCGTTTTCTGAAAATAAAAATGACTTGAAAATCCTCCTCTCTCTTCTTTTACCTCCGTCTGACTGCCATGGCTGCCCCAAACTTTTAAATGCTTCAAATACCTCATGATGGCATGGGTATTCGATTCCATTAATGACCTTAACCACCCCATTAACACCACCACCATGACTTTAACTCTCGCAAGCCCCTTGGCCTTTCCTCTCCCCCTCCAAGCCCTATAAAACCCCTCTCTTGGCACCCCTCCTCATTCCATCCTACCTCACTTCCCAATTCTTCTCTAATGCCCCCAAAGAGCTCCCTCACATTTCTTCTATGCCATGAGATTTGTAAGGTCTATGACAAGAAATTGCTGGTGATTCAGCCACCGCCAAGTCTTATTAACACCTCGACAACCTTCATAGCACCACTGCGAGCGTCTTCCACCTCTTCTCTGAGCTCAAGCATCGATGGAGCACCCCGTTTTCCAAAAGGTGAGCACTACCACTGCCTATGCACGCCATCGGCTACCACACGGCACCACGTGCATGCCATCTCATCACTGAGTGCCATGCCACCTTCCCCATGCCACCTTCATAGCTCCTTCAGTTCATAGACCTGGTCTATGGACTCGAGTCCACATGTCAATCTTAGAGATGAGATTTCAATTAGGCCTACTGTCAGCCTTGAGTCATTAATTCTAATTTCTTTTAGAAATTTATTTCAGCTGAAAACCAAAATTCAGTTGCTGACATCATAAACATATTTTTCAATATAAAATAATTCAAAAAATCCCAATTTATCTATTTCTTTAGAATTTTAACTTCCGGAAGCTCATTCACCTTCATCCTAGCTCTGATTGAACCCGTTCAAATTTCTAAATTCATCTAAAATCAAGATCTATCTAAATCTTCCATGTTTTAAAATTTTTGGATTTTATTTGAGTTTGGTGGGTTATTTTCAGTGTAGACTACGATGATTCCGAGGAATTCTTTGATGATAATTCTTACCAATTTGTAGAGCAAGGTAAGTTACATACATTGATCATGTTATTCCCAGTTTGCAAATAAAATTATGTTGTTTTAAACTATTCTGCATGCATATTTTTATTCAATGTATTTCAATTCAGTTTTAGACTTAGTTATTGCCAACATATTTCAATTCAGTTTTAGACTTAGTTATTGCCTACTTAGTAATACCTCCGTTGATATTGTTTCCTAGATATCTTGTCACCCTAGAATATAACTCTTGTTAGTACACTCGTATGGACTAGAGAATTTGTAGCAAATGTTTAGACATGCTTAGAAATAATTTTAGGTTTGGGATAATCTTTTCTTATAAAATAATGAGTTTTTAAAATATAGTCTTGACTTTGGTGAGTTAGAAAGATTTATCGAATACTTCAAAATAAAATATAAAATTTGGTTTAAACTTAGGCAAATAGTTTGGTTGTCGGTGCTTGCTAGCTCAAGTTGTTGTTCAGTGTCATAATGTTGTTGCCTAGCATATGGGGTATATGGAAAGGCCTAAGTCAAATTAAGGATCGGTTTATGAGATATTGTTATAAAGCCATATCGTACTACCACAAGATTGGTATGGGACAATCCTGGTTAACTAATTTGTAGGTCCCAACTGAGTCTCGTTAAAGATTGATTGTGAGCATTGCGTAGGCCATGAGAAGTCACACATGGTGCAAGAGGGGGCCCAACTTGTGGATTTATATTGTGGTGAAACCTTAGTGGAGGTGTGGTTAGGTTAATAGCTTTGCATTGTAAAGACCTTGTTATGATTTTCTCAGTCACATACCTCTAGAAGTGTATAGTGGCCGATATTATGAGATAATTATATCTTATGGGTAAAGTTGTGCCACCTCTGTAGAGTAATAAACTATCTTGGATAGCTATGTTCATAGTCATGGGCAAACTGAGTAAAATTTTTTATGGATTAAACTTTATTTTTTAAAATAGTTTATAAAATGCTTATGGATGGATGGAATCCATATGGATTAAACTTTTGGGAAAGATGGTATGGGTGGGATACTCGTGTTACATTGGTGCTAGGTCGGTGCTTGTGTCAACGGTATTATTTTGTTTAAATTATAGTTTTATTTATTGCATTAAATTTAGCAAATTTTAATCTATTACTGTATTTCTTTAAATGTTCTTTTACTCTCAATTAACCCTATATGCCTTCACTTGTTAGCCTTGCATTAATACTACATTTTCCTGTGTAACTTGCAGAATATATTTTATGTGCTCACCCTTGCTTAATTTTGTTGCTTAGAAGAGTACCGCTTCAACTTTGGTGAGTATCAGGATGAATAGTTTGTGTCTTACTGTCATTTGCCTGTAGGTAGGCTTGTTGAGCTTCTTCCATTTTGATTTTATTTTTGCTGCTTATATTTAATTTTGGCCTATGGGCCATGGATGTAAACTTTGGGCCATAAGGCTGTACTCTTTTAATTGATAAAGTTTGTCATTATGCTTGATATGTATCCCTGTTACCACTGTGTGTGCACAAGCTGATCTTGGACCAGTGCAATTTACATAAAGGGTTATGGAGTTATTACTCCAAGGTCCGACGATATAAAGTTGATTAATCTTGTGGGTAAAGTGTATAAGCTCTGCAGAGTAAAAATTATATGAATAGTTGTGCCAAAAGTCATGGACGGGCATGAGAACTTACTTGAGTTAGTTCTATTTACAAAACAAAAGCTAATTCTCTTGGTTGGGTTGAAAACTTGTTGTGTGGATAGAACTCTAAAAACTTATTAGGTGGATGGAACCCTGAAAACTTGTCGGGTGGATGGAACCCTGAAATGATTCCCCTGGGTGGAGAGAACCCAATGTTTTATACTGGGTGGATGGAATCCTAGTATCAAAACTATGCATATGGTGGATGGAACCATGTAACAGATTGTTATTCCCCTGGGTGGAGAGAACCCAATGTTTTATACATTCTATTCGTATCATACGTTCCTGGTAATTTTTGGCCATATAATTTGTTCGTGCTGCTCAATTGATTATATAACTCCAAGTGTAGAATCTGCATATTGATTTTCTTGATCGTCGAGCTGTGCATGCGTGCACAAATTTGCAACATATATACCGACAATTGAGCATAGTACTTACCTTTTACTCATGCACGTAGAAGAGTACATTGTACAGTTTATATACACGGAAAAGAAGAGTTAGATGTGCCAAATATATATGAATGGAGATGATTGCAAACACATCAGATCGAAATAAGGCTTTCAACTAGTAGGAAAAGGTGCAATCTTGTTTTCAAGCCAAAAAAATTATGCTTCGACATGTTGATCGGATGACTCACGACAATATTTGCACATTACAACCAACCTACTTGCTGACTCTTGGGGAAGGAAAAGGCTGCCGCGATCATTTGATTGTCGGCATCAGTCCAACAAAGTTTGATTCAGAGGGAGAAGAAGTGGCAGAAATTAGAACAAAAAATATCATTTGATCCATTGATCTTAAAAAAAAAGATTTCCTATCTTTTCTCTCAACTCTAGAGGAATACTATCGAGCATCTCAAATTTGAATTATAAACAGACACCTGGGCCTGGTCACCGTGACCCTCTTTTGCGAGGGGCACTCCTACTCCTGATGTTATGGGGGCTATTTTGTTGAGTTCCTTCGAGGGGGTTGTCTTGCGAACCCTAGGTTTTGAGATAGATTTTGAAGAAGAATGGATTGGATGTTATACAGATGCGAGGAAGTAATAAAAAAGAAAGAAGATTGCATGGGTTCTGCACAATAAAACTAGTGAGAGTACAGATGACCTTGCTGTAGGAGCTCCATCCAATAGGTGGTATGGGTACGCTCGTGAATCAACTAAAGAAAGCAAGAAAGATATGCTACATGCAAGGCCATATGCATCATGAGTGCACGTGACGTCTGGATAAGTCAGCCATATAATTAGTTGCCTATTAGTCAGTCGTTGGATGTGTGTGTGTGGCCGCACCTTATGGAGCTAATATAAGGCCAGGATTAGCTATATTGTAAGATGGACCATCTTTTGTTAAAAATCAATCTACTAAAGTTTGTTTGTGTTCATCATTGCTACCGAAATTCCATAGAGAATTAGGAGTGTTCTTCAATTAAGATCATTTAGACCGTCCGAAGGAATTGGTGGTTGTTCGAAGGGGTGGGGCCGACGATCAAGCCGTCCAATTAAGATCATTCAGATCCAGATTGCTTATATTTAGCTCAATCCTTTGTTTGCATTGAGTCACATTAATCATTGCGTGTGCGTTTATACAGTTCACTTATATCTTTTAGATCGGCACATAGACAATATTTTCTAGCTTGGACTATTACTTAATTTTACAATATCTTGAAAATCAGATTGTGTAGGATAAACATTTTCATACCAAGATCTACTAAATATCCTTTGCTGGGCAATTGTGAACTACTTTTAAATCTGCAGAAGAGCCATATATCAAGATGGGACTTTCCTTTCATTCAAGAAGACATTTAGTGTTGCGCCAATGCCAAATACAACACTTGAGATGTATCAATGCCCATGTGAGGAGAAGAGCCATATAGCCAAATTGAGTATGATTGATAAAATGAGTGAGCTGTGTGATTCCACCATATGTGAGATTGAGAGCATCCAAATTGAGAGTGTGAGAGAGACACCAAAAGAAAAGAGTGAAGTAGAAGATAGATAAAGTCAGGTTGAATTTGAAACTAACACATTAATATATAATTCTTGTGTTGTTTCTCACATTATGCAGGTTGACATTAGTAATGAAGAGTTGAACGTTCAACAACCGGTACCACTGAAGACAAATGATGAGGAGGTAACCACGGGAGGGGATGAAGTGCTTGCTGCCCCGTGGATACATCATAATAATTGTAAACCCCCAGAACCTACATCATCTGAGGAGAACGACAAAGGTAACAATATTGGTGCTGAATTTAATTGTGAAAAGGTGAGTAATTGTGAGAACTCATGTGATCAACCGAAAATTCTATGTTCTAAAATTTCTTTACTCAATTTACATAATGTGGAATTCATTACTCACAAGAAAGTTCTTACTAGGATATCTCTTAGAGATTCTTTATACCATATCATATTTGGTGATCCTAAAGAGCTATCTAGTGTGACTGAGAATCTTGCTTAAATTTCATGTTTAAAGTCATTAGCTAGTACTTACGCCTACACATACAAATTCAAATTGATTGCAGCTTATGGTGTAGATGATAAGTTTTATGTTCACCGAATATGCATTACATGTGATGAGCTTGCAAAATTTAAATTGCATATTGTGAATAAACAATCTTTTGTGCCATGTTATGGCTACAATAAAATGAGTGTCAATAATAGTGCTTACTATTTTAAAAAATTTCTTAAGCCTACTTGTTTGCCCTTTGATGTTCAATCATGTATAAGTAATTAGAGTAGCACAATTGAAGCATGGAAATCACTAAAATTTTTCTTCCCCATGTTTGAACAATTTGATCGGGTTTTACCTTTTGATATCTTACCTATGCCCTTAGAAAAGTCGAGGACGACTTTCACTTATGAGAGGGAGAATGATGTGAAAAACAATATTGCAATACATACATATTTTGGTCGCTGCTATACCCATCGGTTTGTGCAAAATAGTGAGAATAACACAAAATTGATTCATATATATACCATGCATATGTGTTATTCTTTTCGTTTACTACACCTTCAAATGTTCATGCTGTGCTAAGTAGAAGAAGTGTTGATGAAACACATATATACCATGCATATACGTTGTATTATTTATTTAGTACAATTTCAAGCTATCAAAAGCCGAGGAGGGCTTTTCTAGAAGAAAGGGAGGATGATGCGGATACACTCATGTCTTGTGCTTTTCAGTTAAATATATTATTTAACTTGAAGAAATTATTGAGCCGCATTAAATATTGCTAGGTGAACTCTACTTCAATTGTGTCTTTAATTATTATACTTAGAGATACAGAGCTACTAGTATTTTATGTAATTGTATGCAGACCCATACTCGATTTGTACAAGCCTAAAGTGAAGATGCATCTAGAAGAACATCAAAATAACACATGGGACTAGGAAGGCACCAACAAAGTTGTGCAGTGTGCATGTGTTGCATTCATGCATACAGAAATCAAGTGAAGAAAGCAAGAAAGATATGCTACATGCATGGCCATTTGCATCGTGAATGCATGTGACGTTTGGATAAGTCGGCCATGTAATTTTTTACCTATTAGTCAGTCATTGGTTTAGGCAAGGAGATTAAAAAGATGAAACCAATCCAAGCTCTTCTATCAATCTGAGTTGTTTCTTATTTTGAATTAGTTTCTATCTTGGATGTGTGTGTGTGGCCGCACCTCATGGTGCTAATATAAGGCCAGGCTTAGCTACATTATAAGATGGACCACCTTTTGTTAAAAATCAATCTACTAAAGTTTGTTCTTGTTCATCATTACTACCAAAATTTCATAGGGAATTACGAGTGTTCTACAATCAAGATCGTTCAGTCTTTCCACAGGGAATTGTGTGCACGATAGATTTTTATTTAGTGGACGACGAAATCAACATGAGTGTGTTTGGACTGGTCCTTAATTTGACTTAGGCAATTTCCATATACCCCTGGTGCCAGGCATCAACATTTTGTCACCGAACACCAACTTGTGCCAGCAAGTTCCCACCATCAAACCATTTGCTTAAGTCTAAACTAAGTTTTGTATTTTATTTCAAAATATTCCATAAATCTTCCTGACTCACTGAAGTCAAGAATATATTTTAAAAGCTCATTATTTTATATGAAAGGTTATCCCAAACTTAAAATTATTTCTAAGCATGTTTAAGCATTTTCTACAAACTCTTTAGTCCATACTAGTATACTAACTAGAGTTTCTATTCTAGGGTGACAAGATATCTAGGAAACAATATCAATGGTGGTATTAACAAGTAGGTAATAACTAAGTTTAAAATTTAATTGAAATACATTGAACAAAAATATGGATGCAGAATAATTTAAAATAAGATAATTTTATTTGCAAACTGGGATCAACATGATCATGGTGTGTAACTTACAATGCTTTACAAATTGGTGAGAATTATTGTTGAAGAATTCCTCGGAATCATTGTAGTCTACACGTGAAAATAAGCCACCAAACTCAAATAAAATTGAAGAAAATCTAAAAATTTGAAAACAAAGAAGATTTGGATAGATGTTGATTCTAGATGAATTTAGAAATTTGAATGGGTTCAATCGGAGTTAGGAAAAAGAGGAACATGTTTCTAGAAGTTTAAATCCAAAAGAAATAGATAAACTGGGATTTTCTAAATTATTCTTACATTGAAAAAATATGTTTATGATGTCAGCAATTGAATTTTGGTTTTCTGCCAAAATAAATGTAACATCCCAAAATTTTATTTTTTTTCTCACCCTTTTTAAGTGTTTTTCTGGAATTTAGTTGGTTTCTTCTGAATTCTATTTAAAGCCTGGTTGTGAAAAATTAAAATTTATTTCAATTTATAAAAGTCAAATTAAGAGCATTTCATTTTCCTAAGTCAAATATGTATTTATATTAATTTTCAGGAATTTATAAGAATTAAAAACTCACCTAAATGAATTCATTTGTGCTTTTTCATGAAATTAAATACTTTTATAGGTTGGAAATATTTTTATTAAGTCTAAAATCATTCTAGATGATTATCTGAATTTTTCTAGAATTTTCAATATTTATGTGGTATTTTTCTGAGTATTTTAGAGCCTCCTAATCCTTTCTGTAAAATAAAAAATTAAACCCAAAACCCTCCCCGGGCGGACAAGTGTCATCCATCGGAGCCTTCCACACCGCCGGGCCTCGTCCCAACCGTCCGATCTTACTTGACCATCTCCCCGCCTTCCTCTCCTCTCTAGCCGACAAGTGTCAAGCATCGGACCGCCCTCCACCCTCCCGAGCTAATCACGCCCACCCGTCCCCACTTATCGTTCGCCCGCCTTCCCCTCCCCTCTAGCCGACGCATGGCTTATATCGGAGCCATCCGCTGTTGCCAGATTACATCCCCGCCGACCAAAGTCACTTACCTCTTCGGCCCTTGCTTGAACGGCGCAGATTGAATCTCATTTGCCGGATGGAATCTTGGCCACACCTATTCACTTACCCCTTCGCTTAACATCGAACGGCCCACTCATTTCCCTTTTGCCACACATCACAAATCCGAACCACCGCCTCCCTTCTTTCCCCTTTTCTCTCTCATCGACAGGTAGGGCCCACCTGTCGGGTCCGTCTTCCTCCCCGCCTCCTTCTCTCCCGCGCCATTGCTGCCGCCATTAATGCAATAACCGAAGTTTTTAAACTTTGGATTACTGACCGCCTTCCCGCCCGTGCGTTCGCGCATTTAAACCCTCATTCCCCGTCGCCATCAAACCCGCCATTTCCTCCGGCGAGTAATCGCACGGCCGTTACTACCCCCTTCACCTATTTAACCCCTCCCCGAAGTTTCCCTCACCTCACCGCCAACTTCCCCTCCTTCAATTTCCTCTCCAGCCGTCGCACCGTGCGCCTCCCCCTTGCTGCGCCGACAAAGCTCCGACGAGCAATTGGATGAGCTTCGGGCATCCTCGAGCCGTGCCGCCACCATCCCGAGCTTCACCAAGGCTGCGCGCACCTTCTTCTCCATCATCTTGCCAAGCGATCGCATCACCGGAGGTACCCGCCACCGTCATGCCTCCTCCGACCGTCGCCCCTCACCGCCGCTAGCCTGCTCCGATCAACCTCGGGACCCGCCACCGGAACCATTCAATTTCCCTTCCCTCCTTCTCGCTTTCCCGCACGCCGGCCGACACCGCCGCCCGCCGGAACGCCGGCAACCATCGGCTCTCGTGCGCCACAGCCGATCGGCCCCCGCCACGTCAGCGTCTGTGCTTACATGGCATCCACGTGGTAGCCCAGTGACAGCCACGTGCACGCCACGCATTCCTCGCCCTCGCCACCTCAGCGCCAACGCGTGTTCCGACCGGCCCCTGCCACGTCAGCTGTGCCCAGTCCGTGGACTCGGTCCACCGTGCGCTGGGCCCACACGTCAGCCTTAGTTTCAAATTTAAAAATACTAGGGCTAACGTCATGCTGACTTAATAAAACCGATTTTCCGTTTAAAAATAATTCGGCCAAAATTAATTAAGGTGCTGACGTCGTAATCTCAGTTTTCCTTTAGAAAAATAATGCCTGCTGATGTCATAATTCATTTTCAGTATAAAAATAATTTTAGAAAATGAATCTTTTTCTTTTAATTGTATTTAAACTTTGGAAGACCATAACTTCTTCATTTTAACTGCAAATTGACTCATTCAAATTTATAAATTTTTCTAAAATCATGAATGTTCCATTTATGTACTACTTTTGAATTTTTGAATTTTATTTGGATTTTGTTTTTAAATTTCTTTTGAATTGGTTCGTCACGTTAGATTTTGTTGATTCGGGAGAATTTGACTTCGACGATTCGCAGCAGGACTTCGAGCAAGGCAAGTTACACCTTTGACCATGTTGTCCCTATTATTTCAAATTTAATTATATTGTTTTACTGTATACGCATAGTACTTCTATCCAAATTTAATTTAAATTCAGTTTAAATGTTAGATATGCCCATGATCCTTAATTATAGCCAATTTGAATCTTGAATCCATATACCTTGTCACCCTAGCTGAAAACTAGTTAGTACCATAGTATTGACTAGATACTTTATTGAATTGCTTAGCCTGGCTTAGTATGATTTTAGGTGGGATCAACCTTTTCACATGGAATGACAGTCATTTTAAATGAATTCTTGACTTCAGTGAGTCAAGAAAGTTTATAAAATAATTTAAAAATTAAAAATAGAAAAATGGTCTGGACTTAGGCTACTGGTTAGGTGGTGGGGTGCCGGCATGCCTTGTGTTTGGAGACACCTAGTTGATTGTCGTGCATGAGGGAATGTGGTTGAGCCTAAGTCAACTTAAGGACCGCTTCTGTGAATCATTTTACGAAGTCACTTCGTACTACCACAAGTCCGGTATGGGACAGACCTGGCTAAGTAAATTGTGAAATTCCAAATTTAGTCTCGCTATAGGCTGAATGTGAGCGTGGCGTAGGTCGCGAGAAGTCTCACATGGCACCAGAGGGGGCTCCAACCCGTGGATTTGAGTTGTGGTGAAACCTTAGTGGCAGCTTGACTATTTTTGCTATGGATCATTAGAACAGCCTTGTCATGAACTCTCCGCCGCACACCTAAGGCAGTGTGTTTATCGCGCGGCTCAAGTGAGAGGGAATGTCTTGTGGGTAAAGTTGTACACCTCTGCAGAGTTAAAAATTTATCCTGGATAACTGTGTCCACGGTCATGGATATGCTGAGTAGAGTCTTCACAGATTAGACTTGGATTTTATGAAACTAGTTTTATAAACAAATGTTGGTTTGCAAAATGGTCCGGGTGGGATACCCGTGGTTAAGTTAGTGTAGGTCGGAGCCTACACTAATGATAATTGCTTTGTTAAATATTGTTCTTATGATGTATTACAAATTCAGCTTTTCACACTTACATTATTATATTTTAATTCAAGTATTGCTTTTCCGCAAATTACCCTATTTAGCCTCCCCTTGAAACCATTTATGCATGCATTCAATCTGTTATATTCCCGGTGTAACTTGTAGAGTACTTTAATGTGCTCACCTTGCTAAAATCTGTTGCCAGACTTCGACGGCAACTACGACGGTGAAGACTACTTCAGCGAGTAGGACGCGTCTTACAGTCATTCGCCTGTGGGAGGCTGGATGGGCTGAACTGTTACCTTTATTATTTTTCGCTGCTTTTATTTTCAATTGGCCTTGTGCCATTTTATTGTAAGACTTGGCCATATGGCCGTAAATTTGCTTAATATAATTTTGGTGATTTTGCATGATATACATCACTGTTTACCCTGTATGCACTAGTTTTTCCTGGGATAGTACGATTTACACAGATGGACTTGGAGTGTTGTTCCGGGTCCCGACAATAAATTTCTTAAGGAAATTAAACTAATGATGCAAGGCTGACGTTAGGCCTAATTAAAATCTCGTCTCTGTGATTTACACGTGGGCTCAGTCCAGACCGAGTCCACAAACTGAAGGAGCTACTGAGGTGTAATGGGGGAAGGTGACGTGGCACTCTTTGATGAGATGGCATGCTTGCGGTGCCATGTGGCGGCCACATCAACATGCCGATGTGGTGGCCAATGGCAGTGGCACATGGCTCAATGGCACACTGACAGTCGGGCGCACGGTGGCGATCGGGAGTGGTGCATGAGAGAGAGGGGGATGTGGTGATCGTGATTATACCTTACGCGGTGGTCAGAGGCAAATGGAGGCGGCCGGCAGCATGCGTAGGTTGTGGCGATGCTTGGTTTTCGATGGTGCCTGAGCTCAGAGGAGAGGTGGAAGATACTCGTGGCGGCGCTGTGAACGTTATTGAGGTGTCAGTGAGACTTGGTGATGGCCCAATCACCGGCAATTTCTTGCCATAGACCTCATTGGATCTCAGAACAGAGAAGAAATGCGAGGGAGCTCTTCGGGCACAAGAGAAGAATTGGGAAGTAAGGTGGGGTTGAATGAGGAGGGGGTGCCAAGGGTGGGGTTTCATAGGGCTTGGAGGGGGGAGGAAAGGCCAAGGGGCTTGCTGGAGTTAAAGCATTGGTGGTGGTGTTTAAAGGAGGGAGATAGTGTGGTTTAAATAAAGGGAAGGTGGTGGGGTGCCAGTAGGGTGGATTAGGCTGTTAATGGCATCAAATGTTCAGGCCATCATAAGGTAACTAAAGCTTTTAAAAGCTTGGGAGGCAACCATGGCGGTCGGATGCAGGTAGAAGAAGAGGGAGGAGGGAGATGATGGGTGGGCCCATCATTCGGTGTGAGGGGAGAGGAGGATAGAGGGCGTGCGAGTGGGGAGGGATGGTGGCACATAGCACAGAGGAGGATTCGGCCATCCACGTGTCCACCTAGGAGTGAGGGAGGATTTACAAATCTTTTTTATTTTCAGAAAATACCCAAAATTAAATAAGAGATTAGAAAATAGCGAATAAAGTATGAAAAATTCAAAAAAATTCACAAAAATTTTTAAATATATTTTGGACTTAGGAAAAATATTTCAAACTTAAATTTGATTTTTAATTTACATAAAATACTTTTTAACTTTAAAATTGATTTTTAAATTCTAGAAAATTCAAAGAAAATCCAAATAAACTCCAATTACTTTAAAAATAATTATTTCAATTAGTATTTTATAAAAAATTAAAATAATATTTATTAGTAATATTTTAATGTTTACTCAAATTACTTTTTGAAGGAAACACCATTTTCCTAAAAGTAGAAAAACACGGCTGATAAAAACTTCAAAATTTTGGCATCCAAATAACACTTGATTTTATTTTAAATTAAATTATTTTTTTCATTAATAATGTCGGGACCCGGAACAACACTCCAAGCTCCTCTGTGTAAATCGCACTATTCCAGGAAAAGCTAGTGCACACAGGGGTAAACAGTGATGTATATCACGCAAAATCACCACAATTTTATTAAGCGAAGATATGGGCCTTAAGGCCAAGTCTTACAATATAGGGCACAAGGCCAACAAAAGAAATAAAAGTAACAGAAATATAACGGTAGCAGATGTACAGTCCAGCTGTTTAAGTTATTAATTTAATTTAAAATAAAACATTTACTTTTGGATTCTTTAAGTTATTAAAAAAAATTTAATTGCCTGATTTTTGGCTTTAAAAAAAAGGTTATTTTTATGAAAAATAATTTAAGTAAAAAAATAAAATAAAAATAAAATAAATAAGGTAATAAATAATTTATTTTAAAGCAAAAATCAAAGTTATTTGGTTTCTTAAAATTTTAAAATTTTTACCTAACTTAATTTTCTGCTAAAGAAAGAGCCTTTTGATTAAACAAAATAATATTCTATAAAGTAAAATATCTAAATTTTAGTTGGAAATTTTGTTTATAAGTTCAAAATAGCTTTAGAAACTTCTATGAATTTTTCTAGGAATTTTAAGCTTTATTTGTTATTTATTGTATTATTTTAAAGCTAGAAAAGAAAAACATTTTTATAAATTAAAATATACTTCAATAAATTCCGAAAATATTTTTTTAATCTTTTAAGGTTCCATGGATCTTTAGAAAATTTTCTTGAAATTTTTCTGAATTTTCTTTTTCTTTTTCTTTTTTTCTCTCCTCTCTATTCTCTTCTTCTCGTGCGTGCGCGTACAGATGGAGACCTGAACGCCATGAACGTGTTTTTGAGTTTTTCTTCAATCCTTCATAACTTTTGATTCTCTCAATGGTTTTCAGTGAAATAAATTGCATTCAACTCCCCTCATCAAGCTCTTTCATTCCCCCACCGTTTCCCCTCTCATTGATGACCATTTTTGCGGGATTTAAACCATGTCATTCAAAGACATGGATGATTGATCTCCCTCCTCGAACCTCCTTAGCCCCTATAAAAGGGAGCTCCGTGAGCCTCTCCTCATCCTCATTCAACTCCGAAAATATCAAGTCCCCACTCCCTCTCGTTTGGCCGCAATCGGAGTTTTACTTTTGTAGTCAAGCAGCGTTCTTCGACCTTTTGCGCCTCATCCAATGAAGCACCGCCGCGTTTGACCACACCGTTCGCTTCGCCTCGACACGTTCTACGCGGTGCTCACCTCGCCTTCGCCGGAACTCCAGTGAAGCATCGTCGGCACCGTGGGCCAAATCGGGTCCGCGTTCCTTGCGTCGCCACCGGCCGACCAAAACCAAGGTGACCATCATGTTCCCCACACTCTCCTCTTCGATTCGCCGTAACTCTCGCATGTTAATTCCTCTTCGTTTGCCCGGAACGCCGATGTCAGCCTATAGGCCGCATAAAGTCTTGTCCACCACGTTTCGCTAGTCCGTTGGCCTAGCTGTCTACGCCGTTGAGTTCATCTCGACGCGTTCTATGCTATGCTCCCCTCCGTTTGTCCAAAATCCTTCCCTAAATTTTCGCGTCCGACACCTTGCCATGGCCGCAAATGGCACTTCGTGTGCCCATCTGTTCGGGAATGCTTTCAACAATCCGTTCATGTCAAAACGTGCCAAACCATCCCAGGAGGCTACGTTTCAGACGGTTTTGGATTCGCCGCACCGAGCGCGAAGATATTAAGTTTTTCGTTTTTCGGTTCCGACGTCGTTCAAACGACGATTGCGTCGCCTCCGGTGAGTTTTCGGCTTAGCTGATAATTTTCCTAACTTCGCCTCGCCGCGTTCTAGGCCATGCTCACCTTAATTCTCCATGTCTTGTGCCCGAAAATTATTCTTCTCTCCACACCCTATGTCATTGTCACCGTAGATGTCGTCACCATGCTCCGTTTCACGTGCCGTCACTTTCTACATATACCTCGGGTCATTAGCAACCCATTGGCTTCACCTCCTGTGCCATTTCTCGCTGACGACATGGCCAAAAATAGTGAAAAGGGCTGCCGTCTGTTACTGTTCACACAGGAATATTCCTTCGGAATATTCTTGATTTTTTCTTTTTCCAGAATTTTCTGATCCACCAATTTTCCAAACGCTTGTTCTCCTCCGTCCGAACTCCGAATCAAGTGATTCAAGTTTCTAAATTCATCTAAATTCATAATCTACCTTGTAGTATATATTTCATAATTTTTGAATTTTCTCGATCGCTCTTGGTTGAATCTCCTCACCGCCGGAACACCGTCGCCACCGCCGCCCGAGTTGCGCCACCGCTTCTCCTCGCCACCGACCACCTTCTAGCCACTTTGGGTAATATACTTGAGCCCATAATAATCCCCTCTCTCTTTTCTTCACCTTGCCACCCCTCTGCCAAGCAATTCCGCCGTCGGAGTGTCTCTTCTGCCGACACCCACGCCACTACCGCCAAATCTTCGATGAGACCACGCACACCTCCTTCACCCTTTTTTTTTGAGCCAAAGTATGACCGGAGTACCCCACCGCCGGTAACCTTCCTCAGGCCCGCGTGAACCTTCGACGCCCCTTTTCCGAGCAAGCCGTCGTCAGAGAGTCTCCGCCGTCGATAATCGTGTCTTGCCTCCACTACAACCTCACCGCCAGCCAACTCTATGCAGCCCAAAACTGTGCGTCAAAATAAATCAGAACTCATACTCTTCTCCCTCTTTAGTACGTCTCCCCGATCTTCACCTCCGTTGGATCACTCGGATCTCGTCACGTGAAGCCGTCTGACTTCTCCCAGCCATCCGATTCTTAGACTCCGATGTTCGGAGGCTCATAGGACTCCGACGTCCAGAGGCTCTTTAAACTCCACCGTCCAAAGGTTCTTTAGACTCCGACCTTTTGGAGGCTTCTTAGACTCCGACTGCTCGAAGCCTTCGACTTCGACTTCGACCTTCAACCCCAGAGACTTCGACCTTCAGAGACTCCAATTTTGACTTAGACCTTCGGAGACTTCGACTCCAACCTTCGACCTTTGACTCCAGCCTTCGACCTCGAAGACTTCGACTTCGGCCTTCAATCTCGGAGCCTCCGACTTCGACCTCCGTCTTTGAACCGACCAAGGTTGTTGGACCATTTTAACCTCCGCACCCTCCGACCTATCCGAACCCTTCAATATCTCCAACCACTCGAAGCCGTCCGATTCTTTCGACCACTCTGCATAAATACAATTCTTGCGACCACTGTACAATTGCGACCAGGTCTTCGACCGAATCTTCGACTTCGACTGCACCCGTAGTTGGAGTCTTTGCCTCCAAGTTAGACCTCCGCATCTTCAACCGTTGATTCGACTATGGTTTTGACTATATCTTCGACTACGCCTTCGATCATGGTTTCAACCATACACAAATATTGTAGCTTCCGACCACTTTTTCTTCACAAAGAAAATAATTCCAATAATTTTTTTTGTTCATTTCTCTAGAATTCAAAAGTCGTTCTCTTTGGCCCTAACTCCGATTGGACCCATTCAAATTCCTAAATTCATATTCCATCTCCCAGCGTATATTTTATAATTTTTTTGGAGTTTATTTGGATTTTATTTGAATTTCTTTTGTTGTGGTTCTTCGCGAAGTAGAGTTTGACGATTCGGGAGTGAACGACTTCGGTGATTCGCAGCAGGACTTCGAGCAAGGCAAGTTACACCTTTGACCATGTTGAACCTAATATTTCAAATTTATTTATGTTGTTTTACTGTATATGCATGCGTACTTCTATTCAAATTTAATTTAAATTCAGTTTAAATGTTAGATATACCCATAATCCTTTGAGTATAGCCAATTTTGAATCTCGAATTCATATACCTTGTCACCCTAGCTGAAAACTAGTTAGTACCATAGTATTGACTAGAAAATTTTATAGAAATGCTTAGCCTGGCTTAGAATAATTTTAGGTGGGATCAATCTTTCACATGAAATGATAAACTTTGAAAATTGATCTTGACTTCGGTGAGTCAAGAATGATTTATGAAAATTATTTAAAAATGAAAATAGAAACTTATGAATGTGAAGTTCCAAATACGGTTTTTGCTATAGGCTGAATGTGAGCGTGGCGTAGGCCGCGAGAAGTCTCACATGGCACAAGAGGGGGCTCCAACTCGTGGATTCGAGTTATGGTGAAACCTTAGTGGCGGCGTGACTGTTTTGGCTATGAATCATTGTAACAGCCTTGTCATGATCTCCTCGCCGCATACCAAAGGAAGTGTGTTAATCTAGTGGCAATATGGGATGATCGTGTCTTGTGGGTAAAGCTGTACACCTCTGCAGAGTTTTAATCTATCCTAGATAGCCATGTCCACGGTCCTGGATATGC